>CAMAPE010000009.1:23220000-23820000 GCA_945859875.1 Cuscuta europaea
TATATATATATATATATATATATATATATATATATATATATATATATATATATAAGGATCAAATGAGAAGAGTGCTTATCGTAAGAAGTGAGAATGCATCTGGTGCGTTCAATTTAAGATTTGTGCATCAGATTAGCAAAAAAGTGCACGGGAAAGTGCAAAAAATATTTAAAAAGTGATGCTAGACGCGGTGGCATTTCCGTAATTAATCAGAACTTTTCTGCCATCGCAAAAAGTGCATCAGATTAGCAAAAAAGTGCATCAGAAATAGGTAAATGTGTAACTTCTCACTTCTCACGTTAAGATGTCTTCTCATTAGAACCCGACCCTATATATATATATATGTATATATGTATGTATGTGTATATATATATATATATGTATGTATGTATGTATGTATGTATGTATGTATGTATGTATGTATGTATGTATGTATGTATGTATGTATGTATGTATGTATGTATGTATGTATGTATGTATGTATGTATATATGTATAGGGGGAGATCCCATGCTAACTAGGCTTCCAGTGCAAACTAATGTCAGCCGTTGGATTGAAGGAAACGGACAACTTTCAGATTGGGATGCATCATTAAATTATGGACTCACACACAGGGAATTAAAAACGTAACCAACAACTTCTACACGCGCATTTAATTGTGGAGGTTAGGGAAGTCATTTCCCAAAAAAAAAGGAAGCCGGGAAAATCAAACTGTCGATTAAGTTTGGAAAACCCTGGTTTCACGATTCAAAGCCACGATTAACAACAACTGAAAACACTCTTCTTCTTCCTCTGCAACTACCATCGAATTTTGAATCTGAAGCAAGGAATTTGTCAACGTTTCCACCTAATCCGAGTTCAGCGAAGGCAAGGCGAGTGACGATAGGAGGCCATGGCTTCGCTGCAAATGGAACACCTGTTGCGTGAGATCGAAAACGAACTTGAAGAAGAAGGTACTTGTGTTACTCCTTGGTCTGTTCGATATGGTTGCATGTTTACTTCGAGTACTTAACTGCATCTTACTAACAAATGTGTAATGAATAATGGCTGATTACAAGTTGGAATTGCAATATAGAGTCAGATATAGTTGTAAAACTCTGTTATTGAACAATTTTTTATGCATAATGTCAGATTAATGTATGTCATGGTTATTTGATGCAAGTGTTTTGCTTACGACATGAAACAGTGCCATATCAATAATGCATGATTTTCATTGAATACGAAGTTAGAGGTAGAAGGTTTTTTACATGCTAGTGTGAATGAAGTTAGGTGCAACAGGATTGAAAATGAGGAATGTAGATCGATTATATATACATTGAAAGACTTCATGCAAGAGTTGTAGTTGTATGATGCAAGGAGTTAGGTAATTGTAATTGGCATGTGAAACTGTTTTAAGATGCAGTAGTAATTTTTTTAAGATGCATGGTTTGTGTTAGTTTGATTGGAAGTTTAAAGTGAAGTAAGATGCAGTAGTTTTATGGTGAATAATCTGTGATTAGATGAGGATATACATTGTATTGTTGTAATTTTAGCTGAAAATAGATTTCAAACAAAATTAGATGAAAGTTGTTTATATGCAACATGATTGTGATTTTAAAAAGTCTCGGTGCAGCATGTGTAGTTGTAAGATGCATTTGTTGTGCTAATTTCACTTTGCATTAATATTAATGTCAAGGTGCAAAACGTCAGGTCAGTCTTCTGAGATGAATAATTGTAATGAATTTGTCTTGTGTTTGTGATTCACATAGATGCATAATTATATGCTACAAGATGCATTAAAAGTTAACTGCAAATGAAAGTGTGACAATAATGTGATGCATATTAGTGGTTCAATATTCACATAAATTAGATGCAATGTGTGGAAGTTTAAGATGCAGTAGTTGTGTTTATTGTAGTTGGAATTCAAAAAAAATTGAGAATGCATAATTAATATGTGTAAGATGCATAAGTTTAAGAGACAATATGCAGTTTTTTTATGAATATGACTTGTGCTTGTGAGTTACATAGATGCACTTTTATATGACACAAGATGCATTTAATGAAGCAAGTGTTTGGCTTCTTATTAAATGCAGGTATAAGAAGTGCAAGTGTTTTAGAAATAGCATGCTAAATTCTGAAATGTATATGCATGATTATTATTTTAAAAAGAAAACGAAACCTATTTGGTGTAACATACAACTTTCGGTGCAACATTTGTTGTGTTTATTGCACTTCAAATTTAAGAATGATGTTTTATGCATTAGTATTATTGTGAAGATGCAGTAGGCCACTTTTTGTAGATGAGTATTTGTAATGAGTTTGTCTTGTTCTTGTTATTAACATAGATGCATAATTATATGTTACAAGATGCATTCATATATAAGTGAAATTGAAAGTGTGACAACAGTGTGATGCATATTAGTGGTTCAGTATCGACAAAAAATAGATGCAATATGTGGAAGTGTAAGATGTAGTAATTGTGGTTATTGTAGTTGGAATGCAAAGGAATTTGGTGATGAATAATTATGTGTAAGATGCATAAGTTTAAGAGACGATATGCAGTTTTTTTATGAATATGACTTGTGCTTGTGAGTGATATAAATGCATATTTTGATGCATTTAACCAAGCAAGTTATTACAGTTTTCATAATAGTTAGATTATGAATTGTGGTTGTGAGCCATGTAGTATTGCTTACATTTTGAAGCAGTTAAATTCTGGTTTTCGTATGTGACTAGCTCCAAAGTTTCATGTACATATAATAGAAAATCAAAACGAGCATCAAGTGTTAGGAAAAAAAAGAAAGCAAGAAGGCGCATCCACAACCAACTTGCAACAAAACAAAAAGGGTAAAGGGAAGACGAAAAAGAGCAAAGGTTAAAAAACTAACTTTTTACGTATAAGATTCATTTGTAATTGTGTAAGTATAATTTTAATTGTTCTATTACATTAATTAGGAAGAGATGCTCCTATGATGAATATGCAGCATGATGATGCACAAAGAAAAGAAGTGAGAGGCAAAGGCAAGTTAACAAATTCAAGTTTAACTTTGTGAATTTTAATATCATAAATTCAGATTGTTATGTACTGATATAAATGTGTAATGGTAACCATGTAGGTGTGAAAGATAGTGAAAGACTATCACTGACCATGAGGAGGAGGACTAGGAGCATGATGCAGTCAAAAAGTGATGATCATGCAGAAAAATCACAAAATGATGATGAACAACTGAAGACAAAAAATACTATGAGTGACGGTGACGAAGCTTTTGAAAGTCCTCCTAAGTCTTTAAAAAATGTAGGTGGTGCAGTTAAACATCAAAGAAAGAAGCAACACAAGAAAGGTGATTATAAGGAGATCAAGGAAGAATATACAAGTTTGTACAACAGATCATCACCAAATGTGATTGTCAATGCAATATCAAAGTTTAATGACAAGCAAAGAGAAGAGGTCATTAATATAGGTTTTGGAGCAATGTTGCAGCTACATATCCAAGATTTTCCTTTAAGACTTGGATATTGGATTGTAGATAACTTTGACCCAAGGAGTTGCACACTAAAGCTGAATGGTGACAAACTTCATGTGACAGACGATGATGTTGAGAATGCACTAGGATTCCCTCGAGGAGAAGAAACTGTAGTGAAGAAACTGCAAAAAGAGAAAAGTGCTCTGGCAGATGAGTGGAGGGCTTTATTTGGTGCAAAGGAAAAAATTACTCCAACCGAAGTGGCCAAAGCAATGATAAGCTGCACGAATGGTGGTGAATGGTTTGTGAGACATTTTGTCATCTTATTGATATCTTCATTGATTGAGAACACAAAGAGCGGGTATATAAACTATCAGTTCATAAATTGCTTGCAAGACACAAAAGCAATTAAAAATATGAACTGGTGTGAATATGTCATAACCGCTCTAGTGAATAAGAAATTGGAATGGGAAGAAGGTAAAGACAAAGCTTTCAATGGTCCATTGTTGTTCTTAGTGGTAAGTTTGTGCTATATAATGTTGGGAGTGAGAAGTAGTAATTGCATATGACATCTAACATGGTTGTTATTCATATTTATTTGCAGGTTCTTTATGTTGATAGGATGGTATTATTGTATCGAAGGAAAGTAGTAAGGAACTGACCTGCTATAATTGGATGGACATCACAATTACTTAGGGAGAGAGAAATAGAAGAAATAAAAGCAGGCGGTTTTGGTCTTGGATATTTGGATGAGAAGATGCAGAAGAGGGGATTGACAGTAGAAGAAATGAGTGCTGATCAACATAAGGTGCACCAATTAGAAGTGGAAGGTGCACAGAACAGTGAAACATCAAGAAGGGAAAACACACAAGAGGTAAACTAATAATTCATAGATGGCATTTTTTAAAAATGAATCTAATATATCTTATAATGCAGGAGTTTCTGGAAAGATTTGCTGTGAAAACAAAGTTGTTAGCTACGACAACAATTGAAATAATGAATATGGTAGAAGAAGCTCCACAAGTGCTGCAAGGAAATGAGAACTTCAAGAAAATTGTGGAGGCTACTAATAAGCTACTTGGGGTAGCCCAAAAGCAAGCACAAAATGCTGAAACAAATGCAGCAACACCGGAGCAACAGTTTTATGATGAAGAAGTTGAAAAGTTTTGGTCAAGTCCAAGAAACATCCAAGCTTTGGTGCAGATGGAGTCTGCCTTTGTGAGAAGATCGCAATACATAAAGAAGATGGATGACAAGCCCAGCTTCAGTCTAGGACTGACTCAAGAAAATGGATATGAAGCTACGGGCAGCGGTGTTAACACGGTTGCGGAAGAGAATACAAGAGAGGCTGTTGTATTGGAGTTTCATCCATTTGAGAAAGAAATAGAGGTAATAATAGAGAGTGTGATAAAGTTTTTTTATATAATTTAATTATTAGTTAAATTATTGTGAAAAACACTGAAGTGATGTTTTATGTGCAGCAAGAGATGAGTAAAGATGCGGTGGAGGTAGATAATAATGCAGACAATTTGCATGAAGCAGATATGGAGATTCATCCATTTGAGAAAGAAAGAGAGGTAATAATAGAAGAAATAAAGTTTTCTTTTATAAATTAATTGATAGTTAATTTATTGTGAAAAACACTGAAGTGATGTTTTATGTGCAGCAAGAGATGAGTAAAGATGCAGTAGAGGTGTATAATAATGCAGACAACTTGCATGAAGAAGAGGTAGAATTATTATGAGCAACATATTGAAAATGCGGTATGGTCATCTTACATTAAAATTGTGTCAATATAATTTGATGAAAATCACAGTATGTACAGGCATCAGATGCAATAACAAAGGTGCAAGAAGAAAAGAGAATTCAAAGAGCAGCTGCAACATTGAAGTCACCCTACTTAAAAAGGCTTATCGATCCTCTTGAAGGTCTCAATGCTAATGAACGTGCTGCAGTTGCATGGTTATTTATAAACAAGAAGGCTGATAGGTAAGTGATTGTAGTTATAATGGATGTTATTGGTCATGTTATTTTGTGTAAGACACAATGAAGTTGGTTTGAAAAGAAATTGAAATTACAACATCCTTTTTTTGATTGCATGGTACAACTAATTGTATTGCATGTTAACATGAATGAGATCGTGTTCAAAAAGGCATTCTGGTTGCAAGTTACACGTGATGAGATGGTGAGCTTAAAAGAAAAGTGCCATATTTCAGCTGCTGTACTAAATGCATGGTCTTTCATTCTCAATGTGATTGAAAAAGATAGAAGCAGTGATTCTCCTGCCCGATTATTTGCAAAGCCATACCCTTGTGTGAGTGCAAATTAAGAAAAGAGACAATTTTGTGTCCAGTTAAATTATATACACAAAATAATTGTTATATTTATTACTAATGCAATTGAATTGGTGTGCAGCTAGACACCCAGGTTGATCTTGGTTTAAATGCTAAGGATGCATACACACTGTTTCAAGCAGCACTTGACTTTGGATGGGCATTGGTCCAACAAGATACTGCAGTAGCACATATTGATCTGGTAAGGGTCATAAAGAATTGAATATATGGTGTTATATATGTAAAAGTTCTAACACAAAAATGTGGTGCAGTTTTTTTTTTCAATAATGCAATATCATCATGCATACATCATATGTGTGAATACCAAGCTAAAACGTGTGGATATTCTCGATAGCTCATCAGTCGGGGTATCAAACGCAAACAAGTATGGAGACATGCCAGAAAAAGTGGTAATAAAACTTGATTTTAGTTATATATGTAATATATATATATATATATATATATATATATATATATATATATATATATATTAATAATGTCTGTATTCTTACAACTGAGTGAGATTCATATAATAAAAGCTATTCTAAAACTGTGTTCCAGATTGGTATGTTTGTGAAATACTTGGAGTCAAAGAAAATGTTACAAAAAGCAAATACAGTGCGCATGTTGAAGGGTAAGCGACTACCCATGTCTTGGAGAGATCCCAAAGATGTGTATGACTATGGGGTCTTGGCAATGCGACATATGGAGACTTATCGTGGGGAAGGGTTGCTGGGTTGGAGTATAGGATTGAACAGACAGGATAGCAAAGAACTTGGTGCATTAAGAAGAAAGTATGTTGCAGCCATTTTACTACACGAAAGCAATGACCTTATGCAAGAAATCATGATGAATGCCAAACAATTTGCAAAGATAACTAAAGCAGAAAGGTTGAATGCAGCATAGAGGGGATTTGTTATCTCAAACATTTGGTTTTTGTTAAGTTTGAGCTGAAAAATTTATTGTGTCGTTTGTTTTTGTGTGGGTGGACACGTGTTGAAGTTCTTACATGAGATTAGTACGGAAACATATGTTAGGATGCATCGTATCAATATTGAATGTTTTGTGTGGGAATGTGAAATCCAAACACTTATTTTACGTGGAATGAAGTTTTATTTTCAGTTCATATGCATATTTATACCTTGTTTAATGCATTGCAATGAGCTATTGTATGCATCATTTTGCATTTCTTGTGTATATAGTATAGCAGGACTATGCATCCTTACATGCAACTTCATTACCTGTAAGATGCACTCTGATGAGTTATAATATGCACCATTCATTTTTTTTGGAATATATAAAATATAAGCGCAGTCTAGTGTGTTAATAGTGTTAACATGAATTTATAAAAATGTTTCTTATAAAAATTCAACTTTGTGATGAATATGATTATATTAAAGATTATATGGTCTATAAGGTGATATTGAAGACTGAAATATGCAGTACATGGGATACAATGATGCATAAATGAGCATTAATGCAAATGGTAAACGTGCACTAATAAACCCAATGATAATAACAAAACTTTGAAAACATACACTACAAAACCAATAACATAAAACTATATTAATTTCCAACAGACAGTCGTCATAGTAATGTCAAACAACAAAAATTGCAAACATATACTTTAACTTCAAGCAAGCCTATTTATTCAAAGGGCAATTTCTACTATCGTGATGCCCCATCTCATTGCATGATCTACAAAGTCTTTTGGGGCGTTGAGATTCTTCCATTGAAACTTCCTTGGAAGACCTAAGCCTACGTCCAGAACCCTTATTTTTCGCCTGCTGCGGGGGATGAACAGTGACTTCAGATGGCACACCAGAACCATAAAATGATTCAATTAATGAATTCTTAGTTGAACACTGACCAACACCTTCATGTAGAGAAAGTAGAATTTGCTTTTGCTGTTTAATTATACCTGAAAATTGCTTCAAATAATTGGGATTATTTTCAACAAGGGCCATACAAGCATATATGTCAGACCAAAGAGTGTTAACAGACATCTTATTGTCCTCCAACAATGAAGTCTGTTCTAATACGGAATCCGAAATTTCAGTGAGTGGCTTCACTAGACCCTTCTTGCACCATCTGCTATTAACCAAATGGTTCGGAATGTGTTCCAATTTCAAGTCCTTTAGAACAAAAAATATGTGTCTACAAACCATGCCAATCCGCTCATAATACTTACAACTGCACACTGCCTTCATATTTGACATGCTCAAGTCAACTCTAAACACCAAATTACGATCATCGGAAATTTCATACTCAAAATCACCATCAACACCATGCACATGCAAAACACGACATGAAAAGCACGCTGAACACAATTCCGACTGAATATCATAAAAGACAGCGAGTGTGAATACATCAGACGCAGCCTTCTCCATAGATAAAGGAGTCTTTAAAACTGGAAGGTAGGACTCTGACTCTGAATTCAATTTATCTTGTGCATGCTTTTGTGCGTCCATTGCACTCTCAAATTGCATTAAAAATTCTATTAAACTGAAATGTGGGTTTGTAAATTCACGGAAAAAGGAATTCTCACTTTCAGACCGTGATGTTGTATGAAGTAATCCAGCCATAAATAGATCTCTAAAATAAGAAGGTATCCACCAATAGCGCAACTCAAACATATGGACAAACCAATCATGTTTTGTCAATTCGTATTCGTTCATGAGAGAGATCCACTTTTCTTCAAATTGAGATGGTTCAAGGTAATGACTCCAAACTATTGAATTCAATGAAGACATAAATGTTTCATTTTTGCTTAAAACTGGGCCAACCTTTTGAGTGACTTTGGACATAATATGCCACATACAATAACGGTGTTTGGATGATGTAAATACCTTCTCAATGGCAATACGCATCGTTGGATCTTGATCAGTAATAATGCATGTTGGTTGACGTCCCATAGCATTTATAAAACAAGTAAAAAGCCAAACGTATGACTCCACATCGTCCTTCAATAATAATCCAGCTCCAAAAGTGACACACTTTCTGTGATTATCAACGCCCGTAAAAGGTCCAAACACCATATTGTACCTGAACATATAAGAAGGAAACTATGTTAAGCAACAATAAACTGCTTGGTGCATAAGCTAACAAAGAAATATGCAAGTTATTATGCTGTGTAGTGCAACAAAAACACAGAATATATAAAGTCGAATTCCCAAAAAACAGAATATAACAGAAACAAACCTATTCGTTCCATAGGTAGCATCAAATGAAACAACGTCACCAAACAATGCATAATTCTTGCGGCAAATAGGATCAGCCCAAAACAACCTTGTTAATTGGTCACTATCATCCACATCATAGTCAAAAAAGAAAGCAGAAGACACCTCTTGCTTCCTGAATAATTTGTCAATGACAATTTGGGCATCAACACCAGCTATATAAGCCATAAGATCACGCTTGAAATTCTTGAAATCCACAGCTGTAGCACCAATATTAGAATATCCCCCAACAGTCTCCTTATATAGCCGACATGACTTCATTGTGCCAATATTTGCTCTAAAACAATTTAAAACAAACTTCTGATGTCCAAGGTCTAAATTTCTGTTCACCTTTAGAAATTGTTTAGATAATTCAGAGCACGTCGAATGATTGTGGCGTTGTTCAAATGCAAAAACTGAGTACCCTTTAAATCCAGAATATTTCAGAGTTAACATGGCTTTACATCCAATCCTATTAGATACTCTTTTCCTAATTGATGGGCAACCTTCACAACCAGCAACATTGGTATCCGTCCTATTAGACACTCTTTTCCTATTTGTTGGGCAACCTTCAGAACCAGCAACATTGGTATCCGAAACAGGAGGACAAGCATTATTCTTAAAACCAGCTCTACTACATACAATATACTTCATCAAAATATGACCATCTCTTGCCTTCTTTGATGTATGATGACATATAGTAAACCCCAACTCAGCTGCATAGTCTTTGTAAAACTTAAAGGCAACATCTAGATTCACAAATAGCATCCCAACAAGAGGTTTCTTTTCGGGTGAACATTCAGGGATCCAATACTTTGAACCCCCAGGAGAAATTTCTAAACCACAACTTTGATCTATATAAACAACAAACGATCTCTAATATTAGACATGAACAAAAACTAATAGTAAACAACAATAAAAACAGTAATTCACTAAATGCACCATACAACACAAACAAATGCATAATACATATTTTAACCTGCGGAAGACAAACCTCTAACACAAAGAGATATTTCAACAAACATTAAATTAAGTATTTAATCTGTTTACATTATTGAAGCTGCAGTTTGGAATCGTTCATAATTCATATACAATATACTACACAAAGAAAACATACCTACGAATTGAAGGAAGGTAACATTAGGAACATTTAATTATGAAATTCGGTTGTGAGAAGATACATAATAACATCAACCTCTAATACAAATCAAAAAAATAAAAATTGCAAGACCAAAACAAACTTACAAAAACACACGATCAACCTCTGAAATTATTGTGTGTGTATAAAACAGATTTCATGAAAGATATACGAATACCTGATTCCATGGCGCTCGATGATAATGATCATACATCGAATTAACTGCAGCAAGTCGCAATATCGATGAAGAAGACAAGCGCAGAGATGGAATCCATGATCGATGAGAAAGATGGAATGAAAGAATAAAGGAAAGTAGGCAGTTATGAGAAAGGAAATTAACGAACCTGATTTTTGTTCCATTATAAAAGTGGAGTAATTGACAAAACTGCCCTCAATGTTAATTAGTTGGTTGTGAGCCATTAACATAGAAACGAACGGTAATCTTGATTAAACGTATGGTTGAGATTAGTTTGTAGGTTAGTAAGGTAAGACTAGTTTGTATTTGATCTCTATTCTATATGTATATATATATATATATATATATATATATATATATGTGTATATATATATTAGAGATCAAATGCAAACTCATCTTAATATGCTAACCTACAAACCGAATCCTAGTCATCCATCTTAATTAGATTACCACACGGTTGATCTTTTAATTGATGGGCTAAGTGGTCTTTTCAGTTTGTTTTTATTTTTGGAAAAAGCATATGTACTCCCTCATATCCCTAACTAACCGATTCCTTGTGGTTATTTACTTTCCATCCACATTCATTTATCAACATCATTCGCCAGAAAACAACATCGTCTCCATCTCCTTCTGTGTTTCCATCTTCACCTTCATCCGTACGTCATTCCATCTCCAAACTTTTCTTTGATAATTCATCTCCATCTCCAAACTTTTCTTTGACCATTAATAGGGAACTTCTCTGCAACATAAGTAATTCTTCTATGCTTTGGTTATAATTTCATCCCCATTTTCTTCCACACGAAATTATGCACTTCAGATACTTTTTTAATTCTTTATATGAGGTTTAACAGATTTTGACATTTTGGATTTGAATCCATTGTGCAAGCCAAGAAAACATCTATTTTCACTATGAAATTTATCATATTTAACGTTTTGATTTTTATCTTCATGAAGTTCATCAATTTCGTATTTATGCAGAAAAATGTTTAAATATTTCTACATTAATGTGCCATAAGTATTATGTATTTTGTGACCTCATGAGTTTAGTATGCATGTCTGTTAGTATATAATGCATGTGCCATAGAGATAAGATGCAGTATGAACTTTTAAAGTGCACATATAATCTCACTAAAATGCAATATATGAGCTTATAAATGCACGGGTCAGAATGATAAAATGCAACACATGAACTACTGAGGTGCAGACACCAAAGCAGTAAGATGCAATATGGACTTCTAAGATGTCGTAGCGATAAGATGCAGCATATGATCTCATAAGATGCACAGGTCATCTTACCGAAATACAATATACTCTGTATGAACTTCTGAAAATGAACATGTGGTGATGATACAATGCAACATATGAACTGCGAGAATCACTGTAAAATGAATGCACATGTCACAATGATAAAATGCAACATATGAACTACTAAGATGCAAATGCCAAAGCGGTAAGATGCAACATATGGTCTGCTAAGATGCACATGTCATCTTACTGAAATACTGTATACTTCGTATGAACTTCTAAAAGTGAACATGTGATGATGATCAATGCAACATATGAACTTTGTTAATGACGGTAAAATGAATGCACTTGTCATAGTGATAAAATGCAGCACGTGGACTTCCAAAGTGCAACATAATAAATCAATGGGCTCAATATGACAACCATTATATAGATAATGATCATATCATGTGATTTAAAGTGCAGCATATGCACAACTAATATGCATACTTTATAATTATGAAGTGATTAATTTCGTAAATAAAGGAATTTATTTCACAAATATTATCATATGCAACATTATAATTATACGATGCACATCTCATAATCTTAAAATGCAGTTCTCATTTTGTAAGGAGCTGGGTTTCAAATATTGAAGTTTATTAAGGAGCGATTGATCGATTCTATGAATCAAGAGATAAATTTTGTAATTGCTACCATTAATTATTAATTGCAAAAGGTAAGTTATTTTGTAATTTATGGCTAGGATTAATTCAGGGATTTATCTTGTCTGCCACTTACCTTCTATGGATTGCTTATATTTAGATGATTATTTGATTAATGGAAAGTAGACAACGGCAATTCCAGGGAAATATGTTTTAAGATGACCTTAATAGCATTGCAACTAATTATTATACGGAAGTGGGTCTTACGATTTTGATTGGCTACATCTCAACCCATAACTACTACCATGGATGTCATACGCATGATCATCCGTATTGATCAATCCAACAGACGTAGTTGGTTTGTAGTTTGCACCGGAAGCATGGTTTGCATGGGATCTTCCCCATATATATATGAAATGAGAATACCATCTTAGGAGAGAAATGAGAATGATTCTGGAGCGTTGGGTTTGAGCATTGTGCATCATGTAAAACAGAAACATGCATACAAAATATTGGAAAATGTGCATTTCGTCTGTGCAAAATTTTAAACGTAAATGTGCACATTAGAATTTTGCATTACTTTAACTATAAATGTGCAGTTTTGTGAAGGATAAAGTGCATCGTTTTGGAGTGTTCTGATTTCTCACGTTAAGGAGTGTTCTCACCGGAACCGCACCCTATATATATATATATATATATATATATATAGGGTGAAATATATATATATATATATATATATATATAGGGTGCGGTTCCGGTGAGAACACTCCTTAACGTGAGAAATGAGAACACTCCAAAACGATGCACTTTATATGTGGAGCGGTTCCAGTAAGAACGGACTCACAGGAGAGAAATAAGAAGGAATCAAGACCGGTTGATTTTATTATGTGTAACTGAATTGTGCATTTCGTGAAACTGAAATGTGCATTAGATGATATTGAAATTTGCAGAATAAAAATTTAAACTCGAGTGTGCATTAGATGAAACTGAAATGTGCGGAATAAAAGATACAAAAATAACATCACAACGTACCTTTTATTCTACACATTTTCAGTTTAACCTAGTGCACAATTCAACGTCACATAATGCCACTGTATTGTACCATTTAAGTTGCACATTTCAATTTCACCTAATGCACATCACAGTTTCATCTAACGCACATTGAATTTCACTATGCGTTATATATATATATATATATATATATATATATATATATATATATATTATGTATATATATTAGGGAAAACTATCACATAGACCCTGGTACTATTGCGAAAATGTCGATTAAGCCCTCGTACTTGAAAAACACTCAATTGAACCCTCGAACTTTTAAAAAACCATCAACTTGGCATTTAATCAGGTAAAGGTCCGGTTTCCCGATTAACAATCCCGCATGGCCCTCACATGGCATTTTTTCTTCCCTTTTTCTTTTTTTTTTCTTTCTCTTGCTTTTTCTCTTCTTTTTTTTTTTTGCTTTTCTTCCCCTCTTTATTTCCTCTCCTCTACGCTCACCCTGTTGACCTTCATCAGACCTGCCACCCACCACACTTGTGCCGCCGCTGCCACCAAGCTTCAAGATATACACATGGATACTGTTTCAACCGTGCACGGCTGTACTCCGTCCCCTGACTTTACATGATGTAGATTATTATTTAGACATATAATCAAATTCATATTAGTGAAATCATTTTTAGTGAGAAAAAATTGATATCAAATCAACAAATACATAAATTGTTTTATACATCGCAAAGTAAAATAACACTAAATTAGAATCTAATAATTTCTAATCCATTTGCATCCTCCCAGAGAGAGCGGGTCATCCAAGTAGGAGCCTCTTGAAGAATAGACAATCCCTTTCCGCAAGCTTGATATGATGTAGTACTCCGTGAAAAGTATATTGTAATACAGTTTAATAAATCTCTCCTAAGTCAATAGCTTCTGACAATCCCGCGCAAGCACTCCCGTAGTAGTAGCAATATATCCATCTCTTTTTTTCATAGCTTGAAGCATACTCTCAAAATTAGTTTCAACAATTACCTTCTTCAGATCGAGATCCTAAATTAAAAGAAGCCATTGTTTTAAACCCCACAGCTATGCCTTAAAGCTATCAATTTTTCTAATATTAAACATAAAACTACTCATCCATTCTCCTTTATGGTTTCGTATTAAACCACCAGCCCCGACCACCTTATCCCTACCTTGGCAAGACCCATCACAATTGAGTTTCAAAAAACATATTTATGGAGGAATCCATTTAATATGTTTAGCTATTCTTCATTGTATGATTTGAGTATAAGGGAGACAACGCCAATATACTCTTCAGTCTTCAACCGAGAATTTGGTAGATTTCATAAGGCGAGGGGCGCACATCAGGTTGAATGCCATCGAACATCATCACATTCTGTGTCAAGTATGTGAGAGTGTTGTTGAATTAACTTGTTCCAAATCAATCAAGCTGTGTAAGCAAATCTAACAGGATCAGGAATTTCACATTTATGCTCGGAACACCCATATTAGTATCAGTGTCAAGTATGTGAGAGTGTTGTTGAATTAACTTGTTCCAAATCCAATTAAGACATTAATTAATGTATATGGTGATTCAATCGTTTCTCTACACATAAAAGATAATTAGAGGATTTAGAGGTGATATTATTTTATACTTTTAAGAGTATATCTCATCTTTTTTAAGGTTACTACATAGGATTTTGAAAGACCATTGGAGGTAAAGCTTGTCTGCAAATATTTATGGTCTTAACTAATTTTAGTTAACACAAAATTTGATAAAACGAGGGTGATCATATATAGTTCATGTTAGGGTGAACAAAAAAATGAAAAATCAAAACTAATCATAACCAAATCAACAAAAACCAAACTCAATGACACCAACATGAGAATACTGGTTAACCCATCGACGATTCGGCTTACGATTTATACTTTGGGTTAGACAATTGACTGAACCGAAACCGACCAACAGAAATCAACCAAAACCGACACAAATTGATCAAAATTGGCTCATATTGTACGATCCAATTCTCGTTCTCACCAAATCGACCGACTAAAAGCTAAACCAACTAAAAAAACCGACCAAATTGACCATTCTTCATGTTGTCGTGATATTTACAGCCCGTTTGGTAATTGTCAAATTAGCTGCATTGGCTGATTCTTTTGAAATTTATGAAGTTCTAGTTGCTGAAGTGTCTGAATTTGTTGATTATCCTGATTTATGAAAAAATTTATATATAGAATATATTTTAGTAATAAAATAAAGAAAAAATTATATGAAAAATAGCTAAAATGAGGAGAGAAACTTTTTTTAGAACCCGGTAGGCAAACCACCAAAATCAGTGGGGTAGATGTCGAGGAACATCTACCAGATATTATAAATGATAAACCAAAATTACATGGGGGACCAAACCTTAACCCACAACAGAATGAGAGTACAAACATGACAAATACCAAAAAAGTCAACGGATATATGGCCTAGAGTATTCATCCAGTTTGATCGCACCTAGAAGCTCCATGGGCACATTCATACCCATTCTCCAAGTGAAAACATCCGTGAAGCCCAAAGTAGCCACCACTCAAGCCGCTTTATATGACTCGGCCGAAGCTTCAATTAATGAAATATCCATCCTCCCTTAGGCCAGTTTTAATGTCACGCCCCGGACCTATCCGGACACGTCAACAACCCGCCATACAATACGAATAGTCAACCGTAGTCTAACACATCCATATTATACAAGGCGTCTCGAATATCATTCACACATAAGTCATCCATAAACATACATAATAAGCAATTCAATACGCAGCGGAAAACATAGTTTGAAAACAAATGCCACACGGGGCAAACATGAGCACGCAGGCTCTATAGTAAAAAAATATATATCCATGAGCAAGTTTATAAATGTTCAAAAACAGAATGGAGGAAGCACGAACCAAGTCTTCTCTCTGAGATGATCACCCGATCAACGAGCACATGTAGCAAGCTCTAGCCTCAACCTGAAATGATGGTGGGACGCCCCCCTGAAAGGGAGTCAGTACTCTATACGGCTATAAAGTACTGATGTGGATGACATCTAATAGATATACAACAAGTATTTCAAACACAAGACCCTCAAATAGGGTGATAATATAATCTAGGCCGTAACCCCAAGTTGCCTCTTTTCAAAATATACTTACTTTATATATAAAGTCAAGTAGTCGACCCGTAGGCCCAAGGTTTGTTTACAAAACATCAACCCAATACATCGTGACTACCAGTCACGACAATTCATAGGGTCCAACCCTAACACATATGTTTGCATTTCTAGAGTCCAACTCAAGTACATCACCATGCAAATCATATGATACAAGTTAATTACTCCACCATGCATTTCTAGAGTCCAACTCAAGTACATCACCAGAGTCCAACTCAAGTACATCACCATGCACACCATAGGCTACAACCTAAAATCTCTCATGCATTTCTAGAGTTCAACTCAAGTACATCACCATGCATGCCATCAATCACAACCCCTCGTCTACCCATGCACTTCTAGAGTTCAACTTAAGTACATCATCGTGCCATGACATAGACTCAATTCCTAAGCAAACCTATGCCTAGAACTGAGATATCAATAATCTATTTTGGGACATCCTTACGGACTGCCCATAACATGATCTTAGTTTCATACTAAATCAATTAAGTCACTTGTATCACATTCAAGCACATCACTTACGATCAAATTCTTGGATTCAATTCCTTGACAATTACAAACAATCATTAACTAGTAATTCAATACTATTAAGATTATTCTTATAAATCAAATATTCTACTTGTATGTCCCTACATATCTAGAGATATGCAACAACAACTTAAGCATCCAATGTAATACATAAATATTCATTTATGTATCTACACAATTCACACATGAGTAAAAATGCTTATTTTACATAATAGTTCATTTTACTCCATTTTTATCAATATGATTCCAAATCATTTTCAATTCCATTCCTTATCAAATATATCCATATTTCATCAGTAATCAATCTTCATAATCCATGAAAAACATGATTTATGCATTTAGGTAATCTCATGCTTAACCTACAAGTTGTAAGCAACTAGATGTCGATGCTCACCTCAAATGAGCTTTAAACCTTTCCTTCTCAATCCAATGCTCAAAGCTTCGGCCAAGGAAGTTTGAGAACTGATTCCTTACTTAGAATTGATTGTTAGACAGCCTCCTTAAGATGATAGCTCAACTCCTGACCGATGATACAAAAACAGCCCCTAGAATGGGTGTTTTCCGGTGAAATCGCTTCCTAACCATTCAAGGTTTGTTCTAGGTTAGCATCTAACATTTACTTCAATATAGCAACCTTATAAGAAACATATTATACACTTCCAATAGTGTATAATATCTCCAACAATCTTTCATATCATTTAGATAATGAAAAGGGAGATTTTGGGTTCAAACTTACTATGAATGCAAAAATGTATTCAGCGAGGTATCGTTTTCCTTTGATGATTTTAGAGGCCTTAAACTGGTTCAAACTTACTATCTAAATATAACAAGAGACCATCGTCTCTCTCACGGAAATCCTCTACCGGTCCCGCTAGCATGCATTCTCGGACCTTCTTGAGCTCATAATCTAGTCCCTGTCCCTTCTTGATCTCATCAAGTAAGGTAGGTCTTACCTCAAATCTCGCCACCAAGGCGCCATTAGTAGATACTTCCAGTTGAGCTCTCAATTCTCTCAAGTTGGTTATCAATGCCCCCGATGAACTCTTCTGACTAAGGGCATCAGCCACAACATTTGCTTTCCCTGGATGGTAATCAATCACTAGGTGGTAGCCCTTTATCAACTCCATCCACCGTCGTTGTCTCATGTTTAACTCTTTGTGAGTAAACACATACTTCAAACTCTTGTGGTCAGTGTATATGTGACATGTCTCTCCGTAGAGATAAGGCCTCCATATCTTTAGTGCAAAATCCACTGCTCCCAATTCTAAGTCATGAGTAGGATAATTTACCTCGTGTTTCTTCAGCTGTCGTGAATCGTAGGCAATAACCCTCCCATTCTGCATCAATACACACCCAAGCCCTTGGATGCTCACATCGTTATAGACATTATACCACGTACCTTGTTTTGGTAAGGCGAGAACCGGTGCCTCAGTTAACCTCTTCTTCAGTTCTAAGAATCCCTTCTCACATCGGTCATCCCATACGAACTTAGCCCCTTTTCGAGTGAGTTTCGTCAATGGTGATGCC
This sequence comes from Cuscuta europaea, assembly GCA_945859875.1. Classification (NCBI taxonomy): domain Eukaryota; kingdom Viridiplantae; phylum Streptophyta; class Magnoliopsida; order Solanales; family Convolvulaceae; genus Cuscuta; species Cuscuta europaea. The sequence continues at coordinate 23,238,468 of CAMAPE010000009.1, forward strand.
AAAACTGAGAACTTCTCCACGAATTTTCTATAGTATCCCGTTAGTCCAAAGAAACTACGAATCTCCTTCACGTTCTTAGGTCTTTCCCATTCTGTGATGGCCTCAATTTTCTTGTTGTCCACAGCAATGCCTGATTCAGAAACCACGTGCCCGAGAAAGCCGATCTCCTTAAGCCAAAACTCACACTTAGAAAAGTTGGCATAGAGCTGCTTCTCTCGTAGTGTTTCAAGAACCAAAACCAAGTGTCTCTCGTGCTCCTCTTCATTCCTTGAGTAAATCAAGATGTCATCTATGAACACGATTACAAATTGATCCAAGTATTTATGAAAAACTCGGTTCATCAAGTCCATGAATGCCGTTGGGGCGTTAGTTAGCCCAAACGACATAACCAAGAACTCAAAGTGACCATACCTTGTGCGGAAAGCACTCTTCAGTATGCCACTCTCTTTGATCTTCAGTTGGTGATACCCTGACGGCCTGTCAATGGGTCGGGTCCAGACCCAAACCCGACCCGGATCCGTCTTTTTTAATGGGTATGGGTCTACATTTAATTCCGTTACCCGGACCCGGATCCAGACTCGTTATTTAATGGGTCGGGTATGGTATATGTAGTTCCGAACCATTTAGGACCCGACCCGTTAATATTTATTTATATACGTACTATATACATTAGTCTAATATACATATTACATTAGCTGACGTCCACATTACGACTTAGTTTAATAAATCTGAAGAAGGATCCCTAGAGACCTTAGAGTCCACAGACCGTAGAGGATTCAAGAAAAAGCTTTTTCAGTTTCCAAAACCATTAATTTTACTCTTTATTCTAACATTACGTATCTTCCAAATTATAAAACAACTCACAATTGTTGCGTTTGGTTGAGTAGTTACAGTTCATGTGTCATATTGTTGCCAGAATAGTACTCGGTAGCAAGAGGCCCTATTTTTTATTTAAGAAATTAGAATTGGATTTTCACGAGACGGGTCAGGTCTACCCGAACCGGTTCCGAGAATGGGTATGGGTCCGTAACAGTAGTTCTAGACTCGCCGGGTATATGGGTCGGGTCTGGAACCCTATAGAGGCTAATGGGTCCGGGTCTGGGATATTACGTTCCGACCCGTATCTAACCCGTTGACAGGTCTACTGACCTCATGTCAATCTTTGAAAATATTGTTGCTCCTCGGAGTTGGTCAATTAAGTCATCAATCCTAGATAAAGGGTATCTATTCTTGATGGTGACCTTGTTCAATTGTTGGTAGTCAATACACATACGTAGAGTCCCATCCTTCTTTTTCACAAAAAGAACTGGTGTCCCCCATGGTGAATAGCTCGGTCTGATGAAAACGTTATCCAATAGCTCTTGCAAATGGGTTTTCAACTCATTCAGTTCCGCATGTTCCATTCGGTACGGTGGTATAAAGATTGGTTTGGTGTCGGGCTCAACCTCGATCACAAATTAAATCTCTCTATCGGGTGGAAGCCCCGGCAGGTCTTTAGGAAAGACATTCGGGTACTTACAAACCATCCTTACATCGTCGAGGTTCGGTTCCTCCTTAGTTTTGTCAATCATGTATGATAGATATGTGTGGCATCCCTTTCTCATCATACTCCTCGCTCTCACGGCGGATATGATGCAACTATTTGATTTGGCTCAATCGCCCTCGAAGCGTAGGGCATTCCCATCATTGCCTTTGAGTTCTAGAACCTTTGTGTAGCAATCTACCCTAGCATGATGCTTTCCTAGCCAATCCATCCCTAGGATCGCATCAAAATCAATCATGCTCAGCGGTACGAAATCACACGTCAAGGGTTGGCCATCGACTTCCACCTCACAAGATGGATAATAACAAGTTCTCTCAACATTATCTCCTAGTGGAGTTGATACCACTAGGGTTTGTGTCATTGGTATTGAGTGTATCCATAAGCCTTTGGCGAACGTCTCACTCACGAATGAATGTTACGCCCCGGTATCGATAAGGATTCACGCACCTTTCCTGTTAATCTTTAGTGTTCCTACATTTATAAGTCATGTAAGATACCTCCCTACCATCTATATATATTTATAAGGGGTTTTCCCCTAGATATTACTAAATTTAGATCAATTTCCAAAAATGTGACCACTTTTAAATATTGACAAAAATGTGACTAACAAAGGTCATATATTTGGGAAAATTGATGTCACTACTAAATTCATGTCACTATCAGGATATCACTGCCATATCTTCATGCCACTTTCGAATGCCACTACCGTGAAACAAGTCACTATGACCACTGAAGATTTTTCCGGCGACCTTTCCGACGACCTTTTCCGGCAACATTTCTGACGACCTTTTCCGGCGAAATTGAACAACACGTTTCCAGCCTCTACACTGTCACTATCCCAACCCAACCCCTGCAACGGAGCTACCACTGCCCCTTGGAATTCCCCTGCAATGGCCCTACCACCGCTGCCATGAAACCCTACGCGGCTGCACGTCGCTTGTGGTCGTAAATCAGATTTGGCCAGCCAACCACCAACCTACCCCGGACAACAGCACTCACCCCCAACCACAAGCCCTGCACCACCGGTCGTAGTCCATCACCATAGCTTCCATCACAGCCATAGCCACCGCTCTTCGTCATCATCAAACTCCAATCGATCTCGTCGGTCGCCATACCAACACTCGCAGCCGTCCGCCACATCTCTGTCACGGCATCTACAGATCTGAAGGATTTCGACTCCCTCCATAGAGAATCGAAGAAGACAATGAAGAAAGGAGAAGAATGGAGGAGATGAGGTGCCTATGGAGTCAACACTCGAGATGTGGATGCGGAGAAAGCAGAGATCCGGCAGAGGTGGTTGGAGGCTGTTCGCCTGGGAGCCTTGGACGCAGTAGATGCAGATGGGAGAGACGAGAGGGAAATATGGGCTGGTCACTTTTTTGTCTTAACCTAAATTAGTCATACTTTTGTCCATTCAAACCTTGTAGGTGATATTCTTGCCATTATTTCTATTTATAAAGGGTTATTATGTTCATACACATGTTTGGGATCAAGGAAATGTCCTAACATCACAAAACGTCATGAAAACCCCCATGTTGGGCAGCCTGGGTGCCACGCACGACGTGCGTAGGAGCCACGCATGGCGTGCATAGGAGGTATGCACACATGCGTGGATTCGGTCTTCACCTGGAGCTACTGCCCTCCACGCACGGGGGACACACGGAGTGACGCATGCGTGCATCCGGGTACGCACGGCCGTGCGTGGAGCAATTTCTCTTCGAAAGCCCACTGCCCCCCACGCATGGAGGAACGCACGCGTGCGTCCGGCCGTGCGTGGGAAACAATGTGCCCAGTCCGTGTGAAACCTCCCGGTTCGTTCCCGGGGTGGCCCGTACTCAACCCCCACAACTTCCATTACCCATATAAGCCTAAAAACATTCAAAATTGATGTATTACCTGCGACAGAATCCGGGTCACTGCGTAGACTCTAGCTTGTGTCCTTCCTTGGTTCATGGACGGCGCGTTGCTCGCGCTTGCTCCCCCTTTCCCCCCTAGATGCTTGGGAAGCCCCAGCTTGATTCCGTGTCCCGGTAGTACCACCACTTGGTCCTAATGCCCTTGCTCTTCCCAGTTGTGAGCAACTCATCTTCATGTGCCCGATGCTCCCGCATTGGTAGCATCTAGGAGGGTCACGACATTTTCCCGGGTGGCTCCTCTTGCAATTTTTGCAAAGAGTCACCCCCGAGGCTTGTGATATGTGTTCTAGCCCGCTCGGGCCTTGACTTCCCCTAGATGGCGGTGGGGTGCCCGAAAAGATCACCCTCCTCCGTGATTCCCCTTCTTATTAGGACCCTGAGGTCCCTGGTTTTCCCACTTTCTCTTTTTCGCCTCTTCGGCATTTTTCATCTTTCTTTCTTCCCATTCCTTCTCTCCCTTCAACCTCTGCTCGAACACTTGGCTAAAAGTCATGTTAGGCAACTGTGTTGCCCTTTCACGCACCTCCAAGTCTAAGGCATCCCAGAAGTGATTGACCATTCGGTTCTCGTCACAGACATACTCCGGTATGAACTCCGCGAGCTCCCTGAATTTGTGTTCAAGTTACCTCACCTTCATCTTACCACCTTGGGTTAGGAGGGTATACTCTCTCCTCTTAGCGTTCACTTCAAAATCAGAATAGTATTGGGCAAAGAATTCTTGTCGTAAATTCTCCCAGGTCACGGTCCTGCCATACTTACATTTGGCTCCATCCCACCATGTGGACGCCATCCCTTTAAGTAATCTCACCGCCACCCTTAGCTTAAACTCGGGGGTGAGTTGCATGTCAAGGGCTGCTTCGTTCAACCTCTTGATCCATTCAGCGGCGACCGAGATGTCGCCTGTTCCATTGAAGGGTTTGCACCCCAAGTCTCTCGCCTCCTTGAGATATTTTGAGATCCTTATGATTGGACCTCCATCACCCTGGCCCCCATGTGGTTCGATGTGGGCCCTAGCTAGGGTCGCCATGGCTTCTTCCTCTTGAAGCCCCACCCGAAGGTTTCCCTCCTCGGTGCCTTCGGCGTTCCCTCCTTTCTTCGCTCTCCCGCTGGTATTGCTGGAGTCATTCTCCCCCTCTTCATCACTCACATCATCATTGTCCCCTTCGTAAGGGGTCTCAACCAGCTCGGACTCCGGTTGGTAAGTCGAGTCCTCATAGGACCAGTAGGTTTCACTCTCGGTGTCAACATGACCGTCGCTCACGGTCTGCAATCGGCCTCCACGGCTCGCCCCTCTAGATACTCTAGAGGCCCCACGGCTTCCCTGCCCGGTCGCCACCGGTGCACGGCCCGTCGGGTTTCTTCTCGTAACCTTGCCACCACCGTCCATTTCTGAAAGGAATTTTGGAAAGAGTCATTAGACTCATATCAAATGTCAATTGACAGATAGGTACTTAAGACACTCCTTGGCTCAAATTACCGCCATACCAATTGCTAAGGGTACCATCTTAACAATTAGAGACCTGGCAACTCAAGTACCAAAAGTTCTATAAGTACAAAACATTTATGCTCATGGTTTTCAAAATCATTTGGAAAAAGAAAACTTTGAGTCTTCATTATGAAGTTTATGGACTAAGGGCTCTGATACCAAATAAATTGTCACGCCTCGGACTTATCCGGACACATCAACAACCCGCCGTACAATACGAATAGTCAACCGCAGTCTAACACATCCATATTATACAAGGCGTCTCGAATATCATTCACACATAAGTCATCCATAAACATACATAATAAGCAATTCAATACGCAGCGGAAAACATAGTTTGAAAACAAATGCCACACGGGGCAAACATGAGCACGCAGGCTCTATAGTGAAAAAAATATCCATGAGCATGTTTATAAATGTTCAAAAACAGAATGGAGGAAGCACGGACCAAGTCTTCTCTCCAAGATGATCACCCGATCAACGAGCACAAGTGGCAAGCTCTAGCCTCAACCTGAAATGGTGGTGGGACGCCCCCCGAAAGGGGGTCAGTACTCTATATGGCTATATAGTACTGGTGTGGATGTCATCTAATAGATATACAACAAGTATTTTAAACACAAGACTCTCAAATAGGGTGATAATATAATCTAGGCCGTAACCCCAAGTTACCCCTTTTCAAAATATACTTACTTTATATATAAAGTCAAGTAGTCGACCCGTAGGCCCAAGGTTTGTTTACAAAACATCAACCCAACACCCTGTGACTACCAGTCCCGACAATTCATAAGGTCCAACCCTAACACATATGTTTGCATTTCTAGAGTCCAACTCAAGTACATCACCATGCAAATCATATGACACAAGTTAATTACTCCACCGTGCATTTCTAGAGTCCAACTCAAGTACATCACCATGCACACCATAGGCTACAGCCTCAAATCTCTCATGCATGTCTAGAGTCCAACTCAAGTACATCACCATGCATGTCATGAATCACAACCCCTTGTCTACCCATGCACTTCTAGAGTTCAACTCAAGTACATCGCCGTGCCATGACATAGACTCAATTCCTAAGCAAATCTATGCCTAGAATTGAGATATCAATAATCTATTTTGGGACATACTTACGGACTGCCCATAACATGATATTAGTTTCATACTAAATCAATTAAGTCACTTGAATTACATTCAAGCACATCACTTACAATTAAATTCTTGGATTCAATTCCTTGACAATTACAAACAATCATTAACTAGTAATTCAATACTATTAAGATTATTCTTATAAATCAAATATTCTACTTGTATGTCCCTACATATCTAGAGATATGCAACAGAAACTTAAGCATCCAATGTAATACATAAATATTCATTTATGTATCTACACAATTCACACATGAGTAAAAATGCCTATTTTACATAATAGTTCATTTAACTCCATTTTTATCAATATGATTCCAAATTGTTGGTCCCGGTTGTACTGGATACAGTCTAGAGGGGGGGTCGAATAGACTGTATTGGTTTTTAGCTTTTTAAACTAAGTACAAGATTTTACAGAATAGCCTGTTCTGTTGGCAGAACAGACTGGCAGCGGATGGGGTTCTGGTAGGGGGTTCTATTAATAGCCTCAGAGAAGCAAAGGCAGTAGGCCTTCTGTTAACTCGTAGGACAAGTTCTGCTGAACACAGATACCAAGTCTAAGGAGTTAGACAGTTCTATCTAAGTGCAAATATTAAAACAGTAAGTAAATGACACCAGGGATTTTTATAGTGGTTCAAGGAACAACTCGTTCCTCTAATCCACTGTTCCACTAAGCTTGTAAAAACGACCGTTTACAACGCCTTAGTCCTATCACTTAAGAAGCTCTCCACGTCTTCTTCAAGTGTAGATGTCTCCTTGGATGCACTTCCGGCTTCCCTAAGACTGGTCCTTTCACTGAGCTTCCTAGAAGTATCACCACTTCACAGCTCCAGATACTTGGACGTCCTTCTTGTAACAAGAAGAGTTTCTGTTGAAACAGGGGTTCCTCCAACTTGCTTCATTACAAAAGATTTGTAGATGAAGTGCTTGAAGTTGTTGAAGAACTGTTGGAACCTTGCTCTTGTTGGATTTAATGATATGAGGTTATATTCTATCCAACTTGTGTCTCTCTTGTTGAGGATGAAGAGTTTGAATCTCAAGAGGACCTTTTTGCCTTGAATAATTTGAATGTGTTTTTCTTGCAAAGAATGTGGTGAAGTTGGCAAAGTTAGTAGAGCAAAAGTTGTCCGGTTGTTTTTCGTAGTGTATCTTTTATACTAAGGGTTGTCTTCCCGTTGGAGGAGAAGGGGGACAACTGCATTAAATGAGCGAGCAGTTGACTTGACCAGTAGAGCCCGGTAAAGTTGGCGGGTTACTATTTTGGGATAAAGTAATCCTGACATTGCGGCCAATCATCTGCAATTACTCTACGGAGCATGGGGAGCATTAAATGAGCATTTAATGCGCGCACTGTAGCTTTTCCGTTCAATACTCCTAGCCATTGAAGGAATCTTTCAGTTGATTTCCCGGCTTTGTGGAATTCTTCTAAGTGTCAGACCTTCTGGTGTCTTTAACTGAGAGTTGATCAGAGGAGGTCTGGAGCACTTCTGTTGAGAGTATATCCAACAGAGAACCAGGAGGGTTTCTGTCAGAGTAAAGGCTAACAGAGACCCTGAGGTCTTCTGTTCTGGAGCAGAGAACCAAAGGTCCTCTGTTCAACAATGCCTTAGAAGGGTCTTCTGCTCATGGAGCCCTTCTACTCAGAAGGTCTTCTGCTCTGAAGGCATTCTGCCAAGTCGATTAAACTAAGAACTTTACAAATGAAAATTCTAATACATTAAGTCTAAAGAGGGGTACTCTAAAATCCTAATTAAACTAGCATCATCAAAATCTAAATACAAATATTCCTTACAATTTCCCCCTTTTTGATGATGCCAAAACCCTTTAACTATTTCCAGAGAAGTGCCTTCACCATAAAGAAAGATTAAAGTTTCAAAACTTCCATTAAAATCTTGGTGGGCAACGTGGCATAGGAAAATAGTAAGTGTACAGTACAATCAGATAGCAGAAAGCAAATGAAATAAGCAAACACAAACAGAAGGCAAAAAGGCAGGAAATGAGGAAAAGCTCTTCAAAGTGAAAAGGCAGAGATGTGATTTTATTAGATAAGTTTTACAGAGATAATCCTTACATATTCTCCAAATTAGATGCTTGCAGAGCTTCTTCCTCCAATCTTTGAAGCCTGAGCAGTTCTTCATTGATTTCTGCTCTGATCTTGGAAAGGTTGCCAGAGCTTTGATAAGATGCCCATATGGGAGAAAGCTTGCAGTCCAGATAGCTGAGAACACCTTCATGTATTGTCTTGCCTGGGACAATATTTTTCTTGTACCATTCTTCAGCTTCTTCTAAGGATCCCCCATACCTGACTCGCACAACACCATCTTTATCCAAATAGTGGTTCTGTTGTTGGGTGGGAGTCATTTTGGCCTTCATTTCTTCAAATTGAGCTCTGTCAATTCTCTGAGATCCACCCAATCTCCATTCAGTGAAGTTAAAGACTTTCTTCTTCTTGGTGCCTTTCTTTACTGGAGATGGGGGTCTAGGTATACCTGCTGCTCTCTTCTTCTGTAAGGCAGCTTCAAAGTAAGGAGCAGGATCCACTGTAGGCTCAGCAGAGGAGGGTGCTCTAGCAGGAGTTCTGTTGGATCGAGGCCTAGTCTGTTGAGGGTCCTCTTCCCCCTTTTTGGCATCATGTAGGTCCTCTATCATCATGCTTATCTTCTGAAACTCTGAGGCCTGAGAGGAGGCTATCTGCTCAAGGGCCTCTGGTAGAGTCTGAGTGACAGAAGTAAGGCCTTCTATGAGACCTTGCTGCTTCTGAATGGCAGAGAAGATGTCCTTGTTGTTGGCTTCAAGCAGCACCATCTTTTGATATCTGTCTCTGTCAACAGAGAGGAGAAGTTGAGCTTGATCTTGGTGAGCTCTGCACATTTCCTCGATGGAGGTCAGTTGCCTCTCAGTTCTGGCATCAGATTTTTGCAGAGCCTCAAGACTCTCTGAGATTGTGTTGATTGCCTGTCCTTGATTTAGGAGTGTCTGTTGAAAGACAGAGAGGGTCTTGTGGATGCCTACCACTTCTGTTGACAGTGCATCTGTTCTGGCAGAGGAGGAGGCTATGAACTTGTTGAGTGTTTCTGTGAGGTTCTCAAAGCGATCTGATATGAACTGCATTCCCGGATTGAGATTATCATTTACATGAGCAAGGTGCTCAAAATGCTTATCATTGATCTGGATCAGCTTGTCCATGCCTTGGAGGATTTGTCCACCAAAGTCTTCTGCTGATTCAACAAATTTGTTGAAGGGAATTTGATTCTGTTGGCCATCATATGGAGGCATCTCTAAACCTCTTCCCTTAGGCAAAGGGTGATGTTCTTGGACAGAGGAGAGAGATTAGACACGCAGTTCATGCTCAAGTTGAGTCAGAGGAGGGGTCTTCTGTCTCTTAGAAGTAGCTTTGTATGACTTAGTGACCGTGAATCCATCCATGTCAGAAGAGTCTTCATACGAAGAGTATATTGGTATTCTGTTCCTGATGACCTTCTTCTTCTTCCGGAAGGAGGGATTGGGGGCAGTAGAATGCCTAGAATGGCCTTGGGGTGCAGAGATGGGGGAGATAGTTGTAGGGTCAGAGTCTCTGAGAAACCAGACAGGTTTAAGCTGATCTGCAGGTTGGTGTGGTGGAGGTGATTCTTGTTGGGGGTTTGATGTTCAGACTCGAAAGGTGAAGAGGATTTCTGTTGGGATGAGGGGTTCTAATGATGAGGTGAAGTTTGAAGAGGTGAGACATTCTGTTGAGGAGGAGATGGTGGAGGTGAAGGTGAGCGGTTTCTGAAGGGAACAATTGCTCTGCAAGGTGATGCAGTTTTCTGTTTGGGTGAGTGAGGGGAGGTGGGGGTTTTCTGTTCAGGAGATTTAGGTTGAAGGTTTTCTGGTGGAGGGATTTCTGTGATGGTGAGAGGTGAGGGGATATGGGGTTCTGTTGAGATATTAACAGAAGGGGTTGGAGAAATTACCTCAATGATGTTATCCTCAAGCAAAGAAGTCCTCCACTCCTTGATATGTTCCATCATAGCTTGCCCTTCTGTCTTGGGTACAGAAGGTTCTCCCGGGTTGAAGTTTGGTTGAACAGATTCAGTTGCCATCTTGGTGAACAACCATTCTTCAAATGCTTCTATTTCTCCATCTTCTAGGGGTTTGACTATCTCCTCTGAGGGTGAGGAAATGAGGACAGCCTTTCCTTTGTAGCTTGCATTCTTCATTTCAAGAACAGAATGAAGAAAGTTGAGGGCAAAGCATTTGGAGACATCATCAGTGCCTACCCAATGCAGGATGGCTTCTTCTTCTGGCTCATAGTGATCAAAGTATTGGATGATTTTGTGGAGGGGTCCCATTCTCCATCTTCTCCATTCAAGGACCCGGGCAAACTGTCTGTCTAGCAAGGACAGATACCCTTCTTTGACAGGACTAGGGTGCTCTGTTGGAGTTGTCACCCTATTCTGTTCAGGAGATGCAACAGAGGTGGGGATCTCTGGTTCCCCCTGAATGTCTGCTACTTCCTCAGACACTGTGACCACAGGTTTAGCAACCTTCTTCTTGGTCTTTGTGATCCTCTTCCTCTTCTGTCCAGCCTTCATGGTTGGAGGAGCAACCAGTTCTGCCTTCTTGGTCTTCTTTTTCTTCTTCTTTTCATCAGAAGGGGCTCCTGAGAGGGGTTTCTGCACCTTCTCTCCTTGTTGTCGTTTAACATCAAGCTGAAGCTGTCTCTTCAGCTCTGCCTTTATAGCTTTTTCCCTGTTTGGAGAGGCAGACAGGAAGATTACCTTGGTGTGATCCAACGGTGTGGCATTCCTCAAGGTTACACCTTGTTTGAGGAGCAGTTCTGAGATGAGCAGTCCATGCCCTAACTTCCCAGAGTAGAGGCTTGTCTTGGGGTTCTTCTTCTTGATAACCTCAATCAGGGACTTTACCATAACTTGTCCCCAGTTGATGTTTACCCCATGATGTACTGCATAGAGGGCCTTGGCATTTGCAGTTGTGACATCATCGGTGGAGGTATACTTGCACCATAAACATTTGTGGAAAATGTTAATGAGCAGCTCAAATTCCTTCTTGAGCAGGTTCTTTTTGATATTAACCTTCTCCACTTCCTCACCTTTTCTACAAAATTTCCTCTTGAATTCAGGCAGAGGGATGTCAGTTTCTTCCAAGTCAAATAGAGAGGCCCTGCCTTCCTCTAGTTGAATGTTAAAGACTTTGTTGATGACGTCAGCCTTAACCAGAACTTCTTTTCCTTGGACGATGGAGGAGATGGTTTCATCCTTGAAGGATGCGTTGAAATAGAACTCAACAGTGTCGATGTTACTGTAGGCCTCATAAGCATGAGTGATGACCTTGCTCAGTTGACACTCTGTCAGTCCGTCAACAATGGTGGTCATCCTTTCCTTTTTCTCCGCGAATCTGGGTAGAACATCCAGTTCGCATCTCATTCCTGTCAGCACATTCTTGAGAAGAGTTGCCTTTTGTTCCTTGGAAAGATCAGTGAAGCTCAAGAAAGCCATGGTCGATTTTAGCGGTTTGAGAGTTTTGGAGAGATAAGAGTTCAAAAGCTTTGAGAGTAATGAAAGCAGTAGAGATTTAGGTTGGAAGGAGGGGAATATAAGGGTACGGGTTAGTGGACGTTTGAGATAATTTACGGTTCCAAGGTATCAATAAATGTAAAAAGGGGTGCAGTAAATATTATGCGACTGTGTACCGTTTTAAGGGTAAAAGGGTAAAAGACCTTTAATAATTTACTAGGCCACCCGGTTTTCAGAATTTACCAAGTCCACAACCTTCTGTTAGACATAAGAGGGGGTTTTCTGTAGGGAGGAAGAAAGGGTTTCTGTTGCTGAGGTGTTCTGCCAGGGTAGAGGACAGAAGAGGGTTAACAGAAGGGGGTTCTGCAACAGGTATTCTGTTAGCAGAGATTTAACAACAGAGGGCCTTCCCTTTCAACTTTCCCTTGGAATTTCATCCATCATTCCCAATTTCTCTCTCAGTTTGGTGAATCTAGCCTCAGGAAGAGGCTTTGTCAGGATGTCTGCAAGCTGGTCTTCTGTTGGCACATGTTCCATGCAAATGTGCTTCTTTTCAACATGATCTCTGATGAAGTGATGTCTGATCTCAATGTGCTTTGTCCTAGAGTGAAGAACTGGATTCTGAGAGATAGCAATGGCACTAGTGTTGTCACACAACAGCTTGATCTCCTTTGCTTGAATTCCATAGTCCTTCAGTTGTTGCTTCATCCAGAGTAACTGAGCACAGCAACTCCCAGCTGCAATGTACTCAGCTTCAGCTGTACTTGTTGAGATAGAGTTCTGCTTCTTGCTAAACCAGGAAACAAGCCTTCCTCCTAGCAACTGGCAGTGACCAGAGGTGCTCTTTCTGTCTAGTCTGCAACCTGCAAAATCTGAGTCAGAGTAACCAATTAGTTCAAAGTTACCTCCCTTGGGATACCATAGGCCTGCATTTGGATTTCCTTTGATATATCTGATGATTCTTTTTGCAGCACTTAGATGGCTTTCCTTGGGCTTTGATTGGTATTTGGCACAGATTCCAACAGAGAATGCTATGTCTGGTCTGCTTGCAGTCAGGTACAACAGAGATCCTATTATTCCTCTGTATGTTGTTGCATCCACATCCTTTCCTTCATCATCTGGACCAATTCCTTGTGAAGTGTTCATGGGAATCTTCACTGAGGATTTGCCTTCCACTCCAAACTTCTTGATCAGGTCCCTGGTATACTTCCCTTGATTGATAAAGATCCCTTCTGGAACTTGTTTGACTTGAAGTCCTAGGAAGTAACTGAGTTCTCCCATCATACTAATTTCAAATTGACTCTGCATTACTTGAGAAAATATCTTGCATAATTCTGGGTCAGTGCTACCAAATATAATGTCATCAACATATATTTGTACTAACAGAATGTGATTAGCAACAGAGATCTGAAATAAGGTTTTGTCAAGCTTTCCTTTAGTAAACCCATGGTTCACTAGGAAAAGGGACAATGTGTCATACCATGCTCTGGGAGCTTGCTTAAGACCATATAGGGCCTTTTTAAGCTTGTAGACACAAGAGGATTGAGTAGGAATGACAAAACCTGGTGGTTGTTCCACATAAACTTCTTCTTCAAGATCTCCATTTAGAAAAGCACTCTTGACATCCATCTGGTAGACCTTGATGTTGTTGTAAGCAGCATAAGCTAGAAAGATTCTGATGGATTCAAGTCTGGCAACTGGTGCAAAGGTCTCATCAAAATCTATTCCTTCTTCTTGGCAATAACCTTTAGCTACCACCCTTGCTTTATTCCTTACAATGTTGCCATCTTCATCAGCCTTGTTCTTGAACACCCATTTGGTTCCAATGACATTCTGGTGCTTTGGTCTAGGAACAAGTTCCCATACTTTGTTCCTTTCAAACTGAGTAAGCTCTTCTTGCATTGCATTGATCCAATCTGAGTCTGCAAGAGCTTCTTCCACAATCATAGGTTCCATTTGAGATATATAGCAGGCAAGCATTGCTTCTCTTCTTGATGTGGACCTGGTTTGAACTCCACTTCTGATTTGACCAATCACTTGGTTAGGGGGATGATCTCTTAACCATGTTAGGTCAGGTTCTGTCAGCTGCTGTCTTGGTCTCTCTGGTTCCTAGTCTTCAGAGTCTTCATCTTCATTCAACAGAAGGGGGTTTGGTGCAGGTGTTGGAAATGCAGGGTTGTCTGCTACCTCTTCTGTTGGTTCTGGTGTTCTGTCTTCTATGATGACTTCCTTCAGGATCTCTGTTACCTCTTTAACAGAGATGCTTTCATCAAACTTCACATGTATGGATTCTTCAACATGTAGGGTCCTTCTGTTGAGTACTCTATAGGCTTTACTGGTGTTTGAATAGCCTATAAAGACTCCTTCATCAGCCTTCTCTTGAAAGACTTTCAGATGCTCCTTTCCATTGTTAAGAATGTAGCACTTGCATCCAAATACATGAAAGTAGCTGATGTTGGGTTTTCTTCCTTTCCAGAGTTCATAAGGGGTCTTCTGGTGATTCTTGTTGATCATGCTTCTGTTCTGAGTATAGCATGCAGTGTTGATTGCTTCAGCCCAATATCTCATAGGTAGTCCAGATTCTGCAATCATTGTTCTTGCAGCTTCTTTTAAGGTTCTGTTCCTTCTTTCTGCTACGCCATTCTGTTGAGGGGTTCTGGCAGCAGAGAGTTGATGAAAGGTTCCATTTTGATCACAGAAGTCCTTTATGACTTGGTTGACAAATTCAGTTCCTCTGTCAGACCTGATTGTCTTGACCTTCAAGTTCTTCTCAGTCTGAAGTTGCTTTAACAGAGATGGCAACTTCTGAAGAGTTTCATTTTTCTTTGATAGAAAGATAGTCCATGTATATCTAGAATAGTCATCAACCATGACTAGGGTATATTTCTTGCCACCAACGCTTGGAGTTTCAACAGGTCCAAATAAATCCATGTGGATCAGATTTAGAGGACTTGTAGAAAAATCTCCAGCAATGGATTTGAACGAGTTCTTCTGTTGCTTTCCCTTCTGGCATGCACTGCAGAGGGTTTCTTTCTTGTAGACTATGTCTGGCAGTCCATCAACAATGTGTTCTCTTGCCAGTTTGTTGATTGTTTTGAAGTTCAAGTGGCTAAGCTTCTTGTGCCAGTCCCAGCTTAGTTTTGAATCTCCCTTGGCTATCAGGCAAACTCCATCCTTTGCTGTGTTCCAATCAACCACATAGATGTTCTTCTTCCTTGATGCTGTAAGAACCACTTCCTTTGTTGTCTCATGCTTCACATAGCAGAAGTCCTTTGTGAATTCAACAGTATAGCCTTTGTCACAGAATTGGCTAGCACTTAACAAGTTGAACTTCAGTCCTTTGACATATGAGACATCATCAATGACTATCTGGTTCTTGATCAGCTTCCCTCTTCCTTTTGTTTGACCTTCTTTGTCATTACCTCCAAAGGTAACTCTAGGTCCTTTGCATTTCTGGAACTCAGTTAGGCAACTTCTGTCACCTGTCATGTGCCTGGAGCATCCACTATCAATGAACCATTCTTGCTCTGAGATAGCTCCAGCACACAGTTCCTGCAAGATCAAAAGTAAGATTTAGGTACCCAAGCAATGTTGGGTCCTGGGGGATCATGGAGTCTGGGTAGTTGGTACCATTTTGGTCTCATCAGGTGAAACCTTGGTGGGTGGTACCCATTGTCCACCTGGTAGTTATAGTAAACTCAAGTGTGATTCACTTTGGGCAGATGCTTGTGAGGGTCATGCTTCATGTTTACATACTTTTGCATAGCTTTCTTTGTTGGAAAGAAGTCCCATATACTATCAAGAGCAGAGGGACGGTTAGCCTTGGGCTTCTGAAGTTGACCAGCCAAACTCTTCTGCCCGAAGTTAACTCTCTCTTGATATTTGCCCTTCTGGTGATCATTTCTGACACGATTGACATGAGGTTGTCTGTCAATGAATGGTCTCTTATTTTTGTTATCTTGAAAACCTTTTCTGTTGTTAGGTTTTCTGCCAGGTTCACTATTTTTCAAAAAGGGTTTCTGTTGAACCTTTATCTTTCCCTTTTCTGGTCTGACTTCCTCATGAACAACCTTGGTGCCAGATACACCAGCTTGACAAATGGGGCTAGAAATCAGTGGCACTATGACCTTATCTGCCTTAGCAACACTGGTGCTAGGCATTACAGAAGGCTCACCTGATTCTGTTGAGCCATAACCAAGACCAAAACCAGTGCCAATCTGTTGATCAAGTACAATCTTTTCCATGGAAGACTGGGCCTTCTGGTAAGCTTTATACTTAATCTCGAGAGGCTCTATTTCTCTTATTCTCTTGAGAAGAGAAACATTTTCAGTCTCCAGTTGATCTCTTTCCTTAATTAGAAGATTGATTTTGATCTCAACCTCCTTCTTTAAGTCAAGAATTTCAGCTTTTAACTTACTGTTTTCTTCTGTTACAGAAGAATAAGTGGCTTGTATGGCCTTAAACTCTTCCCAAAATTCTGACATTGAATCAGAATCAAAAGTTAAGCCTACCGAAGAAAAACTAGATTCAGAAGTAGAGGTTACCTCATCATCAGAATGAGCCATGAGGCAAAGGTCTTCTGTCTCATTATCAAGGCAGCAGAAGGCCTCATCAGAATCTGAGTCAGAACTGGATTCTGTTTCTGACAGAGGGTCTTTCTCTAGCTGTTCTGTCATAAGTGCCTTTCTCCTTCTGGAGTTGTCTTCATACTTCTTCTTTTCTCCATCATGCCTTTGTTTCTTGGACACTCTAGAATGTGGACATTCTGCTTTGAAATGTCCAGGTTGTCTGCAGTTGTAACAGAGAAGCTCACCACTGCTTTCTGTTGTTTTGACCTTCTGGTATGGCTTTCTGTTGGAGGATGGGCTTCTTCCATCTTTAGGATTCTTCATAAACCTTTGCTTTCTGTTGGAGGATGGGCTTCTTCCATCTTTAGGATTCTTCATAAACCTTTTGAATCTCCTGGCAAAAGCAGCCATATATTCATCAGATAGAAGTACTGAAGGGTCAAAATCATTTACCTTTGATGTGCTGGCAGTGAGGGCTGTAGTGGTCCTCTCTTCTGGTACATCTTCCTTTTCTTCAATCATTTCAAACTCATGAGCTTTGAGATCTGAAATGAGCTTATCAGTGGGATAAGTCTTTACATCCTTGCTGGCTTGGACAGCAACCACCTTCATCTTCCATGCTGAGGGCAGTCCCCTCAACACCTTCAGGTTGATCTCCTTGGTGGTGAGTTCCTTTCCAAGCTCAGAGATCTCTCCAGTGAGAGTGAGGAGCCTGTCGTACATCTTGGAGATACTTTCACCAGGGAGAAGTTTGAAGTCATCAAACTTCTTGTTGGCTATTGTCAGCTTGTTGTCCTTCTCTTGCTCATCACCAGCTCCAATGAGCTCAAGAGTATCCCAGATTTCCTTTGCAGTTTTGCACTTCTTTATTCTGTTGAAGTACCTATCATCAATGGACTTGTAGAGGATGTCCTTAGCAATATTGTCCAGATTGTATTTTCTTCTTTCTTCAGTTGCCCACTCAGATTTGGCCTTATTGATCATCTGAGGTCTAGTGTTGTCAATGGCATGTTCTGGGTTGACCTTCTGGAAGCTTGTGAAGGGTCCTATGTCAAGAACTTCCCACATCTCATCATGAAGAGCACAAAGATGTGCCTTCATCCGGATCCTCCAGTCATCAAACTTAAGATCTGAAAACATAAGATTCTTGGACAAGGAGTGATCCATTATATCAGATAAAAATGAGGTCAAACAGAAAAACAAGTGGATCTTTGTTCAGCAAATAACCTAAGAGATTATTAGAACAAGGAGGCTCTGATACCACTTGTTGGTCCCGGTTGTACTGGATACAGTCTAGAGGGGGGGGTGAATAGACTGTATTGGTTTTTAGCTTTTTAAACGAAGTACCAGATTTTACAGAATAGCCTGTTCTGTTGGCAGAACAGACTGGCAGCGGATGGGGTTCTGGTAGGGGGTTCTGTTAATAGCCTCAGAGAAGCAAAGGCAGTAGGCCTTCTGTTAACTCGTAGGACAAGTTCTGCTGAACACAGATACCAAGTCTAAGGAGTTAGACAGTTCTATCTAAGTGCAAATATTAAAACAATAAGTAAATGACACCAGGGATTTTTATAGTGGTTCAAGGAACAACTCGTTCCTCTAATCCACTGTTCCACTAAGCTTGTAAAAACGACCGTTTACAACGTCTTAGTCCTATCACTTAAGAAGCTCTCCACGTCTTCTTCAAGTGTAGATGTCTCCTTGGATGCACTTCCGGCTTCCCTAAGACTGGTCCTTTCACTGAGCTTCCTAGAAGTATCACCACTTCACAGCTCCAGATACTTGGACGTCCTTCTTGTAACAAGAAGAGTTTCTGTTGAAACAGGGGTTCCTCCAACTTGCTTCGTTACAAAAGATTTGTAGATGAAGTGCTTTAAGTTGTTGAAGAACTGTTGGAACCTTGCTCTTGTTGGATTTAATGATATGAGGTTATATTCTATCCAACTTGTGTCTCTCTTGTTGAGGATGAAGAGTTTGAATCTCAAGAGGACCTTTTTGCCTTGAATAATTTGAATGTGTTTTTCTTGCAAAGAATGTGGTGAAGTTGGCAAAGTTAGTAGAGCAAAAGTTGTCCGGTTGTTCTTCGTAGTGTATCTTTTATACTAAGGGTTGTCTTCCCGTTGGAGGAGAAGGGGGACAACTGCATTATATGAGCGAGCAGCTGACTTGACCAGTAGAGCCCGGTAAAGTTGGCGGGTTACTATTTTGGGATAAAGTAATCCTGACATTGCGGCCAATCATCTGCAATTACTCTACGGAGCATGGGGAGAATTAAATGAGCATTTAATGTGCGCACTGTAGCTTTTCCGTTTAATACTCCTAGCCGTTGAAGGAATCTTTCAGTTGATTTCCCGGCTTTGTGGAATTCTTCTAAGTGTCAGACCTTCTGGTGTCTTTAACTGAGAGTTGATCAGAGGAGGTCTGGAGCACTTCTGTTGAGAGTATATCCAACAGAGAACCAGGAGGGTTTCTGTCAGAGTAAAGGCTAACAGAGACCCTGAGGTCTTCTGTTCTGGAGCAGAGAACCAAAGGTCCTCTGTTCAACAATGCCTTAGAAGGGTCTTCTGCTCATGGAGCCCTTCTGCTCTGAAGGCATTCTGCCAGGTCGATTAAACTAAGAACTTTACAAATGAAAATTCTAATACATTAAGTCTAAAGAGGGGTACTCTAAAATCCTAATTAAACTAGCATCATCAAAATCTAAATACAAATATTCCTTACACAAATCATTTCCAATTTCATTCCTTATCAAATATATCTATATTTCATCAGTAATCAATCTTCATAATCCATGAAAAACATGATTTATGCATTTAGGTAATCTAATGTTTAACCTACAAGTTGTAAGCAACTAGATGTCGATCCTCACCTCAAATGAGCTTTAAACCTTTCCTTCTCAATCCAATGCTCAAAGCTTCGGCCAAGGAAGTTTGAGAACTGATTCCTTACTTAGAATTGATTGTTAGACAGACTCCTCAAGGTGCTAGTTCAACTCCTAACCGATGATACAAAAACAGCTCCTAGAATGGGTGTTTTCCGGCGAAATCGCTTCCTAACCTTTCAAGGTTTGTTCTAGGTTATCATCTAACATTTACTTCAATATAGAAACCTTATAAGGAACATATTATACACTTCCAATAGTGTATAATATCTCCACAAATTGTTCGTATCATTGAGATAATGAAAAGGGAGATTTTGGGTTCAAACTTACTATGTATGCAAAAACGTATTCAGCGAGGTATCGTTTTCCTTCAATTATTTGGAGGCCTTAAACTGCTCCGTTTTCTTCAAACCGCACGTCTATGGATTCCTTATCTTGAGAGATTTCAGTAGACACCTCACACTCCCTTTTTGGATGAGTGTGGCTTGTGATATGGATCAAATAGTGAACTCCACGAACTGGAAAATATCCCTGCGGCCAGCTCCCCTTTCTCTTCCTTTCTTGAGTTGTGTGGCTTCTCTTTCCTCCCTTATATTTGGTGCTAGAATTTTGGGAGTTTGAAAGAGTGTCTAATATTCTACAATCATGCTAGCTAAGCATGTGGTTCACAAAAGAAGCATGGGAGATATTTGATTTGCAATCAAATATGGGGTGGACCTCCCTCATTTATCTCTTTTTGTAATGTATTGCTCTTAAGTCAACATGTCCGCCCCATATAGTCATCTCACTCATTTTTCTTTGTCTTGTAGGTACTCAAGTCATGTTGAGTGGTTCTCATTTGGTCTCAATCAATTTGGAGTCCAAAATATCTACCAATACTTCCAAAATGGAAAGATGAGTCCTATTGTTTTATCTTTTGTCATAGGATGTCCTTTTCGTACTCTTTCTAATTTATTTAGACCAAGTCAAATCTCTACATCATATTATTGGTCTCTAATATATGTAGGATAATCCCAAATAATTTATATGATGTATAATTATAGAAGAAAACCCTATTCCCATTACTTAGCTCAATAATGCCTAAGGTGGGACCATAGGAGTTTGTATTCTTCTCTAACCAACACATCACTTATTTGTGACCATTGACTTTATATTCCAGGGCTACAAGCCATGTGGACCATCCTCGAGTGGGCCTAGGGTGCCATTCTTGAATACTTTCTATTTTTAACAGGTTAGGCCCAAAATAACATTTGAGCTGCCCGACCGTTCTTATTTTGCATCGAAGGGTTACGTATCCTTATTTACATAGTGTTGGGCTCTTATATCTAATAAGATTGCCCAATTAAGTATTTGTAAGACCATTGCTATTATACGAGCCCAAACAGAAATATGATTAATCTTGCATCACGTAAAACATTAATCGTTTTATAATTGTTCAATAATAGGGAAATTCAATACATAAGCTTTGAATTTTAAATTTGAATTTCAAGGACGCTCGAGTGCGGTGTCACATAATACATTCATCTCCTTCTTAATCGAACATGACACATCAACCTCCAAATTAGGAAACCCCAGAGCTTCCGACCATTGAATTGCCTGATACAACACCTCTTTATCTCCCCCAGATGATCCACTCAGCGGAAATCCGTCAGCCGCCACCATCGCTCCAGAATGATCCTGGAATAGAAATCCAGCTGCCAATTTGCCATTTTGCCTAAAAAACACCCAATTTAGCTTGACCTTGTTGAGCGTCGGCTTCATCCACCGCGAAATTTGGGGTTTTCTAAGCTTGAAAGACTGAGGTAACAATCCAACTTGTTTTAATCTTTCATATCCCCTCAGTTTGTCGTTCACAATACACCACGAAAGCATAAATTTATAGATCTGCTTGATAATCTTCTCCTTTTCCGATTGTTCATCATTCCAGATATAATTCCAGTAGGCTTTCCAGACGTGCCATGCAATTACTCCTGGTAAAATGATTGTGTAAATTTTATCCATCGATTTTCCTTTCACACTAATCCACCATTTCATTAGTTGGAGTTTAATTTTATTAGCTTTTGCCCTCCCAGATAGCAGTGTATTCTCGAAAAAGATCCAAACAGAAGTTGCCAGGGGACAAAGAAACAATATGTGATCATGTGATGTGTCATGCCCCGGACCGCATCCGAGCCACGTAGACAACCGCCGTACAACCCGATAAGAACGACAACAGTTCATCCCTATTGAATTGTACAAGGCGTCCGATTGATTCTATTGCCAAACGGATTAGTAAACACATACAATCAACATCAATATCATAATCAAACAAATGCGGAAATAATATTATGTTTGATACTTAGCCACACGTGGCAAACACGGGCACGCAGGCCCCCAACTGTTTTAATGAAAACATTGTTCAAAAATCCATGAGCAGTTTATAGATTTCAAAAATACGAATGGAAGCACGAACCACGTCTTCCTCCTCGAATGCTCACCTAGGCAAAGGTGCAGGTAGTAGGACTCTAGCCTCAACCTGAAAAATGTGAGGGCCCCCGGAGGGGTCAGTACTCCATAGAAGTACTAGTGACAAGCAGGCTATATGAAGAATAACTAATGTTTCAGACACGAGACCCAAAAATAGGGTGATACATATATATAGATGTCTCTCATCCACCCGATGATACATACTGTATATATACTCGTAAAATACTCAACCCGTAGGTCATTTACCTTAAAGAGTCTTTTAGAGATAAAGTTCTTACCTGACTTTTCTCACTCCTTTCCCGGTTACCTAGCTCACCAGCTACATTCTACATCCATAATAACCTACCGGGTTTTGGGAGCGTTTAACATCCCGGGGATGCTCAACCCCAACCGAGTTTCAGGATCATTTAATGTCCCGGGGATACTCAACCCCAACCGAGTTTCAGGATCATTTGCAGTCCCGGGGATACTCAACGCCAACCGAGTTTCAGGATCATTTATAGTCCCGGGGATGCTCAACCCCAACCGAGTTTAAGGATCATTTAATGTCCTGGGGATGCTCAACCCCAACCGAGTTTCAGGATCATTTATAGTCCCGGGGATGCTCAACCCCAACCGAGTTTCAGGATCATTTAATGTCCCGGGGATACTCAACTCCAAACTAAATCCTTACCAAACCCTAACCTGGATATGGCTAACCTTTCGTACCTTCAACTATGGACAATGCCTAGCCCTATAGTCATATAACCATCCTTAGGAACCAACGTGGGCGGGTCCCACCTGAATGGCCCACATTAACCCGCTCAAAACTGCCCGTTTTGAGCATAAACCAATACTCGATCGAGTATCTACCCATACTCGGTCGAGTACAGGAGGCGGTAGCCCCCAAAGCTAATTTTCAATGTATACTCGATCGAGTATCTACCCATACTCGATCGGGTATAGGAGACAGTAGCCCCCTGGGCAATTCTTCAGCAAATACCCGGTCGGGTATGTGTCAATACCCGGTCGGGTATGGCAGTTGACTTGGCGGTCAACGCCCCTTTTGACCACCCAAACGGAGTCCGATTAACTTGAAATTTTATACACATATACTTCTTGATGTCCTTGATCCAAAAATACCATTTTGGATCCCTGGATCATCACACAAAATATGTTATCACATTTTTAATCACCAAACCTACATAACATGCTTTTCAACTATGTTTTATGCAAAATCATGGCATAAGCAAATACTTGATTATCTTTAATCATTCCACAAAACATATCCTTGATTACTTTAGGTAATATCATGCCTCACGTAAAAGTTATAAAGCATAAAGCCGTCTTCTCACCTTAATGAAGCTTATGAAGTTCTAGCCTTCCTGATTTAGCTCCGGTGAAACTTCGGCGAACTTCAACGGACTCCGGCAACCCTTTCAACTCCGTGAAAGTTCCTTGAATACCTTAGACAAGTTAATAACAAGGTTTTATCATCATAAAACCCATAGTAATACAAATAACCTCCAAAAGGTTATTTTCCGGCGAACCGGTCACTTTGGCTTCTAAGTCCGTTCTTGGGCTTAGAACCACCTTTCAACCCCTCATTCTACACTTCCAAACGTGTAGAACAATCCTCGGGTGTGAAATATGATTGAATAATCATATAAGATGGTTTAAGAAAAAGGAATGGGATTAATGAAGTCCTTACCTTGAAAATCTCAAGTTTTGCTCTCTAGCTTCCTCTTTTCTCTTCTCTATTTCTCCCCTTCTTCTTCCTTAGCCTTGGTGCGAAAATGGGTGAAGAATAAGGTGGTTGCAGAGCTTATCTCACCTCAGTTGATGCCAAATCCGAATGGATGGCTGTAAGGGGTGATGGGAGTCTATTTTGGGCTCATTAGACAATGATGAGGGGTGGGGGTCCTCTTGGAGTCAATTCTTGTCTCAACCTCCCCCCTAGCTCGGCTCTCTCATCCAAAGTCATCATTTGCACACTCCTCTAACCAACCAAGGCTGGAAAAAACGTGGGGTGGCCCCCACCCATGTGGGAGGTCATCCCTTTATGTTCCCAAGTGTACAATCGGTCCCGAAAGTTGTATTTTCCGGACTGTTTTAAGTATATTTTATTTTATCGGGTCAAATAAAATATAATACTTGTTCTCAATCCTTATTGGACCTTAGAATCAATATGCATTCATCAACTTTAATTTAGAAGTCTCCGAAATCCCTTTTCGGGCTGTTATCTAATAAATTGCCGATACTGATAATTTGGCCCCGTTTGACCAACCGGTCAACCCTATGCCATTGCCATGGATCAATTAGGATATCCACCACCATATACATATTATCTAGTCCAAGATCAATATAATATGTGGCCCCGATAATATCGGGCGGCCCCCACCTCCGGTGTGGGCCCCACGTGAATTTTACTATTCACGTAAAAGAAATGATAAAAATTTTACAATCACGTAAAACCGCTTTTATACATTTCTCAGGGTTCAATACATAATTCAATGAAGTACAAATACTTGGGGGCGGTGTTACAAGTTCTACCCCCCTTATTTGGGATTTCATCCCCGAAATCCACGTGTCTAATCAAACAGAAATGGATATTGTTCCCTCATTAGGGTCTCCACTTCCCACGTTTGCTCCTCGACACGATCACTCTTCCAAAGTACTTTTACCATCGGCACCTCTTTGCTCCTTAGCTTCTTTACCTGTCGGTCTATGATTTTCACCGGCTGCACCGTATAGTGTAGGTCTTCTCGGATTTCCACCGGTGGTTTCTCAAGAATATGTGACGGGTCCCGCACATACTTCTTGAGCATAGAAACATGAAATACATTATGAATCTTTTCTAACTCCGGAGTCAACTGAAGTCGGTAAGCTACAACCCCAATCCTTTCAAGGATTTTGAACGGACCTATGTAACGTGGGTTAAGCTTACCCCGACTGAGGAACCTGATGATCCCTTTCCAAGGTGATACCCTCAGAAATACCTCGTCACCAACCTCAAACTCCAACGTCCTCCGACGTTTATCAGCATAGCTCTTCTGTCGGTCTTGGGCAGCCTTGAGCCTATCCTGTATGACTTTTATCTTCTCCTTAGTGATCTCGACTAACTCGGTGCCCTCGAGCTTAGCCTCGCCGACCTCGTCCCAACACAATGGTGTCCGGCATTTCCTCCCATACAATGCTTCGTATGGAGGCATGCCTATACTTGCCTGATAACTGTTGTTATAGGCGAATTCCACTAAAGCCAACTTATTGTCCCAGCTCCCCTGGAACTCCAAGGCACATGCCCTTAACATGTCCTCCAAGATCTGAATCACCCGTTCAGATTGCCCGTCCGTTTGAGGATGAAACGCAGTGCTAAACCTCAATTTCGTACCCATGGATTCCTGGAACTTAGGCCAAAACCGTGATGTGAACCGTGGGTCTCTATCCGATACTATAGTAACCGGAACCCCATGCAGTCTCACAACCTCATCTGTGTACAATTTGGCCAACCGTTCGAGCGTATAGGTAGTGTTGATAGGTAGGAAATGAGCGCTCTTGGTCAGCCTATCGACTACCACCCATACTGCGTCGTAGTTTCTAACCGTCCGTGGTAGACCCACCACGAAGTCCATGGTAACATGCTCCCACTTCCATTCTGGAATGGTAAGTGGTTGTAATAACCCTGGTGGGTGTTGGTGCTCTGCCTTAACCTGTTGACAAGTAAGGCAACGGCTCACGTATTCTGCAATCTCTCTCTTCATCCCCGACCACCAGTAACTTTCTTTCAAGTCCCGGTACATCTTTGTACTGCCCGGGTGCATGGCATACGCAGATGAGTGAGCCTCCTCAAAGATAGATTTTCGGAGCTCCTCATCCGATGGCACACACACTCGTTCCTTGAATAGTAGAAGTCCATCTTCTCTCTCACGGAAACCCTCGACGGGCCCCACAAGCATCCGTTCCCGGATTTTCTGAAATTCCTCGTCATTGCCTTGACATGTTCTGATTTCATCTAATAAGGTGGGTCTCACCTCAAATTTTGCCAATAGCGCCCCATCCGTGGATATCTCCACGCGTGCCCTCAATGCCCGTAAGCATGTGAGTAAAACCCCTGATGATGAGCTCTTCCTGCTCAGTGCATCGGCTACAACATTAGCCTTGCCTGGATGATAGTCAATGATCAAGTTGTAATCCTTAATCAACTCCATCCATCTCCTCTGTCTCATGTTCAACTCTTTCTGAGTGAACACATACTACAAGCTCTTGTGGTTGGTGTAAATGTGAAACAACTCCCCGTAGAGGTAGTGCCTCCAAATCTTCAATGCAAATACCACAGCACCTAGCTCCAGATCATGTGTGGGGTAGTTTACTTCATGCTTCCTCAACTGCCGAGAAGCATAAGCAATTACCTTCCCTGATTGCATCAGTACACATCCCAGTCCCTGAATGCTAGCATCGCTGTAGATGTCATACCCTAACCCTTGCACGGGCAAGGCAAGCACTGGTGCTTCGGTCAAACGTTTCTTTAGCTCAAGAAAACCCTTCTCACACTTGTCATCCCACACAAATTTAGCCCCCTTTTTAGTGAGCTTCGTGAGTGGAGATGCTATCACCGAGAACTTTTCCATGAATTTGCGGTAATACCCCGCTAAACCGAGGAAACTCCTTATCTCCTTCACATTCTTGGGCCTCTCCCAATTAGTGACCGCTTCAATCTTTGAGTTATCGACTGAAATGCCCGAGTCCGATACCACGTGCCCGAGGAAACCGATCTCCCCAAACCAAAATTCACATTTAGAGAATTTGGCAAAGAGTTGCTTCTCCCGCAGTGTTTCAAGCACAAGCCTTAGATGTTTTTCGTGCTCCTCTTCATTCATGGAGTATATCAAAATGTCATCAATGAACACTATGACGAACTGGTCCAGGTATTGGTGAAATACTCGGTTCATGAGGTCCATGAATGCCGCGGGGGCGTTCGTAAGCCCAAACGACATTACTTGAAACTCATAGTGACCATACCTTGTACGGAATGCACTTTTGGGTATGTCACTCTCCTTGATCTTCAGTTGATGGTAGCCTGACCTCAAGTCAATCTTAGAGAACACGATTGCTCCCCGTAGTTGATCAAACAAGTCATCGATTCTAGGCAAAGGGTATTTGTTCTTTATCGTGACCTTATTCAACTGACGGTAATCGATGCAGATTCTAAGTGTACCATCTTTCTTCTTTACAAAGAGTACCGGTGCTCCCCATGGTGAATGACTCGGCCTAATGAATCCGCTGTCCAGTAATTCTTCTAATTGCACCTTCAACTCTTGAAGTTCAGCCGGTGCCATCCGATATGGAGGAATCGAGATGGGTTTCGTTCCGGGTTCTACTTCAATGGTGCACTCAATTTCTCGGTCTGGTGGGAGTCCCGGGAGTTCTTCAGGGAAAACTTCTGGGTACTCACTCACCACTCTCACCTCAGTGAGACTCTTTTCCTTGCCCTCCTTGCCTATGACATAGGCCAAGTATGCTTGACACCCTTTCCTCATCATACGTCTTGCTCTTATGGCCGATATGATACAAGGGTTGAATTTCCCTCTATCTCCCTCGAAGCATAGAGTGTTTCCTTCTCCATCTTTTAGTTCTAACACCTTGGTGTAGCAATCTACCTTCGCATGGTTCTTTTCGAGCCAATCCATGCCAAGTATGGCATCAAACTCGAGCATATCTAACGGCACAAAGTTACTTGTTAGACAGTGCTCCCCTATCCCTACATTACACGAGGGATAGTAGTGTTTCCGCTCTACATCATCTCCAAATGGCGTAGAGACCAGCAAAGGTTGCATCATCGCTACCAAAGGCATGTTCAATCCCTTGGCAAACACTTCGCTCACAAATGAACGTTGTGCCCCGGTATCGATGAGAATTCTTGCATCCCTATCGTTGATCTTTAGTGTTCCTACATATATAAGTCATGTAAGGCACCCTATTCGACATCCCGACTGAAAAGGACCGGACAAAAAATTTCAGCCTAGAATTACTCTATACCCGGTCGGGTAAGGCCCTATACCCGGTCGGGTATCACTCGAGTTCTTAAGGAGAAAACCCCTGTTTTCCTTGCTCGGTCGAGTACCAGCCTTGAATTCGAACAAAATGTCAATACCCGGTCGGGTCTATACTCATACCCGGTCGGGTATCACTCGAATTTCTCAAGTAAAAGCTCTCTGTCCACAACGCTCGATCGAATACACACTTCGAGGCTCAAGTTTTACTCATACCCCATCGAGTATATAACCATACCCGATCGGGTATTGCTCGAAATGTCAAAAATGGAGTATCCTGCCTTGGTTGCTCGAACGGGTACACACTTCGAAGCTCACCCTTTTTACACATACCCGATCGAGTACATAGCCATACCCGATCGGGTATTGCTCGAAGTGTCAAAAATTAAATACCCTGCCTTGCTTGCCCGAACGAGTACACGCTTCAAAATCAAAGGATGGCTTATACCCGGTCGGGTCTATAGGGATACCCGATCGGGTCCTTCATATTTTTTTGAAGATTTTTCACCCAATTACACAATCAAATACGTGTGAAATCAAGAGATTACCTGCAATGGAGTCCGGGTTGGCCCGAGCATCAGCCTCGGTCATTGCATACACCCGTGCTTGGGTCCTTCCTTGGTTAACGGACGCGGCGTTGCTAGCCGTGGGTCCGCCCCTTCCCGTGCCGGCCTTAGACGGCCCCGCACGTCCCCGACTAGTCGTAGGTCCTCCCATAGCTCCCGATGGTCCTCCTCCGTTCAGCATTGGACAAGAGGGTTTGAGGTGGCTCGTGCTACCGCATTTGAAGCACCGGGGTGGTTCATTGCACCTTCCCTCGTGGTTCTTACCGCAGTTCGCGCACCTTGGTGGTCCCACACCCCCCGGTTTGGGCCCTTGCCCTCCTGGGCCCTTGTACCTTTTCGTTGGTGGTGCTGGCGTCCTGAATGTACTGCCACCCCCGGCGTGATGCCTCCGAGAGTGGTCTTGGGGTCCCGAGTTGCCCCATTTCCTCTTCTTCGCCTCCTCAGCGTCTCTCACCTTCCTTTCATTCCATTGGGTTTCCCCAAGGAGCCCCTGATCAACTATTTGGCTAAATGTCATGTTGTGATGGTAAGTAGCCCGGTCACGGATGTCTAACTGTAGAGCATCCCAAAAGTGATTGGCCATACGATTTTCATCCGAGGAGTACTCTGGGTTGAATCGTGCCAAGTCACGGAACCTCTGTTCCAATTGCCTCACCGAGCAACCATCCTCCTGTTTCATGTTCGTGTACTCCCTCCTCTTGAGATTGACTTCAAAAGTTGAGTAGTACTGATTATAGAACTCCACTTCGAATTTCTCCCAAGTGGCCTCCCCGTGGAACTTTCCTTCCACACCTTCCCACCATACAGCCGCTACCCCATCCAGTAGCCTGGTGGCAACCCTCAACTTCACGTCGAGCCCAATTTGCATATCCCTAGAAGCATCATTCAGCTTCTTAATCCAATCGGCGGCCTCAGAGATGTCGCCCTTGCCATCAAACGATTTGCACCCCAAGGCCCTAGCCTCCTTAAGGTACTTGGAGATACGTACCATCGCGTCTCCACCAAAGGCTCCAGATGGAGCACTAGAAGCACCTCGGCATCCCTGCCCCGTGGCTTGCCTAGCCTGCCTAGCTTGGCGCCGCTGCTCTCTCTTTGCCTTATTCTCGAGGTACCATTCCAGTACCTCACTCATGCGGTCATAATGAGGATCATCATCCTCATCTTCTTCCTCAAGGTCCTCCCCGTTGTACGGGGTCTCCTCTTGCTCCGTGCTTGGAGCATAGGTGAAGTCGTCCGGTTCAGTGGCCCATGACGGGTGCACGGAACCGACGCGTGTGCTACTTGTCGTCGGTGTGGTAGAACGCCCACGACCCCTGCCTCGGCCTCCTCCTCAGCCTTGGCCCCGGCCTCTACCCCTAGAGGTCCGTGATTCCGCCCGAGTGGCATGCCCGGTGGCCCCCGGCACATGCCCTATCGGGTTCCTCCTAGTTATCCTGCGTTCACCCTCCATTTCTGAAAGAAATAAGGAATGAGTCATTAGACTCGTTTCAATGTCAATTGACGGATTAGTACAAAAGACACCCCTTGGTCCGACATTATGTCCAACAAATTGTTAAGGGTACCGTCTTAACAATAAGAGGTCAATAACTCGGTTTCCAACGGTTCCTTAGGTACAAAAACTTTCTGCTCATGGTTTTGTTCAAAACTTTTCGATGGTAGGATATTGAGAGGTTAATTATATAGTTTAGAAATCGATGGCTTTGATACCACTTAATTGTCACGCCCCGGACCGCATCTGAGCCACGTAGACAACCACCGTACAACCCGATAAGAACGACAACAGTTCATCCCTATTGAATTGTACAAGGCGTCCGATTGATTCTATTGCCAAACCGATTAGTAAACACATACAATCGACATCAATATCATAATCAAACAAATGCGGAAATAATAATATGTTTGATACTTAGCCACACGTGGCAAACACGGGCACGCAGGCCCCCAACTGTTTTAATGAAAACATTGTTCAAAAATCCATGAGCAGTTTATAGATTTCAAAAATACGAATGGAAGCACGAACCACGTCTTCCTCCTCGAATGCTCACCCTAGGCAAAGGTGCAGGTAGTAGGACTCTAGCCTCAACCTGAAAAATGTGAGGGCCCCCGGAGGGGTCAGTACTCCATAGAAGTACTAGTGACAAGCAGGCTATATGAAGAATAACTAATGTTTCAGACACGAGACCCAAAAATAGGGTGATACATATATATAGATGTCTCTCATCCACCCGATGATACATACTGTATATATACTCGTAAAATACTCAACTCGTAGGTCATTTACCTTAAAGAGTCTTTTAGAGATAAAGTTCTTACCTGACTTTCTCACTCCTTTCCCGGTTACCTAGCTCACTAGCTACATTCTACATTCATAATAACCTACCGAGTTTTGGGAGCGTTTAACATCCCGGGGATGCTCAACCCCAACCGAATTTCAGGATCATTTAATGTCCCGGGGATACTCAACCCCAACCGAGTTTCAGGATCATTTGCAGTCCCGGGGATACTCAACCCCAACCGAGTTTCAGGATCATTTATAGTCCCGGGGATGCTCAACCCCAACCGAGTTTCAGGATCATTTAATGTCCCGGGGATGCTCAACCCCAACCGAGTTTCAGGATCATTTATAGTCCCGGGGACGCTCAACCCCAACCGAGTTTCAGGATCATTTAATGTCCCGGGGATACTTAACCCCAAACTAAATCCTTACCAAACCCTAACCTGGATATGGCTAACCTTTCGTTCCTTCGACTATGGACAATGCCTAGCCCTATAGTCATATAACCATCCTTAGGAACCAACGTGGGCGGGTCCTACCTGAACGGCCCACATTAACCCGCTCAAAACTGCCCGTTTTGAGCATAAACCAATACTCGATCGAGTATCTACCCATACTCGGTCGAGTACAGGAGGCAGTAGCCCCCAAAGCTAATTTTCAATGTATACTCGATCGAGTATCTACCCATACTCGATCGGGTATAGGAGACAGTAGCCCCCTGGGCAATTCTTCAGCAAATACCCGGTCGGGTATGTGTCAATACCCGGTCGGGTATGGCAGTTGACTTGGCGGTCAACGCCCCTTTTGACCACCCAAACGGAGTCCGATTAACTTGAAATTTTATACACATATACTTCTTGATGTCCTTGATCCAAAAATACCATTTTGGATCCCTGGATCATCACACAAAATATGTTATCACATTTTTAATCACCAAACCTACATAACATGCTTTTCAACTATGTTTTATGCAAAATCATGGCATAAGCAAATACTTGATTATCTTTAATCATTCCACAAAACATATCCTTGATTACTTTAGGTAATATCATGCCTCACGCAAAAGTTATAAAGCATAAAGCCGTCTTCTCACCTTAATGAAGCTTATGAAGTTCTAGCCTTCCCGATTTAGCTCCGGTGAAACTCCGGCGAACTTCAACGGACTCCGGCGACAACTCCGGCGACCCTTTCAACTCAGTGAAAGTTACTTGAATACCTTAGACAAGTTACTAACAAGGTTTTATAATCATAAAACCCATAGTAATACAAATAACCTCCAAAAGGTTATTTTCCGGTGAACCGGTCACTTTGGCTTCTAAGTCCGTTCTTGGGCTTAGAACCACCTTCCAACCCCTCATTCTACACTTCCAAACGTGTAGAACAATCCTAGGGTGTGAAATATGATTGAATAATCATATAAGATGGTTTAAGAAAAAGGAATGGGATTAATGAAGTCCTTACCTTGAAAATCTCAAGTTTTGCTCTCTAGCTTCTTCTTTTCTCTTCTCTATTTTTCCCCTTCTTCTTCCTTAGCCTTGGTGCGAAAATGGGTGAAGAATAAGGTGGTTGCAGAGCTTATCTCACCTCAGTTGATGCCAAATCCGAATGGATGGCTGTAAGGGGTGATGGGAGTCTATTTTGGGCTCATTAGATAATGATGAGGGGTGGGGGGTCCTCTTGGAGTCAATTCTTGTCTCAACCTCCCCCTAGCTCGGCTCTCTCATCCAAAGTCAGCATTTGCACACTCCTCTAACCAACCAAGGCTGGAAAAAACTTGGGGTGGCCCCCACCCATGTGGGAGGTCATCCCTTTCTGTTCCCAAGTGTACAATCGGTCCCGAAAGTTGTATTTTCCGGACTGTTTTAAGTATATTTTATTTTATCGGGTCAAATAAAATATAATACTTGTTCCCAATCCTTATTGGACCTTAGAATCAATATGCATTCCTCAACTTTAATTTAGAAGTCTCCGAAATCCCTTTTCGGGCTGTTATCTAATAAATTGCCGATACTGATAATTTGGCCCCGTTTGACCAACCGATCAACCCTATGCCATTGCCATGGCTCAATTAGGATATCCACCACCATATACATATTATCTAGTCCAAGATCAATATAATATGTGGCCCCAATAATATCGGGCGGCCCCCACCTCCGGTGTGGGCCCCACGTGAATTTTACTATTCACGTAAAAGAAATGATAAAAATTTACAATCACGTAAAAACGCTTTTATACATTTCTCAGGGTTCAATACATAATTCAATGAAGTACAAATACTTGGGGCAGTGTTACATGATGCATATGCTCTTATACAAAAAGGACATATAGAAGGGTATACCAATGCGAAGGATGAAATCTGTTCCAGAAATGGTAGCCCCTTATGCCAAAGTTTCCACAAGAACACCTTTATTTTTGGCACCTATTTAGGGTGCGAGATATTTGTGATTGATAGAGCCTTTCCCGTTGTGGCCAAAGCGCCTGATAAGCTGTTTTTGCCTCAGCCTCCTAATTGATGAGTCAAACTATTCTCCACGTTAGGGAATCAGTTGGCTTGACCTCACCCATCATACGCCTACCATATTTAGTCCTCATGAGATCTGTCCATATAGATTGAAACTCCCAGTTTGAAACTCCCACCAGAGTTTCAAATAAAGCGTATACTTTCTGAGTATCACTAAGAGACCTTATTCCTATCCCACCATATTCAATCGGTTTGCAAAGGTTTTTGAATTTTATCCAGTGGTGCTTGGGTTTAATATCATCAAACCCCTGAAAGAAATCTGCCACCTTCTTTTTAATCAATCTGTGGACTGATTTAGGAATATTTGTAACTGCTAGAATATGTAGTGGAATATGATTTAGCACATGCCTAATCAATACAAGTCTACCCCTTGTGATAACAACTTCTTTTCCCAAGAGACCAGTTTATTATCAAATAAATCCAAAATCCCCTTACAGTGAGATAATCGAGTAATTCCTTTATGAAGCTGTACTCCCAGGTATTTAATAGGCAGCTTGGCTTCTTTCATACCCAACACATTTGCAATATTAAGAACTCTCCCTGGTGTTGTATGTTTTCCACAACAAAACAACTCTTTTCTTTGTTAACTAGTTGCCCCGAGGCTTGTTGGTATATATGTAGGAAATTAGAGAAATTTTGCACCGATTTTGCTGACCCATTTAAGAATATCAACAGATAATCTGCGAAAGCCAAATGAGAAATTTGGCCGCCCCTGCCAATGTTAAACGCCTCTATCTTCCCCTTAGATATCAAAGCATTTAGGCCTTTAGAACATGCTTCTGACACGATTATAAACAGCAATGGGGATAGTGGATCCCCCTGCTTAACACTTCTCTCAGGTTTAAAGAAGCCATATGGTTTCCCATTTACCAAAATGGAGATGAAGGTTTGCCTTTAGATTTCCGATAATCAACCCCCGAAGAGACTGATCAAACACAAAACTCTCCAGAATAGCTTCAAGAAAATTCAAGTCCACTCTATCAAATGCCTTTGCCATATCTAACTTCACCATTAAATTAGATGCTCTGACCTTATTGCCCGAATTGTGAATCATCTCAAGAGCTACAGGAACCTGATTTTTTATCTCTCGCCCTTGCATAAAACCAGATTGCACTCTTAATATAACCTTAGGTAAAAAATTTGTCAATCTAGCCAGTATTAATTTTACCCAAAGAGTTTGAAAGGCATGTAGGACGGAAATCACCAAAAGAAACTGGATTCTTTTTCTTAGGAATTAGTATCATGTTGACACTACTAACCCCTTTAGGAATAGGAATTCCCAGGAAAAACTCTTGAACTGCCATCTTCACGTCCTTTTAAATGATATCCCAGCAGCTCCTATAGAAATTCCCTCCAAACTCATCCTAATTTTATGTATGAGGAGAGTAACTTCAACAAATATAACCATAAAAAGAAACGCTAACTTTACATTTCCTTATGACGAGATTGACATCAACAACCCATTTACACATTTTACAAAAATAATCACTGATGGAAATGTTCACGGTAATAATCTCTACTTGTAAACCGTTTCACAAAAATGAACCGCAACTTGATGGTGTTAAGTATCCATTATATTGGTTCATTTCTGTAAAAGTGTTGATAAGTAGGGATTATTTACGTATAATTTGTAAAACTTGGGTTTATTTATGTCTAATTTTTAAACTTGTTTTTAATGTGCAAAAAGGGTTAGAAACATCTTACATAAATAGGAGATATAAAGTTCCATTTAAAAATGTGCAAAGGATTGTTATTATTATTGTATATAATAATTTCGAATCAAAATAATTCCATATTATGAGAGATATAAAAGTGTAATATTTGATTAACATTTAATACGATATTACTAAACTACATTCAAATTTTTATTATATTAAACAAAGAAGATCGAATATGACCGAAATATTGATAAGAAATAATAGGGTAGAGGAGAGTTCCATGTGCATTTCTTCATATATTTCTTCTACGGAGTACGTAATCTATTTTATAAAAATATTAAATATTAAAATAAATTCAAATTAGATATGAATTTGAATCAAATATTATATATAGTTTTAATGGTTTTTATTTTTCGCTTTATCAGACATTTAAAACAAATTAACGAAAAAGTTAACACTATTAAGCTCCGGTCCGTTTTTGTGAAGTGATTAGCGAGTTGATATTATTGATGTAAACTTTTCCAGTAGGGATTATTTTTATTAAACGGATAAAAGTATAGATTGGGATATTTACCTAAATAGAAGTAAATAAAAGGATAATTGCAACAATAGGAGTTTAAAGTTTAAATTCCCAAAATAGGACTAACTCTTCCTATTCTACCCTTTCCTTTGTCCTTGATAATAGGATTTTTAAACAATCATTATAGAATATTAAAAAAATCAAAATAAATAAAAACAATCGTAAAAAATAATTAAAAAATATATAGACCTCAACCACCACCTCAGCCACCTTCCAACACCGCCACCTCCGGTCGCCGGAAAAGATTGCCAAGTTGGGGAAAAAATGTCATCATGATGGCAATTTTGAAGAGAAAGCTGAATATTTTCAAAGAGTAAAAATGTCATCTTTATGGCATTTTCAAAGAAATGTGACATTTTTTACACAAGATGGCATTTTTTTTCGGCGACCGGAGTCGGTGGTGCTGGGAGGTAGAGGGCGCGTTGGCAGTGACGTACATATTTTTTAGGTATTTTATTTAATTTTTTGGACTTTTTAAAAATTTTTTAAATATTTTTTTTTATTTTTTTACGTTTTCATTATTATTTTATAAATATTTTATTATTTTTATATTTTTTTATAAATAAAACAATGATTTTCTTATTAATAAAATAAACCTATTAGAAATTATAGGAAGGGGGTAGAATGGAAAGAAGATATATATATTAGTCTTATTTTGGGAATAAAAGGATTGTACTCCTAATGTTGAATTTTGGGCTTATTTTACTCCTATTTAGGGCTAATACCGATTATTAATGTCAATTTTGTCTTTCCTTATTATACACAATTCGTTGATGAGCGGAAAACCAAAGTTAGGAGCTCTTAGATTTTAGAACACTAAATAGGAGAGTGAATTACACAAATAGGACAAAAAGTAGTCAAAGTGCACAAATAGGACTGCATCTTTTTAATTTCTCCTAGTAGGACTATTTATGTATGTTTGGACAAATATACCCTTGTGGTTTTTGAAATGTCTTAATTAATAATAAAATTATACTACCTCCGTCTCGCTATGATTGTCCCATTTTACCTTATCGGTCCGTCCCATTTAGATTGTCTCATACCAAATTTGGTAAAGTTTGTGTGGCTCTAAATCATTCGTATTTTATTACTCCCTCCGGTCCTTAATTAACTTTACACTTACCTTTTGGGTCATCCCATATTAAACTTTACACTTCCTTATTTGCCTTATTTGACAAACAAATCTACACCAAACAATGCAAAACAGTGCCAAACAGTGTCAAACAGTGTACTCTACAGTAAAGTCAAATTTATTTCCTTAATATGTGTGGAGTCAAAGTGTAAACTTCATTAAGGACCGGAGGGAGTATTACTTTATCAATTCAATATCAACCACATAAACCACTTTTTATTAATTTGCGTGTCACTCCCTCTGGTCCCATTGTTAGCGGGACGGAGGGAGTAAAAAATAATAAAAAACATAAAAAAACGACATAAAATATTAAAAGATTTAAAAAATATTTATAAAACAATAAATTAATTTTTTTTTTAAAAAAAGTTAAAAAAATACGTAAAAACAAACGTCGCCGCCTCTGCCACCTCCAAAACCACCAGCTTCCATCACCGGTTGAAAATCTGCCAACATTTTTAATAATGCCATAATAATGGCAGATTCAATGAGAATTTTGACATTATGATGAGTCATAATGCCATTTTCTTGGCGTTTTCAAAAAAATAACATTTTTTACAAAAAAAAATGACAGAATTTTCACCGATCGGAGGCGGTGGGAAAGCTATCCATATTTTTTTTATGGAATTTAACTATTTTTTATTAATTTGTTTTAAAAAGTATTCAAAACAAATCTGTCAACATTTTTAGCAATGTCATAATAATGAGAATTTTGGCATTATAAAAAGTAACAATGCCATTGTCATGGCAATTTCGGGAAAAGCTGGAATTTTAAATAAAAAATGGTGCTGGGAGGCGGTGGGAAAGGTATCAATATTTTTTTGTGTGTTTTTACTATGTTTTATTAATTTTTTAAAAAATAAAAAAATTCAAAAAATATATTTTTGATTTTTTTTATTTTTTTCATTATTTTCTTACGATTTTTTAATATTTTTAACAATTTTTTTATTATTTTTAAGATTTTATTATGAATTAAAACATTTCATTATGAATAAATACCCTTGGGGGTATTAATGGTAGAAATCAATCTTTAGTCCTATTTGGGAGGATTTGAAATGTAGTAATCCTATTTGTGCATTTTATGGAATTTTTAGTCCTACCTAGAGCAATTTCTATAAATATTAAACCTGATTTCTAGTTCCGGAATAGCCCGAAATCCGCCGAATAGCCTTACAGAGAGTAAAGTTATTTTAAATTATACTCCCTCCGTCCCCCTAACTTTGTCCCGTTTTACCTTTTTCGTTGTCCCATTATGTTTAGGGTTCTTCTACGGTACCTTCTAAAATAAACCATGTACCGGTACCTATCCATTCTTAGCCAATCACATTATAATATGAAGCCACGTTAGTCATATTAGTCATATTAGTATACCATTTTTTATTATTTGCATTTTAGTCCCTAATAAAAGAAGAGCTAACAAATGAAACACTCATATGTTTGCCAACTGCTCATGTCATTCCGGTAAGATTCCCAAGAAGCCAAGCCGGTGAAACTAAAAAACGTTGCAGATACAGAAAAGAATCACATCACTAAATCACTAATCAATTATTGGGTCCAGAATTTTTAGGAAAAAAGACCAATCAAACATCAGTAAAAACAATACTACGTATAATCTAAGATTTGGGCTTTCAGTTTATGAACAACTGAACAAGGCGTCTTCTTTCTTATGTGGTTGCTGTTGTATCTTCTCATCTCTTTCATACAGTGGAAAGATATAAGGCCGGGAATCTGAGATTGTATCTTAGGAGCCGAACTGATCCGTTCACTTGTTAACTGTTTTACTAGGGACTAAAATGAAAATAATAAAACTGATAACTAGGATAAATATTAATGTGGCCTAATAATAGGATAATGCGATTGGCTAAATATTTTGGGTACCGGTACATTGTTTATTTAGGATGGTACCATAGAATTTCCCTTATATTTATCTCATATCATATTTGATAATATTTGGATGATGACAATTCATTCTTATTTTATTTAAACTTTATTAATTTAATAACAATCACACAATTACATTTTTTCTTAAAAATTGTCTCACCGGGTAGTAATCCGTAATAAAGCACATCCTCCGGATCGCAATGACTTCGGTGGTTGATGATGTAAGTATACAATATGGAAACTCTGGTTCTAGAATGTATCAACGTGTGGCTGTAGTTTAGTGGTAAGAATTCCACGTTGTGGCCGTGGAGACCTGGGCTCGAATCCCAGCAGCCACATTTTTTTTTGTATTTTCATTATTCTAAGGCTCTCAGAATCATAGTGTATTTTTATCATAAGCAATTTGAAATAATATACGTCCCATAATTTAGGATGCCCCGGTAGTTTTAATTTGATATGGGTGATGTGACAAATACTAATAAAATTGTGAACTACTCATAGAATATGATCAAAATTTTGACTACAATCGATTTCTTTTACTCCCTCTGTCGCTTTATATTTAATCAAACACTAATTTTTAAGTCAATGTTGTTGAACATTGACAGATTATATATTTATATACGGTAGTAATGATAATATGAAATTGATATGAAAATGTTCTTTGTTAAAACTTCCTGCTCATAAAATTATAAATTTATTAAGTTTCACATAAATATATTAGTTAAAATAATAGATGAAAGTTTATCATCTTTGATTGGAAAAGTCAAATATGACTAAATAAAGAGGGATGAAGGTAGTATGAACTAACCACCACCATAGAATACGGATGATGATGAATCACCATCATTTATATCTAAGGCTCTTGATGGAGTATATGGGTCTGAGTCCCCGGACCCACATACTCGGAAGAACAGAAAGCACAAGACAACAGAGTGGCGCCCTCGTCGGCCAAGACGCCCCCGTCGGCCGAAGAGGGGCCAACTCAGATTATGGTCCCGAGTCCAAGGAACCCGGGTGCCCTCGTCGG
The DNA here is from genome assembly GCA_945859875.1 of Cuscuta europaea. Classification (NCBI taxonomy): domain Eukaryota; kingdom Viridiplantae; phylum Streptophyta; class Magnoliopsida; order Solanales; family Convolvulaceae; genus Cuscuta; species Cuscuta europaea. The sequence goes on from CAMAPE010000009.1 coordinate 23,277,647, forward strand.
CCGTGCCCTCGTCGGCCGTGCCCTCGTCGGCCACGCCCTCGTCGGCCACGAAGACCTCCCAGAACCAGATTTTACACTTACTCATTTGTACAGCCCATTAGTGGCTTTGTATTCGGCCCAGTAGCGGTCCAGTTGTAAATGGGCCTCCCAAGCCCAAGGCTTGGGAGCCCAACCCTAATTTTCTCTATAAATACTCCCCTTGGGAGTAGTTATAGGGGTGACAAGATCATTCTATTGAAGCATATTATTGCACTTCTCTCTCTAGCTCTCACTTCTCTCTAGATATACTCTATCATTTGGTGCTCTCGTTGAGAGCTAGAACAATCAAGTTAGCACCCTTCGTCGCTACCAAGCACAGCTAACCACTGATCATGGGGAGAACTAAGTCAAACCGCAACCTCGTCAGCAAAGCCATCCCTGAGGACCAAGAGCCCAGGGAGCACGATGAGGACGCCACGGCCGACCAGGTCGGCGGAGGGGACCTCTTCCAGGAGGCCTTCAACCTCACGACGGACCTCCGCAACCAACTCAACGGCGGCGCCCCTGATGCCCGCCTCGGCTTGGACAAGAAGCGAGCTGAAAAGACGGATCACGCCCCGGCCCAGCCTATGGCCGCGGCCTTCCCGTCCGTAGATCCCCAAGTCCAGGCCGCACTATCGGCTATCATCGCCAGCCTAGCTCAGAACCCCACCGTCCTCAGCGCACTCTTGCCAAGGACCGGGGGAAACGTCACTCCACCTCCTCATCCCCAACCGTTGGCCGTCCAGATAGGCAACAATGAGGGGGTTATGGCCCAGGATACGGCGTCGTCCCACTCCCACCCTGCTTCCCCTCTTCGGCCCGGGCAGACCCCAGCGCGTGGAAAAGCCTCTGCCTTCAATAGGCTAGGTGACACGCGCCGTCGTCCGGTTTCGGAGAGGATGGCGGGACGGATTGGCGATCCTCGTCCTGGCTCGCCAAGGGAAAGCTTGGGGTCTGTGTCCCGGACAGCGGACCAGCCCCGCCCGGACAAGGGCAAGGGGAAGTTGCACGAGGATGACGTGCGTCACCAGATCAACGCGGCTCACAACGAGCGCCTAAGGAACCAGACGGGCGCCGTCGCGGCCGATAGGGACCCCCGGGACGAGGTCATCGCCCAGCTGGAAAGGAGGCTGGCTCAGATGGAGGCCAAGCAGTCGGCCAACATCCCTACGGCCGGCGCCTCCAACGACCCCGGCCTCAACGCGCTCATGAACAAAGTTAGCGCCCTGGAGAGGGAGCTGGCCGAAGGGCGGGGTGACCCCATCATCCAGGTCAAGACGAGGACCCCTTTCACCAACAGGGTCCTCTCGGCCCCCATCCCTGAGAAGTACAGGGGGAACGCCATCAAGTCCTACGATGGCCGATCAGACCCCCAGGAGCACTTCAGCCGTTACCAAAACAACATGCTGATGGTGAACGCGTCCGACGAATACCTCTGCCGTTGGTTCCTCTCTACTCTCGAGGGGCCAGCGTACGAGTGGTTCAACGGGCTCTCAGAAGGAAGCATCGACTCACGGCAGGATCTCGCCCAGCGCTTCCTCACTCACTTTGCCGGGAGGAAGCGCGCGAAGAAGTATTTCACCCACCTCCTCTCCGTCAAGCAGCAGCACGAGGAGTCCCTCCGGTCATTCATCGATCGGTGGACGAGGGAGACCGAGGAGGTCGAGGGGGCCGATGAGCGCACCCTCCTCGCCTTGTACCAGGGAGCCCTCCGCAGCTCCCCGTACGCTAGGAGCCTCATCACCGACCCCCCGAGGTCGTACGCCAAGGCGCTCCAGCGCGGAGGCTTGTATGCCGACGCCGACGAGCTCCACAATCACAAGAGAGAGGGGGGCCACCCCCCCAAGAAGACAAATCCTTCGCCGGCCCCGGGTCCGTCCCCGGCCGGCCAGGGTGCCCAGGGCCGCCACGGCTCTGGTGGACAGAGTAAGAAAGACCGCCATTGGCGGCCGAGGCTGGAACGGCCGGGGGTAACCCTCACCCACCCGGTCGGCACCATCCTCGATTATGCCGAGAAGCACGGCCTCATCGAGCAGGCTCCTCGGCCGGCCGAGGAGATCCTTGCCATCCAGCAGGGCGGCACATACTGCCGGTTCCACAAGAACTCGTCGCACAACACCGACGATTGCATCACATTGAAGAAGGCCATCGAGTGCCTTATTCGCCAGGGGGAACTCTCCCAGTTTGTCAAGGGTGGCCCACGCAAGAACACTTGGGTAAACACCGGCAAACGTGGGGGCGAACCCTCCACGAAGAAGCGGGAGATTGGTAGACTCAGCGACGACGAGGACTTCGAAGAGCCTCCGCCGAAGAAGAACCACATCCACCTCATCGTAGGTGGGAACACTGGGGGGGACTCCGCCACTCAGAGAAAGAAATGGGCCCAATCCCTTTACATTGGGGAGGTGTCCCACGTTCCCCCCCAGCCGAAGAAGCAGCGAACGGAGGCGATCACCTTCACCGACAAGGATCTGCCTCCGGGTACGGAATCACACAGGGACGCCCTCGTCATCCGATGTGAGATCAATGACTCCATCATCCACCGTACTTACATCGATACGGGGAGCTCCGTCAACGTGATGTACCTGGACACCTTCAAGCAGCTGAAGCTGGACAGAGCTTTGCTGAAGCCGATCAAGACCCCGTTGTCCGGCTTCACCGGGGACTCTATCGACGCCGAGGGCACGATAGTCCTCCCCGTGGAGGTCGGTGACGGCCCCCACCACGCCAAAATTGACATGGAGTTCATGGTGGTCAACCTCCAGTGCGCCCACAACCTGATCTTGGGCCGGCCAGCGCTGGAGGACTTGGAGGCCATCATCTCCATGAAGCACTTATGTTTGAAGTTCCCCACCAATGACGGCATCGGCTACGCCAGAGGAAATCAGAGGATAGCCAGAGCTTGCTACCTCAAGCTAACGAGGCCGGCCGAAAGAGAAGGACAGAGGATAGACACCATTACGGCCGCCGTCGCCATGGACGAGGAGAGGCCACATGCGGAGCCGGCCGAGGAGGTCGAGGAAATCCCTCTGGATACCTCCCGGCCGGAGCGGGTTCTCAGGGTCGGAAAGCAACTGCCCCAGGACCAACGAGACGCCATCCTCCTCGTCCTACGGTCATACGCCGTTGTCTTCGCGTGGGGCCCGGACGATATGCCAGGCATCAGCCGCCAGGTGATCACTCACCGGCTGACCGTCGATCCGGCCTCCGCGCCTGTCAAACAGAAGCGGCGATACTTGTCCGCCGACAGGCGGGACTTCGTTAAAGGGGAGGTCGCCATGCTCCTCTCAATCAAACACATCAAAGAGGTGAAGTACCCGACATGGTTGGCCAACGTCGTCCTCGCACAAAAACCGCCGACGTTCAGAATGTGTGTTGACTACACTGACCTGAACAAGGCGTGCCCCATGGACCCGTTCCCTCTCCCCAACATTGATCAGCTGGTGGACGAGACGGCGGGGTGCGAGTTGATGTCGTTCCTCGACGCTTTCAGAGGGTACCACCAAATCTCCATGCATGAAGATGACGCTGAGAAGACGGCATTCATGACCCCAGAGGGAATCTTTTGCTACCTCGTCATGGCCTTCGGACTCAAGAACTCCAGCGCCACCTACACTAGGATGGTGGCCAAGATCTTCAGAGCGGTCCTTGGCCGGACGATGGAGGCGTACGTCGACGACATGATCGTCAAGAGCAGGCAGGCCACCTCCCACGCCGACGACCTCCGGGAAATCTTTGAAATAATGAAGGAGTTCAAGCTCCGGCTCAACCCCAAGAAGTGCGCCTTCGGCGTCCAGGGTGGCAAGTTCATCGGCTACATGGTCAGCCGGAGAGGCATCGAGATAAACCCGGAGAAGACGCATGCTATCATCAACATGGAGCCTCCCCGTAACGTCAAGGAAGTACAACGACTGACGGGGCGCCTGGCGGCCCTGAACCGGTTCCTCTCCAGGTCAGCCGAGAGGGCACTCCCCTTCTTCCAGATCATGCGCAAGGCAAACAGCTTCAAGTGGACAACGGAGTGCCAGGAAGCATTCGACGAATTGAAGAGGTACCTGTCGTCCCCGCCCGTGCTCTCCAAGCCCAGAGCCGGCGAAACCCTCTTCTTGTACTTAGGGGTGAGCACGTCGGCCGTCAGCTCCGTGCTCATCCGTGAGGACGAAGGGGTGCAGAAGGCCATCTTCTACATCACCAAGACACTCAGGGAGGCCGAGCTCAGGTACTCCCCCATTGAGAAGACGGTGCTGGCCATCGTCCACACAGTGAAGAAGCTGGGGCACTATTTCCAAGCCCATACCGTCCATGTGCTGACCCAACAGCCTCTTGGCGCACTCATGAGGAGCCCCACAAGCTCCTCGAGGATGGTGAAATGGGCGATCTTCCTCAGCCAGTTTCAAATTGAGATCAAGCCAAGGCCATCCATCAAAGGGCAAGCCTTGGCCGACTTCGTCATTGAATGCACAGCAAGGGAGACGGCCGTCGCCAACCCCGGGCCGGAGCCGGACGACACGTGGACCCTGTTCACTGACGGCTCGTCGGCCGCGAAATCATGCGGCGGCGGCGGCGGCCTCATATCCCCTGAAGGGTTCAGAGCTTACTATGCCATCCGCTTCAACTTCAGGGTATCCAACAACGAAGCCGAGTATGAGGCCCTCCTCAGCGGTCTCAGACTCGCGGCCGGCCTCAAGGCCAAGCACCTCAAAATCAAGTGCGACTCCAAACTGGTAGTGGGCCAGGTGGAGGGATCGTACGAAGCAAAGGAAGGCCGGATGAAGCAGTATAAACAAGCGGCGGAGGAGTTGCTGAAAGCATTTGAAACCCACGAGATCACTCAGATCCCCAGGGCCGAGAACGCCGAAGCCGACATCCTCTCCAAACTCAGCTCGGACACCCCGGAGCACATCTCCCAGTTGGCCAAGATCGAAGAGTTGAGCATGTCCAGCATCCATGCCAGCCCCGTCTTGTGCGTCCAACAGCGACTAGAGGACTGGATCTCCGACATCGTCACCTTCATCCTAACGGGGGAGCTGCCCCCGGACGAGGAGAGGGCCAAACTTGCCAAACTCAGGGCCCCAAGCTACACCATAGAAGATGGCAAACTCTACAAACGGTCCTATAATGGCACTCTCCTCCGATGCCTGCACCAGGACGAGGCCGACACGGCCATGGAAGAAGTTCATTGTGGCGTCTGCTCTTCACACCAGGGCCCTTTCAGCATGTCCCGGCGTCTCGTCGTCCAGGGCTTCTTCTGGCCGACGATGGCACGCGACTGCGTTGATCTGGCCAGAAAGTGCACGACATGCCAGGTACTCCAGAAGGCCCCCGGTCGGCCAGCTGTCAACTATGCCCCTGTCAGCACCGCAATTCCATTCTCCAGATGGGGGATTGACCTGGTCGGCCCCCTGCCCAGAGCCGCCGGGAATAACCGCTACATCATCGTCGCCGTCGACTACTTCACCAAGTGGGTCGAGGCGGAACCCTTGGCCAGCATCACGGGGGCCAGATGCCAAAGATTTGTTTACAAGAACATTATATCAGACAACGACACCCAATTCGAGGCAGCCCCTTTTCAGGAACTCCTCCGGGAGTTTGGGGTAAAGCATCGTTTCTCCTCCGTTGCCTACCCCCAGGGCAATGGGCAGGTCGAGAACGCCAACAGAACAATCATGGAGGGGCTGAAGAAGAAACTCCAGGCCGTAGGAGGTAGTTGGGTCGACGAGCTCCCCAACATCCTGTGGTGCTACCGAACCACGCCGAGGAGGGCGACAGGTGAAACGCCTTTCGCCCTGTGCTACGGCTTTGAAGCAAAGGCGCCTACGGAAGTTGCCATCCCCAGCCGACGGGTGGAACAATATGAGCCTGACACCAACGAAGAGAACATGAAGATTGACCTACACCTGGTTGATGAGAGGCGTGAACAAGCTTACGTCCGAGCGGAGAACTACCGGCGTCAAGTAAAATCATACTATGACGCCAAGGTACGTTCCCGGGAATTTCAGGTGGGGGACTACGTCCTCCGCCGGAGGGAAGCAAGCCAGCCGACAGAGGGTGGCAAACTAGCATTGAAGTACGAAGGGCCCTATATCGTCAGTGCCGTGGTCAAACCCGGCACCTACAAACTTAAACGCCCGAATGGGTCCAATGTACCACGAATATGGAATGTACACCATCTGGTGAAGTTTTATCAGTAATCCGGAGGAGGTGTAGACGGCGAAGCCCTCACCCCTTAACGGGTTACTGATTGAACGCCACCCTCGGCCTCGAGCCACTTATGAATAAAATCATGTTCTGATTTTTTCTCTGGAAATTCAAAGTAAAACATTAGCAGGTGCCCCCGTCGGCCACCTTAGAGCGAAAGGCTCAGGCATGGCCGACGAGGCCCCCTTGCATTTGAAGCCTATGAGCAACAAGCTCAGGCGCTCCATTGTATTTTGTATCAGCGAAGGGCTCAGGCCTAGCTGAGAGAGCACATCGTCCTGGCCCTGTAAGCCTAGAAGTGAAACGCTCAGGTATGGCCGACGATGTCCCCAGGACGAGGGGCCCGCAAACGGCCCACGTCTTGAAACGGGAAGCTCACCGCGTCGTCCACGCGCCAGATCGCAGGACGACAGGCCTGAAATCATGGCCGAGGTGACAAAATCCCAAAACTCAGGGATGGGCAACGACAGCCGTTGGAAACCGACCAAAAGTCTAGCCCGCGTCATAAATAGGCGACGGGACCCGCCTTGAGATCACGGACGTTATAAACGAAGTCCGAACCGGCCGAAGGACGAGCACACCCTTCGGCCGAAGCCTGAAAGAAGGATACTCCCCGAAACAAAACAAAAATATATATACAAGGGAAAAAGAGGGAAGCCGACGGCCGCGCACACTAGCCGGCCTCGAGCAATGAAAAAATAAAATCCCCACAAACTCAGGCTCAACTAGGCCAAGTACATATCAGTTGAACACAAGTGTAGTACCACTGATAGGTAACATGGACGACACGTCCACACACTACAAGGTAATGATCAAGGCCGAAACACACGCCTACAAAACCCTAACCGCATCGGTTGGGTGACAAGCGAGAGGTGACCTTCATCGGCCATGGTCCTTTGAGGCACCAACGCTTGGTATGAAACAAGACATCGCAATCCTGAGGATGGCCAGGACGAAGCGGGCACTTATCACACCCGTGAAAGGATCAAGCAATCAAGAAACAACCCCTACTTGCCACAGCACCTCGGATGGCCGACGCAGGCACTGGAACCAAGGCCGTTGGTCGACAGAAAGTTCATCAACAAGGAACCACGGCTAGCCGACGAAGGCAGGACCATCTCCTTGGACAAGCCATTCCTTATCCAGCACCCTCATCGGCCACAAGCAAGACCTTGGCCGGCAGCGGCACCGCAAAGAAGTAAATGCCTAACATTTATACTTAGGAAATTATCTAAGTACTCAAATGGAAGAACTCCGGACGAAGCGGGTACATATATATTCCAAGGCCGTTAGCTACCTACGCCTTGCATATGTACTTGGAAAAAATTCAAAGTCCAAAAGACTAAGGTGAAGGTGCCCTTATCGGCCACAACGCAGGAATGCAGGCCGACAACGACACTGGTTCAATACTTGGCAAAGCACCCAAACCATCTGCCAATAATGGGGAGAGACCCAGCGCCAGGACGGAACGGACACCACGGTCAAGGCCGGAAGGAAAGCACCTAAGTGGATCCCAAAACACTTAGAAAATTTTTGAAAAAAATCCTAAGTGTTATGATAGTAAAGCAACGACAAACAAGCCGACCAGGCCACCGGACAGGGTGGGCTACCTCACGGACGTAGCAGACACTCACGGGTGACCCAAGTTATGACCTTGACACTTGGACAAATTTTAGAATCGAAATGACAAAAGGCAAACAAGCATACAAGGAATTGAAAGCCGATCAGGACAGCAAAAAACTTTTCATTCATAGTGAGTTCATTACAATTGGGGGCACTTCGGCCGTTACATCATTTGGCAAAAAATTGAAAAGCTAATTACAACAGGCTATAGCCGATCAAGCCTCCGGGGTACCTTCATCCGCGGCTGGCTCTTCAACCTCGTCGGCTCCCTCCTCGGCGGCCTCTTCGGCCTCGTCAATTCCCTCCTCGGCGGCGGCCGCAGCGCTAGTGGCATCGTCCAGGAAGTCAAATTCAGTGTAGTCCGGCTCGCCGAGGCCGGAACTTTCAATTGGGGACTCCCGCTCCGACAAAGGAAGCTTGGCCTGCTCTTCCGGATCCTTCATCAGCTTTGGCAGCTTCAGGTTCCTTCTGGCCCACCCGGATGTGTAGTTCATGGCCTTCAGAGCACGTGAGAGCCGCCGACACAGGAGCCTTTGCATCCGCTCCTGGCCGAGGTTATAATACACGGACATCTCTCGGCTGAAATATTCCTGGCCGGCGGGGGAATTCATCCCCCAACTCTCAAGCCTGGCGGCCACCACCTCGTAGCACCAGGGGAGCCTCTCATCGGCCTTCCACCCCTCGGCCAGGAATTTCTCAACGGCCTCATCAGCAGCCCTCACAGCGGCGGCCTCGGCCTCAGATTTCGCCTTCACGGCTTCTTCATTCTTGCGCCGCTCGGCCTCAAGTTCCCTTTTGCTCTCCTCGAGCTTGGCCAGGGCATCGTCCCTGGCTGCGGCGGCTTCATCAGCCCTTGCCTGCAACGCCTTGGCATCCTCCCGGAGCCGATCAAGGCAAGCTACCGCCTCGTCGGCCGAGGCAGCCTTCTGCTCCAGCTCTTTCAAGCGAGCTATCTCCCAATACTGCCTCTTATGGCTTTCCATAAGCATAAAGGCACTCTGCAGAAGGAAAACAAAGGTCAGGCAAAAGACTCTACACAGACGAAGAGAAAGACAAAAACATAAGGACAGTAACTTACTTGGACGAGGAGGTCCATGCCGCCCTCGTAAATCTTCACGTCCCCGAGCTTCTTCAAGTAAGCCCGATCTTTGGCCGGCATGGCCTGGGCCAGGACGACGTGGCCAGGGACGAGATCATTAAACACGCCCCCGCCGACGGGGTATTCTACCACCTTCTGGTAGGTGGCACCGGCAATCTCCTTGCCGGCCCTCTTCGTCCATGGTTCCTGGACGAGAGGAAGCGATGGGGCAGCATTGTCAGCAGCAGTAAGGTCCACGATGGGGCCACCATCGTCCACGCTGGGGACAGTCAGAGTACCGGCCTCAGTAGCCGGAGAAGGGGAAGGAGCCCTCTTCATCTTCTTCGAGACGCTCAGGCCGGCCTCAGTTAACTTTTTCTGGTCGTCAGTGGCCGGCCTTTTCTTCTTCGATGGAGCAGGCTTTGGGGCCGCATCAGCAGTAGCCCCGCTCCCACCGGCCGCTGGCCGCCTCGGCCGCCTTAGCAGCCAGCTCCTCGGCCGCTTTGGCCTTGGCAATAGCCATCATAGAACGTCGGTCCATGACAAAATCTACAAAGGAAAAACACAACGGATTAGTAAGGCAAAGGACAAAAACATAAAGACAGGGAGCCGAAGAAAGAATTACCATCGGCCTCAGCAGGAATGCCCAAATCCGGGCCGTCGGCCTCCTCAAAGGTGGTGGTCATCCTCGGCCAGAGTTGGAGGTCATCCTCCTTGTCACCATAGACATAGTATCTCAAGAAGCCGAGGGTGGCCATCTTGTATTCAGTAATGTAATCCTTCACGCTCCTCGGCCCCCCTTCCAAGAAAGCCTCCACCTGAGCGTCCAAAATAGAGCTCTTCGGCGGGTCGTGCAGGTTAAACCTCCCGGTATGGCCGAGGGAGGGAAACTCGGTGCCACTCTCACCAATGGACACAAACACGAACTTACTCTTCCACCCATGAATGGACGTAGGCAAATCCGTGAAACTCCTCTTCTTCGGCAGCTGCTGAAGAGTAGCATAGGCCGCACAGTTCTTGTGACTTCCTCGGCCGATCTGGTACAGATTCATGAATAGTGCCGTCGTCGGCCTGTAGCCCAACTCCTCACACCGGAGCAAAAACCCCACCATCAAGGAGTAACTGTTCGGCGTCAGCAAGGCCGGAGGAAGCCCTACCATGTCCAGGTACTCAGTAATGAAAGGGTGAAGGGGGAACCTCAACCCCTTAGCAAAACTTATCGGGTATACTCCAAAGTACCCCGGTGGTGGAAGAAGAACATGGTCCGTCGGCTTGGGTGCCCTAACCCGCCCGAACGGCCCCACGTACATCTGGGCAACAAGATAGTCGGCCGCACTGCTCTCCGGCTTGATCAAATAGATGTTGGTGAGATCCAGGTAGGAGATGCCGGGCCCATTCTTCGGCCTCCTCACTCTCTTCGGCTTAGCGGCTCCCTTAACGGCGGACACCGGCCTCGGGCACGGAATGACAGCAGAAGTGGACGCCCCGTCCACCACTCGGGACGCACCTACGTCCTCACCCTTTGAAGAGGAGGCGGACTCCTCGTCCTCGCCTTCCTCGTCCACCGGCTCTCCGGATTTGTAGGGACTTAAACGCTCTATCTCCTCTTCAAACTCCTCGAGCACCTCATAGTCAAGCGACCTCGTGGAGGGCTGGTCGTCGTAGGGGTAGTCGTCCTCGTTCAAGCTCTTCATAACTACTACTACGGGCCTAAGGAGACTAACTTAAGATCTAAGGGTGTTCAAACGCCTAACACTAGATCAACAACCTAGGAAGCAAAGTATGAAAAGTGAGGAAGATCGCGATGAACACTAACCTTGAACAACGAAGAACACGAAGAACAGGCTTGGGAGTTTATCTCTCTAGAAAATCGGCCAGCACTTCGACAAATTCAGAATGCAAATACGTTTTCTCGTCGGAGGGGGAGGGGTATTTATAGAGCTCCCCACCCAACGGTCACTACACGTGGCACCCCCCCAATGGCCACACCAACGGCCGCCAATGGGGGGCCACCACGTCACCACGGGCCAAACTCAATATCAACAGCCCACTGGCAGGACGGACTCTACAGCCTACACACGCTCACTGGCTTCACAACATGTCAGCAAGCGCCCACAACGTCCCACTTGCTCGCCAAGATCACAACTGCCAGATAATAAGGAGACGGCAACGGCCAGGAACGTAACGGCCACAAGATCACAGGACCCAAGAGCCCACAGGCCATCGGCTCCTCGTCATGATCTTTGATGATAACTCTTTACAAGCGATCTGCGCACAAGGGTTCTCCCACAGGGTTACCTTGGCCAGAAAATCGCCATGAGAGTTGGATTCAGGGGGACTACGGGGAGGCCGCTTCGGCCAAGGACTCAAGCAACTCCTTCACCCCTCACACTCCTCGGCCTGAAGCAGTGGGGGACTGGGGGACTACACCGGCCTCAACAAAACGAAAGAAAATGCAAACAAAGTAACCACAGAGCATGGCCACATCGGCCACGCATCACACTGCACCTCGTCGACCGAAGGCACACAACGTCATCTGCAACGGCCAACGGGCCATCAAAGGCAAGGACACTCATCGTCCTCCACCATCACTTAATCACGAGGGGCTCTTCGGCCAGAAACATGAAAGCTAATCAACGACGGCCAGAAGGAGTGCGCAAACACCCTCATCGGCCATCCAAAGGGAAAGACGCCATCGTCCTCGAAGCAAGGACCAACTTCAGTGGCCTCATCGGCCCAAACACAAACTTCAACCATCAGCGCCCAAGCGAAACATGCCTTCAACGGCCACCATTGAAGGAAGGACACTCATCGTCCCAAAACGAAGACATCAAGTAAAAAACGGCCTCCCTGTCCACAACGAGGAACAGGTAACGGTCAAGGGCAACAAAGCACAGGAATCTACTCTCCTTCACTTCGTCTACGTCTCAGCTTAGAGAGTGGGGGACTCCTGATGGAGTATATGGGTCTGAGCCCCCGGACCCACATACTCGGAAGAACAGAAAGCACAAGACAACAGAGTGGCGCCCTCGTCGGCCAAGACGCCCCCGTCGGCCGAAGAGGGGCCAACTCAGATTATGGTCCCGAGTCCAAGGAACCCGGGTGCCCTCGTCGGCCGTGCCCTCGTCGGCCGTGCCCTCGTCGGCCGTGCCCTCGTCGGCCACGCCCTCGTCGGCCACGAAGACCTCCCAGAACCAGATTTTACACTTACTCATTTGTACAGCCCATTAGTGGCTTTGTATTCGGCCCAGTAGCGGTCCAGTTGTAAATGGGCCTCCCAAGCCCAAGGCTTGGGAGCCCAACCCTAATTTTCTCTATAAATACTCCCTTTGGGAGTAGTTATAGGGGTGACAAGATCATTCTATTGAAGCATATTATTGCACTTCTCTCTCTAGCTCTCACTTCTCTCTAGATATACTCTATCAGCTCTCATAATCCTAGTGTATTTTTATCCTAAGCAATTTGAAATAATATACGTCCCATAATTTGGTTCAACTAGTGTAACACTCGGGGCATGCCCCGGTAGTGTTAATTTGATATGGGTGATGTGACAAATACTAATAAAATTGTGAACTACTCATAGAATATGATCAAAAATTTGATTACAATCGATTTCTTTTACTCTCTCTGTCGCTTTATATTTAACCAAACACTAATTTTTAGGTCAATGGTGTTGAACATTGACAGATTATATATTTATATACGGTAGTAATGATAATATGAAAATGATATGAAAATGTTCTTTGTTAAAACTTCCTGCTCATAAAATTATAAATTTATTAAGTTTCACATAAATATATTAGTTAAAATAATAGATGAAAGTTTATCATCTTTGATTGGAAAAGTCAAATATGGCTAAATAAAGAGGGATGAAGGTAGTATGAACTAACCACCACCATAGAATACGGATGATGATGAATCACCATCATTTGGAGTATGAATTTGGGGTTATATTGTGATTTATGTGCTTAGTATTGTAATAGTTATTAATTATTTATATGACTAATTATATGATGAGGATGATTATAAGAAGTGTTGAATTGGAATTGGGAATATGTGGAGCTTACAATTTTACATTATTTTGGATATTAACGTGTATTATTGGTGTTGTGCGATTAGTGTCGTTCACGTGAACTAATTAGAGCCTCACTCAGATCAAATGTGTAAGATTAATTTTTTATGATTAGAGTCCTATTACATGTGTTTGAGATTTAGAGTCTCGTTATTTAAAAAAATGATGTTGTACAATTATTTTGGAAACTGGATTCATATGGCCGGTATTTATTCCGAGAATTATACTCCATTAATATGGTTGATATTAAGAAGTTGATAGAGTAATTAATCCAGTGATAGAGTATTAAATCTTAGAGAAAAGTGAGAGCTAGAGAGAGAAGTGAGCAATTAATATTTCTCAACCCCTATATATAACTACCCCCTTGGGGCTATTCATAGGAGTAAATGTGGATTTGGGCCCCTAGCCTTGGACTTAGGAACCCCATTACAATAATAAGGCCTCTTTTGGGTACAATAAGGCCATTAATGGGCTCAGTACATAGTTTATTTGACTAAGTATGAAAAGTACATTTTATCCGGAGTAGTTGGGCGATGCGATACTTGGCCGATGCGGTCCCATGCCGATGCGCGACCTACTTCATTATGGGCCTCTGGGTCGTAGTTCGAATACTTCTGTGCCTGGCCGATGGGGTGCCATCTGGCCGACCCAGCGCCATGTCGTGATGGTCTTCTGCGGTCAATCTTCCGAGTATGTGAGCCATGGGTCTAGGCCCATATACTCCATCAGCCGGATATGAATATTTATGATCTGAAATTTTTAAGATCTCATCTGATCGATCTAATCTGATTTTTTTCCGAATAACATACAAATAATGACTATAATGATAACAATATTCATAATTAACTTCAATGGAAGCAACATACAATAATAACCTACAAAAAATATTTAGATCGAATTGAAATCATCATAATAGTAAAAATAATAAATTATGTCTGAACCTTTATGATTTGAATTTTTCTGATTTGATCTGAACTTTCGTGATTTAATGTAATCTAGATTGAATGTTTTGGGCTAATCTTATTTGACTTTTTATCTGACCTTGTCTGAATAAAATAAGAATAAGTAATATTATAAATATTAGAGAACTTAAAAAGTTATGAATTTTGATATATTTTTTGCATCATCCAATAAGAAGCTGACACGTCATTATTTTTAAAATAAAGATTACTATATAAAACAATAAATAGTTTATATATATTTATATATATATATAATATTGGTGTCATATGAAAGATCTCTAAAAGTTATGAATTTTGATATAATTTTTGTAAAAATTGGATTATAAATATAAAAATTATATCATTTTAAAAGAGAGATTTTTTCTCCTACTCTTGCTCTAAATCAACTGTAATGCATGTTTTTTAAGTGTGATAGACATTGAATTAATTAATTATTTTAATTGTAATCATAATTGAATTTGCATTATCCAATAAGAAGCTGACATATCATTATTGTTTAACTCAAGTTTATTATATAAAACTATAGATATACCACAAATGTTAGTCCAAGTGACTTTTAGCCATTCATTTGGTACAATATCATCAAGATCAGGCAGGAAAAAATATTTATGAGGTACAATAATCAAATGGAGAATTATATAGTCCATCAAACACTTGCAATTCTAAGGCTTTTCAAATTATTTGATTACTCATCATCCGTGTTGCCGTGTTTCATTGTTTTGGTTGGCATATTAATTGATATCTCATTAATTATTTGATATCTCATTAATTGCAACATTCGAATATATATACACTATTCATGTACTTTACTTTGACTACATTTTATTTATGAATGTATGTGAATTATTTTTTTTTTGAAAAATGTTGTTAAATTCGTCTCATTACTAAGTTTTATAATCTGTTTTTTATTTTATTTTTACTAATACAGAATTAAATATAATGACGGTCAAAGTTGTGCGTTGGCAAACGTGAAATGTTGACTGATGCAACTAAAAAGAGACGGAGGAAGTATTACTACCTTCGTCCCTTAAAATTTCCCAAAGTTGACCGGCACGGAGAATAATAAAGTAAAAACTGTGTGGTTGAGTTTTGTGCAGAGGAGAGGGAAATAACAGAAACCACAAAATAATTGATTAAAAGGGAAAGTGGCAAAAAATTTTGGAACGTCCCAAAAAGGAAAGATTGCAAAGTTTTAAGGGAAGGAGGGAGTATATGTTTACACGTACACTACAAGAAATGTTACATTTGGTGACACACATTTTTTATTGACACATAAAAGTGTCACAATAGCAATGTATATAATGACACTTTGTGTGACAAGAAAATATATTGGATTTTTTATTCAGTTCATATAATTGTTATCAATGCATAACAAAATCTAACTTTCATCACTAAACTAATTAAGTACTTCGTAGTTGTTTAGAAAACTATAAATTAGTTTTGCTGACACTTCAAAAAGTTAAGGAATGCTCAAATAGATTTATGGATCTGGGCCGTTAAACGAACATTTAAACATTTCAAAAACCAAAGTTCAATGGTCAGCCTATGAATCCGGCCTCTTCACGTAAGGTTGGCCGTCCTTCTACAAAACTGCTAATCTGCTCTAGCGGCACCATGGCACTCACAGACGAGAACACCCAGATTCCTCCATCCCCAATCGGAACTTAAGCGGATCCTCGTGGCATACCGTAATATTTCCTCATCTAATCCCTCTTCTCGATATCCATTAGATTAGTAATACTTTTCCTTTTTATGAATTGGTTAAATTTTATTGGATCTAATGGTCGCTGGAGTAATTTGTTCATTGCACAATATTATATTGATTATTTATTATTTGATCTATGTTTGCTGGAGTTAATATCACGTCACCTTATATTGATCCAACATGATGAAAAAGGCTTGCTACTTTTCATGGATTCCTACCCTAGTGTGTTATTTTAAACATTTTATACATAAATGATAAATTTGTAATAGAGATCCGTGAGTTAAGATCAATTATGTTGCCCTGCAATTTCTAGTTTTATAAATTTAAATTAACACAATCAAATCATATTTATGTTTTATGTCTATACTTTTACAGAGAAAGTTAGAAATGATCGATTTCTACATTATATACTCTGCTGAACTTATTGAGCTTGTTCTATCAATATTATTAACACTTCATAGTTTCTAAATTATGTTAAACTTTCAAAAAAGCAAAATTAAAACATTTCTATAATTACAAACGTGTTTGATCTCTGGGTGCTTAAAAATGTGATTTATAGATCCTAAAAAAGATTTGGTACCTCTCACTTTGAATTTTTCTTAATTAATAAACTAACTAATTTAAATTGCATACAACATCACCAATGTCTTTGTGAGCAGCCTTCATAATACTGAAGGTAATCATTCTTATATGAATATATCCACCTTTTCCCATATCCTTAAATTTTACATACTTAATATAACATCATATCACTTACACGTTTACTCAATGGTTCTTTATTTTTTAGTTTGAGTATACCATTAGAATCATGATGGATAGATCTTGGATGTATTCTGCTCCAAGATCAAGCGAACAGTTCATAAATGGAGTGGAGAGCTTTATCAAATTTGCTTTTGAGAGATCAAGTCAAGATGGAAAAATTGTATGCCCGTGTAGGAAGTGTTACAATATGTTCTATCATACTAGAGGGGGAGTATTTGATCATTTAATATGTAATGGATTCCGAAAAGAATACACAAAATGGGTAGATCATGGAGAACATCAAACGTCATCATTTTCAAGGTCTACGCCTAATAATGTAGCGGAGACTTTTAGGCTTGACACACAGAGACTATTAAATGATTTATTTCCACTGGCCAATGAAGAAGGATGTACACCTAATATGGAGGAGTGTGATGGGAGTACGGGTTTGGGTAACTTCAGTGATCCAGAGAGCTTCGAAAGTAGAGGTGACAAGTTTTTTGACCTCTTAAAGGAATCTGAAAGGAAGGTATATCCAAATTCAAAGTATAGCAAGCTTTCTTGTTTGGTACATTTGTTCCATTTAAAGTGCTTGAATGGTTGGAGCAACAAGTCATTCACTATGTTACTGGAGTTCTTACAAGATTTGTTGCCGGATCAAAATTTGTTGCCCAAAACAACATATCAAGTTAAAAAGCTACTTGGAGACCTAGGATTAGGCTACGAAAAGATCCACGCATGCCCAAATGATTGTATGTTGTTCTGGGATGATATGGAGAAAGAAAATGAATGTTCAATTTGTGGACAATCAAGATGGCGTGCTTCTACAGATAATACAAGTGAGATAGTAAACGCCCAAAATAAGAAGGCAGCAAAGATTTTGCGATGGTTTCCTTTGAAACCAAGGCTTCAAAGATTGTTTACGTCCTCAAAGACATCTAACCTTACCAAATGGCATCATAATGAACGCATAAATGATGGAAAATTGCGACATCCAGCTGATGGTGCAGCATGGAAGGATTTTAACAATAAATATCCCGAGTTTTCAAGTGATCCACGCAACGTTCGGTTAGCCCTTTCAAGTGATGGTTTTAATCCTTTCAAGACAATGAATCTTAAATACAGTATTTGGCCAGTTTTTTCACATGGGAAACAGTGTTGATCATAGTTTACATACATCAAATGATGCAATATTTGATGTACCAAACTTGCACAGAGTTGGAGTTGATGATGATAATGGAGTTGATGTCACTCCAATGATGGAACAAGAAGTTATGCATGACTAAGATGATGAAGATGATGAAGCTAGCATTGTTGTTACTTAAATAGATATAGTTCTTATTAATTAAGTTTATGTTGTTATGTACTAGATGTTTACTGAGAGTGCTTTAACAACTATCTAATTCATAATATTTTCTCCTACTAAAACAATCGTTTCACATATTGTGTGTTTTTTATACCCATATATTTTTTGCAGATTTACAATTGAATAACCCTTTGGCACAAAGTGGGTTTATTACAGCTTTATATTATACTTATAATATCTTATGTTTTGCAGGTTTGGATTGAAGAAGCTTTATCCATTCCTTACATTGAGGTTTGTTTAACACATAACTTTTTTATTGGTTCTTTAAATGTTTTAAAACTAATTTTAGTATTCTGTTGAAGTAACAATGACAAAGCGCAAGAGGTTGAACATTGTCTCAACCAATAACTCCTCAACAATTCAACAAGATATTGAAGCAGAATCTTCATATCCTCAACCATCTATTTCAGCCAATACAAGCAGTTCACAAGCATCAGGTGATTAGTATATTTTAATTTATTTGAAGTAGAATATGCTATTAACATGCGATTTGGTGTTTATGGCCTATAACAGGCGTTTCAAAAAAGGTTCGAGGTCCTACGAAAAAGCTTAGCATTTGGGAGCTAAAAAGTGACACCAGGATAGCAGTTACTTTTAATGAGATGGTGCAGCCAATAGGAGAAGAAGGAAAAGAATTGACACAATTCTTAGGCACCCTTGTAAAAATGCCAAGTCATGTTGGAATAAATTTTGATGATTGGAGAGATGTTGCGCATACAACTAAGGAAACATTATGGAGTATCGTGAAGGTATCTGACATGATTTTCTAATATATACATACATATATACATACATATATATATATATATATATATATACCTAAACCGGTTCTAATCTCGTGTTGATATTTGTAGGAAAAATTCAAATTTCTACCGGCTGAAACTCCAGATGTGAAGAAATGGGTGATTGCAAATATGGGATCAAAGTGGAAGTCTTGGAAAAATACCTTGAGATCAAAAAATTATGATCCAGCCCTAACTATTGATGAAATGGTACAAAATGAGAAAGATATGAGGGTAAATAAATCTCAATTCACAGAACTTGTTAAGACTTGGATGAATCCAGAGTTTCAGGTGATTTATTGTTGGCTTCCTTATATTGTTGATATGATGGAATAAAAAGCTTATTAATTACTTTTATCTATTGTTTTGATGACATTTTTATTTTTATTTGTTTTATTTGAATCTATAAGGCAATGTCTGAATTAAAGAAAGGGAGTCGGTCAAAGAATCAAGAGCCACACACTACTGGCTCAAAGTCCTTTGCTAGACTTGCTGAAGAAGAGGTAATTGCAGCTAACTTTTTAAAGTAATTTGAGGTGTTTAATTATCGATTTTCTCAAATATGTAATTACATCCTTCAAACTCATATTTTATTGTTTAAAGAAGCAGTGCTATATTTAGGTACACTGAGGGTCATTTATATTTAAATTTAATCGTTGCAGGCTATAAAAAATAATGGTGTCCTCCCAACACGCGGGAAATTATTTATTAAAAGTCGAACTCGAAAAGATGACACTATTGTCAATTCTACAGCAACTAGAGTTGTGGTACTATACTTTAATCATTTAATTACTCATTTTCCTTGGGTGGACTGTTTGTTTATATCTATTTTTTAACAGTTTAAACTTTGTTTAAATCTTGCATATATTATGTCTTGATAAACTTTTTTTACTCAGTTGCCTAGAACATCATATTGACTATGAAGTTTAAGGTCCTTTTCTAGGGGCAAAAGAAACTTATGTAGAAGAAATAAATAATTTATATGAATTACACAATTCTTATGTTACATGAAATATAGTTCTCTTTCGATGTGTTTGTCAGTAAATGAACTAGAACCCTTTTATTTCGGATTTGAACAATTTAATGCCTCAATTGTATTAGCACTCACACCATGTTTCAAAAACATGATTATTAATTATTATATGAATCTTAAATTAGCTACTCTCTTCAGGAAGCTCTTCATCATGTGATGAATGAGGCTGTGGACACTCAAGATTCTGAGGACACTACTGATTGGAGAAATGATGACTTAGCCAAGGTTAAGGGACCTGAAAAAAGAGGGCGCATTCGTTGTGTAGGATTTACAATCGTAAAGGATAAACAAACTTCATCCTCTCAACAATCGCAAATTCCTATTCAAGACCCACAAGTGCCTATCCTTCAAGCGCAAGTTTCTTCACTTTCCAGAAAGGTTGATATTCTGCTGGGTGCTTTCAAACATAACATGACTTCTGGCCAATTTAGCGCAATTCTCAACAGCTTGAGTAATGAGGTAATATTTGCCATTACAGAATTAAATTTATAAAATTAGACTACAATTTGTGCTCATTTTTGATGGATTATGCTTGAATCGGACATCATGGCTATATTTTATTTCTTCTTGTACAGTTATGTGTGTGATATGAAGAGATTAGTTTTCTGCGTGACACATTTCAACTCTTGTTAAATCACATTAACTGGTAGTTTAATTTGATCAAATTATACTTTCTTTTTTGTCATTCTTTTTGCGAAGAAGCTGGAAAAAACTGCATTTTGGCTCTCTAATCAATTTCTAGTGTATTTTCTTGGCTAGTAGCTTGAAATATGCAGCCCTGAGTTTTTAATTATCTATACCATTTACCTCTAAACTAGTTATATATGCAATTATTAGTACAAACTTATGATACTACTCCTCGTTAGTAGCTTGTAATATGCAGCCCTGATTATTGGAGTATTTATTTGTACCAGAATTTTGTTTTTTTTAATTTCTACTCCTGATTAAACTATGTTATTTTTCAGGTTGTTAATGGACCAACACCTACTAATGAGCCATCATCAACTGGAAGTCATCATACTTAAGAAGTTATTTGGAGATCAAGCTTATACACATATAGTTGTTTTTATGGGCAATTTCAATTTGCATCATTGTGAGCTTTAAGTTTTTTTTTGGACTTCTATGGTGTAAGTTTGAGTATGAAAGGAGTGTCTAGTTTCTGGAAATAACTTTAGTTCTATGGTACACGTAAGTTCTAACTTTTCTTGGTTTGAATTGTAAACTTTACTTCATTGAAGTTTTTCAATTATTTTAAAGTCGTGTGCAAATTTCTCTATGAAAGTAATATTTAGTATCCCACATTTTTATTACTAATATAAGCATGCTATAGAAAAGTTAATTAAAATAAAATTATTATGGCTTCAAATAAATCAACATGGTTTTTCTTGACAGTTATGTGTTATCTTTAATCTTTCATGACACATAAAATTTGTTTGGTAATTAAGCAATTCCATGACACATTATGTGTTGGCGAAAGTTTAAAGAGATTTGCCAACACATGCCTATGAGTGTCAAGAAAGATTTTTCCTTACACCATTCCTAGTGACACTTTGTATGTGTGTTGGAAAAGCCTATAGGCATCTATCTTGACACTTTTATTATTTTTCTTGACATTTTGTGTGTGTCAAGAAAGGTCACTTTCCTTGTAGTGGTACTTGAATACGAAGCTACATGAAAGTTTTATTTTGGGATTCTCAAATGTTTTTACACCTGTTTTGGGGATTTTCCCTTTCCTTTTTTTTTATTTATAAGCTTAATTAACCAACCTACAATTCTTGCTTATGTCTAGGGGTGGGAAAATATACCGAAATTTCAGTATACCGGTCATACCATACCGAAAAATACCGAATTTACCGAAATTTTCGGTATACCAAAAAGTTCGGTACGGTATGATACCATACCGGGTCACTTCGGTACGGTAAAGGTATGAATTTTTTAAATTTTCGGTATTTCGGTATATACCGAAATACCGTTAATTTCGGTATGGTACAGTATATACCGAAATACCGATATACCGAAATAAAATTTGTAAATTTTTAGGGCCATACCCATTAAATGAAATTATTAAAATACCAAGGCCCAAAATTAAAATAACCCATCTTATAATACTACAACCCTTCTCTAGTTCTCCCAATTAGAGGCCTAAATCCCTAATCAAATAAATGGGAGAATATGAGTTTGCACCCCATGTTTTGGGTGATATATTTATAAACAAATGATAAAGTATATTGATAAAATATTTATACGGCGGACGACCATCATATTACCAAGGTAGAAAAATCTCTTATTTATACGGAGCTGCAACAATGATTCAAAGATTTGTTATTACAAACATTAGTTATCATTGATTTATGTTGGATAAATATTCTAATTTTCATTATGGATTGTGTTGAGACTAGAGATATTAGCACATAATTTTAGTATTTTCTACTTTGGATTAAATATTGTGTTTTAGTTTTGGTATCGGTTTATGTATTGATGTCGTATGCTACTTTTGACTTGTTAAAATCAGTTTTTTTGGATGTTCGGTAGGCTCCTTAAGCTAATACTTTATACGGAATTGCCAAGAAATTTATTTTTTTGAATTTTCGGTATAAAACGGTATGAGTTACATACCGTACCGAATTTTCGGTATACCGAAATTCGGTATACCGAAAGTTTCGGTATGGTAACGATATGACATTTACCGATACCGGATTTTCGGTACGGTATGCGGTATGGCGTTGAAATTTCGGTATACCGTACCGAACCAGCCCTACTTATGTCCTCCTATACTGCTCATTCTTCATTTCCGTACAGTTGTTTCCAGTCATCACAACTTTTTAGTGATGAAGCATGCCTTGATGGAAATGTTATATGTGAACCTGTGAACAAATTAAATGATAACCAAGCATTCCGACCCAACTGGTTGTGAGGTTACCGTGCCTAGAGGGAGATCTCAAGTTCGAATCTCGCTAGGCACACAAGGGTTTGAAACTGAATGGAGTGTGTTTCAGCTCTGATTACTCCAGGCCCCCCAGACCCCCTGGAGTAAAAAAAATGATATCTTTGGACAAATATTCTTGGACTGTCTTCTGACTTATGTGATAATATTACAAAAATTTCTCTACATGTATTCAATTACATGATACATTTAAATTTTAATGCATTCGAGGCTGACCTATTATTCAAATAATTATGTGGAATGCATTTCTTAAGTCGTTCTATTTCTTTAAAAGCAAATTAGCATCCCCAACTCTTTAACATGATTCTTATATAAGACATGGTCATTTTTTCAAGTTAGTAATTGGTAATTGTTGAAATATGGACTAATGCTGATACACAATTGTTTATCTAGAAGAAGACGTACAACTGCATTATTCCTTTATTGGTTATATTTATATGTATTTACTAGCTTTGTTTTGACATTTTGCACTGTTTTAGTGATGCAAGAGGGTCACCCATGTTGGGGTGTTTGGATCTGTTTCTTTTGAAGCCAACAAGGTACCTTTGTTTCTCTAGGTGTTCCTAATAAGCTAAAACTTGTCTGGTTAATGGGATTCATCTTTTGCTTTTGCAAATAATGTATAGAAGTCAAGCTACATATAAATGGTGAAGCTACAGATAACAGCAACTCACACAATACACCACTGGCCTTATTTTGTATCCATGAAGGCTAAAAGTTACAATCTGGATTCAAATTTTCATGATATGAGCTACATCATAAGATGAAGGGACATATTAGAACATGTGGAAATGATCTGCAGTTTCGAACTTTCACTGAGATATGCTTATATTTTCATTGCTGGCTAACCTTATTCTGTCAACCCAAAACTTACCTAGCCACCTGCTTACCCTCCTTCCTCTCTGTATGGCAGAACCCGATCCTTAATCGGTCATACCATGGTTTTGAAAGGTTGAAGCTGGCCTCTCTCTCACGATTCTAACAGCTTGGTTGGAAATATACAATTTCACCCTTTTAGATCCTTAATTGGTCATACCATGGTTATGAAGATTTTTAAACATCTTTGAACTTTATTGAAATTTCTCTGGCGATCATCTCCTACCCACTGTTATTTAGTCTCATACGCCACACTCTTTCTACAGCATTGAAACACGAAAGATGCTTATCAGGGATAAATATACCTTTTGCTCGAAGCGCATGTTTTTTTATTTGCACTATTTAAAGGTTGTATTCCATTTGCAATTTAAAAACTAAAAACCTTTTATTCATAGATTCATTCTTTTTCCTTGGCTACTTCATTTTTTATACTCCATGCCATTATTTATCTAAACCATGAGGTTCAAAATTCAAAGTACTCATTTGTTTTGTATTTAGGCTTATGTTGCTATATTGCTCTTGTTCGCCACTAATTCCTTCTATTTCTTTCTTACATATACTTTATTTCATGCATCGTGTTCTGTTTAGGTTGTATTTATCTTTCTTTCTTCTATTGCTCTTGTTAACTATGATTATATAGGGTTCCAAGGAGAGAAAGTCTTCCTGCACGATATGCTGTAGATACTAACACTAGACTGAGTAGGCTTGCATGTTACGCTAAGCGTAGAGTAGCATGTGTTACTAGACTACTTGTTGAAGCTGACATATTTCTTTAAATATTTTGGCAGTGCTGCTCATTGTGGGAGCAGCATGTTCAATTAGCAAAAACTACAGAATTTGGCAACCAGAGATTAAACATGGTTATCCAAAAGAAACGTCTCGACATACGAATGACGAGTTGATGACATGTCTCGTTAGACAGATGACGGGTTGATAAATGCAATAATCAAGTATGACAACAATATACTCTTTCAAGATTTCGACAAGTTACTGCTTAACGGGTTGAAGTTTGCACCAATACGCATTAACTTCTCGAAAGGGGGCAATTGTTGGGCCAGGATTAATCCAACCCCTAGCAATTAAAGTGAGATGTTGGGCCAGAGATAATTGGGCCGGACGAATTGATTAAATAGGAAGTCCAAAGCAAGAGGCGGTCAAACGAATCGGATAAGAATAGACTTGGTGGGAGCATCCAACTGAATGATGAAGCTTAGAAATCAGGAAGCATTTCCGGCAGGCATTTGAACCACATAAGTAGAATAGTATTGTTGTATAAATATAGTAGAACTCACAATAGAAAGCCACGATCAATCCCACTTGATTATCTATGCACTTATAATATCACTCTCTTATTCATCCACTGAGATTAATATATTTAATTCATTAATCATTAGTTTTTACCTTTTGTTTCTTGTACGATCCATGTATACATATAATTCTAGATTAGTTTAATTCTTGCTTAAACAATTTGGCGCCCACCGTGGGGCATCGTGCAAGAAAAAGATCGATCATGGTTGGAACAAATCAATTGTTGATTGACTTTCATAAACAGCTACAAACGGCAAAAGAGGAAATCCGAAGTGAGATGGCGGAACAAACGACCCACATTCAACGGGAGAATGACGTTCTTCGTTCACAGGTGCAATCAGTGGTGTCGATAGCTTCAAACTCCATGATTAACCGGAGGAGAGACGCCAAGACTATCGCCACAAAACTGGATCTTGGTTTCACCCCGGCGGTGACGGATCTGCCTGCAACGATGGCGGATCACGTCTCCCTCACACTAGGCCTGTCGCCAACCGGAGAACCTCAATCAACGGTCATCTCACAGGTCATCCCTTATACACATCTCGTCTCTGAGACAACTCCCACTCCCAGCATACCAACTAGCTTTTTTCCGGAGTCCCTTCGACCCGGGCCGAGGACGATGGGCCTGCACTCGGCCACTCAATGCTTACCGATGTCTTCTGTTGTGTCGTCCCCAACGGAACCCTTCATTCCTCACTACAGAGACAGGACCTTTGTAGGTCTAGGCCCGTGCGGTTTCACGCAGAACTCCAGACGGAACATCCTTGACGAGCTGCTACCTGAACCACATACACAACGTCCACATAGGCCCGTCACTTCGATGGATCCAAACGTGTTATGAAGATTCACCTTTTGACGGTTCGATCATGCGTGTCGAACTGCCAAATAAATTTGATGTACCAACCATGGAGCCATTTGATGGAACCACGGACCCTGGAGAACATGTCGCGCGATATAAGCAAGTGATGTTGACTGTCTCCGTTACACATGAGCAGAAAGAGGCATGTATGTGTCCTATATTTGGCATGACATTGACCGGTCCTGCTTTGACATGGTTCATCAATCTTCCGATTGGGAGCGTCAGTTCGTTTGCCGAACTTGTCAATCTTTTCAATCGACAGTTCGCGAGTAGTAAGGTATTGGAAATACGGACCAGTGACTTGTATCAAGTCACACAGAGGCATGGAGAATCCCTTAGAGATTATTTGCACAGATTCAACAAAAGGATGGTGTTGATCCCAAAGTGTGATGTCTTTACCGTCATTGAAGCATTCAGAAGAGGTTTGTATGAAGATTCGGAGCTGTATCGCAAACTGACGAAATACCTTTGTTGATCCATCAAAGATGTCCAAGCGAAGACGTTGGCTTTCATCCGTCTAGAAGAAGACTTATGATCCTGTCGCAGACAAATTGAGTACGAAGGGGAGCACGGGAAATCAGAATCTCCTAGGAGGCATGATTACAAATCTGGAAAACCTTATTCAAGACCTGAGGAATGAGTCGTCACGCCATGATGAGATGGACAAGACAAGATAATTAAAATCTCGAACAGGGGGCATGTCGTCCGATGGTAGATAGGTTCTAAAGAGCTGCAATACGGTACCCTTAAAGTTGTTTTGTTTTTAATTTGTTAGTTTCTTTTTCATATTGTCATCAATTCTGTGACGAATCACTTTTGTGATTAGTCATTTTCGTGACGAGTCACTCCCATGACGAATCACTTCTGTGACGAATTACTTCTGTGATGAGTCATTTTCGTGGCGAGTCACTTTCGTGACGAATCACTTTGGTGACGAGTCACTTCCGTGACGAGTCACTTCCGTGACGAATCACTTTCGTGACGAGTCACTTTCGCGACGAGTCATTTCTGTGACGAGTCAGTTCGGTGACGAGATGATTGAAATCGTCGAACAAGGGGGCATGTCGTCTAATAGTAGACAGGTTATGATGATAAATATTTCTCTAGTTTTGTATACACACTTTTAATTTATTACTTTGATTTATCTATAAACAATCACTAACTTAAGCATCGGAGGATCGTTGGTCTCTAGTCAACGGCCGACGTTACCAGATTCTTTTTTGCGCAGGAACAGCCGACAATTGACAATGACAGACTCATAACATACATCAAACAAAGCCTTACAAAAGCATCAAAACACAATTGACGGGGCTTACAGAATCTTAGGGGAAGAAGTGAGGTTTTCATGTACGCTAAACATGAGTATAAACACCACCGATTCTCCGTATTGTTTTGGCCAAAACTATAGAAATATACAACAGAAGCATGTGCTCCGAGAGCATGACAACATAAGCTCCAAAATTATACATAAAAACACACCACAGTTGACATCGACACAAATGACATCGACACGCACAACATCGATACGAATGACATAATGCCATCAATGTGAACCTTAAGCATTTGTTCTTAAGTTGACGATATTACAGTAAATATACAAACAAAATATTGTTTAAAGTTTTTGCAGGATATGGTCACACTCGCGGAGCCAAACTCGTCATTTATCCAACGAGGGACACAATCACCCTTGCCAACTAAAGTGTTGACATCAACCTGGACGAAGTTTCAACTTATCAGCATTGCCTAGTTATGATCATTTGTACAAATTTGGAGGAAGAGGATAGGAGATCAGCCTTCATTCTTCATCATTCTAGTCCAAGAGACAGATTCGATCAGAAACTAGTAGCATGGAAATTGACGGAATCATCTTGTCAGATGAGTGACAGGTTCAAGGAAGCTGATGGAATATATGGACTCTGACCCCCCGGTCTGCCGACTACTGGGCCTGGACAGCGGCCCACACACGTTTAGCGGATATCATTCATATTATTGTACATTATTATTATTCAGATGTTCTAGATTAGTTTTTTGTACTAACAGTCCATTTATGTAACCGGGTCTGTCAGGCCCATATTAGAGGCCCAGACCCGGATTTTCCCTATATATACTCCTTTAGGAGGCTACACAACTCATACAACCAATATTGATTCATACACAATACTTCTTCTCTTCTCCTTCTTTCTTGTTCAAATCTTTCCTAGTTTATACAATACGGGTATCAATTATCCAACAATGGTGCTCTCGTTGAGAGGTTTGAACACAATCAAGTGAGAAAACCTCCCCAAACAACCAAAATTTCATTTCATTCACACAAAAATTAGCCAAAATTGTTCTTGAAAATTATAAAAAACAGAAATCTGGAATTATCCAGATCTGGAGGTTGGAGCAATCCCGGCTAGATCTAAACATTGAACCAGAGGAGCACGTGGTTGGAGGGGTTAGATGCGACTCAAAATCCGGCCACAAGTTGCTCGCTCATCATCCTCCAGTGTGGCACCGCCTCCTGCCGCCTTTACTCGTTCACCAGCCACATGTCTCTCTAGCTTCACGAACCATTTTCGCCATTAATGGCCGCTGGGAAGCTCCATTTTTGGGCCCAAAGCCAACTTGAAGAAAGTGCGGCCACGAGTAGCCCCTGACTGTCAAAGTCCGGACAGAGTTTCCAACTAATTTCAGACCCAACGACCAAGTCGGACCGCTGTTAATGGCCGCTAAATGTTCAGCCCTTCGCCCCTTCGGGAAGACAGACTAGCGTCCCGACCGGAAGTCTAAGATGCCACCGCTTCTTGGCCAACCGCGTTTCCCTACCGTCTTGCTGCTCCAGCGCACGACGCTGGTTCATCGCCTGCTCCACCGCCGGCATCTAGTAGCTGCTGCAAACCTCCAAGAACGGGATGAACAGTGGACTGGACTTGATATGAGACAGTAGCTTATCGTTACTGTTCTTGGTCGCAAGACAAAATCTCCAGCCAGGCTGATGGGAATCCATTGCAGCCCCCTCTGTGATTCATCAGATGCCTCATTCATCGAGGATGGCCAGATTGATTGGCGTGTGGGTTCCATTTGACCCAGTCAATTATTAAAACAGCTGCCCCAATCCATGGCAATGTTAGTAACACGGTAGCAGACAGACGAGGGAAGTAAAAAATGAACATGGGCCAGGCAGCACTAAATTGCCATTAATGTGGTGTCGGTTTTTCACGAATTAAAATGGGTCCAAGGAGTTCTACTGGATACTATTCATTCGAGACAGCCCACAATTTTAGGCCGCTTAAAAAAGATAAGTACTCTTTAATTTTAATATTATTTATATTTATTTTAATCAATATTTTTTCGGTTAAATGTCACACTATCACGTAATTATTATGATCAAATGCCTAGTAGACTGTGCCTTGAGACCCATCACCAGGATTTAAAGCCCTGACCCAGAGCAGGCACAAAGCCCTGACCAAGTCAGGCACAAAGCTCTGACCAAGTCAGACACAAAGCCCTGACCAAGTCAGGCACAAAGCCCCGATCAAGTCGGGCACGAAGACCGGTCTTAGTCATTCCAAGAGTGGCGACCGTTGCGTACGAATGGCTCGCATGTCCACTCTACTAAGTATTTTATCATTACATCAACAATTCACATTTCCACTTTTTTAAGTGACGAACTCCCAATCTGAAACATAAACCTCAAGAAAAAATTTATATGCATGTTAAATGTGTAGGTACGAAGATGACTTTACTCATTTTTCACCTCGTCTCCACTCGCCTCAAGGAGTGGGGAACTGGGGGACTGAGAGGTCAGATTTTCTGGATGAGCAGCAAATATCACGCATGAGCAGGAACGAGAGCTAAGTCAAATGAAGACAGGTTGAACTAGACAAAAGTGATTATACCGGAAGGGGCCTACCTTCCTTGTTTCATGTTGGGGGCGCTAGGTGTACTCTTTTTCCCTTTATTAGGATTTTTTCCCACTGGGTTTTTTCCTAGTAAAGGTTTTTAACGAGGCACCTCCCCATCATGGACAAGGGTGGTGGTCCCCCGACCGAAAAGGAAGAAATAAAAGACAGAAGAACGTTGCAGATACAGTTTGGATTACTCCCTTTCGCCTCGAGTACTCTCGACTCAGGGAGTGGGGGACTCCTGATGGAATATATGGACTCCGACCCCCCGGTCTGCCGACTACTGGGCCTGGACAGCGGCCCACACACGTTTAGCGGATATCATTCATATTATTGTACATTATTATTATTCAGATGTTCTAGATTAGTTTTTTGTACTATCAGTCCATTTATGTAACCGGGTCTGTCAGGCCCATATTAGAGGCCCAGACCTGGATTTTCCCTATATATTCTCCTTTAGGAGGCTACGCAACTCATACAATACGGGTATCAATTATCCAATAGAAGCGTCTCGTCAAACAAGTGACGAGTTGACAGAAGCGTCTTATCTGAAAATTGATGGATTGATGAAGGCGTCTCGTTAGACGAGTGACGTGTTGACAGAAGCGTCTCGACATACGAATGATGAGTTGATGACATGTCTCGTTGGACAGATGACGGGTCAATAAATGCAATAATCAAGTATGACCACTATATACTCTTTCAAGAATTCGACAAGTTACTGCTTAATGGGTTGAAGTTTGCACCAATACGCATTAACTTCTCGGAAGGGGGCAATTGTTGGGTCGGGGTTAATCCAACCCCTAGCAATTAAAGTGAGATGTTGGGCCAGAGATAATTGGGCTGGATGAATTGATTAAATAGGAAGTCCAAAGCAAGAGGCGGTCAAACGAATCGGATAAAAATAGACTTGGTGGGAGCATCCAACTGAATGATGAAGCCTAGAAATCAGGAAGCATTTTCGGCAGGCAGTTGAGCCACATAACTAGAAAAGTATTGTTGTATAAATATAGTAGAACTCACAATAGAAAGCCACGATCAATCCCACTTGATTATCTATGCACTTATAATACCACTCTCTTATTCATCCACTGAGATTAATATATTTAATTCATTAATCATTAGTTTTTACCTTTTGTTTCTTGTATGATCCCTGTATACATATAATTCCAGATTAGTCTAATTCTTGCTTAAACAGAGTACTAAGTGTTTTTCCCGTAATAGGAGTAGGTACTGCCATCTTGAAACCATATTGTCATTGTGAACGTACATGGCTGTATAATCTCTGGATGACAGTACTTTACTTCTATTTGGAGAGAGAGAAAACTCACATTTAGGGGAGCCATCTTGTTTTTACTCCTATTTTGAGTGCCATACATTTTCAAGAATTTAGAGTGAGCCAAGACAATATAGCTCCACATTTATGTGTTCACACATTGGGATAAGGAGGGGTTCTATTCTGGAAAAAAATAGCGTAAGGGTCAGCCTTGGCAGCCATGCAATCATAACTCAGAGAGCAAGAGATATAATTTAGTATAAAATGTATATGATCAGTAATAATTTAATGTGTACTTTACAGTGTCAAACACTTTGTATACTTTTCTACTTTTGGATTTGGACAATGGTGTTACCGGGGGAGAAAACCGCTTATATTGATTTTTAGACTGGAAAAGAATGTTGGGACAGAATGAAGTGCCAACAACAAATACTGGTCTATATATCAAATGTCTAACTTGCAAAAATCCTTATATTGGTGTGCTCTGCCACTTCTCTGATGTAATCAGAGACCTGGTTAATTAAAATGTAACACTCGTTGATGAATCAAAAGCATCCCATACACCTCATGTTGTCACATGTAACCACATGTAGTAGTGTATCGAGAGAGGGCTAGGGAGCCACCCGCCCCCTAACTTCATGGAATTCCTATAAGAGCACAATCTGCAATTCAAACTGAGCTAGGAGTAGCTGGGTACAAAAACTCCAACTTGGAATCTGACTACGACTTTCATTCAATCTGGAATCGCCAGGAAATCGTCTTTCATTCTTTCCCTTGGCTGCAGGGGGGGTGAACTTCTTATGGTTGCAGTAGTTTTCTTATGGGGTCTCTAACCAATAAGTAGTGCTGTAGTGACTATCTATCATTGGAGATGGAGGGAGCTCTTTGCAAATATGCTATGCATAGACTCTCCCGTGGAGTAGATGAAGAAAAAAAAAACATAAGTGCAACCGTAATAGAAAAAAAGTATTGGCCTTGTTTGCTAAATGGTTGTTAGCTGTTGCTGGTAGCTGGTTGTGTCAGCTGTTTCGCAACAGCTGGTTGTGTTAGCTGTTTTGACCGACTGGTTATGATGGCTGATTATAAATAACTGTTTGGTAAAATTGGCTCTTTCGAAATGGCTGATAGAGTGTAAATTGAACCAGCCAAATGAAGAAGCTGCTCCCCTTAGCTTCTTCCACAATCCATTTTTTCAGCTTTTCAAACTCAACAAGCTAATTTTAAAAGTCATTTACCAAACATTATTATTAGCTTCTTTGACTTATCAAACAGTTGAAATGGGTCAAACAAGCTAAAAGCTGGCTGATAAGCCATTTGCCAAACATACCCATTAGTAGCCTGGGAATGCAGCTAGCTGTCCACAGTAATAACGTTGGAAGACATTGTCATTCTCTGATTTTTAACCAGAATTTAGAGTAATGTGATGACTGCCTCAATCACTTTTGCCCGCTCCTAGAGAGAAGCTAATTCAGTTGCTCAAATAGTTGCTGCTGATGAAATATTAGATTGTAGTTTTAGAGTTTACTTTAATGTTTGTAGTCTTCATCAATTTGTTAAGGGTGGACGTGATTGTTTAATCTCAGATTTCGTTAATAAA
Source organism: Cuscuta europaea (assembly GCA_945859875.1). Lineage (NCBI taxonomy): Eukaryota > Viridiplantae > Streptophyta > Magnoliopsida > Solanales > Convolvulaceae > Cuscuta > Cuscuta europaea. The sequence goes on from CAMAPE010000009.1 coordinate 23,309,975, forward strand.
ATCCTCCTTTTTGAATACACACGCATGTATTCATATCCATGCATGTGAATAAATAATTATTAATTGATCCCCAAATAAAAATCATTTAATCATCACTCATTTTAGATATTTATTTTGATTTATAGCATTTTATACTTATTATTTATGTTGATAACAATTTTTGGAATGTTTCAAATGTGTTTATTTTTGCCCCATCAACCAAAGTTCTTGACACACCGTACCACTGACCCGCTCAAGCTCTGCTGTCAATAAATTATGCTATTGAACAATCCCATTTGTTAAGATACAATTTCAGTTATAAGGTTGTCTAATGCTTTATTTTGAGCACAAGAGTCCTTGACTATAGCTTCCCATGAATCAAAATCAAACATCTTTTTCCTCTTAGCCATTACCTCGAAAATGAAGGACACGTCATCAACATTCCCAAGGTCAAATAAACCCACTACTAAACGACGAAGTGTTTCACTCCGTGGAAAGTGTCCACTTGTTGACATTGCATTGAAAACCTTCAAACCTTCTTCGAATTGTCCCGCCTTACAGAACCCATCAAACACCATTCTGTAAGTAATGGCAGCCGGTTTGCAACCAGCAATCTGCATTTCAACTAAAACTCTGTAAGCCTCAACAGGTCTATCTTCTCTGCAATAATAACCAACAAACACATTGTAGATCGAAGCATCGGGCTTGAAATGCCTTTTCTTCATCTCAACCAGCAAACTTTTCGCATCTTCAATCTTGCCTTTCTTCCCAAGATCACTCATCAAAACACCATAGTTGACGATCCGTGGTTTACACCCTTGGTAATCCATATCAAACATTAACTTCCTGGCATCCTTGTACTTTCCTAATAAACACAAACCTTCCATCAGTAAAGCATAGGTGACCTCATTTGGCTTCTTCCCTTTCCTAACCATATCCTTGAACAAACGTTTTCCCTGTTCGAACTCACCCCTTTTACACAAGAACCCGATTTGAGTATTGTACGTCACGACTGTGGGCTCAACTTCTCTGTCAAGCATTTCATCGAACAGTTGGCGGGCGCTTTCAGGTTCGCCCTTCTCAAGATACATCTTTATCAGGATATTGAAGGAAACAGAATTCGGGCGAAACCCCAAACTAGAGCAACCCCTGAACATGTCATCAGCTTCTCGATGCCTCCCGTTCTCCACCAACACATTGAGAAGCGCGTTGAAGGACTGCAGTGAGCGGAGACAGTTGAAAGACATCTTCATCTCGTGGAAAAGACGAATCGCCTTGTCAACCAGCTGGCATTTTCCGTAGTGCCCAATCAACCCGATGAAGAGAGTCTCTCTGCAGCGGATATTGTGAGCTTTAAGGCGATCAAGAAGCGTGTCCACTGCATCAAAGTTTCGAATTTTAGCGAGTCTATAGATTACAGAAGAGTAGGAAGGGTAGTCATGCTTGAAGCCCATTTTCTGGTAATCGTGGAAGAGGGAGAGTAGATCATCTGGGACACTGGTTTTTTTAAGATCCGCAAGGAATGGAATTGGCTTGCGCTTAAAGGCCGTCCTCCGCCGCTCTTGGGGCGGGTCTGAGGCGGGTTGCCTGTGAGGATAACGGTAAGTGTGATATGGTGTGGAGCTTGAGGGATTGGAATTGCAAGAATTGATGTTTGAGATCCTAAACTTGAGGTGTTTTAATCGCAGATTGATCATGGAGGCCAGGTAGAAATATTTGTGTCAATCTCACCGAGTGTAAAGTTGAAGTGCTGCTTTCATGGCGTCTGAACTATGAAGTTGATTTGGCGGCACTCCAAATTTATAAGAAAGCCATTTTGGTAGCACCTAAATGGAAGTGAAATTTATAAAGTTCTGGCTGAACTGGCTGCGATGTCTGATTCTGCTGATTTAAGAAAAAATTATCTTTAAAATATATTTTAGTAATAAAATAAAGAAAAAATTATATGTAAAAATAGCTAAAATGACCATCTACAGTAACTTCAGCCAATACAGCCAGAAAAGTAACTTCAGCCTTACTTTTTCTGCTTATTGTACAATTCAGCACGCGAAAACGAAAGTTACGTGTTTGGTGAAAAAGTTGGTTGATAAGCCTGATAAGCCGAAAAACAGTGTTGTCAAACGGTCTCGAAGTATTGGAATATTATTTTAAGTCCTTTTTCTATGTTGAAATTATTTTCAAACTTTAAAATTTATAAATGGGTGTGCTAAATTATTTTTCATAGAGTTTTGTCACTCTTATGCTTGTGGAGGACATTTCGGTCCGAAACGAACGGCAATGAAGATACTTGAAAGTGGTTTTTGGTGGCCGAGTCTATTTCAGGATGCACACGGCTTTTGTCAATCTTGTGACAATTGCCAAAGAGCGGGCAACATTTCAAGGAGGAACGAGATGCCACAAAATCTCATGCTTTTCTGTGAGATTTTCGATGCATGGGGTATCGACTTCATGGGACCTTTCCCAAACTCCCAAGGTAACATCTACATCCTTCTTGCACTAGATTACGTCTCCAAAAGGGTTGAGGCAAAAGTAACAAAAACTGATGATGCCAAGGTGGTGACTAGTTTTCTCAAATCACACATATTTTCAAGGTTCGGGGTCCCTCGAATTTTAATAAGCGATCGAGGCACACATTTTTGTAATAAAATTGTGGGATCCCTGCTAAAAAATATGGTGTGGCTCACAAGATTTCTACAGCCTACCACCCTCAAACCAATGGTCAAGCGGAAACCTCAAATAGGGAGTTGAAATCTATATTCCAGAAAACAGTGAACCCGAATCGCAAGGATTGGAGTATACGCATTGATGATGCGCTATGGGCATACCGAACTGCCTACAAAACCTCAATCAGTATGTCCCCTTATAGACTTGTGTTTGGGAAAGCATGCCATCTTCCCGTAGAGCTAGAACACAAGTCCTATTGGGGGGTTAAAGAATTCAACCTCAATCTTGACGAGGCCGGTGTACATAGGAAGCTCCAATTACAAGAATTGGAAGAACTTCGCCTGGATTCTTATGACAATGCGGAAATATACAAGAGAAAGACGAAGGAGTGACATGATAAAATGATCATACGAAAAGACTTTAAACTTGATGAAAAAGTCCTCCTATTCCAATCGCGCCTTCGTCTATTTCCGGGAAAGATGAGATCACGTTGGACCGGACCATACAAAGTGGTCAAAACATATTCACACGGGGCGGTGGAAATTAAGGACCCGGAGACGGGAGAGGTTCTGAAAGTGAACGGACAACGATTAAAACCCTTCTTTGAGGGGGTTTAACCCAAAAACGTGGAAGTCGTAGACCTTTCTGAACCGGTCTACGAATAAGGAACAACAGAAGATATAGTCGAGCCACGACGTTAAATAAAGCGCTTCTTGGGAGGCAACCCATGCACGGTATGTTTTTCTTTCTATTTTTTAAGTAGAGTGTGTGTGTAAAAAAACAGATAAAAAAAATAAAAAAAATAAAAAAATGGTTCCGGAATATACCCGGCCGGGTATCACAGTTCACCCGGTCGGGTATGACATAAAAACAGGTATACCCGCACGGTTACCCGGGTGGGGGAGCGTAAATTTGAAAAAAATGGTAAAACCCGACCGGGTATTTTATTTCACCCGATCGGGTATCAACTACCAGACCTCTCTGGTTAAGCAAATCAGCTCACCCGACCGGGTAAAGGAAGGAGACCCGATCGGGTATCCACGCAAAAACTCTCTGCCAGTCTCTGGAACGCTCACCCGACCGGGTAAACAAGGAGACCCGACCGGGTCAACGGATTTTCAGCCTATACCAGGTCAGGCCATACACCTTCTTCCTCATTCCTTCTTCCAATGTTTGAACAACCCACCCCAAAACCTCCATTTTCATCTACCAAAACCTCCAAATCTTCCCAATTATCCCACCAAATTCATCAAATAACATCATATTCTTCATCTCCTCACCTCCCTCTTCCACCCTACACCAATTAATCTTTCCAAAATCCCCCAAATCAACAAAACCCATAAACCTTACCCCCAATTTCGAACCCCTCCATTTTTGGACATTCAAGGTCCAAATTCAAACCAAAATCCCCAACAAACATCAAATACCTCTTCTCCTCATCATCCTCTACAAAACCATACCACTCACCCCCACCAAATCCCACCCACCATAAAACTTCGAAAATCCCTCACCAAAAAAAGAAAAAAAATATACATCAAGCTCCATGGCACCGAAAAAAGGAAGAGCTGCTTCTTCAAGAGCTGCAAGGGCTATCCCACCCGTCGAGGGCTTCGAATCGGTGGAATTTGAGACCGACGCACAACGCACCCGCTTCCTTTAGCAGTCCGAACGAGAGGTAAAACCCTCCCGCTTTATATGCCAATTGACATTAACTATGTTCTAGATTAATGATATTATGAGAGAGATATTCCAAAGGTGTGGCATGCTTAAAATATTTGATATGCATTATTGGCCATATTCTCGTTTAGTGTATGAGTTTTACAGTTTCATTGAGAATGTGAAAAGTGAAAATGATCACACCAATAACACGATCAACTTTCGTCTGCTCAACGAGAACCGCTCACTTACTAAAAGAGAATTCGCTGAACACTTCGGCCTACCCTTGCTTGATGACATGGTAGCGTATAGTTCCTTGGGGCCTATGAACTATGGAGAAGAATAACCGAAATTGTCAATGATCGTACTTCCCACCTCAATGTCAACCACGTCCAACACCCGGTCTTCCGAATTTTCTTAAAATTCTTGGCTAATTGCTTTTTCGGAAGACCAAACAACCATCAAACTAGAGTGTGGGATGTATGCCTCTTAGCACAAGCTGTTCTTCCGGGCGCCGGCCCATACGATGTGACCACAGTTCTTTGGGATCACATTATCAATGTTAAAAATGGTGGAGGAAATATTCTGGTGGGGGGGTCTAATTACCCATTGCCACACTATATGGTTTTGTATGCAATGGTGCACAAAACCACAGGACCCTTCTTGGCCTTCAGTTTTTAAAGAATGCTGACGATGTGACCCTCTCACACATAGAACATGATGGCCTGGAAATCTATAATTGGCACATCAACCCGGCCAAGAACTATACTATCCCTTCCCTTCCGAAAACCTCCCGCTTAACATCATCGATCACCAAATCGGTGATGGACACCACTATTGTCTGCCCGGGAGAATCCCACCACATTTTGCACCCCCAGAAAATGAAGCGGGGGACAATGAAGACAGCATCGCTGCCAATGAACAGCCTGCACTTGAAGCACCACCAGTCATTCCTGAACAACCTCAACCACAACCCCATGCTCATCAATACTCCCCATTTGAGCAAGAAATGCTTAACAGCATGAATGCTCTTAACCTTAATTACACCCAACTTCGGGAGGAAGTCGGATTGTATAGAAATGAGCAGAGGCATAGTTTCGAGTGGATTGAAGAACAAAGGCGAGAAGATTGGCGCCGATATGAAGAGGACCAAAGGAGGACTTTTGGACCTATCTACTCCTATATCGCACATCAAGGTGACTTCACCTCTATGACCACTCCTCCTCCAGCACCCTCATGGTATAACCCTACTGAATGAGGTTATTTTGGTGGTTCGACCTATAGTGGTGGAGGCGGGGAAGACGGATACAGCGGTGACCATATGGACGAGGACACCCACTATAGGGGTTATGAAGGATTTTTCGATGGCGGAGATGCGGGCGGGCACTAGGGACTGTGCCACGGACTAGCGGTGGGGGAGATTTTCCCGGTATGTTCACATTCACACTCTTTATTCTTGTTATTTTCCAAAAAAACAAATAAAAAAATAGCTTGTTAAGTTGAAAACCCACAAAGGGCAGCTTAAGCAAAAATAAAGCAAAAATAAGAGTGAGTTTGTGAGATTTATTAAAAGAAAATGTGGGAAGCTAGGTTGAAAACCCGAAAGGGCACCAAGGCAAAATGAGAGAATGAGAGAAGTAGTTCTTTTTATTCTGCAGGATCCTAAGGGTGATGACTGAAGAAGGTTCATTGCATAAGAAATTGGAATGGAAGACCCCTTGATGTGGCCTTTTTTTACAGGGGATACTTTGTGATTATCTTTTATTCAAAAACTTTGTGATGGTTGTGTTGATGAACTTTTCATTTTTAGATTTTCTTGGATTACATTTACTCGAGACGAGTAAAGATTCAAGTGTGGGGATATTTGATATGCACTACTTTATAGTGCATAAATGTATGTTTTTGTATTGACTTTGTGTAGATTTTTCATCATCTTTAGTTAGTTTGTAAACACTTGGTTTATGTTGTTTGTAATTGTTTTTAGCTTTCATGGTAGTTGTAGAATAGTGATAGTGTGTTTAGCAAGGAAAAGGAGAGAAAAGTTGAAGATAAAAATGTCCAGGAACACAAAACCCGGTCGGGTCAGGCACTATACCCGGTCGGGTCTGAGTTGAGAATCAGATCCCTGAGAAAATAGCTAGACCCGGTCGGGTCCCCTACTTGACCCGGTCGGGTCAGATGTGACCCGGAACACCAGAACGTGCCAAGGATCACCCGAATAAAGAATATCTGATTTTTGGGTCAAACCCGGTCGGGTCCCCTACTTGACCCGGTCGGGTCTGACTTGACCAGGGACATTTTAACGTGCTGAAACACAAAAATGTGGAAGATGATCTGATTTTGACCGGTACCCCGGTCGGGTAAGCACTATACCCGGTCGGGTACCCAGCCAAAGGTGTTGAAAAACACCTATAAATAGCACATTTTTTCTTCACAAAAGAATCATCCCTTCTTCTATACTCCTAAGCTCAGTTTAGAATAACATTTCTTATATTTTTATAGCATGTTTAGTCTCCAAATGAGGAGCTAAACTTCCATTTCTTGGTTTTGCTCTTGAAGCTTGTTGATTATTAAAGTTGTGAGTTATTTTCTTAACTTCTTCTCTTGATTGTTAATTCTCCCCTTAATCTCATTCTATATTAATGTTGGAGGGTTGCTAAGTGACGATTAGTTAACGTTCCGACATTAATTATTACTAGAAACGATCAACGAACCGATGGTTAATCGTTGGTGGTTTCGCAAGTAAGTAACTTCGGTTTATTAATGCACGGTCGTGGTTAATAGACTAAAGATGGATCAATTTTGTTGGTTAAACCGAAACCGTTTTGTTAAGGTTATCAATCTCAATTGATTTCATCAAGGAGTTAAAAAGACTGAATGCTACTATTATATCGGTATACGGCGTTGTTCTATATTTGATTAATAGTAAGAGTTATTAATGAACGGTCGTTGTTAATAACTACCCTCGATGAATTGGAGATACTCCTCGATTGAGTATTCGAGAGGGGATAAGTTATAGATATAACAAGGATCGACTAAAATATATCAACAAATGGAAAGTAGCAAAGCCAAGTCCCTTTTATTCTTGAATTAAATCTCATATAAGTCGTTCATCTTAGTTTTTAATTTAATCAAATCATTCATCACTAAAACCCCCCATTATTTACTAAAGTTTCATAAAAAGAGAATTGTTCCTTTCCATGTGGATACGAACTCTACTTCACCTATACTACGTATAAGTGTTGTATTGATAAATTATTTGGAGTGCACCTCACGACAAGTGCACGTCATCAACCAGGAGACTTGGGTCAGATCAATGGTGTTTTCAGCATGGTCCATCACCCCGTTCGGGCAACGGATAGATGGCAAGTGGTAGGGAGCAATAAATGCTAGAGTATGACATCAACTAGTGGAAGCATGTGCATTCAAGTGGCTGGATTGACGACCAATCAGCGTGGAGCACCCCATACCCCCATTAGTATAAATAGAGGGATTAATCTCATTGTAAAGGGTTAGCATTTTGATACTCAAGACCTAGAATAGCTTTATCATTCTTGTTATTGTATTAATCATTATTCCGACGTACCGTTCGGGAAGTTTCCTGTGTAATCAACGAATTGTTTAAATACAAGTGGACTTTGACAATATTATTATTCAGCTTTTATATTTTGTTATACCCTCGATTTATTACCCACATCCTGAAATATCCAAAGCGTGTGTTGGGCTTTCGGATCTGCGGGACTTAACCTCAACATTGGCGCCGTCTGTGGGAAACTTAACAAAAAGTTTCAAAACCAACCAACTTTCCAAACATCAACCTATTATCAAAATGGTCATAATAACCTCTCATCACACTGGTGGAAGTTCAGGGAGACGCAGGGACAGCAGGACCCCCCAAGGGCAATCCAGCCGGGGGTCGTACCAACATTTTGATGGGGATTTCTTCATCCCCGAAGCACTGAGGAGGAACCCCCACGCCACGCGGGATCTAGCTCAGGTCATGCAGCACTTGGCAGATGAGCAAGATGGGGGGCGATCCAGCTATACTGGGGAAACCAGGTACACGACCTCATCCCCACTCCGATCGATGCAATCATTCGATGAGGAGACCACCGACACATTAGCAACCACGGCTTCGAACCATTCACGAGCCCATCAGGAAGATCACCGAAGGACTCACACGTCTAGGGGCAGGCAACACACTCCCAGTGACCATACCCCGATCGGGTCTCGAGCCAGAGGAGATACGCCAGTCGGGTGCCATTTCCGTTATGCAGAACGTGACCACACCAGATGTAGACAGGAACGTCGGAATCAAAGAACGCCCCCACCGGAAGGAACTCGAGAGTTTGTTAATTTGGGAACTCCCCTAACGGCCCAAGAGGAAGAAATGACCGAAATGAGGATGCAGGTGACTGAAATGAGAGATCAGATGAACAGGGCACCCGTACAACCCACCTCGGTCGCGGGCCGGGATTCTTCCCCATTTACCCGGGAAATAATGAATGAAGAAATACAAAGGGATGCCAAACCGCCGAGCGGTCAGATATATGACGGGGCGGGAGATCCCCACGTACATTTGAGAAGTTACCCAGTAGAGATTAAGTAGATAACAAATATAAGTAATATAATATATGTATTTATAAATAGATAATTAATATATAACTATATAAGTAGATAAGAAATATAATTAATATAAATTATAATATATGTATTTCTAAGTAGATAAATAATATAAGTAGATATATAATATACTGGAGAATAAAAAAAAAATATTGGAGGATAAGAGAATTTGAGAAGATGAATATAATTAGAGAGTAGAGAGTAGGATTTTAGAGAAGATAATTTACCCCCCCCCCCCCACCCCAGACCACCCGGACCCCCCTTCCGCCCACCCCACGGTTATATAGCCATTTGGGTATTCCCCAGCCCACTCCTAACTGCTAGTTGTGGCCCAAACCCATTTTTTTGAGCATTTGACCGTTGGACCCGACCCGGGTCGCCTTTTGCCTGAACCGAGCCCGCCCTGCCTCCCCCCCGATTCGGGTCTACACCCGGTCCCGGACCGCCAGATCGGGCCGGTCCCGGGCCCGCACAGTAGCGGGCCGGTCCGGGTCACGGGCCGGTTAGCCCGAACCGAATCCAAGCCTAGTATGGATTAAATAGAGATCTGATTTATACTCAAAATTAACAAGAAGGTGAAAGAATTATCATTGATGAAGCAAATGCAGTAATCTCTACCTACACCCTTTGTTCTAAAAATCGTTCTAGGCGTCCGACTAGTCCCCGCCTAGGCGCTAGGCGGTGATCAGACGTCTCGATTTTTGTGTAGATGCTCCGACTAATTGGTTTGTCGTTTAGGTGAATTAGTTGGCTGCCTATGACATCTAGTTGCCCGCCTAGAGCGCCTAATTGGCCGCCTGGACCGTCTAGATTCACCGAAATTACTTTGTTTTTTTTTTATTTTAATTTTCTAAGCGATATATGTACTTTAAATTTAGCCACGGATATAAATAAATGAAGTTTTAAATTAAGATAAAAACTATATATGTTTGTATTATACGTAAATTTTATTATTATTATTTATATTTAAAACATAATGAAGTTAAGGATTAGTTATTATATACTACGTATGATTAAATGTGAAAAACTATTAATGTGTATATATGTATTTTATACACATAAAAATGCAATTTTTATGTCCCCGACTAGTCCCCGACTAGGCGCCCGCCTAGCCACCTTGGCCCTAGGCGCTGGGCTGTCGTCCGACTAACGCCTAACGCCTTTTAGAACATTGCCTACATCTAAATCCAAAAATATTAGGACCTCTTTACAAACACGGATATTTTCTAGTTTTCTACTTCTGTTTCCCGTTCTCCAATATTCTGTTTCCATTTTCTAGTTTTTCTATTTCCAATTTTCTATTTTCATTTTCTAATTTTCCATTTTTATTTAAGGGTCCCATTCCTAAACCACCACGTCAGTGACCACCCCGCCCATACCCTCTGTGGCGACAACTGACCCCAACCGCCCTCTCCAGCCTTCCACAGCCCCCAAAGCCCTCTCCTACCGCCGGCGACTCTGACCCAGCTTTCGACCCTCACCACCAGTCACTATCACCACCTGACCAGCAACCGTCGCCGCTTTACACGTACGCCTACACCAAGTTCCTTCCTTCCGCAGTTCCGCCCTACACCAACGTTCCATATTGTCTCAAGCAAATGCAGGAAATATTAGGTTTTAAATCACCTAAACCTAATATTTCGACCTTAAACTCTTCCATTATTCTATTGTTCTTATCAATGTATGTGTTGGGCGTCGCTGCTTTCAATCGTCGACTAAGTTATTAGAATCATAAAAGAGATGTACTATCATGGAAGAGAACACTGACACTCACTACCACAGGTTGTATTGTTGCAGTTATAGTTAAATTGGGCGGCCGTGGTATAAGGAGTTTAGTTAGTTGTTCAAGCTCATATCCATTATTTCAGGTTTGACTAGTGCGTGGCTTAATTTTGTATTCTGATATTCTGTATACGCTATTAAATTTTTGACTTTTTCGAATCCTCTACTTTGTTGCTGGTTGCTGGTTTTTTGAATCCTCTACTTTGTTGTTTCATGGTCATGAAATAGGGGTACGAGTTTTACCCAATTTATGTCATTTCCAAAACAAACCTCACAAAATATATTTAACTAATATGTAGTACTCGTATTAGTTTAATAAAGAAATGATGTGATTATATGAATTGGTCTTTAAGAGTTTAAGAGTTATTAGATGCTTGGTACATTGTTATTGTCTTCCTCAATAACAGTTTTATGTAGATGACTCCTTACAGGGTTTTAGCTCTCTTGAAATCGCGTACTGCATCGAGATGGAGTTGCAGGCCATTTCAAAAACGGGAGACCAAGATTTTGCACCAAAAAGTTGTCACTCTCGGCTTGCAAAGCAGCATCCCATTATCAAAGGGCCTTACAGATTTGTACTGTTGTTGCCAAGATTTCCGATCCGCCAAGTTGGTCTTCCAGAATCTTAACAACCCTCTGGACATCACTTTATGGAATGGCCTCATGGCGGCTTATACCCGCAACTCTGGCTTCATCGAAGCTCTTGAGCTCTTCATCAGGTTACTGCTCTTATCCCCTTACCTCAAGCCTGACGCCTACACTTATCCCAGTGTTCTTAAGGCATGTAGCGGTCTAGGTTACCACGTGCAAATCGGTAATGCAGTACACGGCCGCTTGATCAAGACTGGTTTCTTGTTTGATGTGGTCATTGCGAGCTCTGTGGTGGGAATGTATGCAAAAGGGGGTGGTTTTAAAGCAGCGACTGAGGTGTTTGATGAAATTCCTGTCAGAGATGTGGCTTGTTGGAATACTCTTATTTCATCTTATTACCAAAGTGGAGAGTGCGGCAAAGCTTTAGAGTTGTTCGAGAAGATGAAGGATTCTGGAAGCACGCCAAACTCTGTGTCTTACACAGCTGCCATATCTTCCTGTGGAAGGCTTCTGGATTTAGACAGAGGCGAGAAGATCTATGCTGAACTTGCGAAAGATGGGGTTTCCCCAGACTGTTTTGTTTCCTCTGCTCTTGTGGACATGTTTGGGAGATGCGGTCATATTGAGAGAGCAGAGGAGGTGTTCAGGCGAATCCCAAACAAGACTTTGGTTTCTTGGAATGCCATGATTTCTGGGTACAGTTTGAGAGGCGATAGCAAGTCGTGCATTGACCTTCTTCTGAGGATGAATGAAGAAGATATTGAACTTTCTCTGACAACCTTAACCAGCTTGCTGATGTCGTGTTCCAGATCGGCCCAACTGTTGCACGGTAAATTTGTCCATGCTTACATCATCAAACACAATATAGAAACCGATATGTTTGTTCAATGCTCGCTAATTGATCTCTACTTTAAATGCGGAAAAGCTGAGACCGCCAAACGAGTCTTTAGTACAACCCCAAAAGGCGATGTAACTGCCTGGAATACAATGATCTCTGGGTTCGTGTCATCCGGATTTTACTTGGATGCCCTTGACATCTATAGTGACATGAATGTGGTGGGAAGTATAAAACCTGATGCAATCACGTTCACTAGTGTATTAGTAGCTTGTTCACAATTGACAACCTTAGAGAAAGGGAGAGAGGTTCATGATAGTATAGTTGACCATAAGTTAGATTCAAATGAAATAGTAATGGGAGCATTACTGGACATGTATGCCAAATGTGGTGCTGTTAATGAAGCTTTTGAAGTGTTCTCCCATCTTCCCCGGAGAGATATTGTCTCATGGACCTCTATGATTGTGGCTTACGGGTCCCACGGCCGGGCACTTGAAGCTTTACACCTCTTTCATGAAATGCTCCAACTGTCTGATATTAAACCGGACAAGGTCACATTTCTTGCAGTCATTTCGGCTTGTAGCCACGCGGGATTAGTTGATGAGGGTTGCCATTATTTCAATTTAATGATTAATTTTTATGGAATCAAACCTGGAATTGAGGACTACTCTTGTCTCCTAGATCTTCTAGGACGTTCCGGAAGATTAAGTGAAGTGTATGGAATTCTTCAGAGACACCCTTCCATGAGAGAAGACGTTTCATTGTTAAGTACACTGTTTTCTGCTTGCTATATGCACAAGGAAGAAGAAGGTATCAGGGAGGAAGTTGCAGAACTTCTAATCCAGAAAGGTTATAATGATCCATCAACTTATGTGGTTCTGGCAAACATGTTTGCAAGTAAAAAGGAATGGAGCAAAGTGATGGATGTGAGAATGAAGATGAAAGAACTTGGGTTGAGGAAGAACCCCGGTTGTAGCTGGATTGAAGTTGACAAGAGAATGCACACCTTCTTTGCTGATGACCAATCATTACCAGCTGCCGAAATGGTATACCAATGTCTGAACACAATAAGCAACCATATTGACACATCTGAAATTATTGTGATTTGGGACCAGTGGAATTACCACCAAGACATGGTGAATGTTTGAAAAGTACACATAGAGCGTGAAGGTAACCCAACAACTATGTCGCAAATGTTGCTTTTAAAACATTTACCAGCGGTGCATAATAAATGTTGATAAATCATAATAATAAAAATGTTGATCAGTCTGAGGCTTTTAAAGAAATGTTGATTACGTCATTATGGTTATAAATCATAATATTTTTAGCAGGAAAAAAAAAGTTTTATGTAGATCATCCCTGCAGTTTACTGCCCAAAAACAGAACTATAGACTGTTTAAGCAAGAATTAAACTAATCTAGAATTATATGTATACAGGGATCGTACAAGAAACAAAAGGTAAAAACTAATGATTAATGAATTAAATATATTAATCTGAGTGGATGAATAAGAGAGTGGTATTATAAGTGCATAGATAATCAAGTGGGATTGATCGTGGCTTTCTATTGTGAGTTCTACTATATTTATACAACAATGCTATTCTACTTATGTGGCTCAACTGCCCACCGGAAATGCTTCCTGATTTCTAGGCTTCATCATTCAGTTGGATGCTCCCACCAAGTCTATTCTTATCCGATTCGTCTGACCGCCTCTTGCTTTGGACTTCCTATTTAATCAATTCGTCCAGCCCAATTATCTCTGGCCCAACATCTCACTTTAATTGCTAGGGGTCGGATTAACCCCGGCCCAACAATTGCCCCCTTTCGAGAAGTTAATGCGTATTGGTGCAAACATCAACCCGTTAAGCAGTAAGTTGTCGAAATCTTGAAAGAGTATATAGTTGTCACACACTCATACTTGATTATTGCATTTATCGACCCGTCATCTGTCTAACGAGACATGTCATCAACTCGTCATTCATATGTCAAGACGTTTCTGTTAACACATCACTCGTCTGACGAGACGCTTTCATCAACCCATCAATTTTCAGATAAGACGCTTCTGTCAACTCGTCACTTGTTTGACGAGACGCTTCCTTCAATCTGTCACTCATCTGACAAGATGATTCCGTAAATTTCCATGCCATTAGTTTCTGATCGAATCTGTCTCTTGGACTTGAATGATGAAGAACGAAGGCTGATCTAGTATCCTCTTCCTCCAAATTTGTGCTAATGATCATAACTAGGCAATTCAGTTGGCAAGGGTGATTGTGTCCCTTGTTGCATAAATGACGAGTTTGGCTCCGCGAGTGTGACCATATCCTGCAAAAACTTTAAACAACATTTTGTTTGTATATTTAGAGTAATATCGTCAACTTAAGAACGAATGTTTAAGGTTCGCATTGATGTCATTACGTCATTCATATCGATGTTGTGCGTGTCGATGTCATTTGTGTCGATGTCAACTGTAGTGTGTTTTTATGTATAATTTTGGAGCTTATGTTATCATGCTCTTGGAGCACATGCTTCTGTTGTATATTTCTGTAGTTTTGGCCAAAACAATGCAGAGAATCGGTGGTGTTTATACTCATGTTTATCGTACATGAAAACCTCACTTCTTCCCTAAGATTCTGTAAGCCCCCCGTCAATTGTGTTTTGATGCTTTTGTAAGGCTTTGTTTGATGTATGTTATGAGTCTGTCATTGTCAATTGTCGGCTATTCCTGCGTAAAAAAGAATCCGGTAACGTCGACCGTTGACTAGAGGCCAACGGCCCTCCGATGCTTAAGTTAGTGATTGTTTATAGATAAATCAAAGTAATTATTTAAAAGTATGTATACAAAACTAGAGAAATATTTATCATCATAACCTGTCTACTATCAGACGACATGCCCCCTTGTTCGACGATTTCAATCATCTCGTCACCTAAGTGACTCGTCACAGAAATGACTCGTCGCGAAAGTGACTCATCACGAAAGTGATTCGGCACGAAAGTGACTCGTCACGGAAGTGACTCGTCACGAAAGTGACTCGTCACGAAAGTGACTCGTCACGAAAATGACTCATCACAGAAGTGATTCGTCACGGAAGTGATTTGTCATAGGAGTGACTCGTCACGAAAATGACTCATCACGAAAGTGATTCGTCACAGAATTGATGACAATATGAAAAAGAAACTAACAAATTTAAAACAAAACAACTTTAAAGGTACCGTATTGCAGCTCTTTAGAACCTATCTACCATCGGACGACATGCCCCTCGTTTGAGATTTTAATCATCTTGTCTTGTCCATCTCGTCATGGCGTGACAACTCATTCCTCAGGTCTTGAATAAGGTTTTCCAGATTTGTAATCATGCCTCCTAGGAGATTCTGATTTCCTGTTCCCCCCTTCGTACTCAATTTGTCTGCGACGGGATCGTAAGTCTTCTTCTAGACGGATGAAAGCCAACGTCTTCGCTTGGACATCTTCGAAGGATCGACAAGGGTATTTTGTCAGTTCGCAATACAGCTCCGAATCTTCATACAAACCTCTTCTGAATGCTTCAATGACGGTAGAGACGTCACACTTTGGGATCGACACCTTCCTTTTGTTGAATCTGTGCAAATAATCTCTAAGGGATTCTCCATGCCTCTGTGTGACTTGATACAAGTCACTGGTCCGTCTTTCCAATACCTTACTACTCGCGAACTGTCGATTGAAAAGATTGACAAGTTCGGCAAACGAACTGACGCTCCCAATCGGAAGATTGATGAACCATGTCAAAGCAGGACCGGTCAATGTCATGCCAAATCCATGACACATACATGCCTCTTTCTGCTCATGCCTAACGGAGACGGTCGACATCACTTGCTTATATCGCGCGACATGTTCTCCAGGGTCTGTGGTTCCGTCAAATGGCTCCATGGTTGGTACGTCAAATTTATTTGGTAATTCGACACGCATGATCGAACCGTCAAAAGGTGAATCTTCATAACACGTTTGAGACGCTATGTCAAGTGGAGTGGGAACTCCAGGAATCGCATTGATTCTCTCCTGCATTTGTCGTAGCTGGTCCATTATCATTGACATCGGGTCCGCCAGGCTTGGTTGAAGTAGTTCCACCGTTGAAACTGTTGGTCCTGCCATCTGAGTCGCTTCAGACTGGGTTGGTGACGGAATGATTATGACTTCCTGACGTCGTCCACCACGACTTGGATCCATCGAAGTGACAAGCCTATGTGGACGTTGTGTATGTGGTTCAGGTAGCAGCTCGTCAAGGATGTTCCGTCTGGAGTTCTGCGTGAAACCGGATGGGCCTAGACCTGCAAAGGTCCTGTCTCTGTAGTGAGGAATGAAGGGTTCCATTGGGCCGACACAACAGAAGACATCGGTAAGCTTTGAGTGGCCGAGTGCAGGCCCATCGTCCTCGGCCTGGGTCGAAGGGACTCCGGAAAAAAGCTAGTTGGTATGCTGGGAGCGGGAGTTGTCTCAGGGACGAGAGGTGTATTAGGGATGACCTGTGAGATGACCGTTGATTGAGGTTCTCCGGTTGGCGACAAGCCTAGTGTGAGGGAGACGTGATCCGTCATCGTTGCAGGCGGATCCGTCGCCACCGGGGTGAAACCAAGATCCATTTTTGTGGCGATAGTCTTGGCGTCTCTCCTTCGGTTAATCATGGAGTTTGAAGCTATCGACACCACTGATTGCACCTGTGAACGAAGAACGTCATTCTCCCGTTGAATGTGGGCCGTTTGTTCCGCCATCTCACGTCGAATTTCCTCTTTTGCCGTTTCTAGCTGTTTATGAAATTCAATCAACAATTGATTTGTTCCAGCCATGATCGGTCTTTTTCTTGCATGATGCCCCACGGTGGGCGCCAAATTGTTTAAGCAAGAATTAAACTAATCTAGAATTATATGTATACAGGGATCGTACAAGAAACAAAATGTAAAAACTAATGATTAATGAATTAAATATATTAATCTCAGTGGATGAATAAGAGAGTGGTATTATAAGTGCATAGATAATCAAGTGGGATTGATCGTGGCTATCTATTGTGAGTTCTACTATATTTATACAACAATACTATACTACTAATGTGGCTCAACTGCCCGCCGGAAATGCTTCCTGATTTCTAGGCTTCATCATTCAGTTGGATGCTCCCACCAAGTCTATTCTTATCCGATTCGTTTGACCGCCTCTTGCTTTGGACTTCCTATTTAATCAATTCGTCCAGCCCAATTATCTCTGGCCCAACATCTCACTTTAATTGCTAGGGGTTGGATTAACCCCGGCCCAACATAGACCCCTCTCTATAAAGGATTGTACATAATATCTTTGATAGTTTATGTTGACAGGGGTTTTATCCATTGTGTTTAGCATAAGACATGTTGTCTTCCAGGGCTTCTATATAGCACGGTGGTGGTCGTGCTATTTGTGGTCGAGCAAATAATGGTGCTATTGTTGGTGTGGGAAGAACCCGAAATTTGTCTTTAGGGGAACATATATCTAGACTGAATGGTCATCACTCACCCAACACCTGCGCGTCAAATGCAAGTGCCTCATTTGCTTCAAATACTAGGTCTGAACTGTTTATGTAGCCTAACGTGACACAACAAAGTGTCCCACACACAGCCCTACGACCACATCGTAGTCTGCGAGTAAGTAATTTATATGAAATACCCAGTTATTCTTGTAATGTTTCAACTATAAATGCAGCTGATATATGTTTGTTATTAAACATTCCTTATTTTTTGTAGTCTGAAAGTAAATCATAAAGTGAAAGGTCTTGGAAAACTATTGTCACAAAGTTGTTTATTGGATGACCACCCAACTATGGAAATTTGGAACCTAAGGCTCGTGAAGAATACATATCATGATTCTCGTTAAATACTTGTAATATTATTTTGCGTCTTTTTATGTTTTACATTCTAACTATTCTGGTTGTTATGCAGCAAGAGTATACATGGACACCGTCAGATAATGGACAAATGATTTCCAAACTTCATTCAAAGTTTTCTAGTCGTTATACTGCACGCATGTCAAATTTGAGACTACATGTACAAAAACAAAATCCAGATTTTCTTGAAGATCAATATTATACAAGATTCATTCCCTACTGGCCAGAGCTTGTAACTCCTCACACATGGGTTAAATTATGCAACTATTGGAACACTGATGAATGGAAGAAGAAGTCTGAAATTGCAAGGTGTAATTGTGTTGGTAAGACAAAACATCCAGTTTGCATCAAGTATATAAAATTAAGCTGGCACATTACACAGCTTGATTTAGCTTTTATGTAAATAAAATATAAATATGGTCCAGTGTATTTTAGACAATGAAAACTAAAACAAATATGTAGGAAACCTTGGTGAGGGTGAAGTTCCTGCTAAAACAAAAGGAAGAAAGTCAAGAGAAGATTTTTATTTTGAAATCGTAAGTAGTTAAAGTTGTTTTGGATTGATTTTTTGGATGTGATGTACTGTGTATAATTTATGATTAATTTTTTATTTAATTAATAGGCGGTAGAAATTGGCCGAATTCCCACAATGGAGGACTTTGGTGATGAGTGGTGTACAATTGACCCTACACAGACCAGCCGCATCCGACAACCCATGCTCGTTGATTGGTATGGTGATTGTAAAGGTGTAATTTTGTGTGTGTGCTAACCTTTATCCTTCCTAATGTGTAGCTAATTACTTTGTATTATTGCCCATATGTTAATATTATTTTGGAAGAGCAGATTTTTGTATGAAAACACCCATAGTAGGGGAAAACTCAATCGATAGATAGAAGCTCTAGAAATGAGGAAACTGTGATATAGTTTAATTTACTTTACTACTCTGTAATACAGTAATTTTATCATGAAAGCATGAAAGAAAAATATCGACCAGATCGGGCACAACATCTTATGTTTGACTATGAGATATGGGCAGAGATTGGACGATTAGTCGGCGTACCAGGACAATTATCTCATCCTCATTTGCTTCAACCATCTAAACCGGAGGAGGTATACTATTACGTAAAATTCTTGCATCTATGTTTTTGTGTATAATTAAAATCCACTACTTATAAATCTATTTTATCCGTTTGGGATTATTTTTACTACTTCCTACTCCTTATAATTTATCCTATGTGGAGGTGGAGGCATATGAAAATACTAAAAGCGAAGGAAACTCCAAAGTAATTTTTTGGTTTAAGCTCAGTACTCCAGTTGTACCATTAGACCCATTCTCTTCTACTCTAGTATCTGCTAACAACTTATTTGCTCCATAGAAATATTATTTAATAAACAGTTTTTTTCAGAATATGATGATTATAATATATTGCAGGGTCGATGTGTGGTTTTGGAGCGCAAATTTGTTGAGCTTAAAGATGTTTTTACTTGGACTGTTTTCAGACCAGACCAAACTAGACCTGGATGGCTGGATAGTTATAAAATACACAGAGATCAGACATTTACCAAATTAGATCAGAAAGTTTCGGTGCAAGTAAAAACATCCTAAGATGAAACGGAGACAATGCAAGTTGGAATGACAGAGCTTCAGATGGTAAATTAAAAATTGATGGAAGAAAATCTAGAACAAAGAACCTATTTCAATTCTTCTATGAGCAATATTTGCGGGGTTCTAATAAATATGGGTGTTGTTAATCCAAACATGATCGGATCTCATTTAATTGTTTTGCGGGAGGAGGGTCTTCATCTCAACAACACTCGCCATCTATGTTTGGGCAGATGTCACAACCCCAACAACCATTACCATTCAAACAACAACCTGCATACTAGTTTTTGAGATGACATACGGTCAAGCACAACATGAAACGTTGAGAGATTAATCTCTACAATTTGGTCTCATTGGTTTGACACAACCTACATCTAAAAGGTGCTCAAGAGCAGGGGGGCGGATCTATAGTATAACTAGGGTAAGCACGGATTTCACCTCAAAAAGCTTTGCTAGCCTATATAGTAGTAGCCTTGAAATTCAAAACCCCTATAGGCTATAGCCTATAGGTCATCGGTTCGAATCTCCCCAAGGCTACACCCGTATTTTATTTTTTGGAGCATGCCGCTTCTCAGAATCTGAGATGATACTTTAGCATGTGGGTCGGGCAGATGGACTTTCTAATTCTTATTTTCTTTGTTGCCATTTGGACTGGACCGTAGGTTTTTTTTTGAATATTGGATAGTCGGTACTAGGTAGTATATGCATTTTAATGCTTTACCATCAAAATTTTAATTAACCCCATTAAAATCCCTATCTCTTTCTTCTTTAGGAAACATCAACGAGGAAGCATACTGTAGAATCCCTAGTTCGCCAAATTCTCCTTCTTCGTTCGGTTGCTACCGACAAGGTTGAAAGAGCTTTCTAAGTCATGAAAATTGTGAAGACCAAGCGAGAAATCGGATGGGAGATGATTGGATGAATGCGGATGTTTTTACTTGGACTGTAATTCCTCCCAGATCAGACCACTTCAGACCAGACCAGACTTGGACAGTTATAAAAATACAAAAAAACTAAACCAGACCAGTTCAGACCAGACCAGATCAGACCAACAAATTACAGTCCAAGTAAAAACATCCTGAGTGTTTAGTTCCCATACTGGAAAGTGATGTGTTTGATAGCATTGATGATGAGTTAATTATTCAACACTTTCAATATAAAATTCCTTTTCTAGAATTTTATCAATATGAGACTTGAAAGATAGATGAATTATCAATTCGCGACCTAAAAGATGAAATGTATCAGTATAGGACTCGAAAGATGAAAAACTATCAATCTGGATGATTACATTTCATAGGTTTTGATTTATTTAATTTTTTATTAATTTCATTGGTAATATTTGGTGAATTGTTTTTCACAAAAGTTTATTAGCTTAATAAAACTAAATATTATTTAAATTTTTTAAAATAAAAATAATAACAAAATTTATGAAAACTTAGGTCCCGAATTGATAATTTTCAATCATTTGGGTCATAGATTAATAGTATTCCATCATTCGGGTCATATACCGATACATTTTCTTTACTATATCTATTTATTTTTATTTAGCCTTTTTTAGATGTAATATACTACGTATATTATTAGTGTTATATATGTGCATACACTGAGTCCCAATGCCTAGGTCCGCTCAAGAGTGTCTCCCTTCCTTGCAAATCAACCAACTAATGCGCTACCTATTCTTCCGTTGTGGCGTACTCGTGAGAGCTCATCTACCTATTATTCTGATGATGATGAGGAGGAAAGTGACAATAAGAATGATGATAGTTAGTAAAGAATGTAATGTGTTCTGATTTTTTGGTTTACTCTGTTATATGTTCTATGTTTTTGGTGAAGTCTCTGGTTTTTGTGTACTAAAACACTGAGCCTCAGCGGGACACGTAATGTCAGCATGTTTTGGATAATTTGTGTTATAAAATTGTCTCTCAATAATACCATCACTCAACGGCATTTATTTTTATTATGTTATACTTGTAAATCAGTGTATTATTATAGTCTATGTTACGATTTAGGTTAATAAAATGATAAATTAAAGAGCAAGAACACATGAATTTTACGTGGTTCACACAATCGGGGTGATTGTGCTAGTCCACGGCGAACGAGAGAGAGCTGTTTTATTATTAGGTCTGCGTCAAGGGGTATTACAACGTACAAGATATGCTTAAATAGGTTTAAGAAAACCTAAACAAAGATTAGAGCCGCAGGCCCAAAAATTAAGCCCGTAATTAAAATTAACCCTTAGACCCGGTTGGGTCTCCTATTTGACCCGGTCGGGTAACTCCTCAGCAAGCATGCCCGGGTTGAGACCAGGGCGGGTAACCAAAGCAGAAAGGTAGAAACTTCACTGGCCCGGTCGGGTCCCCTTCTTGACCCGGTCGGGTGTCGCCTCAAAAGGCATACCCGGGTAGACACCAGGTCGGGTATGCTAAACAGAAGCCAAAACATCCACGGACCCGGTCGGGTAAACCTCCTTACCCGATCGGGTTTCCCAATCCAGAGAGTTGCCCGGCCAAATTCACATCATACCCGGTCGGGTGACTGACCCCACCCGGTCGGGTATCTTCTGCTTCTGCACAAACAAGGCTCCATCTTCAACAATCTCCCACTTGGAGGCTTGTTCAACAATCATCTGCCATCCAAGAACTTGTATCCTCTGTAAAACCCCTGATCTCTCTCTCTCTCTCGTTCACGCCTTCTCATCAAGTATCTGGAAGGCCAGTTGAAGCCATGCAAAGCTTCAACTTCTCCGTTGTCACCGCCTTGGTTAACATGTCTGCTGGATTCTTCGTACCAAGGATCTTCTGCAAATTTATAGTACCATCTTCAATCAGCTCTCGGATGAAATGATACCGCATCTTGATGTGTTTCGTTCTGCTGTGAAACACCGGATTCTTTGCAAGATGAATAGCACTCTGGTTGTCACAATATAGAGCGCAATCTCCCTGCTTCATGCCCAACTCAGAAAGAAAGTTCTTCAACCAGATCAACTCCTTGGCCGCTTCAGCAATGACCATATACTCTGCTTCTGTGGTTGAAAGAGCCACACTCTTCTGTAGTCTAGACATCCAACTGATTGCCCTACCTCCAATAGTGAATACATACCCCGTTGTGCTCTTCCCGGAATCATAACAACCCCCCAAATCAGCATCGGCAAATCCTTCAAGGATCACACCATTCCTTCTGAAACATAGGGCAGTTTCAGAAGAGCCTTTCAAGTAGCGCAACAGCCACTTAACTCCTTCCCAATGTTCCTTTCCCGGATTTGACATGAACCTGCTAACAACTCCCACTGCATGAGCAATGTCTGGCCTCGTTGACACCATCGCGTACATCAAACTGCCAACGGCTGATGCATAAGGAACTTTAGCCATTTCTTCTTTGTCTTCATTGGTCTTTGGAGACTGCTGCTTGGAGAGTTTCAGTTGACTCCCTAACGGTGTACTCCTTGGTTTGGCATCCGTCATTCTGAACTTCTCAAGGACCTTCTGAATGTACTTTTGCTGTGAAAGCTGTAAAGTACCTTCTATCATGTTTCTGACTATGCTCATCCCAAGAATCTGTCTTGCTTCCCCTAAATCCTTCATCTCGAATTCTTCTGACAACTTCTTCTTAAATTTGTTGATCTCCTGCATATTTGCTCCAGCCACCAACATGTCATCAACATACAAAAGAAGGATGATGTATGATGACTTGAATTTCTTCAAGTAGTAGCAATGGTCCATCTTGCATCTAGTGTATCCATTCCGCTGCATAAAACTGTCAAACCTCAAGTACCACTGTCTAGGAGCTTGCTTTAGCCCGTATAGACTCTTCTTGAGTTTGCACACCAACTTCTCCTTGCCACTCACTGGGAACCCTACTGGTTGAGCCATGTAAATGTCTTCTTCAAGGTTGCCATGAAGAAAGGCAATCTTTACATCCAGCTGCTCCAATTGCAAATTTTCAGCAGCAACAATACCAAGGATCAACCTGATAGTAGTCATCTTCACAACCGGAGAGAAGATTTCATTGTAATCAACCCCCTTCTTCTGTTGGAACCCCTTGACAACTAACCCCGCCTTGTATCTTTTGCTCCCATCTGCTTCATCTTTGATTCTGAACACCCATTTGTTCTCCAAAGCTTTCTTTCCCGGTGGTAACTTGACTAAGGACCAAGTTTGGTTCTTATCAAGTGAGTCTAACTCATCCTCCATGGCCTTCTTCCACTGTATGGAATCCTTCACAATCAGCGCCTCTGTGTAAGATTCTGGCTCTCCATTCTCGGTCAGCAACAAATAATTTGCTGAAGGAGAATATCTGTTAGGAGGTCTTCTGTTTCTAGTGGACTGTCTGATTTGTGGAGTAGCTTCCTCCGAGCTCCCACTATCTTCATCACTCTCACTATCTTCAGAAATTCCTGTATCTCCTGAGCTCCCACTGCTCCCTGAGCCTCCAGCCATGCCATCACAACCAATAGGTTGTGCTATGTCATCTTTAGTCATCCCTTCAAACATCACTTTCTGTTTGTTTTCTGGTTGCTTGCCTTTGCTAGTGTCTGCTGCAAGATCATCTTAATACAGGGCATTCTCGTTGAAGGTGACATCTCTACTTCTGATAACCTTCTTGCTGTGGTTGTCCCAGAACCTGTAGCCCATGTCATCCAGCCCGTACCCAATAAAGATACATTTCTTTGCCTTTGCCTCGAGCTTGTCACTATCTGCATCTCTAACTTTGACATAAGAAATACAACCAAAAACTTTCAAGTGATTAAGAGATACCTCATGACCTTTCCATTCCTCCTCTGGAATTTTGAACCCTATGGGAGATGAGGGTCCTCTGTTGATCAAGTACGCTGTTGTGTTCACCGCATCGGCCCAGAACATCTTTGGAAGTCCTGCATGTAATCTCATGCTCCTAGCCCTCTCATTCAGTGTTCTGTTCATCTTTTCTGTCATCTGTGTCTTTTACTGTTTCTTTCAAACTGTCATCCACGTCAAAAACAACTTTCTGGTTCACCTACAACAGAAAATTACATTCATTAGTGTACATGTGAGTTCAAATGTTTTATTTAGTGCCATTAAATTGACTTTTAATGCCATATTTAAAAATTAACATTTTCTTTTACTAACCAGGCCATCATGTTCAAGCTGTACTTCCTCATTCTGGACAACACTCTGCTGGTCACTCATCTCAATTGAATAAACTCTCTTCTTCTTCTTTTTCTTTGAAATGTTCTTCACAAGAGATATAATATCTTTTAAAATCGCTCCCTGCTTCTTAAAAATTGCATCGTGTTTATTTTGCTTTTTTTAATTTCTTTTATCTCTTAAAGTATCATGGTCATCTGCTTGGAGTCCTTGGCTATTTTTCCCCAGGCCTGTTCACGTCTTCATCTTCGTCTGAGCTGGAATCTTCATTATGATTCACATTTCTCCTCTTTTTTCTCAACACTCTCTTACTACACTCTCCTTTCTCATTTTTGCTTTCAAATTTCTTATTCCTTTTACTTTTTCTGTTGGCTCTGGCATCTAGCACCCTTTCTTTTTCTTTCTCCTTTCCTTTTCCTTTTTCTGCATTCTTTTTCTTCTTCTTTCCTAGTCCTCTATCACCATTAATTCTTAATTCAGGAAATGCTTCACTTCCTTCTGTTCCCTGAAGCTCTTCAATGCAATTTTTCTCTTCTTCATTTGGAATCATTCTTGTCCATTGAAACTACCACAATCAAACCAACATTTAACTTTAAGAAGTTAGTATATTATATTTAAATTACATATTTATGTATGTATATACATGATTGTTTTGATGAAATATAATCGCATTTACCTCGGTGTTGTTAAAGATGACCTCACAGAACTTTTCTATGGAAGGCTTTTTGTGAAAAGACCATCTTAGAGTTCGGGGTATTTGATCTTCTTTTCCTTCTATTTTGCTGCACAGTCCTGCACTTGTCAAGCTTGGAAAAGTTTCAAAAGCCCAAATCTTTATTGCTTGCATACAACCTGGGAAAGCAACCCTTTTTCCTGTGCATATTTTCAAAGCTTGAGCACTGTTTTTCATATTTGTGACAAGGTCACTCCAAACATCCTCTCCCTAGGGGTAAGAATTAAAAGCATTCAGGTCTTCTGCCAATTTCATATACTTCCCCGGGATACGATGTGAGTACTGATTACCTAGGAATCCATGTGCTATGACATACAACAATGCGAGTTTAGTGCCATATTCCTTCTTCGTCCCTGGATACTCAGAATTGTACTCGTCCATGGCATGAATAATATCTTGAATGACTAATATCTTCTTACTGCCAAAGTATCTTCTGCACAAATCCCCTACTGGTACGTCTAGAACAGTAGGTATATCTCCACCTATCTTCAAGCCAATGAAGAGTGCTAAATCATCTTTTGTGAAGCCAATGACACTGTTTCCTATATGAAACCTTATTATATTCTTTTCAGTTATGCCATTGAACTCCTCTATGTAGTTTCCAACGAAGCATATGCACAATTGTCCGCTTATTCTTGGCATTTCTTCTATCTTTAGGATCCAACAAAAAACGGACTCTCTAAATAGTTCAAGTTCTTCTGCATTTAGTTTTGACTTAATACGCTTAGCTATTTCAGTCAAGTTGCAGTAGCAGTTCACACGCAACTTTCCTAACGTTTGTAGCAGTCCCTGATCACAAGTCCTTGTGATTGTCTGCAATTATAATTAGGCATTAACAACAATCAGTAGCACAATAATTGAATTAAAAGCAAACAATTGAATTAATAACAAATAATTGGCATTTGTATCGTAGACACCAAATGAATACACAAAATCAAACAATATTGGCATTCACAGCAACTAGTAGCCGAAAATGGAATTAATAGGAAATAATTTGCATGTGAGGTCCTAACAACATATACATGTATCTTAGAAACCAATTGAATACACAGTCTCAGTAATTTGGCATTAATTGCAAAATAGTACCTCAAAAATGGAATTAATAGTAAATAATTGGCATTTGAGGTCCCTAACAAAATATTCATGTATCTTAGACACTAATTAAATACAAAAAATCCGATTAATTTGGCATTAACAGCAACTAGTAGACCAAAAATGGAATTAATAGCAAATAATTTTAATTTGAGATCCTAACAAACGTAATCATGTATCTTAGACACCAATTCAATACACAAAGTCTCAGTAATTTGGCATTAACAGCAAAATAGTACCCCAAAAATGGAATTAATAGCAAATAATTGACATTTGAGGTCCCTAAAAACATATACATGTATCTTAGACACCAATTGAATACACAAAATCTGATTAATTTCGCATTAACAGCAACTAGTACACCAAAAATAGAAATAAGAGCAAATAATTTTCATTTGAGGTCCTAACAAACATAATCATGTATCTTAGACACCAATTCAATACACAATGTCTGAGTAATTTGTCATTAACAGCAAAATAGTACCCCAAAAATGGAATCAATATCAAATAATTGGCATTTGAGGTCCCTAACAACATGTACATGTATTTTAGACACCAATTGAATACACAATATCTGAGTAATTTGGCATTAAAAGTCAATTTAATGGCACTAAATAAAACATTTGAACTCACATGTACACTAATGAATGTAATTTTCTGTTGTAGGTGAACCAGAAAGTTGTTTTCGACGTGGATGACAGTTTGAAAGAAACAGTAAAAGACACAGATGACAGAAGAAGCAATGAGAAGGGAGAAGATTTGGAAATAAAAGATGTTGTGGTAATTATGAATAATTTAATTTGAAATGTAATTCATTGTTTAAAAAATGATTGTAACACGTTTATTTATCTTAGGAGAATGAAATGAATAACCAGCAAAGTGACATGGATGCTAATGGGAATGAGAATGATGGAGTAGAGGTTGAGCACAATGACCACAATCTCGAGATTATTAAATGATAGTGTTAATTTTCAAATGTGGCACTTATAGGCAGTTTAAATGACATTAACTATTTTATCCAAAAAAAAAATGACACTAACTAAAAAAATTGAACTATATGTATAATATGAATATAATGTTGTTTGTAGGACAAAGAGAAAGATGATGAACAAATTAACAGTTGTAAAGAAACTGCAGAAAAGCAAGTAGAAGAGCTACGAAGGAAAGATGTTGTGGTACTAATAAATCATTTAATTTAAAATTTATTTTGTTCTTTGACTTATGATTCTTGATGTTTATTTATTGTAGGACACTCAGATGAGTGAACATCACATTAGCATGGATGCTGATGACAATGAGAATGGGGGACTAGGGGATGATGAGAATCTCCAGGTTAGTAATTGAAAGAGTTAATTTTTAAATGTGGATCTTAAAGACACTGAAATGGCATTAAATACAAAACTTGGGCTCAAAATGTATAAAATGACTATAATGGTTTTTGTAGGAAAATCAGAAAGATGATGAAACATGGAATAACAAAGTCTGTAGTGACATTGAAAGTGAGAATGATAAGTCACTTCTAGATGAAGAAACAATAGTAAAAAGGCGTGCTAGTGACCAATTTTGGGCAAACTTGATCATTGATGCTCCAACATTCAATATATTTTGTCAGAATGAAGAAAGCAAAAAAGAAGGACAAGAACAGATAATAAATTTAATATTTCATATATTTCTTTACATATGAGACATTGCTAGTGGTTATGGCCCTAATATAACATTACATTGCATGTACATATATAAAATTAATTTATGTATTTTGACATATGCTCAGAACAAGGACAAGGAAGAAGAATCAAGGGATGATGTGACTGGGAAGGAAAAAAGCGTTGAAGGCAGTGCAGGAGAGTTAAAGGTAATAACATATGAATTAATACGTATAGGGCATTAAGTTCCATCATTATGGCAATAAAGGATCATTTTCTAAATATTAAATGCAGGGGCCAAGTGATAATAAAGAATGTGAAGAAGAATACAGATGGAGTGAAGAGAACACACAATTTATAATGGAATTGTGTTTAAAAGTTGATGCGGTTGAAAAAGAATCACGTAAAAGACGAATGCAGGTCAGAGAATTAATTTACACAAATAAATGTTAATATGTAGTTAATTAATCTTCTTTTTGTCATTATTATTAATTGAATACCATTTATTCTATCATTATAGAATATAAGATGACATTAAAAACATATATTCTGTCAGTTGGTCAATGTGATTAATTTTGACATATGTTCTCAAAAGCAGGAACAAGCACAAGATAAACAAAAAGGAAAGCGTTGTGCAAGAACTCCTGATAGATACACTCCAGCTGGGCAGAGTAAGGAAGCCAAAAGAAGAAGGAAGCAGATTGCAAAAAGGAATAAAAAAGATGAATACTTGCCTCCGATGAGACAAATACATGGACCATTCCCAGAAGACCCAATAGATGGGGTAGATGAAGGAAAAATGAAAGAAGTGGAAGATTTCTTGCAGGCTGGGCTTCTAAAGGTTATGAACACTAAAGAGAAGAGAAGATACAAAATTGTTGATGAAAAAATGAATTCATGCCCATTGATGTTGGACACCTTCAAGATTGAAGCTAAAACATGGTTGTATGAACTTTTGATGAACCATACATGGTTAAATGATTCAGTATGATTTATATTATATAAAAATCCATAAATAATACACATACAGTAGGATGATAATTCATATTAATTTAATTTTGTAGCATATAGATGTGGGGATGTACTATTTAGGGATGAAGCGTGCACATTACAATCAGCCACAGAGATACACCACTGCGGGGCCGTTTTTCATGCAGATACTCAAGAGAGAGTATGAATTAGTGCTTAATGGACAAACCACTGTTCAGAATGTGACAGAAAGGGACACAATATATCATATAATTCTGGGGGACATTGCTTCTTTCTATTTACATTGGGCAGATGAATATTTTGTTTATATTCCTCTAAACACCAATAACCATTGGATTTTACTGGTGCTTGAGGTGAAACAGAGGAAAATCAAAGTATACAATTCAAGCAAGAGGAGAGCTGATTCATTGAGAGAGATTTCATCCTACAGAGTTGCTATTGAGAAGTTTCTTCCATAAGTGATGGACTACCATGAAGTTTATGAAGCAATGGAACATGAACCTATGCAAAATAGGAAACTGCTTATCGAAGCAGTAGATTATTGCTCCCAACAGGATTCTGCGTAAGCTTAAATTTCAGTATACATTGTTATTAATTCTACTTGAGCATTACATAATAGAAAGTAAACGATTTGTTAAATGTAGGGGTAATTATGGGATGTATCTCCTGAAGATTGCTGATTTCTTGATGGTTGGAATGGATTTAAAAGAACTGCAAGCTGAAGATATGACAATGTACCGCAAGAATATGGCAACACAGTTGGTTCATTACAGCAAAGAGAGGATGAAAGCAGCAGGCATGATGAAGAACTGATGATGGCATTAAGGTTGACATGAATGACATAGGATGGCATTAATGAAG
This sequence comes from Cuscuta europaea, assembly GCA_945859875.1. Classification (NCBI taxonomy): domain Eukaryota; kingdom Viridiplantae; phylum Streptophyta; class Magnoliopsida; order Solanales; family Convolvulaceae; genus Cuscuta; species Cuscuta europaea. Next base: position 23,340,028 of record CAMAPE010000009.1, read on the forward strand.
AAAAACAAAAAACTTTGTAATTTCAATACTAATTCTATGGGTTGTTGTTAGACACATTTTCAATGCTTATGGATGTTGACTGTATTGAAATATGTTTTTCATATAATGTTTGTTGAACTACAATGTATTGTATTGAACTACATTTTCAAAGTGTTTTAAAACTAATGAATGTGTCAATTAAATAGCATACTACCATAAAAAGTAATATAACTTAGAAAATGATTCAAAAGTATTGAAATCACATTTGTAAAATAAAAAGAATGCTAATGGTTGTTTATTTATAATAACTATATTACTTAGAAATATGCTGATATGTAGACCGTTGAAGCCATTTGTATAACAATTTATCATCTGTGGTTACAAAGTAAGAAATTCTCTGGTTTAAGGTCCATATAGATAATTTCCCTGAGGTGGGAAGAATGATAATCATTATTTAAAAGTATACTGAAATGTTGGCCATTAATGACATTTGTCTCACATGTAATAAACAAAACATGGCAATCATTGACATCAAATCTGCCAACTAAATTTAAATGCACAACATAGTAATGGATTGATTTTACATATGTATAAATCTGATATTTATAAAGACTTAAAATAGATGTAGTAACCAGTAAATATAATTTGTAAAGACTTAAGGATTAAATGTATCACACTTGTCTACACATAATGAATGAAGAAACACATGAACTTTCCATTCCATTACAGTATATTACTAAGATATGAAGTTTGTTATCCAAAGCATAATTTGTTCTATTACAGCACATTACTCAACAAAGTATAAAAGAAAGATTTCAAACTAAGTCAATAATGGCTATCCCTATACCGTTAGACATCACTAATGTTTCCCTTAGGAATTGGATTGACACAAGTTTTTTTGTTGTGTCCAATGGCATGGCAACGAGAGCACCTTCGACGTTTTGATCCACAAAACTCTCCAATGGAAGGAATTCTGGATTTCTTTGGACGGTCAGCAGGTCTCTTCAGACAATTTGGAGGCTTGCACATAATGCTAAGAACACTTTGTGGAACTGACCATGACTTTGGATCTACAATTGGATGCATGCTACTACCCCATGTAGACAGCAATGCATCACGAGAATAATAAGGCGAAATGAAATCATAGCAAGAGAGTCCTGGTCGAATACGAAGAGAAGCAACTCCATGTACACATATGAAATGATCCAATTGAAAGACACCACATGAACACGTCTTCTTTGACAAGTTAACAACAAATGATCGGCAATCCCTATCAACAACCTCAAACTCCAAATATGAAGATGGTTTGACCTAGATGGTGAGAAAGCGGAAAGAGAATTAGAAACGTAAACTGTATATGAAATCACTAAATGGCATGGGAGAGAAAAGTAAATATGAAATAACTAAATGGCATTAACAACACAAAAACATGCCATTAAGGTACATATGTATTTGACAGAACACACATAATAAAAACGTGAAAGTAATACATAATAATTCAGGTAAGAAACAAAACTAATACCTGCATGTGTGTAGATGCATATTGCAATGTCACTAAATGTTTTTCACATTTACTGGACAAAATGGTAGTTTTTTAGAAGCCTTTTCACATCTTTCCGTGAACCACTTGTGCATGTGTTGACGTAAAAAGTCAATGAGCTTATATATGGAATACTCTCTGGCAGTAACATTAACCTTATTCAGTGACTCGGCACAATTAGAGGTAAGCACACCAAATCTTCGGGGACCAGCCATACATCTAGCCCATCTGTGACTCCCAATCTTATCTAACCACGGACGAATCTTGGCATTACCAACATCTAACATAGCTAGGTATTCTTCATATTCAGGAATAGTGGCAGCTATATAAACAGCCTTAAACTTCCACCCAAGACCATCACCAGAACCTCTGAATTTATGAATGAGATTACGCCTAAGGTGTTCCACACAGAAACCGTGAATAGCATGTGGAAAAATTTCAGATGCAGCTTTCATAAGTCCTTTATGGCGATCTGAAACAATATATAAGTCATGAAGGTACTTAATACTATCACGCAACTTCATCAAAAACCATTTCCAAGAAGCTGTGGATTCAGAATCACAAATGCCGAAAGCCAAAGGAACAATGTGCCTATTTGCATCTTGACCACACGCTGTTAGCAATGTTCCTTTGCAGTAAGCCTTCATAAATAAGCCATCAACGATTAGCACGGGTCTACAAAACTGCCAAGCATCAATCCACGCTGCAAGAGAAAACAAAAATGACTGAAACGCGTCATCAACACCTCTAACAAGACTTATTGAAGATCCAGGGTTTGATTGGTCAAGCATGTGAGCCATGGATGGTAAAAGTTGGTATGAAGCTACATCTGATCCAAACTGCTTTTCCATAGCAGTTTTTTGCGCTTTCCAAGCTTTCTTGTAGGACATTGAAATTCCAAATTCCAAAGCCATATCATTGCGTAACTGCTTAGGAGTATACGGTTTTTCTGAAGCATCTAGGAATTTGTATGCAACCATATCTGCAATGATATCTACTGTAGCTTGCTTGTGATTTACCTTGTCTGTAGTCATTAGAACAAGTATGTTCAGGACGAAACCTGAAATGCATCACACAGAATACTGCCATCAAACAAACATGGCATTTAAAACAAATATATGGCAATAATGTACAAATAAAGAAAGTCAAAGCAAGGAAATTTGTGAATACCTTCTAATCTGAAACATATTCACTCCAGATAATCTAACTGCGCGCACAGTCCAATTGCATTTTGGATCCATACAAATAACATGAAGGCATTTTTTTATGTAAGTGTTCTATATTGAAAACTGTTATTGATTACAAACATTTTCAAGTGATGAATAAGAGCAGCCTTGTCTTTATAGATGGCAAGATGAATCAGACAAGTAGAATGATGATGTGTAATGACCTCAACATTATGGTGAAGGGAAAAACTTTCAGAGGAAGACGATTTGGAACTAACAGAAGAAGACTTAGAAATTGAAGTTTCTGGAACATCAGAAAACTCAGATGATGAAACATCATCATCTGGTACAAGGTTTTGAACATCCTCTTGTTCAGAAACAACAATACCAGATTCAGTAAAAGGTTCAGACATGGAAGAAGAAATAGTTGAATAGCAAGGAAGTATCAACAACTTCATTAGTAGCAAACTCAATACAAAGAGGTAACTTCTCAAAATCAGTGTGAAGAACTTTGTGATGAAGATAAAATCTGAAGGTGTCTTCATCATGAATACAAACTGTAGGTGGACAACCATCAACAATAAAAGAAATTTTAAAAGATTGGTCTGGTTTATAAAGATGCAAAATTTCAGTCATGCTTTGTATAAAACATGCATATGAAACATTTGCACGGATTTGAATACCACACACATCCCTATGTGTAAAAGTGCAATTAGACAACCATATACCATCCAGTTTGACCATAAGCAGCAAAATTGTATCCATCTGAAGATATGAATATCCAATAAATGAAAAAGTAACATGTAAGCAGGAATGTAAGAACAAACAAGGCATAAGCAGTTGACAACATAAAAACAAAAGATGGCCTTAACTGTAAAAGGCATGGCAATAATGAATACCAGCATACATGTAACATAATAGTAAAAATGTAACTAAAACCAGAAACACTAAACCACAACGAGCATAATGCAAAAACAAATTATGTGTTTAATAAGAGTCCATAAACGAAATAGTATAAATGACAAAAGGAGAGAAATTGCAGAAACTAATGAAGCAAATACATAGAAAGTAGAAGGGAAGATTTGATAAGTCAAGTAGAAATTGAAAATCAACTATGAATTTGTATTCTCAAATACATAAATAACAACAACATATTTGAAAAAACACAATTTGAAAATAGAGCAGAAGTATAGGGAGTTGCTATACCCACTATCTTAAATTGTGTGCCAAACTTAATTTGGAAGATAAAATAGGAACGGAGGGAGTAACAAATACAGAGTGTCATTTTATATTTTAATATGACCAAAATGGTATTTTGGAATACTATGAGCCTATTTTAACTTTTAAATGATTAATATTCCCTCTGATAAGTTCGTATTACAACACACATTTGATGCGTGTTGGGATTGGCTTTTGATGGTTTTCCTAGCTTTAAGGTCATAAGTCTCAATTTATCTCAAATTCTGTTTACCGAGCGTTGGTTCGAGTTTTGTGTTGTTTAGAGTCAAAACTTAGGAAATTAGACTTCGGCACTAGCACCAAAAACTGATGTTAGTTTTCTCGCACTACAAATAGATAGTAGTAAAGTGGTAAAAGTACGAGTATCGTCTCCACAAGGACGGACAAAAGGGAAATAAGAATTAACTAAATTCAGCGATTAAAAGGAAATGAAATAAAGCAATTGTGCCTTTGATGTTAGGATGTATTCTTTAATAAAGGCACTATGCAGCTAGTTCCAAGTTTGGAGGTGGTGGTGAGGATTGTTGTCCGACCACCTTTGCGCATCATCCCTCAGTGAGAAAGGGGAAAAACATCATCCGTACCTGATCATTAGCTACTCTAGGTATCTTAAAAGTCTGGCACATCCTTAGTAATCGAGTAATATGTACCACATGATCTTTTGTAGGGCCTCCTCCAAACTGATTGTTGGACACCATGTTTATCACTGCCGGCTTGATCTCATAACGATTGGCAGTAATTCCTGATACTTGAATGCTATCATACTTTGAAATTTCTTGAGTAAAGAACTCTGCAATGGTCTATCGCTGGTAGAGCGGATTATTGTGCGGTACATAAGCATGGGGTGGAGGAGCCTGCTATCTAGGATGGAAAGCTAGTTTTTGTTGAGCAGGTGCTTGGGATGGATTACGGTACTGGTTTTGATAAGGATCTTGGTACTGTGGTTGAGTGTGGAATGGATTTTGAGTGACTGGGGGTGGATTCTGTCTCGGCTGATAGACGGGAATGTTCTGCCCTGCTCCTTGCATCCCATAAGCTTGGTTCTGAAAAGTAGTTTCAGGAGCAGTAGAGGTATTTTGAAAATGTTGGAATAATGGAGGAAGGTTAAATTGTGGTGTGGGCTGATTTTGGGGAAAGAATGGGGTGCGGTAGTTCTGAAAACCTAGAGGGCGGTAGCTAGGAGAAATTGGTGGGGCGTGAGCCGATTTGGAAGCTCAACGATTTGGATGAGTGGAGGCTTATGGCCTATGAGAACTCTAAGATTAGTAAAGAGCGCACCAAGGCCTATCATGACCGGCATATCAAACAGGGTAAAGAGTTTTGTAAGGGGGATCAAGTTCTACTATTCAATCTCCGAATGAAAATTTTTAAAGAAAAGTTGAAGTCTTGGTGGTCTGATCCTTTCGTAGTGAGTGAAGTTTTCCCATATGGTACAATTGAAATAGACCATCCTGAGAAGGGTCGTTTTAAAGTTAACGACCACCACCGAAGAAGTACTACGGAGGACTTTATTATCACGAGCGTGAGGTGACCTTTGTCACAGATTTTGAGAGCTGAGTGCGTAGTTGTGTCGGGCAAACGACGTTAAATATAGCGCTTCTTGGGAGGCAACCCGAGCTTCTTTTTGCTTCATTAGTGTAGTTTTACTGCTTTAAAAAACCACAAAAAAGCGTTTTTGACCACTTTTGGGTGTGCACGTTGTGCCTACTTAGAAGGCACACCGTGCGTGCATGCTAGGGGAGCGAAGGATGCTACTGCCAGCCAGGCACGCTATGCGTGCCAGTTACGCACGCCGTGCCTGGCAAATTTAAAAAAAACTCACGCGAATTAAGAATAAGACCCACGCATGCCCTAAGTTCTTTCACTATGCACGCGACGAACGAATGCAGCACCCCTTCCACCTGCGACCTCCGACGAACGTACGACCCACGACCACCGGAGAAAACACCCCCTCTCTCCCGCCTCATCACCAACCAAGGTACTCTTCTCTTCTTTTCTCCATTAATGGAAGTTTTTGAGCTTGATAGGTACGAATTTACATTGTTAGATATACTCTAGAATAGACTATTACTATTGTTTAGTAACAAACTACATCTGTTAGAGTTTGGTTAGAGTTAGTTTGCGCTTGACCTAACTCACTCTATATATACATTGTAATACTGCTTCAGATAATCATGAAATAACAATCTGCTTCTTCTCTCTATCTCTCCTCTCTGTATGTTAGAGATATTTTTATGATTGTGATCCATGTATTTTAATTAGCCTTTTCTAGAATTTGTTAGACACTAAATAGGCCTTAGAGGGCAATGGTATGCTTACCATAATAGGAATGGGCTTCCTCATTCTTGAGCCCAATCATTATTTAACCTACCATTCTACAAAGGCTATATATATGCCCTTTGTAGAATGAGGTTAAAGAGGCTTTTACGCAGAGGCTTTCCATAAACTTTCATCCCTGCGCATAGAATAGAGAGGCTACAGAAGTTCTACGCAAACAACTCTTCATCATTCTGTAAACTTCTTGGCCATCAATGTAAAGTTTCTTAAACACATATTCATATCCATCTTTACACATTATTTTTGTGTAGATCACAGGGACCAACACTTGGTATCAGAGCGGGACAGATCGAACGATTAAAGATGAAGAAAAAGGGCCTGCGCGATACTGCTTCGACGTTTTTCTTCTGAAGAGCGATTTGGAGATTACTTTTGTTTGATGATTTTACAGGAAAATGTTTACAGGATCATGTTTCTTTTATTGCTAGGAATCAGTCTTTGTATTTTTCTCAGCGATATCATCGGCGTACAGGTCAAGTAGAGGAAGAGCAATTCTGCTGTTTGGCGCATCTTAGAGGGCAATGGTATGCTTACCATAATAGGAATGGGCTTCCTCATTCTTGAGCCCAATCATTATTTAACCTACCATTCTACAAAGGCTATATATATTCCCTTTGTAGAATGAGGTTAAAGAGGCTTTTATGCAGAGGCTTTCCATAAACTTTCATCCCTGCGCATAGAATAGAGAGGCTACGGAAGTTCTACGCAAACAACTCTTCATCATTCTGTAAACTTCTTGGTCATCAATGGAAAGTTTCCTATACACATATTCATATCCATATTTACACATTATTGTAGTGTAGATCACAGGGACCAACACTTGGTATAAGAGCGGGACAGATCAAACGATTAACGACGAAGAAAAAGGGCCTGCGCGATACTGCTTCGACGTTTTTCTTCTGAAGAGTGATTTGGAGATTACTTTTGTTTGATGATTTTATAGGAAAATGTTTACAGGATCATGTTTCTGTGATTTCTAGGAATCACTCTTTGTATTTTTCTCAGCGATATCATCGGCGTACAGGTCAAGCAGAGGAAGAGCGATTCTGCTGTTTGGCGCATCTTTGTGAGGAAGAAAAAAATCTCGCATAAGCTTCATGCGTGAATCTCTTTCCTACGTGATAGAGGTTGTGCGTGAAACGTAGGCTTGAAATCCTCCGTGCGCTATTCGCTAAATCGCTCGTGCGACTTTCTCTCCTTGCTGCTAAAGTCTCTCTGCGCCAAAGTGGTTTGTGCCATTTGCCAAAAGCCCCGTGCGCCATTCTAAAAGTCCCTTGCACCATTCTTAAAGTCTCATGCGCCATTTACACATTCGTGCGCCATTCTTCTGCGCGCCATTCTCCGTGTGCGAGATTTGTAGCCGTGCACAATTCTAGGTGCTGAGACATTCAGTTGTGCGCTATTCTCTGTGAGACATTCTCAAACAGCTAAGGCCACAATTATATGAACCTTCTGCTCGAAGAACTTTACAAACTAAGACAAACCCTAAACAATCAACAGATCAGCCCGATCCAAAAGATGGATGCTCTTTCAATTGGAAATGACACTAGACCCCCGATCTTAAGGAGAGGTGAATACAATGTTTAGAAGAACAGGTTTCTTAACTTTCTCGAAAGCAAAGATCAATCTTCTAGTTTGCTGGATTCAATCACTAATGGACCTGCTCAGCTACTGATAGCTATTGAAAGAAATGATGAGAACAATCCACCTCTTGAAGTTGAGTTGCGACCGAAAACCGTTGACGAATATGATGATGAGGACCGAGCAAGAATCCGTGCTGACTTACTCGCGAAGACCTACCTGCTGCAAGCTACCCCGAATGACATCTACATGCAAATTGATAGCATGTCAACTGCAAAAGAGATGTGGGACGAAATCTTCAAAATTATGCAAGGAACTGAAATAGGAGTCAAAGCAAAGAAAGCAAGCACATTCACAGCATATGACTCATTCAAAGCAAAGATAGGAGAATCTTTTGAAGACACCTATCTCAGGGTTCCTACAACTGTTAAATGAAATGAGAAAGATTGGAGTTCACAAATCAAACATGGAGCTGAATGTGAGGTTTCTGTCGACACTTGGACCGGATTGGAGAAGGCTATGCTCTCAGATCAGGCATACAAAAGATCTTGATGATATGGACATCCATGCTGTATACAACACACTTGATCAATATGCTGAAGACTTTTCTGACTACGTTCACACAACTGTGATGGCTGAAAAAGGCAAGGATGCCGTTGACAAGCTAGCCGATACTCTTGCGCTAATGCTTGATAAACCCTCCAAATCTGGCTCCAAGAAGGATAAAATGAAAGCTGAAGAAAGTGAAAGTGCTGATAGCGACATCGGTTTCTGGGATGAAACTGATAATGATGATGAACTGCGTGAGTTTCAAAAGCAGATAGCACTCCTTACTTCCAGGTTTAACAACAAGATGTTGAAGAAGAACACATCCTCTAATAAGCTCCGAAAATCCTCCACCGGCACAAAAAGAAAAGAACATCCCTTTGAATCAAATGAGAGTGCAAATGCCGAGGATTCTCCCAAATGCTTCAATTGCGGGAAAATGGGACATCTAATCAAGGATTGTAGGATGTCAAAGAGAAGAAAGGATGCTGAGTACTACAAGCAAAAGATAAACCTGAACAAGAAAAAGATGCTGCTAGCAATGGAGGAAGGAAGTGAGAAAAGCGCCCTCATGGCTGAAAAGGATCATTGGATGGATGATTCACATGATGAGGAAAACATGGCACTGATGGCTATTGTTGAAAATGAAGAAGAGAAGACCATTGTTGCTGATGAGGATGCAGATTTGATCAACCCTTCTGTTGCTGATTTGATAACTATTCCCGATGCTGAAAAGGAAAGACTGGCTGCTCTTTCTGCTGAAAATCTGGATGCTAATTGTGAGGTAAGTACTCCTAACTCTTAAATTCAGCATGCTCTAAGATAGATACAAACATTATCAAAATTAAGGAGCTAGAAGAGAAACTTGATAATGTTCTTAATGTCAACATCAAACTGCTCGAAAGGAAAACAAGTTTAAAAATAAAGATAACCAACTGAGAGAAAACAATCACTAAACTCATAGCTGAGAACAAAAGATTGAGTGACAGTGAAAAGGAACTTAAGGAGAAACTTAGGGTCACTAAAAAGGAAAGAATCAAGTTTTTTGGTGAAAACAATTTTCTCAAAGAAAAAAGAGCTGCCCTTTATTCCAAATTAAAAGAACTTGAAGACCTGTTAGCTAAGAGAGATCAAACACACCAGACCATTTTCCTTAACCAGCCTAAGGACACTCGTTTCTATAACTCCAAGGAGGGCCTAGGATTGACCAACCCTCAGAATCTGAAAAAGGTCAACTGTGTTCAACTCTACGATGTTAAATACATGAGACTAGGATTGACCAAACTTATGACCTTCACTGGGGCTGAATAAACGAATGCCCTCAAGGATGAAAAAAGAAAGAACAAATCTGGTGTCGAGATCCCTTTTAACTATACAGAGTTAAACAAAAGTTACAATACCAAAGAACCCCCTTTGACCTCTGCTGATGAACTCTTGACTTATCCTCCTGAGAAGGAAACTGTAGGAGAAAGAGAGGAATCTTCCACCTCAGAACCTGTAGTCAAACCAGCATACATTCCACCTCGCATGAGGAAGTTTGCTGAGTTAAAAGAATCCTTTGATAAAGAAAAACATGTTTTATAAAAAAAAAAGAGCAACTTCTAAAAGAGATCATTTTTGAAAACATCCTTTCATTCTCACACAGTTTCTCAAACCTCCTCTCCCTCTTCCTTAGAAAAATCTGTTGAAAATTCTACCGATAGTAGTAAGACTCCCTCCACTCACTCTGAGTCTCCTTCTCCAACAGGGAACCATGTGAATAAGAGAGTCGAGAGAAGCGGAGAGTGGATTGAAGACAAAATAAGAAGAAGGAAGAGAGAAGAAGAGTCAAGAGTAGGAAATAAGAATCAGCGATTGTGTGCCCTTTTCTATTTCAAAAATAAGTCTAGTTTGAGCATTAGTAAGTCGTCTGCTAGTCATACTCGAAATGCTGTTCCTAGGACCTTCCTAAGTAAACCTTCAACTTGTTATGATAGTAGACCTGTCTCTAAGTTTTCTCATACCAAGATATCTGTCACCAATTGTTGTAGTAGCTGTGTTTCTCTAAATTGTGCTAGCTAATGAAATGTTGCTGTTTTGAGTCCACTTCCACTGTTAACAAAATAGATCCTATGAGTGCTAAAGAAAATCTGAAAAAGCCTAAGACTGAGAAAACAACTGTTGAGGGGAAATTCAAACTTGTTTTTCTAAAGTATCCCCTCAAGGTTAATTCAGCTAAACATCTGAAATGGCTCTCACAGGAACCAATTTTGAAGGATCATATATCCGAAATTTCTGTTGCTTCAAAGACCAAACAAATATGGGTTCCCAGGGCTAAGGCTGAGCAATTATAACTAAAAAACAATTCTCAAACAGCCGGTTTTGGATCCCAAATCAAAACGAAATTGAAACAACTGTTCACTATTGATAAGGAAGGACCCATCTTCCGATGGGTACCTAAGCGAAACTAATCTGTTTTGCAGGTCAGTCATGTGTGGCATCTTGATTCTGGTTGCTCGTCACACATGACTGGACAAAAGGAACTCTTGAGCAACTACTCTGAAAGATATGGAGGAAATGTGAGGTTTGGGAACAATGCTTCATCGCCCATTCTCGGAATAGGAGATGCCATTTGTGAAAGTGTCACGATCAGAAATGTGTCGTTTGTGCAAGGACTAAAGCACAACTTTCTTAGCATTGGCCAATTTTGTGACAATGGAATGGAAGTGAGATTCCATGCTAAGCAATGATATGTGATGGATATGGGCGGGAAACCATTATTAAGGTGTCAGAGGAAAACCAATCTCCACACCATCGATCTTAAAACAGTCCGATCTCGCATATCCATCTGTCTCTTGTCCAAGGCATCTCAGGAGCAAAACAATTTATGCCACAGCCGTCTCTCACACTTGAATCTACCTGCTATATGTTCCCTCTCCTCAAAGAAGCTTGTGAAAGGAATGCCTATACTGAAGAACTCACCCAATCACAACTGCTCTGCTTGCCATTTGGGTAAGATGAGGAGCGCATCACACAAGTCAAAGCAATTTCCCTCCTCATCTCATCCCCTGGAGCTACTACATATGGATCTGTGCGGTTCGATGCGTGTTCAAAGCATCAATGGACGCAGATATACTTTGGTAATTGTGGATGACTACTCACGCTACACATGGACCAAGTTTTTGTGATCCAAGGACGAGACTCCAAATCTAATCATGACATTCATCAGGACCATACAGAACTACCTGCGGCAGAATGTGAAAATAGCCAGAACTGACAATGGGACAGAGTTTAAGAACAAGGAGTTGGCCGATTTCTACGAAGCTCAAGGAATTACTCAACAGTTCTCTACAGCTAAAACACCACAACAAAATGGTGTAGTAGAAAGACGGAACATGACACTGGTGGAAGCAGCCAGAACCATGCTGATACAATCAAAGCTTCCTCACTTCATGTGGGCTGACGCTATCAACACAGCTTGCTTTACTCAGAACATGACCATAATCCACAAAAGATTGGATAAGACCCCCTACGATATTGTGTTCAAGCGACTCCCAAACATCGCCTTCTTCCGTGTCTTCGGTTGCAAATGCTACATTATGAATGACAGGGATGCTAGGGGAAGCTTGATCCAAAGGCAAATGAAGGTATCTTTATTGGATATTCTACTAACTCAAAAGCCTACAGAGTGTACTTGAAAGAAAGAAGAACCGTCATGGAGAGCATCAATGTGAGCTTCTATGAAATGGCGGATATGGCTTCTGAGCATTTCCAATTTAAACCAACAATCTCTAAAGGAAACCAGACTCAATCATCTTCTGGAATAGGAGAATAGGAAAGTGAGAAAAGATCGGATGAGCACGTGATACTGGACTCTTTATTTGAGCACTTCTACAGCCAGCCACGTGCATCACCAACTACAACTCCTACTACTGCTCAGCCTTACCCGTTACCTGCTCCCACAGCAGAAGAATCACATACTCGTGTCCATAACGATGATGAGCATGCACATGAACAAACTCCATCTGATCCTCCTACTCCGCAGAATGAACAACCAGAACAATCTACAGCACACGAAACTCTTGAGACACAACAAAGCAACGAGTATACTGACTCTGATCAACCAGTCATAACTCCACTACCTCTTCTTTTTTTGGATAAAATGTAAATATATATATCCATAAAATAGCATAAGTACAATGCACAAAAAAAACTCAAAAATAACTATCTAAGCTAGCAAGCTAACCTAAAATAGTATCTATCATATCCCCCCCCCCCCCCCCCGCTTGCGGAGGGAGAGAGAGTTTTTTTTTGGGAAATCATCCACCAAAATATCAAAACTAGCACGGGACAAGCCTCGACAAGTGTCCAATCCAGTCCAACAAAAATCCAATACATCAAAAAAACAAATCATGTAAACTGGGCCAGAAACTAATAAAAGCCCCAAGACCCAGCAATGCATCACAGTCCACAAAAAGTCAAAGCATCCATGGATCCAGCCTAATTAAAGGACATCCTCCTTTCTGAATCAGCCCAAGGCAAGTCGGCCCAAGCCTCCAAAAGCGTCCATCCGCATCGGCCCATTCCAGTAGCTAGTACATCCGCATATGCAGCTAGGGTTTGCTACAGCAGTCCAGAGCAAGAAGCCGCACCGCATCCAAATTTGAAATTCAAATTCGACGAGGTGACAAGCTGTACAACCGTACCCTGCCCACCTGTCAGTCCACCTATCCGTCAATGCAAGCCCACCCCCCAACCAACCACCCCACCTAGGTCTGGCGACCGGAGGAAAGGAAAAACCCAGCCGGAGAAGTAACAGCTGCCAACCCGATGTCCCCCATCTCACCCCTCACCCCCGTTGAGCCCCGGCGACCCTCAACGGCGTTGATGTGAGAAAGCACGGTGGTCAGTTCGGCAGTAGCCGGAAAAAGAACTCATCCCCTGTCCAAGCCCCCCCACCTGGTCCGGCGACCCCAGGCTTTCCGGCGACCAGCGACTAGAGGCAAAACAAACAAAACACCAAGTCGGAACAATAACCAAAGCCAAACCGACGATCCTCAACCCTCTCCCCACCCCCGTTGAGCCCCGGCAGCCCTCAATGACGTTGGTAGACAGCGCTTTGAGGCGGAATGACAGTAGCCGGAAACCACAGTAGGAAAAAAGCACAACGATGGGCGGTTCCAACTCCCCGTGGTCGGTCGTCTTCTCCGGCGAAACCCATACGTCACCAAGCAACACAAAAATCCAGACAGGAGAGTCAAGTTGGAGCGCCCTCATTCACGAAGGGTAAACTCCTACCTTCTTATCCGGCATGAATACGAGCCAGTTGTCTTCATCGGCCAACCACCCCAAACCCAGTACATAGCCTTGCAGGAGCTCCTTTGCGCACCAGACCCCTCACCACACCTTTCGTCACCAAATCATAACTCCCAGTCTCATGGCCGTCAATCAGTGTCCATTCCACTACGAACCAGAGGGTTCTCCAATGAAGAAAATCAACAGTTCAGCAAATCACCATTAAATCCGATGAAAAATGAAACAGATTTCCAAAAAACCTTCGACCAAGCACCTTGAAGTCACCGGAGCCAGGAGGGCTCCGACGGCGGCGACCACCGCGAGTGGCGGTGCCGAAAGTAGTAGAGCAACCTAGAAGAGTTCTAGTGAGAGAAACAGCTCTCAACTCACACTACCCGACGCTGGTTTCCCACTACCTCTTTCTCACGAGAGAAGGTGGACGAAAGCACATCCGCCAGAACTGATAATCGGTGATCCATCATGAGGAGTCTGTACCAGAACCGCATCATTCAATGAATGCTTATACTCATGTTTTCTGAATCAGAAAGAACCTACAAAGATGACTGAAGCATTGGCTGATCCGAACTGGATTGTTGCGATGCAAGAAGAGATAAACCAGTTTGAAAGAATGAAGGTGTGGACCCTGGTGCCGCGGCCGTACAGAAAAACCATTATCGGCACCAAATGGGTATTCAAAAACAAGAAAGATGAAGACGGTGTGATAATCAAGAACAAGGCCCGCCTGGTAGCAAAAGGATACAATCAACAAGAAGGAATCGACTATGACGAAACCTTTGCACCAGTGGCGAGAATTGAGGCCATAAGACTGTTCCTTGCATATGCCGCACACAAAAGCTTCACTGTTTATCAAATGGATGTCAAGACTGCATTTCTCAATGGTGATCTAAAGAAGAATTTTTGTTGCACAACCTGAAGGCTTTGTTGATCCTGAATGCTCCAATCATGTATATAAGCTGAGAAAAGCCCTGTATGGACAGAAACAAGCACCGAGAACCTGGTACAAAGCACTATCAGATTTTCTTGTGGAATCAAGCTTCTCGAAATGAAAGATTGACCCAACTCTCTTCATCAAATGACACAAGGGTGACATCATGCTGATACAGATTTATGTGGACGACATCATTTTTGCCTCATCAAATCCAAATTTCTGTTAAAAGTTTAGCAATCTAATGCGCACCAAGTTTGAAATGAGTATGATGTGAGAGTTGAGCTTCTTTCTCGGGCTTCAGATCAAGCAAATGCCAGACAGAATATTCATCAACCAGTCCAAATACATCCACGACATGATCAAGCGCTTCAAAATTGACAGCAAGTCAACGATGAAAACCCCGCATGTCTCCCTCACAAAAGCTCGACTCTGACCCTTCCGGGAAATCAATCGATGCTACCAATTATCGGGCTATCATCGGTTCCTTGTTGTACCTTACATCTAGCAGACTGGACATTGTCTTTGCAACATGTCTCTATGCACGATTCCAAGAAAATCCTAAGGAGCACATCTGAATGCAGTGAAGAGAATACTAAGATATATGAGAGGAACAATTAATCTAGGCCTTTTGTATCCCAAGGAATCAGGTTTCGACCTTGTGGGATACACAGATGCTGATTTTGCGGGTTGCAAACTGGACAGAAAAAGTACATCTGGCGGTGCTCAATTTCTAGGTGAAAAGTTGGTGTGCTGTTCTTCTAAAAAGCAGAATTGTGTGTCCACTTCTACAGCTGAGGCAGAGTATGTCGCGGCTGCTAGTTGCTGTTCACAAATACCTAGCTGAAAGATTACGGGTTCACATTCTCACACATCCCGATCTATAGCGACTCTCAAAGTGCAATTTCCATCACGTGTAATTCTGTCCATCATTCACGGACGAAGCACATTGACCTTAGATATCATTTTATCAAGGATCACGTTGAGAAGGGCACCGTGGACATGTACTTTGTGTCCACGAAATTGCAACTGGCTGATATATTCACAAATGCCCTGGATGAGAAGAGATTCAATTTCCTGATCTCTAAGCTGGGGATGTTGAACCAGAATGAATGAGTAACTCTGATTTGTGTGCGTACGTGTGATTTCATTTTAAAAACATTTTTCAAAAATTTGCATTTTTATTTTTTTCATGCATCTCATTCTTATTTTTCTCTCTCACATGGATCATTTTTTTAAGTTAATTTTTTTAATACATAAATCAAGGGGGAGTCTCATAAATATTCATTGTGAAAAGAAGCAAGTGCTGAGGGGGAGCGTTTATTTTTTTTGTGAAAACTAATACATATCGGCCCGTTAACCTTTTTGTTTCTGGGCCTAGCTACTTAAATCCCAAAACTAATACATATCGGCCCGTTAACCCTTTCTTCCTCAGAGTTTCGCTCACCCCCTTTTTGGATCTCAAGTTTTTTCTCATCTCTATCAAACGGTATAAGTTTCATTCTCTCTCTTCAAAATATCTGCTTCACAGGTTCAAAGTATATGCAAGGACGATGAACAGGTGCGCGACTCTAGGGCTGCGCGATTCTAGGGATGCGCGATATGACCCAAGCACCATTTGGGGTCATGCGCAACACCCATGCGCAATTTGCTCTAAGCGCGATTCTATACATGCGCTATTTGTCCCATGCGCTATTTAGGGTCATTTGCTATTTGAACCTGATGCGCCATACCCCATGCGCAATTCCCTCCTGCTCAATACTCATGCGCCATTCTGAGATGCGCAATTACACCATGCGCTAATTGGGGCACGCGCGAACTGTTTGGGCTACATTCTAAGTATGTCCAGCCCAATTTACAACAACAATACATCACATTTCTATGAAGGGTCCACATAATGAAAAAATCGGAAACGTTCAAAGGGCCCAATTTCAATAAAAAAACAATAAAAAAACAAAAAAAAAACACACAAAAAAACAAAAAAGGGCCCACATTATGAAAAAATCGGAAACGTTCAAAGGGCCCAATTTCAATAAAAAAAACCACAAAAAAACAAAAAAAAAACACAAAACAAAACAAAAAAGGGGCCCAAATTATCAAACCCTGATCACAATAGAGGAAAATGGCCCCAAATCTTCAAACTCTTGTGATCGGTATAGATGTGACACAACTCTCCGTAGAGGTAATGCCCCCAAATCTTCAAAGCAAACACCATCGCACCTAGCTCAAGGTCATGTGTGAGGTAATTTACCTCATGCTTTCTCAACTGTCGAGAAGCATAAGCAATTACCTTCCCTGATTGCATCAGTACGCATCCAAGCCCCTGGATACTAGCATCACTGTAGATGTCATACCCTAACCCTTGCACGGGTAGGGCAAGCACTGGTGCTTCAATCAAACGTTTCTTTAGCTCAAGAAACTCCTTTTCACACTTGTCATCCCACACAAACTTAGCCCCCTTTTTAGTGAGCTTCGTGAGTGGAGATGCTATCACCGAGAACTTCTCCACGAATTTGCGGTGATACCCCTCTAAACCGAGCAAACTCCATATTTCCTTCATATTCTTGGGCCTCTCTCAATTAGTGACTGCTTCAATGTTCGAGTTATTAACTGAAATGCCCGATCCTGATACCACGTTCCCGAGAAAGCCGATCTTCCCAAGCCAAAATTTCACATTTAGAGATTTTGGCAAAGAGTTGCTTCTCCCGCAGTGTTTCAAGCACAAGTCTTAGATGTTTCTCGTGTTCTTCTTCATTCATGGAGTATATCAAGATGTCATCTATGAATACAATGACGAACTGGTCCAAGTATTGGTGAAATACTCGGTTCATGAGGTACATGAATGTCGCGGGGGCATCCGTAAGCCCAAACGACATTACTAGGAACTCATAGTGACTATACCTTGTACGGAATGCACTTTTGGGTATGTCACTCTCCTTGATCTTTAGTTGATGGTAGCCCGACCTCAAGTCAATCTTGGAGAACACGGTTGCTCCCCATAGCTGATCAAACAAGTCGTCAATCCTTGGTAAAGGATATTTGTTCTTTATCGTGACTTTGTTCAACTGACGGTAGTCGATACACATTCTCATTGTACCATCCTTCTTCTTTACAAAGAATACGGGTGCCCCCCATGGTGAATGACTCGGTCTAATGAATCCGTTATCTAGTAGCTCTTCTAGTTGAACTTTCAACTCTTGAAGTTCGGCCGGTGCCATTCGATACGGAGGAATTGAGATGAGTTTTGTGCCTCGTTCCACCTCGATCACAAACTCGATCTCTCGATCTGGTGGGAGTCCCGGGAGTTCCTCAGGGAAAACTTCTGGATACTCACTCACCACCCTTACTTCTGTGAGACTCTTTTCTTTGCCTTCCTTGCCTATGACATAGGTTAAGTAAGCCTGATACCCCTTTCTCATCATTCGCCTCGCCCTTATGGCCAATATGATACAAGGGTTGAATTTTCCTCTTTCTCCCTCAAAGCATAGAGTATTCCCTTCACCATCCTTTAGTTCTAACACTTTGGTGTAGCAATCTACTTTTGCATGGTGTTTTTCAAGCCAATCCATGCCTAGTATAGCATCGAACTCGAGCATGCCTAACGATACAAAGTCACCCATTAGACGGTGCTCCCCTATCTCCACATTACATGAAGGATAGTAGTGTTTCCTCTCCACATCGTCACCCAACGGTGTAGAGACCAACAACGGTTGCGCCATTGCTATTAATGGTATGTCCAATCCCTCGGCAAACGCTTCGCTCATAAATGAACGTTGCGCCTCGGTGTCGATGACAATTCTCGCGTGTCTACCATTGATCTTTAGTGTCCCTACATATATAAGTCATGTAAGACACATTACTTAACGTCCCGACTGAAAAGGACTTAGCGAAAAATTTCGGCTTAGGGCTACTCTATACTCGGTCGGGTAGGACCCTATACCTGGTCGGGTATAGCTCGAGTCCTTAAGGAAAAACTTCCTGTCAACCTTGCCCAGCCGAGTACACACCTTGAACCCGTTCAAACTACCTATACCCGGTCGAGTATATGAATATACCCGATCGGGTATTACTCGAATCTTTAAACAAAAAGTTTCCTTCCGATTTTGCTCGGTCGAGTACACACCTCGAACCGAACAACCCATCTATACCCGGTCAGGTATATGCCCATAGCCAGTCGAGTATCACTCCAAGTTTTAAGCAAAAAGTTTTAAGCAACATCGTTCGATCGAGTACACGCCTCGGAAATAAAAATTTTACTCATACTCGATCGAGTATATAACCATACTCGATCGGGTATGGCTGGAATCGTCAAAAGTGAAAAGTCCTGTCAAACTCGCTCGAACGAGTACACACTTTAGAACTTAAACTAAGCCCATACCCGGTTGGGTCTATAGAGGTACCCGATCCCCTCATACCTACTTTGTGAAGATTTTACCTCTAATGAATGAATAAAACACATGTGAAGTCGGGAGGTTACCTGCAATGGAGTCCGGGTTGGCCCGAGCATCTGCCTCGATCATCGCGTACACCCGTGCTTGGGTTCTCCCTTGGTTAACGGATGTGGCGTTACTAGCCGTGGGTCCGCCCCTTCCAGTGCCACCTTGAGATGGACCCGCACGCCCCCTACTAGACGTAGGTGCTTCAGAGACTCCCGACGGCCCCCCTCCATTCAGCATTGGGCAAGAAAGTTTGAGGTGACTTATGCTTCCGCACTTGTAACACCGGGGTGGTTCATTGCACTTCCCGGCATGGTTTCTATTGCAGTTTGGACACCTCGGTGGCCTCCCACTCCCGGAGTTGTGCCCCTGCCCTCCTGGGCCCTTTCTCTTCTTTACCAGTGGTGCCGATGCCCTAAATGAATTTCCAATCCCGGCTTGATGCTTCCGGGAATGGTCTTGGGGTCCAGAATTCCCCCATCTCCTCTTCTTCACCTCCTCAACGTCTCTCTTCTTCCTTTCATTCCACTTGGCCTCCCCAAGGAGCCCTTGATCAACAATCTCACTAAACGTCATGTGATGATTGTAGGTAGCCCGATCACGGATATCCAACTGTAGGGTATCCCAGAAGTGATTGGCCATGCGATTCTCATCCAAGGCATACTCGGGTATGTATCGGGCCAAGTCTCGGAACCTCTGTTCCAATTGCCTCACCGAGCAATCCTCCTCTTGTACCAATGTCATGTACTCCTTCCTCTTCTGGCTCTTCTCAAACTCTGAATAGTACTGATTATAAAATTCTATTTCGAATTTCTCCCAGGTGGTCTCACTGTGGAACTTTCCCTCCACGCCTTCCCACCACACGGCCGCTACTCCCTCCAGTAGCCTGGTAGCAACCGTCAACTTTATGTCAAGCCCGATCTGCATGTCCCGAGCGGCCTCATTTAGCTTCTTGATCTAATCGGCAGCCATCGATATATCGCCTTTGCCATCAAATGACTTGCACCGCAAGGCCCTAGCCTCTTTGAGGAATTTGGAGATTCTCACACATCGGCGTCCCCCCTGTACCCCCTGTGACTCCACAGGGGTGGCCACGGAAGCACCCCGACTCCCCTGACCCGAACCCCCCCGAGAGGCACGCCTAGCTTGGCGTCTAAGTTCTCTTCTCATCTTCTCCTTTTAATACCACTCAAATAATTCACCCATCTGGGCGAACTTGGCATCACTCTCCTCATCGTCATCGTCGGTGTAGGTATCGCCCCCATCGTAAGGGGTCTCCTCAAGTTCCGTCTCGGGAACATATGTAGAGTCATAGTCCTCAGTGTGGGTTTCGTGCACCGAGCTAACATGTCCATCACTCACAGTTTGAGCCTGATGACCTCCACGACCTCCACGGCCCCCTTGACCTCCTCTCGAGCTCCGAGATGCAACCCGGTTAGCCCCTATGGATGTCACCTGCGCTTGGCCCCTCGGGTTGTTCCTCGTAGCCATGCGTTTACCCTCCATTTCTGAAAGAAATTCGGAATGAGCCATTAGACTCGTTTCAATGTCAAGTGACGGAATAGTACAAAAGACACCACTTGGTCCAACATTATGGCCAACGAACTGTTAAGAGTACCGTCTTAACAATAAGAGGTCAATAACTTGGTTTCCAACGGTTCCTTAAGTACAAAAAACTTTTGCTCATGGTTTTATTCAAAACTTGATCCACTGCTTGATTAACCATCACTTTTGCCAAGATTTCATCCACTGCATTAACCAATACTTGTCTATTAATTGGGTCCTCAAATCCATCCCCTCAATTGTCACGTCATCATTTGTTCCATTTCTATCTTTGCTCTCTTCGGCTTTGTCATTAGTCTTGTCCCGCTCTGCTTCATGAAGCTCTCCACTTTCTTTTTCTTCACTGTCTTCACTGCCATCGTTGAATTCTAATGCAAGTTCAAATGATGGAACATCCATATCTCTTCCCACTTTTCTTTTCCTAAGCAAGGGAAACCTTCTGCTTATATCAGTTTTTGCATTTTTTGCATTCACCAACATCTTTTTAATCATGCTTGCATGTTTCACTTTCAACTCACATAGTTTGGTAAATGTCCTCTCTAATTTTTCAGTTCTTTCACCCTGTGCCCTCACTGCTCTTAAAATACTCTTGATTCCCCTTTGTCTTATTTTGTTCCTTTCGCTATCTTCACTATATGGATCATCATCTTCATCAACATCATTTTTTTGCTTGTTTCTCCTTGATAGTCCCTGTTTATGTAACAGCAATGAATAACGATCTAACAACAAAGATTAAACGTAAGGATGAACACAGATTGAATCAATGTAAAACCCTCTTTGATAGACCGTGAACTCGTACAACAGAAAGATATGCGCGTAAGGCTATAGTGAATAAGTACGACGTTAACCTAATCCTAAACCCTTGGCTCCCTTTTTATAGGCGAGGTTTAGGTTAGGCGTACAAGGCTTTTAGCCTGGTTATATGGGCCTAACACTTGGCCCACATCCTATTTAATACATGCACTAATTCAATACAAGGATTAATAGTAAAGCTAATCTATGACAAACTTGATTCACAATTAAAATATCTCCAACAATCTCCCCCTTTGTGATCAAGTGCCACTTTGTTATTGCTTCTGCGACTTGAAGTAGTGCTTCCTCATATTTAGTGCATGCTCATATTGCCTCAGCATATTTCTCTTTTCTAGGCGATCTTCAATGGCCTTTAAAATTGTCTCTACTGTAGAGTGTTCCTTTTGAACATATGACGATGCCTCCTGAAGATTTTCCTCTAGCTGTGCCTTCATCTTTAGAAGCTGTTCTTTGATTATCTTCAGCGTTCCGTCACAGTATTTCTCAATTTCATTGACTACCATCAGACGTTTTTCGTTCTTGTGGTTCAGATAAGTGACTGCTGGCGGTGTGAAGAAGATGTGGTAAGCTGGGAAGTCTTCGAGTTCTGGACCATACAATATTGGCTTTGTTAGATTTGTCTTTTTCAGGTTGCACTCAATAGCCATCTGTAGGTCATGTGAAGAATGTACTCTGATCTGTCTGAGCATGAATCTCTTGATTGCTGCAAGACCTTCGCTGTATGTTTTGCTCTGCCTGACTGGAAGGTATCGATAGGCCATGAACATTTGATAGATGTCATCGGGTTTAAGCATGATGAAATCATTCTCTTGGCAAGTAAATTCACTCCCATCATTGTGTTGAAGCCTGTAAGTATAGAATGTCACTCCATGATAATCCTTGGACTTCAAATCTTGTTCCATCAGCTCTCTCTGAGACCCGGTTGACCTTTGTAATAGCATATGCAGATGACCTCCAGCCTGCTTTCCTTTTAGATGGGTAAGGCCTCTTAGCTTCAGTTCATTCAATGGTTTGACTTTGTCTGGTCTACGCCAGATATGCTCTCTGATTTCCTCTTGGAAGGGGGCTTTGATTCGAACGTTGTCCCAGGGTTTCTCTGTCTTGGGAAGTCTTCCCGCTGATTGTCTTACGACGGATTCAAGAGTTTTCTGGGATTCCTTGTAGTTCTCCCCTTCCTTGCGTTCATCGTCCTCGAGCCTGATGATATCTTCAGTACATTTGTTGATTAGCTCTCGTAGCCACCAATTTCTCTGCATGTCCTCTACTTCAGCCTCATTGCGGAGATCATCCCATTCCGTCCATTGTCTTGGCCATTTATCATATATCACCGCCTCCTCCAGTGCATCGTGGATGTCCTTGCCTGTGGGAATGTATGGAACTCTTTGCTGCTGTTGAGGCGGTGATTGTTCCTGGGTAGCACAACCGGATTCACTTGGATTGCCCGTTGACATTAGTTTAGAACTAGGTTCTAACTGATGGCCTGATGTAAAAGATGTACCAGTGGTAGCATCATCAGGACTTCCATCCCCTCCTCGGTTGGTATCTCTGGGAGATACGCCTCGGGATGTTACTTCTAGCTCGACCAGGCTAGATATTTTGGCTGTGGGTGGTGGCTGTTGGTTTGTAGAGGTTTCGGGTTGGATGGGCTGTGGAGTTTGGCTTGGTAAAGCAGTTTGCTCAAATGATCGAGGTCGCTTGTTCTCCCCCTCATGAGGATCCGAATCATCGGGGTCCTCATGGGAACGTTTGCGACCACGAGGACTCTCCTTGCACTTGCTCTTGGTTTCCGGTGAAGAAAGGAGGACTTCGAGTATGGCTTGCTGGTGACGGGTAAGTTTGGCTTCGGGGGTGATAAGAAGGTTGTCCAGCAAAGCCGATGCAAGGGTGTCGAAGGATAGTGAGGAGAGATCGATGGAGGGTGTGGTCGGGTGTGGGGAGAATATTGGTTCTGTATCCTGGGTTCCCTGAGAATGTGAAGGGACGGGTATTTGGTTAATGGATTGGTGAGATAGAGGGGTGGAGGATACGGGTTGTGTATGGGAAATGAAAGGTTCAGGTGAGGGTTGGGGTGGGGTTTGTTCAGACCGAACCGTTTGGGTGGTCCTAAATTCCTGTGCCAGAGCGGTCAATGCATCTTGCACCCATGGTTTAATGGTGGAATCTAGGAAGCGATTTAGTAGAACGTTTACGTCTTCAAAGGTTGGGTGACCAGTTACGGGGGTTGTAACTGTTGTCACATCATCAGTGAAGATTGCTGATGTGTGGCCTGCGTGCAATGATGGAATCATTGAGGGCGTAGCAGGGCTTCCAACCGTCATAGCTTGCGCTCTGGTTGTTGCGTTCAGGGTGTGTGCACCTGTATGTGCAGTGAATAGTGTAGGTGTCCTAGAAAAGGAAGAAAATGTAGGGAATGTGACACCTAGACTCAATGTGCTTGAAGAAGGGGTTTTGACCTCGGGCTATAGGTCAATTGTACGCTCAACTGATTCGGAAGGAACCAGTGAGGGGGTTGTGTCCCGTTCTTTTGAAACAATAACCTGTTGAGAGGCTATCGAGTGGCTGGGAGAGGGCTGTGCGTGCGCAGTTGAGCCAGATGCTGCGACTTCTACCCGGGAACCGAAAAGATCGGCTCCTGTGCTTAAAGATTCAGCTCGGCTTATCTGGATAAAGGTATCGCAGCCAGCGAAGATGTGCTCGTTTGCCTTATCAATCAGGCTCTTTCTGACTCGGGGTTGGGGCTTTGCCTTAGCAGCCTTGTCATTCTTAACCTTGGCCCTTTTCTCCCGGATGACGACTTCTTTAGAATTCTTAATTGTATGAGCCGCCTCGTCATAGTCGTCCTTGGAGCAGTTTGTCTCGCTGGGATCGGCTCTCGGTTTAGCTATCTCCTTGATAGTGAAGACTTGGGGTCTGCCAGCTATTATCGTGCTGCATCTTCAGCAGTGATTCTTTTCTTCTGTGGAGATTCGACTGGCAGCTTTCCTTTTCTGATCAAGGCATATGTGTGTTCAACGTCTTCACTGTCATTGTCGTCATCATCATCATCCGAGCCAGATTCCGCGCTATCTGTGCCCACGCTCTCGGATGCCTCATCGTCAGTGTGTGTTTGGGCATCACTTGACGATTCATTGGCAGTTTCCTCAGCGTCTGTTTCGGTGCCCTCAGCTGCCTGACTCGTCTCTAGAGAGTCATCAGACTTTCCTTCATTGGGCGAACCGGCCACTGGTTTCTGTGGCTTTTGGGCTCTCTTTGGACCCTTACCAACACTCGGCTTCGTCCCCGGGGTAGGTCCAGCTGGGTTTTGCTGAACCATAGGGACGGTTATCTCAGTGGCTTCCTTGTACTGCTGGACCACTGGATTTGAAGATTTAACAAGTTTGAGCAGAAACCCAGGGATCCTCAGACCGAAGACAGGATTCTTGTCTGCTTTGAAGTACTGCAGCTTTGGTGCAGTGAAGTGTGGATCTGAGCTGCGTTTTGGTATTGAAGCGTGCTCTGCCATGCAGTTGTCGATGATTAGCCCGAGCCACCTTGCGTATGGGATGGTACGTGGCCTGTTCTTTTCTTTGGCTTTGACCAGGTCCATTAGCTCTGAGAAGAAGAGCTGTGCCAGGTCGTAGTTCTTGTTGAAAGCGATGCCATGAAAGACTAGCAGGATCTGCTTGTTGCACTTGTCGAATCCGACATGCTTAGGCGACAGGCACTTGTTCACCAGCCCGAAGAGATTCTTCCACGGAAGATGAAGATATGCTCCGTTGAAGTTGGAGAGCTGTGGCAGTAATGAGGTGTAGCCTAGGGATGCCACGTCTTTCAGTAGATCGGGGATGGACGACAGCGCATCGTACTCGTCATGGATTGGCAGCGCTAGAGTAGCCCGTAGAGTGGATGGTGTCAGAATCACCCGCATGCCGTTCAATTTGGTCTTTATCTTGGAGCGATCCTTCAGTGAATCCGTATGCATATGACCCCAGAACTGTTGTAGGTATATCTCTGGCACTGCTTTTGTGTTGTGAAGTGCAGGCCAGAGATAGTGACCTTTCATGATTGCTGGAACCACTGGGTTCTGGCACTTGAACACTGCAAGGTCTAGCTGGAAATTGTTGTCCAGCACCTTGATCCATTTCCCCTTGGGGTAGATGGCATCATCGATCTGCGGTTGAGTTGTTCCTGCCATTTTAAACTGTAGAAGCAGGGGGTCAGCATATGAAATTCAACTGTTTGATTAGATTGAAAGAGTTTGATTTGAAGGTTTCAAATAAGTTTATGCAGGTGGAATTTTGAAAAAGTTGCAAAGTCCAAATTCGAGATCTGAATCTCGAGATCATGATTTCGAGATTCAAATCTCGAGATCAAGATGTCGAGATGCAGATCTCGAGATCTTGATTTCGAGATTCAAATCTCGAGATCAAGATGTCGAGATGCAAATCTCAAGATCTTGATGTCGAGATTTAAATCTCGAGATCAAGATGTCGAGATGCACATCTCGAGATCTTGATTTCGAGAAGATGAATCGACGATCTCGAGATCTTGAACAACAAGATCTCGAAATCATGATTTCGAAGAGATTAAACCACCTGCAAAAACATAAACAAGATATACTACAATGATAACGACAAGATTTCGACATACATTCAAACGAGAAAAAACTTGAATTTTTTGATTTCGATTTTGAGAAAAGGGGCGATCGTTCTGCGAGAACGTTTGTTCGTTGAAACGTTTTTAAGGAACTCGAAAACGATGGAAGTTCTACCTTAGAAGGATTTCGAGAAAGAGAATCGGAGAAGAAGAAGAGTTTGCGAAAACAGGGGTTTTTGGGAAGAGGAAGAAGGAACGATCTGAGAGCTCTGCCTTGCGAAAAGTTTTGGCCTCCGTAAAAAAATCAGAATGGGAGAGAAGGGTTTTTCGCGAGGCTTTTATACGCGAGAAAATTTTGGACCTCCTCCGTAACAGTTGAGCCCGAATGATTGGGCTAGCACACAATGCCTTTTTAAAAGATTTTCGAGGCTTAAAAGAGCTCCCCCTCAAACAGTGAAAAATTTCTCCCCCCCAAAAAATGCAACAAACAATATGTACAAATGCAACGCACACACACTATTTTTTGTTCTTTTTGCAGTTTTCTCCCCCTCAACACATGCAACACACACACACTATTTTTTGTTATTTTTCTGGTTTTCTCCCCCTCAACACATGCAACGCACACACACTATTTACAGATCATACTCATACACACTTTTTACAAGTCCCACACACACACACTTTTCAGACCAGTGGAGACAAAAATTAAACAGGCTCGAGGTTCAGCATGCCCAACTTGGAGACCAGGAACTGGAATCTTTTTTCATCCAATGCCTTAGTAAACAAGTCAGCCAGTTGAAGCTCTGAGCTTACAAAGTACATATCTATGTCTCCTTTCTCCACGTGATCCTTGATGAAATGATAGCGCAGATCAATGTGTTTGGTGCGGGAGTGGTGAACAGGATTGCTTGTGATGGCGATGGCACTTTGAGAGTCACTGTAGATCGGGATGTGGCGGAATGTGTAGCCGTAGTCCTGGAGCTGAGTCTTCATCCATAATATTTGTGAACAACAACTAGCAGCCGCGACGTATTCGGCCTCAGCTGTAGATGTTGACACACAATTTTGCTTTTTGGAAGACCAGCAGACTAGCTTCTCGCCCAAGAATTGGACGGCTCCCGATGTACTTTTGCGGTCCATCCGGCAACCAGCAAAGTCAGCGTCCGAGTATCCGACTAGATCAAAGCCTGAATGCTTGGGATACCAAAGGCCTAGATTCACCGTTCCTTTGAGGTATCTTAAAATTCGTCGTACATCGGTCAGATGAGATCCCTTCGGATTGGCTTGAAAGCGAGCACATAAGCATGTGGAGAAGACAATGTCAGGCCTGCTTGACGTGAGATATAGCAAAGATCCAATGATGGCCCCGTAATTCGTAGCATCAACTGGCTTCCCGGAGGGGTCTGTGTCCAGTTTGTTGTTTGGGGACATGGGGGTCGTCATGGAAGATTTGCCTTCAATGTTGAATCTCTTTAGCATATCCAGAATGTATTTGGACTGATTGATGAAAATGCCATCAGAGAGTTGTCTTACTTGCAGGCCTAAGAAGAAGTTAAGTTCACCCATCATGCTCATCTTGAGCTTTGTTTTCATCAGTTTCTCAAAATGTTGGCAAAGGCGCGGATTTGAAGAGGCAAAGATGATGTCATCAACATAGATCTGAATCAGAATGATGTCAGACTTCTGCCGCTTGATAAACAAAGTAGTATCAATCTTTCCTTTTGAGAAACCTGAACCGATCAAAAATTCGGTCAAGGCATCGTACCAAGCTCTGGGTGCCTGTTTCAACCCATAGAGAGCTTTCTTGAGCTTGTAGACATGGTCTGGGAATTTTGGATCTACAAATCCTTCAGGTTGAGCTACATAGTCTTCTTCTTCTAAAGTCCCATTTAGAAATGCTGTTTTCACGTCCATCTGAAAGACGGTGAAGTTTTTGTGCGCCGCGTATGCAAGAAATAGGCGTATTGCTTCAATTCTAGCTACGGGCGCAAACGTTTCATCGTAGTCTATGCCTTCCTGTTGATTATATCCCTTTGCGACCAGCCTTGCCTTGTTCCTTACAACTGTTCCTTCTTCATCTCTTTAATTTTTGAATACCCACTTCGTGCCAATGATTGTCTTTCTCTGAGGCCTGGGTACCAGTGACCATACATCCAGTCTGTCAAACTGATTGAGTTCATCTTGCATAGCAATCACCCAATCTGGATCAAGTAGCGCATCAGAGACTTTTGATGGTTCTGACTGGCTTAGGAAGCATGCGAAGTGGCATTCATTCATCGTTGCGGATCTTGTGCGCACACCTTGACTCGGATCACCTATTATCTGTTCAACGGGATGTGCTCTCGTCCACTTCCTCTCATGAGCTAGAGGAGTTGGAGTAATTATTGGTTGATCTGAGTCCTGATAAGAGGTTGAAGGCTCTGGAGCAGTTGTGGTGTGTAATGGAGATGATTCTTGACTCGTAGCAAAGCCGTGATCATCCACACCTCTGGGATTGGTTTGAGGGGTTGAGGGTGTGGATGGTACATCGTCTGGACCTGTGAGGAGCGGAATCTCTGCTGTTGGAGTTGATGTTGAAGCTGGAGTGCATGGTGGAGGTGGAGGTTGTGAGTTCTCGTAGAAGTTTCTGAAGAGAGAGTCGAGAATCACATCTTCGTGTTCGGTGTTTGGTCCAGCTTTATCAGAAGCTACTGGTACAGCATGTGATGGATCAGTCTGTAGATGTTCGATCGCAAAGTCTGCCATTTCATAGAATGTAACATTTACACTCTCGATGACAGTGCGCTTGTCTCTGAGATAGACTCTATAAGCTTTAGATTGCAGTGAGTAGCCAATAAACATGCCTTCTCTGGCTTTGGGATCCAGCTTACTTCTCTCTGTCCGATCATTTAGTATGAAGCACTTGCAGCCAAAAACCTTGAAGAAAGAGATGTCGGGAGTTCTGTTGAAAAGGATTTCATATGGAGTCTTGTCGAAGCGTTTATGGATGGATGTTCTGTTCTGAGTGAAGCACGCAGTATTGATTGCCTCTGCCCACATGAAGTGAGACAGTCTGGATTGGATTATCATGGTGCGTGCTACTTCAACAAGGGTTCTGTTCTTTCTCTCAACAACTCCGTTCTGTTGGGGAGTTTTAGCTGCTGCAAATTGCTGAGTGATACCGAGTGATTCATAGAACTCAGTGAGAGTTTGATTTTTGAACTCGGTACCATTGTCAGTTCTAACAATTCGAACACTGTGTTGTAGCAGTTTCTGGATGGTCCTGATAAAGGTCATAATGTTTTCTGCAACCTCGTCTTTTGAACGGAGAAATTTTGTCCACGTGTACCTAGAGAAATCATCAACGATCACCAGAGTGTATTTGCGACCGTTGATGCTTTGGACTCTCATAGGTCCACACAGATCCATGTGAATTAGCTGCAACTGATGTGTAGATGATGGTTCGGTTTTTGACTTGTGGGAGCTTCGCGTCATTTTGCCCATTTTGCAGGCACTACAATGATTTTCAGCGGAAGACTTTAGCAGAGGAAGCCCCTTGACAAGTTTCTTGGAGGACAAGGTTGATAGATGTTTGAAGTTCAGATGGGAGAGACGTCTGTGCCATAGGTTGTTCTGTTCAGTTGAAGCTTTGGATAGTAGACAGATGGAAGTGGTGGATTGGACGCTTTTCAGATCAATAGTGTACATATTTGATGTTCTGTAACACGTTAATAATGTATTCCCTGTGCTGTCAAGAACACAGCATTGTTTTGAAAAGAACCTCACTTCCATCCCACTGTCACAGAATTGCCCTATGCTCAGTAAGTTGTGTTTGAACCCTTTGACAAATGAAACGTCTTTTATAGTGACACTGGCACAGACGACGTCCCCATACCCAAGAATAGGAGATGAGGCGTCATTCCCGAATCTGACATTTCCTCCGTAGCAGTTGGTGTAGTTGCTCAATAGGTGCTTTATTCCGGTCATGTGGGTTGAGCATCCTGAGTCTAAGTGCCACACATGACCGTCCTGCAAAACAATCAAACAGGTTTAGGTACCCAACTTGGAGTGGGTCCTTCCTTATTATCAAGAAACACCTTTCTAAATTTTGCTTTTAGCTGTGATCCAAGGTCAGCAGCTCTTTCAACAAAAGATCTTTCTCTTGTGGGCTCTCCAATAGCCAGATCTGCTTTTGCAGTGGGTCTGGTTTTTGGAGCCCACTTAGCAGTTTCCATTTTGGTGGGTCTGATGTTGTGAACCCACCTTTCCATTTTAGTTCTGGTGGGTCTGAATTTGGGGACCCACCTTTCTGTTTCAGTTTTGGTGGGTCTGCGATTGGGGACCCACCTATCCGTTTTAGGTTTGGTAGGTCTCATCTTGGGGACCCACCTTTTTGTTTCAGTTTTTGTGGGTCTTATCTTGGGGACCCACCTTTCAGTTTTAGCTTTGGGAGGAGAGTAGACATGTGCTTTGTGATTGAATGGTTGTTTCTTAAGTTTGGTTTTGAAAATCTCCTCTTTAGAAAGCCGATTAAGATGTTTCCTTGAATGAACTGGAAGAGCATATTTCATATCAGGGATACAAAATGTTCCCTTAGAAGTTCTTTTCTTGGTTTCTCTTTCCGGTTTAAGCTTTCTGTGAGGCTTTGTTTTAACAACATTCATATCACATTCATAATTATGGGGGTCTGGAACAGAATAGCCATAAGCAATACTTGTATTATGAATAGAACGATTTCTAGAAGATGTCTCAGAAATATTCAGCTTGGGACTCAAGACTGAACTACTAGAAGTTTGTTTTGTAGAGACAGAATTACAATTAACTTTAGAGTAAAAAATAGAACTAGATCTAGGACTGGCACTACTCTCAAAAACTTTCTTTTTGCCTTCTGCGATTTCCTTCCTCTTTTTCCTCCACTCATTCTTCTCTTCTCCTTCCTTCTTCACTTCATTTCCTGTAAACAAAGGAGAAGAGAGATGAGTGGACGAACCTTTTAAAACATTGTTTTTCTCAGATGAGGTGTGTGAGCTGTCAGTCGTAGAAGGGTCTGATTTAGCATGATACTGCTCACTCAAATCATTGAACTTTTGAAGAAGTTCCTGCCAGTTGCGCTCAAAACCTTTCTTTTCAGTTTCAAATCTCTCTCTCTCTCGTTATCAAGAGTTTTCTGTAGGTTTTTAAGCTTTTGAGCCATGGGAAAAATACAAGGTTCCTCTCCAGTTTTAGCAATACCTACTCTTGGGGGTGGGTCTAGAGGATGTCCTATATGAGGAATATCTTTAGCATAAGGGTCAAGGCATTCACTAAAGCAGGAAGTAGATTTTTCTTGTGAAAGTTGTTTTTCATTAACAGAGGGATAATCACAAGAAATCGCAGATTTTGGGTTCTTTCTCTTTTCTTCTTCTGTTTCAGCGTTTTCTTCATCACTTTGAAAATACATTTTCTCGCCAAACCCTAGTCCCATGTAATCTTTGTTATAGATTTGAAGACAATTAACTTTCTTTAGATTACATGGGTTTTTTATGCCCAGTCCTATTCTAGGATTGTAGAATCGGTCATCCTTTATTCGATTAAGAAAAATTGTCTGTTCAGACTGACCTCTTCTAGCAGCTAGATCCTCTAGTTCTTTTATTTTATTTAAAAGTGTTCTTCTCTTGTTATGCAAAAAATCGCATTCAGCCTTTGCTGTGTTTTTTTCTCGTTCACTATCCTCAAATTTCCTAGTTAATTCATCTATCTTAAGTTCAAAGCTTTCAAAATCTGAGGACACCTTTTTGACCTGATCTTTTGCAATTTCAAGTTGAACACTTAAGGAGGACTTTTGGTCTAGATTCTGTTTCAGTACCCTGTGATTATTGTCTAGTCTCTCCTTTAGTTCTTTGATTAGATTGTCCTTCTCAAGTAAGGACTGCATTTGGTTATTTAAAGGAGTATGAGAGATACTTACAGAACTTATTGAGCATTCGGTTTCGGGGATCGCAGCATCACCCTTTCTTTCATCTTCCTCCACTCGTGCCATCAGGGCATAGTTGTCTTCTTCCTCCTCCTCCTCCTCAGAAAAATCTTCTGCCCAATTCTCATTCTCAGCAATCATTGCAGAGGTTTCTTCTTCTTTCTGCACCATCAGCATTTTCTGCTTATTCCACAGCATCTTCTGCTTGTAGAAATTAGCATCTTTCTTCTTTGGGAGGCGGCAGTCTTTGATGACATGTCCAGCCTTACCACAATTGTAGCATTTGGGAGCATCTTCTGCTGATGGCGCCTTCCTAGAAGATCCTTGATCATGGTTCTTCTGTTTGTAGTTTGAGGAGGAGGTTCTCAGCTTGTTGGAGGAGCTGTTCTTCTTAGCAAATCTCTTGGCAAGCAGTGCCATCTTCTTCTGTAAGTCTGCAAGCTCAGCCTCTAGATCAGATTTGTCATCATTACTTTCATCATCATCTGATTCAACCACCACCTTCTTCTTTTTCTTCTTTAGTGGTGTGGTTGTCCTTCTGGACTGAGCCTCCATTACAAGAGCTAAGGGATTTGTGGTGTGATAATCCTCGGCACAGGCAACCTCGTTGACAAATTGCTTAAGATGTTCATAGAGAGTGCAGAGGTCAATTTCATCCAAGTCGATCCGAGATCTAACATCCTTCACTGTCTTTTCCCATGCAGGATGCAGGCTGGATAGAAATCTAATATTCAGTTCCAAGTTGGACCTGAATACTTTGATTTTTCTGAGTTCATTGACCAGTTGAACGAGTCCGTTGTAAGTCTCATTCAATGGTTCTCCTGGACCTGCTTTGAAGGAGTCATAGGCAATAAGAATTGTCGTATTCTTTGTCTTAAGGCTAATGCTTGTGCCTTGAAGAAGTTTCTCTATTTCATCCCACATTTCCTTGAGAACGTATACTTCATTGGGGATTGCTCGAAGAAGGTATGTTTTTTCCATGAGATCACCACGAAGCCTGAGCCTGTCAGCTTCCGTGTATTCAGATGCCACTTTCCTCCTTATTTCTGGAAGAATAGGAGGGTTATTTTCTGGATCACCACCAACTGAAATCAAGAGTTCAGCTGGTCCTTCAAGCAAGGATTCAAGCATCGCATCGGAGTTCTCTTTGTGCTCAAGGAAATTAAGGAATCGATTCCTCCACATTTGGTATTCTCCCTTCCTGAGACTAGGAGGGGTACTGCTGTTCCCTTGCGCATTGAATTCTGAGGCCATTGCTGTATTAAACTGACCGTTCGAGATAATTGATCAAAAGATTTTCAGAGGCAGAAAGTCGAAAAATCAGATGTTGAGATCTGAATATCGAGATCTGAGATTTCGATAAAGGAGGCCCGGTATCGAGATTTGTGCTCGAGATTAGAGATCTCGAGATTAAGGATCTCGAGATTTCAAATTTCGAGAAGAGGATCTCGAGATTTGAAATGTCGAGAAGTCAAAACTCGAAATCTTAATTTTGAGAGATCAAATGTCGAGACCAGATGTCGAAACCTTAACTCGAAATCTTGATCTCGAAATCCTAGATGTCGAAATCCTCAATGTCGAAATCCTGCGAACTGTAAAAATAAGATAAGCAAAATCTGAAGGTAGTTTTGTGTAGAGTAGAATGTCGAGATCCTCAGGTAAAATTTTCAGCTCGAAAAACGTAGCAGAACCTGTTAAAAACCTAGATGTCGACAAGGCCTACTCGAAATATCTCAAGTACAGAATATGCGTAAAACGAAATCTGAAGTATACCCCTTGATCGCTTTGAAAAGACGATTCTAAGGGTGTAACTTTTACAACTTTTGAACAAGAAACAAGATTACAGAGTAAAATATCGACTGTAAGAACAACATAAAGAAAAACAGAGTCTTCTGCAGGCGTTCTTCTGATCGGCTCTTGATCGGCTCTGATACCAATTGATAGTCCATGTTTCCGTAACAGCAATGAATAACGATCTAACAACAAAGATTAAACGTAAGGATGAACACAGATTGAATCAATGTAAAACCCTCTTTGATAGACCGTGAACTCGTACAACAGAAAGATATGCGCGTAAGGCTATAGTGAATAAGTACGACGTTAACCTAATCCTAAACCCTCGGCTCCCTTTTTATAGGCGAGGTTTAGGTTAGGCGTACAAGACTTTTAGCCTGGTTATATGGGCCTAACACTTGGCCCACATCCTATTTAATACATGCACTAATTCAATACAAGGATTAATAGTAAAGCTAATCTATGACAAACTTGATTCACAATTAAAATATCTCCAACACTCCTGTTTACTTTCCCCTTCCATCCATCAGAAACCCTGTTTGTAGGCTTTCTTGTTGCTTTCTTGACTGGCTTTGAAGAAGCTTCTTCACTGCTTATTTTCTCCAAAGCATGTGCAACACATGTCTCTTCTAACTCCTCCTCCGTTAGTTTCATCTCTACCCATTCAAAATGCAAATTTCACATTTTGGTTTCAATTAATGACCACACATCATAATCACCAAAATGCATTTAAGCATTATGAACATTTATCACAACCATTATAAAATACGTATGAATATAAATTTTACCTCTGGATTATTGAAAATTATCTCCCCAAGAACCACAGATGATGGATTTGATGTGACAGTCCAATTCAATGTTCTTGGCCAGTAAGTTTCCGGCCTTTTCAAGCACACTCTCGCTCTGCTCAGTTCTGGAAAAGTATCAAAACCCCATATTTGCAGGGCGAATACATATCCACCCTAGAGCTCTTTCCCTCCCCCAATATCGCTTCACACTTCGGAACCTTATCAAGCAAATTAGACCACACAATATCACCCAATGGAAACTTATTGAATGCATTAAGTTCATCCACCAGGTTGATGTAAGTTGTAGGCACTTTGAGTGACGACTGGTTACCTAGTATGTAGTTACTAAGACCGTGCAACAATCCTAACTTCACTGCATCCAATGGTTGCATGTCTTATCTTCTATTATTAATGGATTCAAATGCTTGCCTTAGGTCTCTGCTAGAGATATTTATGATTGTGATCCATGTATTTTATCTAGCTTAGTATTTTTAATTCATTAGATAGTCCATTTATGGTAAAGGCCATATTCCTAAAATGGAATGGGCCTCTTTGGTATATGATCCCAATGATATGTAACGCCCTTTGTAGAATGCGTAGGAGAGGTTTTTGAAGAAGCGTAGGAGAGATTTTAGAATACGTAGGAAGAGAGCCAACGGAAGTTCTACGCTAATGTTCTCTATCATTCTGTAAACTTCCTGGCCATCAATGAAAACCTTCCTTTACACTTATACATATCCATCTTTACACATTATTGTAGTGTAGATCACATGGACCAACATTTGGTATCAGAGCGGGACTGATCGACCGATTGAAGCGGAGAAGAAAAAGCTTGCGCCAAACTTCATCGCCTGTTTTCTTCTCATGAACAATTTGTTGGTTGTTTGCCTTTACTTATTTGGCAGGAAAATGTATGAAGGATTATGTTTCTGTAACTGCTAGGATCATTCTCTGTAATTTTTCTCAGCAATATCATCGGCGTACAGGTCAAGCAGAGGAAGAGCGATTCTGCACTTTAGCGCATCTCGCTGAGGAAGAAATAGTTTTAAGGCTTCATGCAAGAATCTCTTTCATGTGAGTTAGAGGTTGTGCGTGAAACTTAGGCCTATTTTTACTCCTTGCACCAAAGTGTTCTACGCCAAAGTGCTATGCGCCAATCTCTTGTGCGCCATTCTTCAAATCTCTCGTGCGTCATTCTCAGAATAGCTCACGCGCCATTCTCAAAATCTCTCGTACGCCAATTTGCTAAAAGTCTCGTGCGCCAATTGCTAAAGGATCGTGCACCATTTACACAGCCGTGCGCCATTCTTTTATGCGCCATTCTCTGTGTGCGAGATTTGTAGTCGTGCGCAATTCTAGGTGCTGAGACATTCTGTTGTGCGCTATTCTGTGTGCAAAATTTTCAAACAGGTGAAGCTACCATTATATGAACCTTCTGCTCGAAGAACTCTATAAACTTAGACAAACCCAAAACAATCAACAGATCATCCCGATCCAAAAGATGGATGCTCTTTCCATAGGAACGAAATGACACTAGACCCCCAATTCTAAGAAGAGGAGAGTACAATGTTTGGAAGAACAGGTTCCTTAACTTTCTTGAAAGCAAAGATCAATCTTCTGGCTTGCTGGACTCAATCACCAATGGACCTGCTCAGCTACTGATAGCTATTGAAAGAAATGATGAGAACAATCCACCTCTTGAAGTTGAGCTGCGATCGAAGACCGTTGATGAATATGATGATGAAGACCGAGCAAGAATCCGTGCTGACTTACTCGCAAAGAGCTACCTGCTCCAAGCTATCCCGAATGAGATCTACATGCAAATTGATAGCATGTCAACTGCGAAAGAAATGTGGGACGAGATCTTCAAAATTATGCAGGGAAATGAATTAGGAGTCAAAGCAAAGAAAGCAAGCACATTCACAGCTTATGACTCATTCAAACCAAAGCTAGGAGAATCTCTTGAAGACACCTATCTCAGGTTCCTACAACTGATAAATGAAATGAGAAAGATCGGAGTTCACAAATCAAACATGGAGCTTAATGTGAGGTTTCTGTCGGCACTTGGACCGGATTGGAGAAGGCTATGCTCACAGATCAGGCATACAAAAGATCTTGATGATATGGACATTCATGCTGTATACAACACACTTGACCAATATGCTGAAGACTTTTCTGACTATGTTCACACCATTGTGATGGCTGAAAAAGGAAAGGATGTTATTGACAAATTAGCTGATACTCTTGCATTGATGCTTGACAAACCCTCCAAATCTAGCTCCAAAAAAGATAAAATGAAAGCTGAAGAAAGTGAAAGTGCTGATAGTGACATTGGTTTCTGGGAAGAAATTCATAATGATAATGAAGTACGTGAGTTTCAAAAGCAGATAGCACTTCTTACTTCCAGGTTTAACAACAAGATGCGGAAGAAGAACTCATCCTCTAATAAGCTCCGAAAATCCTCTACCGGCACAAAAAGAAAGGAACATTCCTTTGAATCAAATGAGAGTGCAAATGCCGAGGATGCTCCCAAATGCTTCAACTGTGGGAAAATGGGACATCTAATCAAGGATTGTAGGATGCCAAAGAGAAGAAAGGATGCTGAGTACTACAAGCAAAAGATAAACCTGAACAAGGAAAAGATGTGGCTAGCAATGGATGAAGGAAGTGAGAAAAGCACCCTCAAGGCTGAAAAGGATCATTGGATGGATGATTCAGATGATGAAGAAAACATGGCACCGATGGCCATTGTTGAGAATGAAGAAGAGAAGACCACTGTTGCTGATGAGGATGCAAACTCGACCAACCCTTCTGTTGCTGAATTGACAACGGTCATCGATGCTGAAAAGGAAAAACTGAATGCTTTTTCTGCTGAAAACCTGGATGCTAATTGTGAGGTAAGTACTCCTAACTCCTTAAATTCAGCATGCTCTAAGATAGATTCAAACCTTATCAAAATTAAGGAGCTAGAAGAGAAACTTGATAATGTTCTCAATGTTAACATCAAACTGCTCGAAAGGCAAACATGCTTGAGGAGAAACGATCACTAAACTCACAGCTGAGAACAAAAGATTGAGTGATAGTGAAAAGGATCTTAAGGAGAAACTTAGGGTCACTGAAAAGGAAAGAATCAAGTTTTACGGTGAAAACAATTTTCTCAAAGAAAAAAGGGCTACTCTTTATTCCAAAATAAAAGAACTTGAAGACCTGTTAGCTAAGAGAGATCAAACAAATCAGACCATTTTCCTTAACCAGCCTAAGGACACCCGTTTCTATAACTCCAAGGAGGGCCTAGGATTGACCAACCCTCAGAATCTGAAAAAGGTCAACTGTATTCAACTCTACAATGTTAAATACATGAGACTAGGTTTGACCAAACTCATGGCTTTCACTGGGGCTGAAGAAACGAATGCCCTCGAGGATGAAAAGAGAAATAACAAGTTTGGTGTCGAGATCTCTTTTAACTATACAGAGTTAAACAAAAGTTACAAAACCAAAGAACCTTCTTTGACCCCTGCTGATGAAATACTGACTTATCCTCTTGAAAAGGAAACTGTGAAAGAGAGAGAGGAACCTTCTACCTCAGAACCTACTGTCAAACCAGCATACATTCCACCTCTCCTTAGGAAGTTTGTTGAGTTAAAGGAATCTTTTGATAAAGAAAAACAGGTTCTTGAACAAGAAAAGGAACAACTTCGTAAAGATATATCATTTTTGAAAACATCCTCTCAATCTCACACAGTTTCTCTAACCACTTCTCCTTCTTCCTCGGAAAAATCGTTTGAAAACTCTACCGATAGCTGTAAGACTTCTCCCGCTCACTCTGAGTCTCCTTCTCCAACAGGGAATCAAGTGAAGAAGAGAGTCGAGAAAAGAGGCGAGTGGATAGAAGAAAAATTAAGAAGGAAGAGAGAAGAAGAGTCAAGATTAGGAAATAAGAATCAGACTTCGAGTGCCCTGTTTTATGCCAAAAATAAGTCTAGTTTGAGCATTAGTGAGCCGTCTACTTATTATTCTAGATGCGTAGTTCCTAGGATCTTCCCTTGTGAACCCTCAACTAGTTATGATAGTAGACTTGCCCCTAAGTCTTCTCTTTCTATGACATCTGTCACCAATCGCTGTACTAGTTGTATTTCTCTGAATTGTGTTAAATTAATGAAATGTTGCTGTTTTGAGTCCATTTCCACTGATAACAAAACTGATCCTGTGAGTTCTAAAGAAAATCTGCAAAAGCCTGAGACTGATAAAACAACTGTTGAGGGGAAATTCAAACTTCCATTTTTAAAGTATCCCCTCAAGGTTAATTCAGCTAAACATCTGAAAAGGCTCTTAGAGGAACCAATTTTGAAAGATCACATATTTGAAATTTCTCTTGCTCCAAAGACCAAACAAATATGGATTCCCAAGGCTGAGGCTGAGCGATTAAAACTGAAAATTAATTCTCAAACAGCCAGCCTTGGATCCCAAATCAAAACAAAATTGAAACAACTGTTCCCTATTGATAAGGAAGGACCCATCTTCCGATGGGTACCTAAGCGAAACTAATCTGTTTTACAGGTCAGTCATGTGTGGCATCTTGATTCTGGTTGCTCGTCACACATGACTGGACAAAAGGAACTCTTGTGCAACTACTCTGAAAGATATGGAGGAAATGTAAGGTTTGGGAACAATGCTTCATCGCCGATACTCGGAATAGGAGATGTCATCTGTGAGAACGTCACGATCAGAAATGTGTCATCTGTGCAAGGACTGAAGCACAACTTGCTTAGCATTGGCCAATTTTGTGACAATGGAATGGAGGTGAGATTCCATGCTAAGCAATGCTGTGTGATGGATATGGGCGGGAAACCATTATTAAGGTGTCAGAGGAAAACCAATCTCTACACCATCGATCTTAAAACAGTCCGATCCCCCATATCCATCTCTCTCTTGTCCAAGGCATCTCAGGAGCAAAACAATTCATGGCACAGACGTCTCTCACACTTGAATCTACCTGCAATATGTTCCCTCTCCACCAAGAAGCTTGTGAAAGGAATGCATGTACTGAAGAACTCATCCAATCACCACTGCTCTGCTTGCCATTTGGGAAAGATGAGGAGCGCATCACACAAATCAAAACAATATCCCTCCTCATCTCATCCCCTGGAACTACTTCATATGGATCTGTGCGGTCTGATGCATGTTCAAAGCATCAATGGACGCAAATATACTTTGGTAATTGTGGATGACTACTCACGCTACACATGGACCAAGTTTTTGCAATCCAAGGACGAAACTCCAAATCTGATCATAACATTCATCACGACCATTCAGAACTACCTGCAACATAACGTGAAAATAGCCATAACTGACAATGGGACAGAGTTCAAGAACAAGGAGTTGGCCGATTTCTACGAAGCTCAGGGAATTACTCAATAGTTATCTGATATGCACTAATTAGTAGTGCATAAATGTATATTTTTGTGATTGATTTGTGTGTATTGTTTACCGTTTTATTTAGTTTGTAAACATTTGTGTGATTTTAGTTGTAATCGTATTTTAATTCTCATTTATAAGTTGTAAAGTATAGTTAGGATTTGTGGTGTTGGAAAGGAAGACTTTGAAGAGAAGAAAACAAGAAATTTGACTGCCCAGGAGTGAAACCCGACCGGGTAGAAACCCCCACCCGGTTGGGTATGATTTAACAGACGAAATTGCCAAGAAAGTCACTGGACCCGGTCGGGTCCCCTACTTGACCCAGTCGGGTCAGATGTGACCCGGGACAAAACGACGTGCGAAGATCACCAGAACGTGGCGAATTATCTGATTTTGACCGGACCCGGTCGGGTAAGTACTTGACCCGGTCGGGTACCCGGCCAAAGGTGTTGAAAAACACCTATAAATAGCACACTTTTTTCTCTAAAAAAAGAATCCAATTCCTTTGTACATCTAAGCTCAGTATAGAATAGTTCATTCTTTATATTTTTCATCATGTTTAGTCTCCAAATGAGGAGCTAAACTCTTCCATCTTGGTTTTGCTACTTTGAAGCTTAATGAATTTGTAAGTTGTGAGTTATTTTCTTTAATCTTCTTCCTTGAATATTAATTCTTCCTTTAAAATACTATTTCTATATCAAAGTTGGGGAGTGTTACTAAGATGACAATTAGTTAACATCTTGACATTGGTTATAGTAATAGCTATTTCTTCCTCTATGTTAATATTGGGGAGTGTTACTAAGATGACAATTAGTTAACATCTTGATATTAATCATAGTAGGATTCATATCCTTTAATATTCTTCCTTGAGTATTAATTAATTCCTATTCATATTTCATATTAATATTTTGAACATTACTTAAAGTATCAACTAGTTTTGTTTCTCATATTAATTATTACTAGAATCAATCAGTTAATATGCTTGTTATTAATCCGGTTCTTTCAACGGTAGTAAACTTGGAATATTAATGCATGCATCTCATGGTTAATATGCCAAGGGGAATTAATTATATTGATTGAACCAATAAACCGCTTGTGTTGAGGTTATCAATCTCAATCATTTTCATCTTAAGTTTATTGCTACTATCAAGTTAATATACGGCGCTTGTTCTATATTGACTCGATAGTAAGTTTTATTAATGAACGCATCTCGTTATTAATAACTACCCTCGATGAACTGGATATACTCCTCGATTGAGTATTCGAGAGGAAGATAGTTAAAGATATAACCGGGATCGACGAACATTTCATTAAGTGGATAAAAGCAAAACCAAGTCCTCATCTCATTGAATTAAACTCATATAGGTCGTTTATCTTAGTGTTCTTAAACCAAACAAATCTAAACCCCCCTTTGTTACTACTTATATAAAAGAAAAGAATTCCTTTCCCTGTGGATACGAACCTTACTACACTATACTACGTATTAGTGTTGTATTGATTAATTATTTTGAGTGCACCTCACGACAAGTGCACGTCAAAGTTTGCGCCGTTGCCGGGGATAGGCAATGATTTTTCTTTTTATTTTATCTCATAACAATAAAAAACAAAAATAATATTAAAAAAAATCTTGCTCTTCTATTTTCTGAGCTTATATGAGCAAATGGATACCAACACATCATCGCTAGAGAGTCAAATTTCTAGCTTAACATTTTTAGTAAAGGAATTTCTCTTATGCTCAAACGTTCAAGATACCAAGGCCTGCAACATTTGCATGTCACAAAGGCATCTTACGGATTTTTGCCCCAAGCATCAAGAAGAATACTTTGAACAGAGTGCTTATGTTGTTTTCCAAGAGAGGTATGATTCATTCTCCAACACATATAATCCATACTCAAGTTCTTATTCCAGCATGTCCACTGAAGACATGATCCGAGCTCTCACTATCAGTGTGACAAAATGCAACAAGATATGTCGCAGTACCAGCAAGAAACAATGCTCAAAGAACTGAACTTGGAGTATCAATTGAAACAAGTGCCAAACATTGTGAACCACATTGGCGAGGAGGAAGAAGAAGAGAAGCTTACGGAGGGAGCTCAACCAGAGGAGGAGAAACTTCAAAACTCAACTCCATCATCGGCCATTCCTGAGAACATGCCACCATTTCCTGAAGCTCTAAAGGAAACAGAAAGGGTAGAGAAGGACAAAGATGAAATCCTCAGCAAATGTGAGGATAGTTCAAATGTACTTTTCGCGGTTGCAAATAAACCGAGAGAATATCATTTGGATTTCTTTTCATTCACCAATATGCAGGAAATGAAAGTGGAGTTAAGTAAACATTTGATACCCCCTCTCATGCCACCAAGATCAAAACACTTTTCATTGACCATGCTAAATGATAATTTCCTTCCCTTACTCTCACCACATGAATCAATGAAAATCTGGATATTTGATCCTGGAGGGATTTTCAAAGTGAAGGGTCAAAGAATCAAGCATTCCTATGGAAGCCCTAGGAGTAAAAATGTGGCGAAGCTAAACTATCACGATCCAAGTTTAAATGATTGAACACAATGATGGCATCGTGCCACGACGTTAACTAAGGTGCTTCTTGGGAGGCAACCCAAGCAAGGTACGTTTACTTGTTTTATTTTATTTTTACACATTTCAAAAAAAAATGACCTGGGATTGAACCCGGACGGGTATAAAACCCCACCCGGTCGGGTTACCTCTAAAAACAAAACACCCGGCCAACCACCCGGGCGCGGCAACAGCGGAACAAGAATGAACCAAACACCCGACCGGGTAGACCCCCATACCCGGCCGGGCAACCCAGCAAAAGCTTTCTGCCTCGAGTGAACAGTTTACACCCGACCGGGTAGACCCCTATACCCGGCCGGGTATCTCGATTTTTTGGAAACCAGGCCATTTCTAAAAAAAAAATGAATCACCCCCCTTTGTCTTCCCTTTCGAACCACACCCCAAATTTCCTCCA
The DNA here is from genome assembly GCA_945859875.1 of Cuscuta europaea. Classification (NCBI taxonomy): domain Eukaryota; kingdom Viridiplantae; phylum Streptophyta; class Magnoliopsida; order Solanales; family Convolvulaceae; genus Cuscuta; species Cuscuta europaea. The sequence goes on from CAMAPE010000009.1 coordinate 23,382,941, forward strand.
TTTCCAAAAGTCAAAAGCTTCATATCTCCTACATCCATCCACCAATTAAACTCATTTCATTCATCACCTCTTCACCCTTTTCATCTCCACACCCACGAATCACCAACAAAACCTCCCAAAAAGTAACCAAAAAAAACATTCATCTCAGACACAAGCACTAGGGACAGTGCTTTGATTAGCTTGGGGGAGAGTTTTATGGAATACTCACATTCATACCCTTTATTCTTGTAAAAAATATATTATAAAAGCTTGTTACGTTGAAAACCTGAAAGGGCAACTTAAGCAAAAATAAAGCAAAAATGAGAGTGAGTTTTGAGGATTAAAACAGAAAAATGTGGGAAGCTGGGATGAAAACCCGAAAGGGCACCTAGGCAAAATGAGAGAACGAGAGAAAGTATTTTCTTTTATTTCTGCAGGATCCTAAGGGTAACGAAAAAAAAAGGTTGAGGTTGATAAAGAAATATGGAGTTGAAGACCCTCTTTACTGTTATATTTTTGGGGATATTCTTTATGTGCTTCTAAAAACACTCGTGGATGTGTGTGTTGATATTCTTGTCATTTTAAGGACATTTTGGACCAGATTTGATTTACTCGAGACGAGTAAAGGTTTAAGTGTGGGGGTATTTGATATGCACTAATTAGTAGTGCATAAATGTATATTTTTGTGATTGATTTGTGTGTATTGTTTACCGTTTTATTTAGTTTGTAAACATTTGTGTGATTTTAGTTGTAATCGTATTTTAATTCTCATTTATAAGTTGTAAAGTATAGTTAGGATTTGTGGTGTTGGAAAGGAAGACTTTAAAGAGAAGAAAACAAGAAATTTGACTGCCCAGGAGTGAAACCCGACCGGGTAGAAACCCCCACCCGGTCGGGTATGATTTAACAGACGAAATTGCCAAGAAAGTCAATGGAACCGGTCGGGTCCCCTACTTGACCCGGTCGGATCAGATGTGACCCGGGACAAAACGACGTGCGAAGATCACCAGAACGTGGCGAATTATCCGATTTGACCGGACCCGGTCGGGTAAGTACTTGACCCGGTCGGGTACCCGGCCAAAGGTGTTGAAAAACACCTATAAATAGCACACTTTTTTCTCTAAAAAAAGAATTCAATTCCTTTGTACATCTAAGCTCAGTATAGAATAGTTCTTTCTTTATATTTTTCATCATGTTTAGTCTCCAAATGAGGAGCTAAACTCTTCCATCTTGGTTTTGCTACTTTGAAGCTTAATGAATTTGTAAGTTGTGAGTTATTTTCTTTAATCTTCTTCCTTGAATATTAATTCTTCCTTTAAAATACTATTTCTATATCAAAGTTGGGGAGTGTTACTAAGATGACAATTAGTTAACATCTTGACATTGGTTATAGTAATAGCTATTTCTTCCTCTATGTTAATATTGGGGAGTGTTACTAAGATGACAATTAGTTAACATCTTGATATTAATCATAGTAGGATTCATATCCTTTAATATTCTTCCTTGAGTATTAATTAATTCCTATTCATATTTCATATTAATATTTTGAACATTACTTAAAGAATCAACTAGTTTTGTTTCTCATATTAATTATTACTAGAATCAATCGATTAATACGCTTGTTATTAATCCGGTTCTTTCAACGGTAGTAAACTTGGAATATTAATGCATGCATCTCATGGTTAATATGCCAAGGGGAATTAATTATATTGATTGAACCAATAAACCGCTTGTGTTAAGGTTATCAATCTCAATCGTTTTCATCTTAAGTTTATTGCTACTATCAAGTTAATATACGACACTTGTTCTATATTGACTCGATAGTAAGTTTTATTAATGAACGCATCTCGTTATTAATAACTACCCTCGATGAACTGGATATACTCCTCGATTGAGTATTCGAGAGGAAGATAGTTAAAGATATAACCGGGATCGACGAACATTTCATTAAGTGGATAAAAGCAAAACCAAGTCCTCATCTCATTGAATTAAACTCATATAGGTCATTTATCTCAGTGTTTTTAAACCAAACAAATCTAAACCCCCCTTTGTTACTACTTATATAAAAGAAAAGTATTCCTTTCCCTGTGGATACGAACCTTACTACACTATACTACGTATTAGTGTTGTATTGATTAATTATTTTGAGTGCACCTCACGACAAGTGCACGTCATTATCTGCAGCTAATAAAACACTACAGCAGAACGGTGTAGTAGAAAGACGGAATAGGACCCTGGTGGAAGCAGCCAGAACCATGCTGATACAATCAAAGCTTCCTCACTTCATGTGGGCTGAAGCTATCAACACGGCTCGCTTTACCCAGAACAGGACCATGATCCATAAAAGATTTGATAAGACCCCCTACGAGATTGTGTTCAAGCGACTCCCAAACATCGCCTTTTTCTGAATCTTAGGTTGCAAATTCTACATTATGAATGACAGTGATGCTAGGGGGAAGCTTGATCCAAAGGCAAATGAAGGAATCTTTATTGGATATTCTACTAACTCAAAAGCCTACAGAGTTTACTTGAAAGATCAAAGAACCGTCATGGAGAGCATCAATGTGAGCTTCTAAGAAATGGCGGATATGGCTTTTGAGCATTTTCAATTTGAGCCAACAATCTCTGAAGAAAACCAGACTCAATCATCTTCTGGAATAGGAGAACAGGAAAGAGAGAGAAGATCGGATGAGCACGTGATACTAGACTCTTTATTTGAGCACTTCTACAGCCAGCCACGTGCATCACCAGCTACAACTTCTACTACTGCTCAGCCCTACCTGTTACCTGCTCCCACAACAGAAGAATCACAAACTCCTGTTCAGAACGATGATGAGCACACACAAGAACAAACTCCATCTGATCCTCCTACTCCTCAAATTGAACAACCAGAGCAACCGACTGCACAAGAAACTTCTGAGACGCAACAAAGCAACGAGTATACTGATCCTGATCAACCAGTCATAACTCCACTACCTCTTCCTCATGAGAGAAGATGGACGAAAGCACACCCATCAGAGTTGATAGTCGGTGATCCATCAAAAGGAGTCAGTACCAGAGCCGCATCAGTCAATGAATGCTTATACTCATGTTTTCTGAGCCTGAAAGAACCTACAAAGATGGCCGAAGAATTGGCTGATCCGGACTGGATTGTTGCGATGCAAGAAGAGATAAACAAGTTTGAAAGATTAAAAGTTTGGACCCTGGTGTCGCGGCCGTACAGAAAAACCATTATCGGCACCAAATGGGTATTCAAAAACAAGAAAGATGAAGACGGTGTGATAATCAGGAACAAGGCCCGCCTAGTAGCAAAAGGATACAATCAACAAGAAGGAATCGACTACGATGAAACCTTTGCACCTGTGGCAAGAATTGATGCCATAAGATTGTTCCTTGCATACGCCGCACACAAAAGCTTCATCGTATATCAAATGGATGTCAAGACCTCGTTTCTCAATAGTGAGCTGAAAGAAGAAGTCTTCGTTGCACAACCTGATGGCTTTGTGGATCCTGAACACCCAAATCATGTATATAAGCTGAGAAAAGCCCTGTATGGACTGAAACAGGCACCGATGGCCTGGTACGAAGCACTATCAGATTTTCTGGTGGAATCAGGCTTCTCGAAAAGAAAGATTGATCCAACTCTCTTCATCAAACGACACAAGGGTGACATCATGCTGATACAAATTTATGTGGAGGACATTATTTTTGCCTCGTCAAATCCAAATTTCTGTCAAAAGTTCAGCAATATGATGCGTACCAAGTTTGAAATGAGTATGATGGGGGAGTTGAGCTTCTTTCTCGGGCTTCAGATCAAGCAAATGCTAGACGGAATTTTCATCAACCAGTCCAAATACATCCACGACATGCTTAAGCGCTTCAAAATGGACGTCAAGTAAACGATGAAAACCCCCATGTCTCCCTCACAAAAAGCTCAACTCTGACCCTTCCGGGAAATCAGTCGATGCTACCAATTATCGGGCTATCATCGGTTCCTTGTTGTACCTTACATCTAGCAGACCGGACATTGTCTTTGCAACCTGTCTCTGTGCACGATTCCAAGCAAATCCTAAGGAGTCACATCTGAATGCAGTAAAGAGAATTCTGATATATCTCAAAGGAACAGTTAATTTGGGCCTTTGGTATCCCAAGGAATCAGGTTTTGACCTAGTGGGATACTCAGATGCGGATTTCGCAGGTTGCAAACTAGACAGAAAAAATACATCCGGCGGTGCTCAATTTCTTGGTGAAAAGTTGGTATGCTGGTCTTCTAAAAAGCAGAATTGTGTGTCCACTTCTACAGCTGAGGCAGAATATGTCGCGGCTGCTAGTTGCTGTTCACAAATACTTTGGATGAGGACACAGCTGAAAGATTACGGGTTCACATTCTCACACATCCCGATCTATATCGACTCTCAAAGTGCAATTGCCATCACGTGTAATCCTGTCCATCACTCACGGACGAAGCATATTGACCTCAGATATCATTTTATCAAGGATCACGTTGAGAAGGGCACCGTGGACATGTACTTTGTGTCCACGGAATTGCAACTGGCTGATATATTCACAAAGGATATGGATGAGAAGAGATTCAATTTCTTGATCTCTAAGTTGGGGATGCTGAACCAAAACGAATAAGTAACTCTGAACTGCGTGTGTGAGTGTGATCATTTTTATTTTTTTCTTTTTTTTAAACATTTTTTTTCATGCATATTTTTTTCTCCTTCACACATCTCATTTTTAATTTTATTTTGCATTCATCACATTTTTTTCTTTTTTTCATGCATCATTCTTAGTTAAATTTTTCAATGCATAAATCGAAGGGGGGCTTTTTCAAAATCATGCATAAATTGAGGGGGAGTTTCATAAATATTCATTGTCAAAAGAGTAAGTGTTTAGGGGGAGCGTTTTAAATTTGAAATGCAAGAAAACTGGGCCGGTTAAGTTCAAAATTTCCGGGCCCTATTTAAACTCAACAATCGCTCATCTTCTTCACTTCACTCTCTCTGCGCTGAAACGATCGAACTTCTCTCTCCCCTCTCAAATCAAAATCGCTCATTTCCCCTTTTGGCTCTCAAGGCTTTTTGCTCATCTCAAAAATCGAAGGTTAAAATCTCCTTTGTTTATGTCAATATGAATGCTTCACAGTTACAGGTCTTGCTCGAAGAAGACGGACAGGTTCTCGCAGGTTCATGCGCGAATGAGCGATGCGCAATTCTGAGCTCATGCGCGATTACTGGCCCTGCGCAATTTAGGTTAATGCGCCATTAGCAGCTCATGCGCAATTCTAAACTCATGCACGGTTTACGCTGAGAAATAACCCCTGCGCGATTTCCCCTTATCCCATGCGAGATTGCCTGATGCGCGATTTAGGGCATGCGATTTAGGTTGAGTTTGGGGTGCGCTATTCTTCTCATGCGCGAAAAAAAAGGGGGTCCATATTAATTTGATGCGCAAAAACCTTCATTGGGCCAAAATCTTTACGGCCCATTTCAGCCCATGTGTGTTAACGACTGTTTAAGTTGGGCCTAGAATTCTCAAAAAAAACGTCCAAAGGGCCCACTTTCAATAAAACTTTGCATTAAAAAAAACAAAACACAAAAAAAAAACCCAAAAAAAGGGGACCCAAATTATCAAACCCTGATCGTAATAGAAGAAAAAGGGACCCAAGCAAGAGCTTAAGTTGTGGACTTAGCTACCGTTTTGATCAAATGCTCTAATCTGTTTATCATTTTCAGATCGAAATGGCAGCTGTTCCCAAAATCAGTCAGATCTATCCAAGGGCAAACTGGTACACGATCAAAGAAAACAACCCTACGCTGGACCCAGACGTGTTCTCATGCCAAGATGATGTCGTCATTGCTATTCTGAAAGGGCACAAGCTGTGGAAGGCCCTGAGCAAATCTGCTGAAGTACCAGAAGTGTATCTCCAACAATTTTGGGGAACACTCAACAAAGTCTTTGACAACAACAATGAGGAGATAGATGACGTGTTGACCGCCACTATCATGAACAAAGATCCGCTGCACCAAGCTCTCCAAATCCCTGAAGAAGACCATTATGAATTTATGATGAGCTGGCATCTGAACCTGAAATGATGGCCGATATGATCAAGCTAGGCCATGCTGCACCAATAAAGCTCATTTCTGATGTCAGATCGGGACGCTTACCAAGACCGCGGAGGACCATGCTTTCAATTCTGAACAGGTGCTGTACTGCCAAACACACTGGCTTTGACAAATGCAGTATCTACCTTTTGACCATCTTCCATAGCATCGTTTTCATGAAAAACTACGACTACGTCTCGCTGATATGGGACAGATTTTTTGAGCTAGTCAGGAAGAGGACAAAGACGGACCAGATCAAATACCTTCCCTACATGAGGTGGTTTTCCTTGATTGTACGACATATCTCCCGATCCACTCCAGCAATTCCTCGAAGACTATCAAAGGAGAATGTCTACATCTCGTTCGTCCAACGCCTCAAGAAAATGCCCGAGGTTCCCACACTGGTACCCTTGACTATACCAGTGGCTCTTCTGCAGTTAGCTGATCCGAATGATCCACCTGTCCAACGCTACTGTGAAGAGAATGACATTATACTTCATATGGCTCAGATAAACCCCCTGAGCCTACCCCCGGGAGTCAACCGAGTGTAAGTGAGGGTCCTGAGAGTTCAACCTCGCCACAGAGACCAGTGGCAAGTTGGCCCCATGATGATCAGACTACGTCTGCTGAGGGCCACACTCGTGCTGAAGAGACTACCCATGATTCATCAAGCGTAGCCAGAACATTAGACGCTGATGATGAGGACTCTGGGAGCAAGGCTGAAATGAGCGACAACGATGAAGGTGATGAGGATGATGATGACGTGAACGATAACTCAAGAAAAGCCAAGAAAGCCCCCGTTCAGAAAGGAAGACTCATTATCAGGCTTTCTAGGGCTACAAACAAAGAGGAGTCTCACCAGATCAAAAACACTGAAGGACAAACCATCAGTTAGACTCACTCTAAGGTACGTCATGATAACCCCTCCTCATCATCCATTCTTATACAAAGAGTGCAAACGGACAGCGCCATTGCTGAAGACATGGCCATATTTGATAGTTGTTCCGACTTCAAAGAAATAAACCGGGCTAACCCCATAGGAGCAGAGACTGATATTTTTCAGTTTCCGGGTAGAAGACGCAGCATCTAGCCCAACTGCGCATGCACAAGCCCAACCTAGCCACTATGTTGCCTCCCAACAGGTAGTAGTTTCACAAATAGGGGATACTACACCCACCTCTCTGCCTCCTTACGACGCAGTTGAGGAACTATATAGTGGTCTATCGCCCCGGGCCACTACCCCTTCTTCAAACACGATAAGTCTAGGTGTCACACTCCCTACATTTTCAAATTTTTCTAGGACACCTACACTTCTCACATTACTGCACTCAACAAGTTCACTTTACCTATCATCAACGATCAAAGATACGTCAATGATGATCGGAAGTCCTGCTGCTCAACAGATAACTCAATCATTATCTGCTGGCTACACTTCGGTAATCTTTACTGATGTTGTGACAACGGTTACTACCCCTGTAACCGGACAGCCCGAACCTACTGACCTTTCTGTCATTCTGCAGCATTTCATGGATTCCACCATCAAACCCTGGGTGCACGAAGCAATAACCGCTCGGGCACAGGAATTCATGACCACCCACGCACTACAGATTGACACTACCCAACCACAACCTTCCACATCACACTCCCAATAACAACTTACCCCCATACTTACCCTACAAACATCTGAACCATCAACCACACAACCTCAAACACCTACCACTTCAAGGGGAACCCAGGATACAGAACGTGTGTCCTCCCCTACAATGACCACACCTCACCCTAACCCATATACTAATCATTTTGAGGAACTCTGTTGGTCCCGGTTGTACTGGATACAGTCTAGAGGGGGGGGGGGGTGAATAGACTGTATTGATTTTTAGCTTTTTCAAGCTAAGTACCAGATTTAACAGAATAGCCTGTTCTGTTGACAGAACAGACTGGCAGCGGATGGGGTTCTGGTAGGGAGTTCTGTTAGTAGCCTCAGAAAAGCAAAGGCAGTATGCCTTCTGTTAACTCACAAGACAAGTTCTGCTGAACACAGATACCAAGTCTTTGGAGTTAAACAGTTCAAATAAAAACAATGAATGTAAAGCAGTAAGTAAATGACACCAGGGCTTTTTATAGTGGTTCAAGGAACAACTTGTTCCTCTAGTCCACTGTTCCACTAAGCTTGTAAAAACTTCCGTTTACAATGCCTTAGCCCTATCACTTAAGAAGCTCTCCACGTCTTCTTCAAGTGTAGATGTCTTCTTGGATGCACTTCCGCCTTCCCTAAGACTGGTCCTTTCACTGAGCTTTCCAGAAGTATCACCACTTCACTGCTCCAGGTACTTGGACGTCCTTCTTGTGAAAGAAGAGGTTCTGTTTAGAACAGAGGTTCCTCCAACTTGCTTCGTTACAAAGAGTTTGTATGTGATGAGCTTGAAGAGTTGAAGAACACTTGGAACTTTGCTTGAGTTGGAAATAAGGATTTTTCCAACTTCTGCCTTCTCTTGTAGAGGATGATGAAGTTTCAATCTCAAGGAGGCTTTTTGCGTTTTAGCGTTTGAATATCTTGTATGCAGAGTTGTAGCAAAAGTTGGCAAAAGTTGTCTGGTTGTTCTTCGTAGTGTATCTTTTATACTGAGGTTGTCTTCCCGTTGGAGGAGAAGGAGGACAACTGCATTAAATGAGCGAGCAGTTGACTTGACCAGTAGGACCTGGTAAAGTTGGCGGGTTACTATTTTGGGATAAAGAAATCCTGACATTGCGGCCAATCATCTGCAATTACTCTACGGAGTATGGGGGCATTAAATGTGCATTTAATGCGCGTACTGTAGCTTTTCCGTTCAAGACTCCTAGCCGTTGAAGGAATCTTTCAGTTGGTTTCCCGGCTTGGTGGAATTCTTCTAAGTGTCAGGCCTTCTGGTGTCTTTAGAAAAGAGTTGATCAGAGAAGGTCTTGAGCACTTTTGTTGAAGAGATATCCAACAGAGAACCATGAGGGTTTCTGTCAGAGTAACGAGTAACAGAGATCCTGAGGTCTTCTGTTCTGAAGCAGAGAACCAAAGGTCCTCTATTCAACCAATGCCTTATCAAGGGTCTTCTGCTCTGGAGGCTTTCTGCTAAGTCGATTATACTAAAGAATTTTACAAAGGAAAATTCTAATACATTAAGTCTAAAGAGGGGTACTCTAAAGTCCTAATTAATCTAGCATCATCAAAATCTAATTACAAATATTCCTTACAAACTCGAATCTATTATGCTAGCAAGAGTTCTAGCCACCGAAGAAGGCAACCGAACCCCAGACAAAAAGCCCTTCTTCGTGTATTTTTAGAAACCGATAGCACATGCCATGACAGTCTCCGTAGTCGCAAACGTTCAGATGAGGACCCCGATGATTCAGATCCTCATGAGGGGGAGAACAAGAGGCAACGGACACTCGAGCATGGAGCTTCAACAAGCCAACAACCCCCACACGAATCCCAACCGGAATCCTCAAACAACCAGCCTCCATCATCCACTCAACCCAATAGCCAAGCCGCAAACCTACACATCTCTAGCATGGTCGAGCTAGACATAACACTCTGAGGCATATCTCTCAGAGATTTTGACCAAGGATGGAGTGGAAGTCCTAAGGTAGCTACTTCGAGTACACCATTCTATTCAGGACATCAGAAAGAACCTAGTTCTAGACTGATGACAACGGGCAATCCTTGTGATCCCGGCACTACCTCTCATGAAGCAATACAGATGAAAGCTCCCTCTGAAGAACAAAGCCCGTCCATCTACGATCAACTAGAAGACATCATTATAGATGAAAGATGGAACGGAGAATGGACAGAATGGGATGACATCAGACAAGAGGCCGAGCAATATGAAATGCAAAGAGGAGTCTATCTCAGAGACTTACTCAAAAAGTGCGCTGAAGATCTGATAGGGCTTGAGGAAGATGAACTCGAGGAAGGGGAGGACTACAAGAAAACTCCAGCAGAGCTACCCTCCATTATCAGAAGAACAGGAGAGCTCTTGCCCAGAAATGAAAAACCATGGGAGAATATCAATATCACTGCCCCCTTCCAAGAGGAAATCCGAAAGAATTTATGGAGAAAGCCGGATAGGATCAAGAAACTAGACGAGCTGAAAGTCCGAGGTCTTACCCATCTAAAAGGTAGACAAGTCGGCGGACATCTTCATATGTTATATCATCGATCAACAGGCTTACAGCGCCAGATTCTGGAACATGATCTTAAAACAACCAAATGCCCTATTTGGGAAATTCTGAAAGTGTCTAGAGGAGATCATCATGGAATAAAGTATTCGATTTATCGATTACAAAGAACTGATGGCACAGAGTTTACCTGTCAAGGAAACGATTTCATTATGCTCAAGATGGAAGACATCTATCAAATGTCTATGATCTACAGGAACCTGCCCATCAGAAAGAATAAAGTCCTCAAAGAAGGATATGAAGCAATAAGACGTTTCATGCTGAGGCAAGTCAGAGTTCACGCCACTCAAGATCTTCAGATGGCTCTCGAGAACAACATCACCAGAACAAATCTTACAAAGCCAATATTATACGGACCGGAGCTCGAAGATTTTCCACCGTACGCCACTTTTGGAGATCTGATCTCAGTCATCTATCTAAATCATGAAGAAAAGAAACGCATTTTGTGGATAGATGACATTGCAAGTTACTGTGATGGGACCCTGAAGATCATTAAAGACAAACTGCTTCCGCTCAAATCTGATATTGAACGAAGACTTGCTGAAGCCTCTGAAGCTGAAATAAAAGAATTCGATAGAATAACCGCGGTGCTAAAGGCAATCAATGACAGACTCGAAATGAGGAGAATGCTACGCATGTACGAGCACGCCCTAGCATTGCGGAAGAACTACTTCAAAAGGCAAAGGAACTAATAAGAGCTGACAAAGACATTGGATCACAAAGGGGGAGATTGTTAGAGATATTTATGATCGTGATCCATGTATTTTATCTAGCATAGTATTTTTAGTTCATTAGATAGGCCATTTATGGTAAAGGCCATATTCCTAAAATGGAATGGGCCTCTTTGGGATATGAGCCCAATGATATGTAACCTACCATTCTACAAAGGCTATAAATACGCCCTTTGTAGAATGCGTAGGAGAGGTTTTTGGAGAAGCGTAGGAGAGGTTTTAGAATACGTAGGAAGAGAGCCAACGGAAGTTCTACGCTAATGATCTCTATCATTCTGTAAACTTCCTGGCCATCAATGAAAACCTTCCTTTACACTTATACATATCCATCTTTACACATTATTGTAGTGTAGATCACAGGGACCAACAGTCTCCTCGGTCAAGACTCGTCTTTCCACTAAAGTACCTTCTCCACAATTCCCTATCACAACGAGTACTCATAACTGGTATGTTCCTGCCAAACTCAAATTCAGTTATCAATCTAAGGTCTTTTTTCTTCATTCCAACTAGTCTTTCTCCAATTTGAAACTGAATTTCATTCGTGATAGTCATCTCTTCCAAAGGTGCAACATGATTACCTATTAGCATGCATATCAGCTGTGCATTTAACCATTTCAGATTTCCTACGTGTAACATGTAACCAAACACGGTTTCCCTAAACAGTTTCACTTCTTCTTCAGTCAATACACTCTTAATACTTTCAACAGCCTTCACTGGATTGCAGAAACTACTAACTCTCATGTCGTCTCTTGCCTGCAGAACTTCGGCATTACAGTAGCGCTTATATGTCTAGTACAATACATAAATACAGGTTAACACCTCCAATAATGACACTATAGTAATTTTTTTGCATTAATTAATATCATTAAAGGTTCACAATAAGTGAATTTCATGTTTTCATGCTTACTGCAATTTCCAAGTAACACCACACAAACTAGGTTCTCTAAAAAAAACCTTAAAATTGGTTACTCTAACAAATAACAAACATGGCATACACCACATGCAAACACTACGTGCAATGATCTCTCACACTAATACAAGTAATATTTCAATAATAAAGTTTAATGCACAAATTTACTTAGCTTAGTTTTCAATTTCCTCAATGCACAAATTTATTTAGCACAATTTGCAATTTCAACAACCAAAAGTTTGATTACTTGCAGTTAAAGCCATATTTTCAAATGACTCAACTACCCGGACTTCAACCCCTCCTACAGGAAATAATAGTTGCATTAAACAACAAATACAACAAATATACTAAATAAAATGATTCAAACCACAACAAAATAAAATGATTCTATCTAGTTCACTGCACACAGCAAAATACATTCAACAAATACACACATTTAGGCAGATATATCACACTAAATCAAACAATGCGTGCAATAATACGTTTCAATGCACACAATTACTTTGCTCCATTTGAAAACTTAAACAACCAAAACTTAGACTAAGTGCAGTGAAAGCCATATTTGAATCCATATTTCCATATTACTCAACCACTCTGACTTCAACCGATCCTAGACCTAACAATACGCGCATTAAACAACAACAATATTCGCGCATTTCCAAACAACATCAATGCATACATTCGATTCGCATCGGGTGGTCCCAAGTGAGGTAGAAGTCTAGAGGGGGGTGAATAGACTTCTAAAAATCTTTTCTTTTCAACCCTTTTTCCTCTAACAGAATGTGTTCCAATATCTTTTGAGAGATATTGAAACATACAACGGAAGTCTTGACCTCAAGAGTGTGACACTTTATAGGAACAAAGGTTATGACTCTTTTAGGTGTAACAGAGATGGGTGGACAGAACACTTTTGTGTGGAGGATTTGGACCTATTGTCCTAGATCTCTTTGTAGTGCGTAGGTAAGGAGTTTTTGGTTCACATAAAACTTTAGGGAGTTTTCTGGACAGTGTATATGCAAGCCTTTGAACCAGTATGAAGGTGAGTGAGAACTGAAGTATATGTTGGGTGCTGAATATAAAAGGTACACAAGATATATCCTGGTTCAAAGGTGGTGTAATCCTCCTACATCCAGTCCCAACCTATTTCAAATGGATTTTCCCCTAAATGAATATCCCATTACATTTAGTGCCCAATCTACCCTGGCCCGGGCATAGATTGTGAGGTTTTTCACGAGGAACCACATTGTTCCAAGCTACTCATGTCCTTCAAGGTTTTTCACTAATGGCTTGCCTAGCCAGAAGCTACTCATGTCCTTGCCTCACCTTCTGGATGATCACACACATCCCAGAATGAATACACTAGACTAGTTTACACGGGTTTAAACTAATCTACCAACTAATCTAAGCTCTATAGATGTGTATGAATGATAAGCTATTCTAAGAGCATTAGATGAGTGGGGTGGTAGCCAGAGTGGTGAAGGTGAATCGGCTAGCTGGATGTTTTCTTGTAAACCTTGATTCCCTTCTGTTCCACTTGGTTCCGATATACCAGGGCTTGTTGCCATCTGGTGCCACTATAGGTCTTCCCGCACTCCTTCTGTATTTATAGACTTTGTTATTGAATCTCCTCCGTTGGCTGAGTGATCCAATCTTGATCGTTGCTTGATCTACTTGCTTTGTTCCACTTGACTGGGCAGCATGGTTGATTCTTGTCTTCTTGTGACACAGATCATTTTATCTTCACTCAACTTGATTCCTCATTTCAAGGCAAAGATAAGATGATTTATCTTTATCTTTTTAGCTTTCAGAAATTCAGTATCTAGGCCGAGTGTTGTTCAATGCATTCCTCAAGATAAGATTACTTGCTTTTAGTAAATAATGTTATAAGAAATTTTGTCACATAATTTCTTGTAACATTATTTTCTATGAATTCTGTCATTCTGACTGCAAGTTGGTCTTCTGTCTTTTTGTTTCTGTGCTAAGAGAAGAATAGCATATGTTGAGATTCTGATCAGAATACCTCAACAGAATACCTTACAAGAATACCTATGAGGTCTTCTGTTCTGGTGTCAACAGAGAATTACCTTAGTTTGAGGTTCCCTGTTACGATCATGACAGAAGGTCTTTCTGGTATATATCAGAGACCTTAACTTTGGTGTTTACCAGAGTTGATCAGTTCTGATGTCCATCAGAGTTGAGGTTCTCTGTTATGACCAGAAGGTCATTGAAGGTTTTCTGATTAGTTTATTCAAAAGGGTTTCTGATGACTCTTTTCATACCTTCTTCTTTTTGTTTCTTTTCTCTTTGTTTTACGGTACGTTTCTTCTCTTTTTAGTACTCTCTATTTTTCTTGAGTACTTTATCTCTTTTGAACACATTACAATAAACAGTAGTAGAACAAATACAAGTGCTAGTCTATTACAGTAATAGTTTTTAGTATCATCAAAACTAATAGGTTATAATCATCACAATCTAGGGGACCTAACAATTTCCCCCTTTTTGATGATGCCTAAAAACTATGAAACATGAAAACATAGATTTTTCAGTCTTTGGAGGTGCCCATTTTCTTTCCCCCTTTTTGGGCATCACTCAAAAATTTCTTCTTTTGTTTGCGAGGAAGGCACCATGTGTAGATGATTCTCCTGGATAAATTCCTTCAGTGGCCTTCCTTTTTCTTCTCTCATTTTCATGTATGATCTCATCAAGTTCGCGGCTATGGATTCTGTTGATGTATTGCATTGAGGTGGCTTTCTCAATGCTTTTTGTCCTTAACCATCCTGGAGCAAACTTTTCTTCTCTTTTAATCCAACATTTAGGAGACGAATGTTTATTGGAGTCATTTTCCAGTTCCTCCAATTCAGCACTCTGTAGTATTCACTGTCGAGTTCTTCCTTCTCCTTGCTGATATCGAGCAATGTCTGATTAGTGAGAGGATTTTCTTGTGCTCTGGGGACTGGAGTGTCTCTTGGCTCTGTTGTTCCAACTAGTGGTCCGAGTGTTAGCTCAAGATTTAGGGGAGATGATTTTGAGAAATCCATTTGAGTTGTGATGATGATGCTTTGTAGGTTTTTCTGAGGATGATGAGCTTTTGAGAGCGAGGAGTTGGGTGTAGCTAAGAGCATATTTATAGTTAGCTTGCGTTAGTCTGCATTCAATTTGCTTGTGGCAATCGAAGCGGGTCTTCATTAATGATCTTGTGGCTGTCTCTTTTCCATAGCAAAAAGCAACTTCGATAAGTGAGTGGGGTATTGATAAACTCACTTGGCTTATTAATGCGGTTGCCTTGATCATGTCATTGATGAATGAGTCAGCTCCTTGATCACCATGTGTTGTTGTAAGGTTTTGCAAGTAACCATACAGTCTTCCTGCTTTCTTTCCTCTGATTTAATTGAAGATAATTTTCTCTCACGCTCATTAATGTAACACCTTATCGAATGTCAACATGCTTTTGATGTAATCAATATTAATTCCTTCTGCATGGCTGAATTCAGATAAATACTGCATATTTTATTTTAGGATATTGGTTGATCGGTTTGATCCTTCAGTCTTTGAGCAATATCTGTTCTTCTTGGATTTTTAGATAGCCCATACTTTGAATAATTTCCTGAAATTTCCTGAAACATTTGAGTTGTCTCAAGTATAAAATAAACTGGGAGTTGGTGTTTCAACAGAACCCTTTTCTGTTTGACTAGGAGTTCTGTTCCTCAAAAGAATTGCTTTGAGGTGTTCTGGTAATCAACAGAAGCTTGAGGTATTCTGTTGATTTCAGCAGGCAGCCAAATTTTTTTGAAGAGTTTTGTTTTGCCGCTTTTCCTACTGACATCATCCTTCTTCTTTCCTCCTTTCTAGAGTTTGTGGTGGACCATAACTAATTCTGTTGATTTCAGCAGGCACCCAAAATGATTGAGTCCTTTTGACTTGTAAACTTAGAAATGGACATTCTTAGGACACTGTTATTAGCATGATTTAGCTTTTTAACAGGGTGCTCCTAAATTAGGACACTGTTATTTAGTAGGTTGCTCCTATTTTTAATAGAACACTTGCAAGGTGCTCCTATTAAAAACAAGACTCTACAAAATAGTAGGGTGCTCCTTTTTGAATTAGGGTCCATTCCTTAAGTTTTATTGAGGTGAAGAAGTTCCCCCTCAATCTATGATAGTCTTCTCATAAGCAAGATGAACGTAATAATGTTTGCCTTAAACCTTTGAGTAGTTCCCCCTGAGTTTTTGTGATTAGGAAGAATACCTTCAGTGTTTTCTGGCATATTTATTCCTTCTTTAAGGTTGTTCAACATTCAAGCTCTTGCTTTGAGGAATAGAAGTGCTAGGATCCTTAGTTGACCTGAGATCTCACTGTTGTAGATATCATCAAAATATACCTTTAGTGCAATATGATCCTAACAATCTTTGTGTGATGTTTGTTGATGCCGGTTCAGTCCTTCTTGAATAAGGCCATTCTGATTGGGATTGAACATCATCTGATACATCCACTTATACCTGGTGGTTGGAGAAGAAGATCTTTTCAGTTGATTCCTTGTCAGCAATTAAGCAGCTTGGAGCTTACTGTCTTGAGAATCTCTTCTTTCCAGTGAGCACATCTTTGATGACATTCTTGAGAACAGAATGTCTTGTTTTGTCATAGACTGGCGTGTGCTCAATAGATAATTCTTTAAATCATTAACATAAGTTGTGTTAATGATCTGAGAATTTTATTTTGTTTATTTCTAGTCTTGACCTCTTTATTCCACTCAATACTTCCATCATCTTTTTGCCTTGTTGGTTCTTCCTTTCCTCTAAGAGCAGTAGTACCATTCATGATACTTATGAAAAACACACAATGGTCTTTTGATATTCATAACCACCAGTTGTCAATCGATGAATAATGAATTCATTAGATCTTTGTTTGTTTCATGATATTGATTGCTCTCTTCTCCCTTTATATCATTGGATCTCTTTTGAACCTTCACCGATCCTTTTCTGGATTGGTTGACTTTTCAAAAGTGTTGTCAGCCAGAAGGGGGTGTGATAGGTTCTCTGGTATGGGAGTAAGGATAAGGAGGGTGTATGATGATGTGGAAATATATAGTTGGTTACTGGTCCATTTGTTTATGGAGTTGATATTGATAATGGATGGACCAGTAAGTGTATTGGTTTTCTGGAGGTTAGGGACAAATTTGATAAAGTCATATTCAATGTCAATCCAGTGATCTTCATTAGTAATGAACATAATGAGATTTCTCAGTTTTTATTCCTCATAAGATTGTCTTCAATCATCAGATTATCCTTTTAGTACTGTTGCTATTTTCGGATTTTCTGATGTTTCAAGATTTTCAGTTTGGGAAGGAATAACTTTATCTGAATGTTCTATGAAGTGAAACACAGTTGGGATAAAGGTTGAACATTCAAGATAGTAGGTTTGACTTCTTCTTCTTTGTTGAGCAGCAGTCCCTTTCCTTGATGTATGATCATAGCTTGCTTTCTCCTTCCTTGTCTCTTCTTTGAAGAGTATCCTTCATAGTGTTTTCCATCTCTGTCCTATAAGTGTTTTGGGAGATTGGTGGTTGATCTTTTATTCAAAATAAGCTGGTTAAAAACTGACTCTATGAACAACCTCTCTGATACCAATTGATGGTCCCAAGTGAGGTAGAAGTCTAGAGGGGGGGGGGGGGGGTGAATAGACTTCTAAAAATCTTTTCTTTGCAACCCTTTTTCCTCTAACAGAATGTGTTCCAATATCTTTTGAGAGATATTGAAACATACAGCGGAAGTTTTGACCTCAAGAGTGTGACACTTTATAGGAACACAGGTTATGACTCTTTTAGTTGTAACAGAGATGGGTGGAGAGAACACTTTTGTGTGAAGGATTTGGACCTATTGTTATAGATCTCTTTGTAGTGCGTAGGTAAGGAGTTTTTGGTTCACAGAATACTTTAGGGAGTTTTCTGGACAGTGTATATGCAAGCCTTTGAACCAGTATGAAGGTGAGTGAGAACTGAAGTAGAACAAATACAAGGGATTTTGTTGACTCTTTTCGTACCTTCTTCTTTTTGTTTCTTTTCTCTTTGTTTTACGGTACGTTTCTTCTCTTTTTAGTACTCTCTATTTTTCTTGAGTACTTTATCACTTTTGAGTACATCACAATAAACAAACAGTAGTAGAACAAATACAAGTGCTAGTCTATTACAGTAATAGTTTTTAGTATCATCAAAACTAATAGGTTATAATCATCACAATCTAGGGGACCTAACAGCATCTATGATGATTTCAGTAACAGAAATGTTCAGTAAAAACTGCACTGAAACCTCAATTACTAACAACGGAATAACTTGACGAACAAAAAAAAGTAATAAAAACTCACCACGCCATTGATTTTGACGATCTCGTAGTCCAATTCATCGTTGTTTCATCGCGAGTTTGCCCTTTACCTCACCATCTTTCACCTTCGTTTGTCTGCTCTATGGTTTTTGAGTGTCAGCGCTCGTTTTTACCAAATTGGCTTCATCTCTTTCATTTATGCAATGTAGTTTTAGAATTTAACTCCTTCCATAATTCAAACTCTCGAATTATGGACGTGTATTTCCTTTTTGGGGGTATTTTCGTACTTTAATTATTCGGCCGTTTTTTTGTTTCCGATTGTTGGTTGTACCAACGAATAAAAAGAACTCAGGTCATAGTTTAGGAAATCTACCTAGTTTTGGTAATATATGGGAAATTTTCCCAAGTTATAAGGGACATAGGGAGTCAGTTTTATCATTAGTTGATTATTATGAAATAACTACCTTTTATTTTAAATTTGTATGCAATTATACATATTTATTACTCCCTCCGTCCCTTAAAACTTTGCCAAGTTTGACCGGCACGGGGATAAATAAAGTAAAAACTGTGTGGTTGAAGTTTGTATAGAGGAGAGAGAATTAATTGAAACCACAAATTCTTTACTTAAAAGGGAAAATCTCAAAGTTAGTGAGACATCCAAAAAAGGAAAGTTGGCAAACTTTTAAGGGACGGAGGGAGTATTATTGTATGGGTGACCGTTTTTATGGTGTTGACCGGGTTGACCCGTGACCCGGTCACGTGGCCGGGTCGCTTCCTTGTCTGGTTTCTTAAATATAGTAATTTACGCATAAAAAAATCAACTAATGGCCCATAGTACTGATGGAGTATATGGGTCTGAGCCCCCGGACCCACATACTCAGAAGAACAGAAAGCACAAGACACCGAGTGGCGCCCACGTCGGCCAAGGGACCCCCGTCGGCCGAGAAGGTGCCAACTCAGATTATGGTCCTGAAGCCAAGGAACCCGGGTGCCCTCGTCGGCCGTGCCCTCGTCGGCTGTGCCCTCGTCGGCCGTGCCCTCGTCGGCCGCGCCCTCGTCGGCCATGAAGACCTCACAGAACCGGATTCTACACTTACTCATTTGTACAGCCCATTAGTGGCTTTGTATTCGGCCCAGTAGCGGTCCAGTTGTAAATGGGCCTCCCAAGCCCAAGGCTTGGGAGCCCAGCCCGTATTTTCTCTATAAATACTCCCCTTGGGAGTAGTTATAGGGGTGACAAATTCGTTCTATTGAAGCATATTATTGCACTTCTCTCTCTAGCTCTCACTTCTCTCTAGATATATACTCTATCATTTGGTGCTCTCGTTGAGAGCTAGAACAATCAAGTTAGCACCCTTCGTCGCTACCAAGCACAGCTAACCACTGATCATGGGAAGAACTAAATCAAACCGCAACCTCGTCAGCAAGGCCATCCCTGAGGACCAAGAGGCCAGGGAGCACGATGAGGACGCCACGGCCGACCAGGTCGGGGGGGGGGGGGGACGTCTTCCAGGAGGCCTTCAACCTCACGACGGACCTCCGCAACCAACTCAACGGCGGAGCCCCTGATGCCCGCATCGGCTTGGACAAGAAACGAGCTGAGAAGACGGACCACGCCCCGGCCCAGCCTATGGCCGCGGCCTCTCCGTCCGTGGATCCACAGGTCCAGGCCGCGCTGTCGGTCATCATCACCAGCCTGGCTCAGAACCCCACCGTCCTCAGCGCACTCTTGCCAAGGACCGGGGGGAACGTCACTCCACCTCCTCAGCCCCAACCGTTGGCCGTCCAGATAGGCAACGATGAGGGGGTGGTGGCCCAGGACACGGCGTCGTCCCACTCCCACCCTGCTTCCCCTCTTCGGCCTGGGCAGACCCCAGCGCGTGGAAAAGCCTCTGCCTTCAACAGGCTAGGTGACACACGCCGTCGTCCGGTTTCGGAGAGGATGGCAGGACGGATTGGTGAGCCTCGTCCTGGCTCGCCGAGGGAAAGCTTGGGGTCTGTGTCCCGGACAGCGGACCAGCCCCGCCCGGACAAGGGCAAGGGGAAGTTGCACGAGGACGACGTGCGCCACCGGATCAATGCGGCTCACGACGAGCGCATGAGGAACCAACCGGGCGCCGCTGCGGCCGCCAGGGACCCCCGGGATGAAGTCATTGCCCAGCTGGAAAGGAGGCTGGCTCAGATGGAGGCCAAGCAGTCGGCCAACATCCCTACGGCCGGCGCCTCCAACGACCTCGACCTCAACGCGCTCATGAACAAGGTTAGCGCCCTGGAGAGGGAGCTGGCCGAGGGGCGAGGTGACCCCATCATCCAGGTCAGGACCAGGACCCCTTTCACCAACAGGGTCCTCTCGGCCCCCATCCCGGAGAAGTACAGGGGAAACGCCATCAAGTCCTACGACGGCCGATCAGACCCCCAGGAACACTTCAGCCGTTATCAGAACAACATGCTGATGGTGAACGCGTCAGACGAATACCTCTGCCGTTGGTTCCTCTCTACTCTCGAGGGGCCAGCGTACGAGTGGTTCAACGTGCTCCCCGAAGGGAGCATCGACTCATGGAAGGATCTTGCCCAACGCTTCCTCACCCACTTCGCCGGGAGGAAGCGGGCGAAGAAGTATTTCACCCACCTCCTCTCCGTCAAGCAGCAGCACGATGAGTCCCTCCGGTCATTCATTGATCGGTGGACGAGGGAGACCGAAGAAGTCGAGGGGGCCGATGAGCGTACCCTCCTCGCCTTGTATCAGGGAGCCCTCCGCAGCTCCCCGTACGCTAGGAGCCTTATCACCGACCCTCCGAGGTCGTACGCCAAGGCGCTCCAGCGCGGAGGCTTGTACGCCGACGCCGACGAGCTCCACAATCACAAGAAAGAGGGGGGCCATCCCTCCAAGAAGGCAAATCCTTCGCCGGCCCCGGGTCCGTCCCCGGCCGGCTAGGGTGCCCAAGGCCGTCACGGCTCTGGTGGACAGAGTAAGAAAGATCGCCACTGGCGGCCGAGGTTGGAACGGCCGGGGGTTGCCCTCACTCACCCGGTCGGCATCATCCTCGACTATGCCGAGAAGCACGGCCTCATCGAGCAGGCTCCTCGGCCTGCCGAGGAGGTCCTTGCCATCCAGCAGGGCGGCACATACTGCCGGTTCCACAAGAACTCGTCGCACAACACCGATGATTGCATCACACTGAAGAAGGCCATCGAGCGTCTTATTCGCCAGGGGGAACTCTCCCAGTTTGTTAAAGGTGGCCCACGCAAAAACACATGGGTAAACACTGGCAAACATGGGGGCGAACCCTCTGCGAAGAAGCGGGAGATTGGTAGGCTCAGCGACGACGAGGACTTCGAAGAGCCCCCGCCAAAGAAGAATCACATTCACCTCATCGTAGGTGGGAACACTGGGGGGACTCCGCCACTCAGAGAAAGAAATGGGCCCAATCCCTCTACATCGGGGAGGTGTCCCACGTTCCCCCCCAGCCGAAGAAGCAGCGAACGGAGGCGATCACCTTCACCGACAAGGATTTGCCTCCGGGGACGGAATCACACAGGGACGCCCTCGTCATCCGGTGTGAGATCGGTGACTCCATCATCCACCGCACTTACATCGATACGGGGAGTTCCGTCAACGTGATGTACCTGGATACCTTCTGGCAGCTGAAGCTGGACAGAGCTCTGCTAAAGCCGATCAAGACACCGTTATCCGGCTTCACCGGGGACTCTATCGACGCCGAGGGCACGATAGTCCTCCCCGTGGAGGTCGGTGACGGCCCCCACCGCGCCAGGATTGACATGGAGTTCATGGTGGTTAACCTCCAGTGCGCCCACAACCTGATCTTGGGACGGCCAGCGCTGGATGACTTGGAGGCCATCATCTCCATGAAGCACTTGTGCCTAAAGTTCTCCACCAATGACGGCATCGGCTACGCCAGAGGAAACCAAAGGATAGCCAGAGCATGCTACCTCAAGATAACAAGGCCGGCCGAAAGGGAAGGACAGAGGATAGACACCATCACGGCAGCCGTTGCCAAGGACGAGGAGAGGCCGCATGCCGAACCGGCCGAGGAGGTCGAGGAGGTCCCTCTGAATACCTCCCGGCCGGAGCGGGTCCTCAGAATCGGGAAGCAGCTCCCCCAGGACCAACGAGACGCCATCATCCTCGTCCTGCGGTCATACACCGTTGTCTTCGCGTGGGGCCCGGACGACATGCCAGGCATCAGCCGCCAGGTGATTACTCACTTGCTGACCGTCGATCCGGCCTCCACGCCCGTCAAGCAGAAGCGGCGCTACTTGTCTGCCCACAGGCGGGACTTCGTCAAAGGGGAGGTCGCCATGCTCCTCTCAATCAAACACATTAAAGAGGTGAAGTACCCAACGTGGTTGGCCAACGTCGTCCTCGCCCAGAAACCGCCAACATTCAGAATGTGTGTTGATTACACTGACCTGAACAAGGCGTGCCCCATGGACCCGTTCCCTCTCCCCAACATTGATCAGCTGGTGGACGAGACGGCAGGGTGCGAGTTGATGTCGTTCCTTGACGCTTTCAGAGGGTACCACCAAATCTCCATGCATGAAGATGACGCTGAGAAGACGGCATTCATGACCCCAGAGGGAATCTTTTGCTACCTCGTCATGGTCTTCGGACTCAAAAACTCCGGCGCCACCTATACTAGGATGGTGGCCAAGATCTTCAGGGCGGTCGTTGGCCGGACGATGGAGGCATACGTCGACGATATGATCGTCAAGAGCAGGCAGGCCTCCTCCCACGCCGACGACCTCTGGGAAATCTTTGAAATCATGAAGGAGTTCAGGCTCCGCCTCAACCCCAAGAAGTGCGCCTTCGGCGTCCAGGGCGGCAAGTTCCTCGGCTACATGGTCAGCCGGAGAGGCATCGAGATAAACCCGGAGAAGACACAGGCTATCATCAACATGGAGCCGCCCCGCAACGTCAAGGAAGTACAGCGACTGACGGGGCGCCTGGCGGACCTGAACCGGTTCCTCTCTAGGTCAGCCGAGAGGGCACTCCCCTTCTTTCAGATCATGCGTAAAGCCAACAGCTTCAAGTGGACGACGGAGTGCCAGGAAGCGTTCGAAGAGTTGAAGAGGTACCTATCGTCCCCGCCCGTACTCTCCAAGCCCAAAGCCGGCGAAACCCTCTTCTTGTACTTAGGGGTGAGCACGTCGGCCATCAGCTCCGTGCTCATCCGTGAGGACGAAGGGGTGCAAAAGGCCATCTTCTACATCAGCAAGACACTCAGGGAGGCCGAGCTCAGGTACTCCCCCATTGAGAAGACGGTGCTGGCCATCGTCCATACGGTGAAGAAGCTGGGACACTACTTCCAGGCCCATGCCGTCCATGTGCTGACCCAGCAGCCTCTCGGCGCACTCATGAGGAGCCCCACCAGCTCCTCTAGGATGGTGAAATGGGCAATCTTCCTCAGCCAATTTCAAATTGAGATCAAGCCAAGGCCATCTATCAAAGGGCAAGCCTTGGCCGACTTCGTCACTGAATGCACAGCAAGGGAGACGGCCGGAGCCGGACGATACATGGATCCTATTCACTGACGGCTCGTCGGCCGCGAAATCATGCGGTGGCGTCGTCGTCCTCATATCCTCTGAAGGATTCAGAGCTTACTATGCCATCCGCTTCAACTTCAGGGTATCCAACAACGAAGCCGAGTATGAGGCCCTCCTCAGCGGTCTCAGACTCGCCGCCGGCCTCAAGGCCAAGCACCTCAAAATCAAGTGCGACTCCAAACTGGTAGTGGGCCAGGTGGAGGGATCGTACGAAGCAAAGGAGGGACGGATGCGACAGTACAAACAGGCAGCAGAGGAGTTACTGAAAGCGTTTGAAACCCACGAGATCACTCAGATCCCAAGGGCCGAGAACGCCGAAGCCGACACCCTCTCCAAGCTCAGCTCAAACACTCCAGAGCACATCTCCAGGATAGCCAACATCGAAGAGCTGAGCATGTCTAGCATTCATGCCAGTCCCATCTTATGCATCCAACAACGACCAGAGGACTGGATCTCCGACATCGTCACCTTCATCACGACGGGGGAGCTACCCCCGGACGAGGAGATGGCCAAACTTGCCAAGCTCAGGGCCCCAAGCTACACCATTGAAGATGGCAAACTCTACAAAAGATCCTATAATGGCACTCTCCTCCGATGCCTGCACCAGGATGAGGCCGACGTGGCCATGGAAGAAGTTCATTGTGGCGTCTGCTCCTCGCACCAGGGCCCTTTCAGCATGTCCCGATGCCTCGTCGTCCAGGGCTTTTTCTGGCCGACGATGGCGCGAGATTGTGCGGACCTGGCCAGGAAGTGTACCACGTGTCAGGTGCTCCAGAAGGCCCCTGGTCGGCCAGCCGTCAACTACGCCCCCGTCAGCACCGCGATTCCATTCTCTAGATGGGGGATTGACCTGGTCGGCCCCCTGCCCAGAGCCGCCGGGAACAACCGCTACATCATCGTCGCCGTCGACTACTTCACCAAGTGGGTCGAGGCGGAACCCCTGGCCAGCATCACGGGGGCCAGATGCCAAAAATTTGTTTACAAAAATATCATCACACGCTTCGGCGTCCCCCAGGAGATTATATCAGACAACGACACCCAATTCGAGGCAGCCCCTTTTCAGGAGCTCCTCCGGGAGTTTGGGGTGAAGCATCGTTTCTCCTCCGTTGCCTACCCTCAGGGCAACGGGCAGGTCGAGAACGCCAACAGGACAATCATGGAGGGGCTGAAGAAAAAACTCCAGGCCGCAGGAGGTAGTTGGCTCGACGAGCTCCCCAACATCCTGTGGTGCTACAGAACCACGCCGAGGAGGGCGACAGGTGAAACGCCTTTCGCCCTATGCTATGGCTTTGAGGCAAAGGCACCCACGGAAGTTGCCATTCCCAGCCGACGGGTGGAACAATACGAGCCTGACGCCAACGAAGAAAACATGAAGATTGACCTGCACCTGGTCGACGAGAGGCGTGAGCAAGCTTACGTCCGAGCGGAGAACTACCGGCGTCAAGTAAAATCATACTATGACGCCAAGGTACGTTCCCGGGAATTTCAAGTGGGGGACTACGTCCTCCGTCGAAGGGAAGCAAGCCAGCCGACAGAGGGTGGCAAGCTAGCATTGAAGTAAGAAGGGCCCTACATCGTCAGTGTCGTGGTCAAACCCGGCACCTACAAGCTTAAACGCCCGAATGGGTCCAATGTCCAATCATCAGCGGCCTTCACAGCGGCAGCCTCGGCCTCAGCTTTTGCCTTCACGGCTTCATCATTTCTGCGCCGTTCGGCCTCAAGCGCCCTCTGGCTCTCCTCGAGTTTGGCCAGGGCATCGTCCCTGGCTGCAGCTGCCTCATCGGCCCTCTTTTGCAAGGCCTTGGCATCCTCCCGGAGCCGATCCAAGCAGGCCACCGCCTCATCGGCCGAGGCAGCCTTCTGCTCAAGCTCCCTCAGGCGAGCAATCTCCCGGTGCTGCCTCTTGTGGCTCTCCATGAGCATGAAGGCACCCTGCACAAAAAAGGCAAACAAAGACTCAGACAAATGATTCCACCCGGACGACGAGAAAAACGACAAATAAGAAGGAAGGGAACTTACTTGGACGAGGAGGTCCATCCCGCCTTCGTACACCTTGACGTCCCCGAGCCTCTTGAGGTAGGCCCGATCTTTGGCCGGCATGGCCTGGGCCAGCACATCGTGGCCGAGGACGACATCGTCAAAAACACCCCCGCCGACGGGGTATTCCACCATCTTCTGGTAGGTGGCAGCGGCAATCTCCTTGCCGGCCCTCTTCGTCCGTGGCTCCTGGACGAGAGGGAGCGATTGGGCAGCATCGCTTGGAGCAGCAGTAAGATCCACAACGGGACCACTATCGTCCACACTTGGGACGGTCAGAGTACCGACCTCATCGACATGGGAAGGAGACGGTGCCCTCTTCGTCTTCTTAGTGACATTCAGGCCAGCCTCGGTCAATTTCTTCTGGCCGTCAGTGGGAGGCCTCTTCTTCTTGGACTGGGCAGGCTTCGGGGCCGCACCAGCAGTAGCCCCGCCCCCCTCGGCCGCGGCACGTCTGGCCGCCTCGGCCGCCTTTGCAGCTAACTCCTCGGCCGCCTTGGCCTTGGCTATAGCCATGATTGAACGGCGATCCATGACAAACTCTACACAAAGGAAAACGAACAGATTAGCAAGGCAAAAGAACGAATAACAAAGGAAGAAAGTCGAAGAAAGAATTACCATCGGCCTCAGCAGGAATGCCCAAATCCGGGCCGTCGGCCTCTTCGAAGGTGGTGGTCATCCTCGGCCAAAGTTGGACATCGTCCTCCTTGTCGCCATACACATAGTATCTTAAGAAGCCGAGGGCGGTCATCTTGTATTCGGTGATGTAGTCCTTCACGCTCCTCGGCCCCCCTTCCAAGAACGCCTCCACCTGAGCATCCAAGATAGAACTCCTCGGCGGGTCGTGCAGATTGAACCTCCCGGTATGGCCGAGAGAGGGAAACTCAGTGCCATTCTCACCAAGGGATACAAAGACGAACTTGCTCTTCCACCCATGAATGGACGAAGGCAAGTCCGTGAAGCTCCTCTTCTTCGGCAGCTGTTGGAGGGTAGCATAGACCGCACAGTTTTTTTGGCTTCCTCGGCCTATCTGATACAGATTCATGAACAGAGCCGTCGTCGGCCTGTAGCCCAGCTCCTCACAGCGGAGCAAGAACCCCACCATCAATGAGTAGCTGTTCGGCGTCAGCAAGGCCGGAGGGAGCCCCACCATGTCAAGATATTCGGTGATGAAGGGATGAAGGGGAAACCTCAGCCCCTTAGCGAAACTCATCGGGTATACTCCAAAGTATCCCGGTGGCGGATGAAGTACATGGTCCGTCAGCCTGGGTGCCCTAACCCGCCCGAACGGCCCCACGTACATCTGGGCAACCAAGTAGTCAGCCGCGCTGCTCTCTGGCTTGATCAAGAAAATATTTCTGAGATCCAGGTAGGAGACGCCCGGCCCGCTCTTCAGCCTCCTTATTCTCTTCGGCTTATCTGCTCCCTTCACGGCAGACACCGGTCTCGGGCATGGAATAACAGCGGAAGTGGACGCCCCGTCCACCACTCGGGACGCACCTGCGTCCTCACCTTTTGAAGATGAGGCGGACTCCTCGTCCTCACCTTCCTCGTCCACCGGCTCTCCGGACTTGTAAGGACTTAAACGTTCTATCTCTTCCTCGAACTCCTCAAGCACCTCATAGTCGAGTGACCTAGTGGAGGGCTGGTCATCGTACGGATAGTACTCTTCGTCTAAGCTCTTCATCATAACAACTACTACGAGCCTAAGGGGAATAACTTAGGATCTAAGGGTGTTCAAGCGCCTAACACTAGATCACTAGCCTAGGAAGCAAAGTATGCAAAGTACAGAAGATTGCGATGAACACTAACCTTGAACACGAAGAACACGAAGAACACGAGCTTGGGAGTTTATCTCTCTAGAAATTTGGCCAGCACTTCGACAACTCAGATTGCAAATGAGGTTTCTCGTCGGAGGGGGAGGGGTATTTATAGAACCCCCCACCCAACGGTCACTACACGTGGCACCCTTCCAATGGCCACATCAACGGCCACCAATGGGAGGCCACCACGTCACCAATGGGCCAAGCCCAACCTACATATCAAGAGCCCACTGGCAAATCAGACTCTACGGCCTATACGCTTGCCGGCTCCACATAACGCCAGCAAAGCGCCCACGACGGCCAAGGCACCCAATGCTTCCACAGCGATAAGGAGATGACAACGGCTAGGAAAGTAATGAACGCCCGTAACAGCCACAGAACCAAAGGAACAAAGAACCCACAGCCATCGGCTCCTCGTAACGACCCTTGATGATAACTCTTTACAAGCGATCTGCGCACAAGGGTTCTCCCACAGGGTTACCTTGGCCAGAAAATCGCCATGAGGGTTGGATTCAGGGGCACTACGGAAAGGCCGCTTCGGCCAGGGACTCAAGCAACTCCTTCACCCTCACACTCTTCGGCCTGAAGCAGTGGGGGACTACACCGGCCTCAACAAAACAAAAAGGAACAATGCAAAGAACACAAATGTAACCACAAAGCATGATCACATCGTCCATGCATCACAACGGCGCCAAGACTTTCGTGACTCCATCTCCGGCCAGGTACTTTGGACAACACGGCGCCTCGTCGGCCAAAGGCACATACACGGCCAACAGGCCACCTAAGGCAAGGACACTCATCGTCCTCCGCCACAGTTAATCATAATGGGCTCTTCGGCCAAGAACACGAAAGCCAGTCAGCGACGGCCAAAAAGAGTGCGCAAACACCCTTACCGGCCACCCAAAGGAAAGGACACCATCGTCCTCAAAGCAAGGTTCAACCTCAACAGCCTCACCGGCCCAAATATAAACCTCAACCATCAACGTCCAAGAAAGGGAAAACGTGCCTTCAACGGCCACCATCGAAGCAGGACTCTCATCGTCCCCAAACGAACACACCAAGGAAACAACGGCCTCCCCGTCCACAGCGAAGAGCGGGTAACGACCAAGCACAAGATTACCAAGATGGAAACAACGCCAGCGCCGCAACAGCTAACGGCCTGGGAGTGCCCGCATCGGCCAAAAGCACCAAAGCACGGGAATCTACTCTCCTTCACTTCGTCTACGTCTCAGCTTAGAGAGTGGGGGACTCCTGATGGAGTATATGGGTCTGAGCCCCCGGACCCACATACTCAGAAGAACAGAAAGCACAAGACACCGAGTGGCGCCCACGTCGGCCAAGGGACCCCCGTCGGCCGAGAAGGTGCCAACTCAGATTATGGTCCTGAAGCCAAGGAACCCGGGTGCCCTCGTCGGCCGTGCCCTCGTCGGCCGTGCCCTCGTCGGCCGCGCCCTCGTCGGCCACGAAGACCTCACAGAACCGGATTCTACACTTACTCATTTGTACAGCCCATTAGTGGCTTTGTATTCGGCCCAGTAGCGGTCCAGTTGTAAATGGGCCTCCCAAGCCCAAGGCTTGGGAGCCCAGCCCGTATTTTCTCTATAAATACTCCCCTTGGGAGTAGTTATAGGGGTGACAAATTCATTCTATTGAAGCATATTATTGCACTTCTCTCTCTAGCTCTCACTTCTCTCTAGATATATACTCTATCAAGTACTTTACCAATTTTGTTAAGTACATTTTAAATATTGTTGTTATTGACGTAGTATTAAATACTTCGTATAAATCAATCAAAAAGAAAAAAAGAGAGATGATGCTAAGTATGTGAGTTAAATTGGGGCAACGAAAGAAAGCCCAGGACTAAATTGGCCGATCCCGTACAATTGTGGGCGCACAAAGTGTTAACGAAGGTGCGCCAAGATAGCCCGTATTTTTAGGTGGTGTTTGGAACTGATTCTGATTCTGCTTCTTTTTTAAAGCAGAAGCAGAATCAGAATCAGTTTTCAGAAGCTTGTCACCCCCAGCTTCTAAAAAAACTGATTCTAGAAGTAAATTAGAGCACAGAATCACTTCTGCACTTTTACCCAAACACTCCAACTTCTGCTTCTGCTCCCTGAAGGAGCAGAAGCAGTTTTAAGAATCAAATCCAAACACCCCCTAATATGAGAATTGTAGGTTTAGCATATATAGCAAATCCAAGTTCAATAACAATGAGGTATAATTAATGCTAGCATCAGCATAGTTGAGATAGGTTATTGGAGTAAGTATGCTCCTGGGTTGTTTATTAAGTGGGAGAAGGTACACATATACCCCTGCAATATGGGTGTGAGAACAAATATACCCTTGTTCTATTTTTCGGAACAAATATACCCCTAAAGTATATGTTGAAATGCATATATATTCCTAAACTTTTAAAAAGTGCAAAAGTACCCCTCATGTTCTTATAAAGGAGCAAATTTACCCTTATTAACTTTAAATAGATAAAAGGGAGAAAGTACACATATACCCCTGCAATATGGGTGTGAGATAAAATATACCCTTGTTCTATTTTTTGGAACAAATCTACCCCTAAAGTATATGTTGTAGTGCATATATATTCCTAAACTTTTAAAAAGTGCAAAAGTACCCCTCATGTTCGTATAAAGGAGCAAATTTACCCTTATTAACTTTAAATAGATAAAATAATTAAATTTCAAAAAACACCAAAAAAGTATAAATTCAAATTTAAAAATAATTTTTTTTAAAAATGTACTTGTTTTCAATTCTCCCTTTTATTTTTTTTTTATATCACAATTTAATATTGTTAGTATAAAATATTGTTTCAATACTTACTACTTTCGAAAAAGTGTTAACATATGTGTTGCAACTTGCACTTTAAAAATATACTATTTTTTTGCATTCTTTGCACTATAAAATTACATATTTTGTATATATAAATAGTCAAAGATTACAAAATAGAGAATTTAATTTTAATAAGGGTAAATAAAATCAAAGATTTTTTTTTTGAAAAAGATACTTCCTCCGTTCCATAAAAGTTGCAAAATTGGAATTTCTGCACTATTCACACACCTTACTTTAACTACGATTTTCTAATAATATATATAATAAAAATATTATGTATAAAATATTAATAAATTTGTATTAGTGTAAATTTCCAATATATTAACTTTTTTTAATGTTTACTAATACGTAAATAAATATAATTACAGTCAAAGTTGCGCGTTGGCAAACGTGAAAGTCAAATTGTTGCAACTTTTATGGAACGAAGGATAGTATTTTATTAATGAAAAAGAAAGTACAAAAACAAGACTAATCTGTGTTGAAGTACCCACTTAATAAACAACCCAGAAGCATACTTACTCCAATAATCTATCTGAACTATGCTGATGCTAGCATTAATTATACCTCATTGTAGTAGTAGGTGGGTACTGAAACATACTTATTCTGTGTTGACAAGGAAGGATCCATCTGGAGGTGGGTACCCTCTGGGTGGGTAACATTTGATCAAAACTCAAAAGCTAATCTAGATTTGGCCGATTAAGTTCTTACCAATTTAATATGAGAATTGTAGGTTTAGCATATATAGCATATCCAAGTTCAATATAACACTTATGTGCTTCCTTTCCAGACAATGAGGTATAATTAATGCTAGCATCAACATAGTTGAGATAGGTTATTGGAGTAAGTACGCTCTTGGGTTGTTTATTAAGTGGGAGAATGTACACATATACCCCTGCAATATGGGTGACAAGGAAGGACCCATCTGGAGGTGGGTACCGAAACATACTTAATTTGTGTTGAAGGTCCGTCATGTGTGGTAACTGATCCGATTGCTCTACACACATGGCGGTTATGAAGACGAGTTGTGAGCAATCAACTGTTGCACATTATCAAGGGGAGTATTGGCATGTATACTACCTCACTAAGCAGAAGATCAACAAATGCACATCCCATCACCAACACGTGCCAAGAACAAACAACGAGTGCATATTCTGAGGGGGAGTGTTTCTTTTTCACTACTCCTGGTGTCAAACAACGAAGAAAGCACATTCCAAGGGGGAGTTTTCTACTTTACTCCCAGGGTAACAAACAACAACTTGCAACTTTTGAGGGGGAGAGGGGGGGTTTCATTTTTCTCTTCCTGGTGCTAGACAATGTAAAATGCAAGGATTCTCTCAAGGATGCAAATTTTGAGGGGGAGTTTTCAAAGTTGTCCTCCAAGCGCCAATCATCATCAAAGGCATCCTACTGAGTGCTCCAGTTGAGGGGGAGTACAGAGAGAAAACAAAAGAGCAAAGAGAAATGAGAGATAAGTCCCAATGGCTTAGTAAACCCAACTTAGCCTACCCAAGGGATAAAGCCGATAGTGAGTGAGTAACTGAGCGAACACTATGAGAGTGAGAAAGCGGAAAGCTCAAGTGAGCAAGAGAACAATAATCATTGTCAAATCTGCTACCTCTATTGTGCTATCAATCGAGAAAATTACTCCCAGTCACTCAAATACTTTGGACAATCCCCATAGGTTTCAGGACTGAATTTATTCAGATCCCGGGTAGAAGTCGCTGCATTTTGTCCAAACGACGCATGCACAACCCTACCTAAGACCACTTACTTGTCTCGCAACAGACATGTGTTTAATCATATTTCACGGGGAACCTCATCTCTTATCACCGTCTCCTTTAAGGTGACTTATACTGATTACAGTGGCCCACAGCCCCACGCCAGTGAACTTTCATTGATCACGTCGTGTCTAGTTACCTCACACCCAAATGTTTTGAATTTTATAGGACACAGACGCACTTTTAGAGTCAGATGTAGGTCTTCATGACCCGCGAAAACTTCCATAGGGCTCATCTATTACATATGTAGACCAATGATCGGAAGGAAGTCTTGCTGTTGCAACATAGAAATCACCAACTTGTTCAGGCCATCGCTTCAGAGTTTATCTCTATAGTGATGATAACGGGCATCTACATGACCCCAGGGGGCTACATTATCTTTGCTGATCTTTTATGATCATGTCATAGCAACCAGAGTGACATCTACTTTAGATGCCTCACAATGACGGGTTGGAAGTCATGTTAGAGCTTTTATGCTTCTATCATTTTTAATGCTTTTATGATCATGTCATAACAACCAGAGTGACAACTAGAGTGTTTACATTGATGTTGTGTTAACGGAACACCTCAGTGTTCTGGTTTTTATCATTTAACCTTATATTGGTTGAACACGATTGAACACGAAGCTTTCTTAAGAAGTCGAGTTCAACAAAAAGACAAATATATTCACGCTACAATGCTGATTGAACACCAAGGGGGAGATTGTTGGGAATATTTTATGGTGTCAAATCTATTTAAATATCTTTGTATTTGCGTATTAATTATTTATATTAAATAGGCTAGAAAAGGATATGGGGCCAAAGTTGTCAAGCCCATATTCATGGCATAAAGCCTTTACGCAAACCTGCCTGCATATATAAATATGCGCATAAGGCTTAGGTTTGCGTTAACTTTTGATATTCGACCTTTAGAGCTTCAGCGCCAACATTATTCTGTAAAAGGTTTACACGGTATACCAGAGAGGGTTTCAACAATCTTCATATTGTCATATTATTCTGTGATTCACTCTTTAATATATTGCTGTTAGATTATCATCTTTGTAATACGGACCAACAGTGCGATTTTATCGGTTGCGGTTTTCGAAACCGTAAACCGATAAAACCGAACCGATAAAATCGAAACCAACGAACACCCCTTCTTTGCATAACGGCGCATCTCGAGACTCCACATTCACTCATTTAATATAGCATTGGTAAAGGTGGCAATCTGAGCATTGACATAATACTTGAATCCGGTTTCTCTGCGTGGATTTGGCTGTCAGGTAGGATGCCTACCTATTTATGATCGTCTGATGTGATATTTGTTGATCCCAAAGCTCGGCTCCTTTTTTCTTTGCCGCGGATTTGAGCCAAGGACTCTGCCGTATGCCAAAGAATCTGTTTCCATAATACTCTCCTAGAAATAGAAATAAGTAGTCAAATAACTGATAGATACGGACAAGTCTTTTGATATATACGGTGGAGATGAAACTATAGGGGTATGTTTGGTTCAAGGAATGTCAGGAATGTCAGATTGCTAGGTATGATATATTGATGGTAATGTATTCAATTGATTCTCATTTGTGTTTGATTAACATCAAGGAAATTTGTCATAATTTATTTGGTTGAAAGATATCTTATATTACATATATGATGAATTACTTTTATGCCCTTTAAATCTATAACTCTTATAACATAAATACCTTAAAAAATTAAAATGTTAAGGCAAAAAATATGCAAATAACAAGAATAGACATTCGAATATAATTGATACTTTGTCCGTCCCACCTAAAAGGTTACACAATTTACGATGTTCGATTGACCATGAAACTAACCGATCTGTGTCAATAATAAGATTATTTTTAGTAAATAAAATTTACATATTAAGACACTACATTAAAAGTTTTATAAAGTCACAAAAAAAAAATTAATAACAGTTGAATATATAAAGAAATTAAATGAAAAGAGGTAATTAATTGAAGGTATTTTCGGAAAAAATTAGATCACCCCTACAATGTGAGATAACGTAAGGCATGAATGGATTTAACATTCTCTTCCATATAACATTCCCGAGAATGTAACATTCCTAATTTTTCTTCAAACCAGTGAACCGTATCTGATTACCCCGACCAAATGGGCCCTAGAAGACTCTGAGATAAACTGATAAAGCGGTATGCCCTAGAAGGTGTTTTACAGACTCACCCTTACGTTACTCTACATATCTGCCCTTCCATTTCGGCTTCCGCCACTGTCTTGCGCCTCCATCTGTATTGGCTATGGCTCGGTTTCAAGGTTATGGTTCAGCTAGAGTACAACCTGCCGAATGCTTGGCACCACGATTTCTCTGTATAATTACTATTTAAAAGGTACATGTTTTTAAATATCCATTCAATTTTTGTCATCTATTTCTAACTCCTTGCTGTAATCATGCCAGTCATTGGGGTGTTTTGGTTGGTTTTCTTTTTTGTTTGACACTTTCATTTCAAATTAATGTAATACTTCGGATTTGGTGAAGTTCACTTATACTTTCAAGAGGTCGTCGTTCACAGTCCACTACTAGAAAATGGAGGATTATAAAGGAACAGGGTAGGAAAAATCATTACTATCTATTATTATGGGAGGTTTTTAAGAGAAACTTGTAAAATAGATAATGGACTGATCGATTTAAGTAGGAAATTGATATTTGAGTATAACAACATAATACAAAATTAACAATATACTCTGTATTCAGGGACGTATCCAAAATTTCGAGCCTAATTGGACGAAAATTTTTGTTAGAGTAGCGGGTCATTTTTTCAATGGTGGCAGGGTGACTTTTTTTCCTAGTGTAGCGGGCTGATATTTTTCACCAGTGTGAGGCTTTGCGATTATTTTTAGGAGAAATTCATTGTAATAATCCTAATTATTGGCGGTCCGCTTATAATAATCCCAACTATCGATTATTTCAGAATAATCCTAACTTTAGGGATCTTCCGCCAATAATGGTTCGACGTGACCGACTGTAAATAAATTCTTATAGTTTCTAAAAAAGATATAGAATATAATCCATATAAATGATCCCAAATTTTATTTAAAAAAAATCTATTTAAAATTCACTTGTTGGAGCAGGTAATATGTGGTCATGGACCATTATTGGCGGACGGTCCATATAGTTGGGATTATACAAAAATAATCAATAGTTGAGATTATTGTTAGCGAACCGGTAATAGTTGGTATTATTATTTTCAATTTTTCCTTATTTTTATTCAAAAAATTTCATTAATACATACACATCGACATTTAAATCTATATCTTTAATTTTATAATTGAAGAGCTCTAGAAAGAAAGTATTGATACATTAAATCGTAATAAATGACAAATAAAAGGAAAATAATTTGAAAATAAAAAGGATATATAACGTTTTATTTGAAAATAAAGAGTTTATAAGGAACACATTCACCAATACTTTTAAAACAACGTCTACATTGTCTAAATACATGAATCTTATAAAAATAAAGAACGTGTTTTTAAATTACAATTTTTGCCTACCAAGGAGGGTATTCATGAGTCACGATGACTTTTCTTAATGTTATAATAGTATGTATGAGGTTATTCTTTTTAGAATAATATTATATTGGTAATTCATATATATAGTGCATATTATATTTGTATTAATGCTAAACTAAGTTACAGTTTATTATCTATGCAATAAAGTCTTTTTAGAATGTAAGAAATAAATGAATTGTGTATTTTAATGTCAATAAACATTTATATTTTGGACTCACTTCACATCGTTTGTAAACTGTGTGACTAGTGTTCGGTATTTAATATCGTTTGTAAACTGTGTGACTAGTGTTCGGTATTTGAGTACTAGTTATCAAATAAAGATAATTAAACATTACAAAACTAAGAATTTTTATATAATAAGTATCATAAATCTTAAACAATGAGTTGTTCTATTGTTTATTTATTTAAGTTATGTAAATTATCTTAGGTGTTTCTTCTTTTAAATCTCCAAGTAAGTATTACATTATGTAAGACTATAAATCAATTTTGAAAACTAAAAGTTAAGAGGGCGAATCTAATCAAAGTATGAAAATTTTAGGAAAATATTATATATATTGTAGAAAATTTTGAAAGTTCAAGAGAGGCCGTCGCCCCTCGCGTCCCTTAAATCCATCCCTGTCCGTATTATTTACGTTGGAATGGATCATGGTTTTTTTATTTATTACTCCAATTTCATAAAATTTGATCAAAAGCTAATCAACATTTCGATTAAAAAAATTAAAACTCCGTATTTGATATTTCCTAAAGGAAGCCATACTAACAAGAAAAGTCAAATAATAGTGTCTTTCCTCTTCAATTTTTTCATTCGTTGTCTTTGTGCTATTGGCTGATTATGTTCGAGAAATTTACTCAAATAAGACCAAACCTTCTTAAAATTGCAAAAATAAGACACATAAGTTTCGTCTAACGCGCGTAGGACTAATTTTGCGTTAAATTGACAAAAATAACCTTTCTAACTGCAACACACGTATGATAACCTCATTGATGGTTAAGCCATCCCATTACGGCAATTCCCGGTTTCCAAGTTCCACTATCATCATGGCCGCCGAAAAAAAGATGCCAAACATTAAATGAAGACTCACTGCCGAAACAGTAATTCGGTCGACATAACTCATTTGATCAAAACTCTGAGTCTGTAAAACTTCCTACGGTTGAAGGAGAATCGTTTAGTATAGGAGATTAGCTTCGTTGACGAGAGTCGCTTCGTTGAGGACACTTGAAGGTCGAAGCAATGGATTTATCAGATATAGTTTCTATAAAAATCAATTCCGAAATGATATGTACTTTTTTCTTAACGGAATGCCTGAAAATCAATGTTGTTTGACCGTTAATGGAGTTCCTAGTTTATGAATATGTGTTATTTATGTAGAATTTGAGATGTAGATGCATAAGTGACAGTTTACAGAGTTATACCGGCAATTTCATATGAAAGTGACATTGCATGAATATGTGCTTATGTTGCCAACGTAATCTTATATGAAGACTATCATGACATTCTGCTTCAAGTAGTGACATTGTATGAATATGTGTTAGGTTGAAAACAAAATGACATCACATATAATGAGGAATTGAAAATTGATGCACTAATGACAGTTTAATAAATTTTATGAGATCATATGGTGGCATTTTGTATGAAAGTGACATTCCATGAGTATGTGGTTATATACTGGCAATGTAACCTTATATGAATGTTACCATGACATTATGCCTTAAATAATGACATTGTATGAATATGTGTGAGCTTCAAAGCAAAATGACATCACATTGAATGAGAAATTGAGAAACTGATGCACTAATGACAGTTTAATAAATTTTATGAGATCATATAGTGGCATTTTGTATGAAAGTGGTTATATACTGGCAATGTAACCTTATATGAATGTTATCATGACATTATGTCTTAAATAATGACATTGTATGAATATGTGTGAGTTTCAAAGCAAAATGACATCACATTGAATGAGAAATTGAGAAACCGATGCACTAATGACAGTTTAATAAAATTTATGAGATCACATAGTGGCATTTTGTATGAAAGTGACATTCCATGAGTATGTGGTTATATACTGGCAATGTAACCTTATTTGAATGGTATCATGACATTATGCATTAAATAATGACATTGTGTGAATATGTGTGAGCTTCAAAGCAAAATGACATCACATTGAATGAGAAATTGAGAAACTGATGCACTAATGACAGTTTAATAAATTTTATGAGATCATATGATGGCATTTTGTATGACGTGTCATTATTGTTAGTCATTTTTTATGTTAAACTAGTTTACACGGTGATTAAAGTGCATATATATGTGTGAACTTGACAGACAATAACAAGAGCTTTTAAGAAGTCAGTGTTAGTGAAGTTGGAAGACTTGCGTGTTAACTCCTACTGCAATGTTGCTGAGGTTCTTAAGAAAATAGACATATCTAAGAATACTGTATTTGGTTGGATGTTAAGAATAGAAGACATGTCTTGGCTGAGTGGGCAGTTGATTTTGGGATTGATTGGAAACTTTGTGATTGAAGTTAATGGAAACACAAATGACTGTGTCATCAGGTTTCACATTAAAGACAGTGTCATCAGCTGCCAGAAGCATGATCTTGCAGTAATGTGTGCTTTAAAGTTTGGAGCTGTGAAGCCAAATATTTCCGAATAGCTTGAAGGAGATATATGGACAAATTATTTAGGAGCCAAGACAACTGTGACTTGTGTAGATATTCAGAATGCATTGAAGAATTACAAGAGCATTGATGATAGTAGACTGACAAATGATGGAGTCAAACTGGCACTACTATACATACTTTCACATTGCTTATTTGGGAATCAATCTGCTAGACCCATGAAGGCATACTACATAAATTTAGTTAATGACTTGGATGCATTCAATGCTTATCAATGGAGTGATGACGTTTCGGTGGACTTAGTTAACAAGGTGAAACAGAGCTGTGAGGCACTAGATAAAGGAAAAGTAGACAGAGTAACATTCCCTGGCTTCATAGTGGCATTCCAGTGGTGGGCATTTGAAACTTTTCCTGATTTAGCAAAGGTTGGCTTGTGCAAATTCATCAAGGGGACGACACATCATACCAAGGACTCTAAAGTGGTAGTTTAAAAAAACCTACACTGGAGGTCCTTTCTGAAATTATATTCAAGAATGACAAGGTATGTTATTGATTAATATGTAAATTTTTAAATGTTTATGTGCACATATTGTTTACTAACATGGTTTTTTGTTTTAGTTTGAATGGACACATATAGTACCAACTGCAGATGAGATTGTTATGATAGAAGAGGGAAATGACATAAATGAGGAGGTGATGCACCTTGTGATTAACAATGTTGGCAGGATTGATGCTCAAAAGCCAAATACTATTGTAGCAAAAGAGAAACAAAAGGTGATGCAGACCAGAGTAGCCAAAAGAAAAACAACAAAAGTTGGGAGGGGCACGGGTAAAGCAATCAAATCTCAAGAAGGACCTTCTAGAAGAAGAAGAAACCAGACTACAGTAGAAAAAGAGAGTGATGATGATTCAAGTGATCAAGAAAGTGATGAAGGTGAAGAGACCGATAGTGATGATTCTAGTGAGAGTGGAAGGGAAGGAGATAAGTATGTAGTCTTCATGAACAAAGACAGCAAAAGTATTAAAAAGAGCATGAGAAAACAAGCAAAGGAGTTTGCCAGATTAGTGGTAGAAATGAAAAATATGAAGAAGACT
Organism: Cuscuta europaea; assembly: GCA_945859875.1. NCBI lineage: Eukaryota > Viridiplantae > Streptophyta > Magnoliopsida > Solanales > Convolvulaceae > Cuscuta > Cuscuta europaea. The sequence goes on from CAMAPE010000009.1 coordinate 23,422,478, forward strand.
AAAAAAAAGCAAGAGGATATTTTGAAAGATGTCATTCTGATGCTCAACAAAATGTCACAGAGTGTTGAGAAGAGTGAGCCCCTACAAAAGCAACTGCAGAGGGTGATACAGATGAAGAAGAAAATGGAGAAGAAAAAGAAGAAAATGAAAAAGAAAAAGAAGATGATGTGATAGCCATGACTAGGCCAGATTCTGAGAATGATGTTGTTGATATGGCTGTGCAAGAGAAGACTGGGTTGATGAATGCAGAGGCTGAGGATGGTGTTGTACAGAATGATGATGTTGTAGAAAATGAGAATGCTGGTATAGAGAAAGAGGTTGCAAATGTTGAGAGTGACCATTCATGTGTGAATAAGGATGCTAATGCAGAGGCCGAGGATGCTAAAGAAGAGACTGAGGATGCAGAAAGAAATGAAAAGGAAATGCAAGAGAAGAACACTGAGGAGATAGAAAAGAACACTGAAGAAGCAGTTTGTGACATGCCTACATTCAAAATACTCACTCAGTCTCAAGGTAGTGAGAAAAAAATTGAAGACAATGTCCAAATGCAAGAGGAGGGACTACCTGCACAGGAAGATAAGAAAGACACTGGTGAGTCTGGTTGGGGGATGGGCTCACAGGAAAATAGTCAGTTTGTCCAAGAGATGTGCAGGAGTGCAGATGAAGTGGCAAAAAAGGCTTTTGGGAGCTATTCTTCTAATCCATGCAGAGCACTCGTAATAACTGATCAGGTAAATGCAAAAACTCAGTAAAATGCCATTCATGTGGCATTTTCAATTGTTAAACTGACATTCAACTGCCAATGTTTATGAACATTTTGTACTTTGACATTGACTGTATATTACTTCTTTTTAATAAACATATAAGAACATAGTAAATAATATATATTATGTCAATGCCTTAGGAGGATCTTCCCAAACAAAAGCGTGTTGTTAGGTCACCAATGAAGTACATGGGAACTGAGCATGCATCAAAGAGGAAGAAGAGAGAAAAGAGAAAGAAAAGAGAAGATGAATTTCTGCCACCTTTGAAGAAAATAATTGGACCTTTCTCTGAAGATCCAACAGAGAACCTACTGGTTGAAGAAATATAGAGGGTGAAACAATACGTGGAAGTTGGATTGGTGAAGAACTTCACAAAAAACAAAACTGGCAGAAGGTACAAAAAGGACGAAGACAGAATGACCAACAAACTAATTTTGCTAGATACAATGAAAGTTGAATAAAAAATGGTTATATGACCTGTTTATGAATGACCAATGGATCACTGACAAGGTACGCATACAAATGATCATATATTTGTCAGTTTAATTACAGTGTAAATTTAAATAAATCTGAGTCAGTACAGAATGACATTATCAGTTAGTTTGCTTTACCATTAATTGCTAAATGTGTATTTACTTCTTACAGCATGTTGAGGTAGTAATGTACTATTTGGGCATGAAAAGGGTGCATTACAAACTGTCACCGAAGTATACCACAACTGGCCCTTTTTCTTGCAAATACTCAAGCGTGAACTTGACACAATATCAAAGGGGTACAAAACCTACCACAAGTCAGCAGAACAAGAAAACATTGTGCATGAAATAATAGGTGCTAACAACTATAGCCTACACTGGAGCAAAGCAAACTATGTGTACTTTCCTTTGAATACTGGTAATCATTGGGTGTTGTTAGTACTAGATATCAAGCAAATAAAAGTTAGGGTGTACAATTCAAATACCATAAGAGGTGATTCACTGAGGGTTATCAGATCCTATTATGCAAGCATAACTGTGCTCCTGCCCAGAATTATGGATTATTACAGAGTCTATGAACTGATGGGTGAAGAGAGTATGGGTGAAAGGTATTTGGAAGTTGAGCCTATAGAAGGATGTCCACAACAAGATGATGGGTCATAAGAGCATATAAATTTACTTGAATAGATTGCGTAATAGTGAACTTCTTTTTTATTTTAATTTTTTTTGCTTTATGTTATGCATCAGGGGGAAACTGTGGAATATACATGTTGAAGATGGCAGAATTTCTAATGGTAGAGATGGACATGGATGCCATATATCCTGAAGCAATACCCTTGTTTAGGGAAAAAATGGTAACTAAGTTGGTTCAATACATCCAGAGAAGGCAGGCTGAGAAAGAATGAAGTGTAGCTTTTAATTTAATATGTAATAGTACTTTTGGAACATCCAGTACATTTGTTTTTAAACAATTATGCTTATCCTTTATTATTGTTTTGAAACAATTATGTTTATCCTTCGTTATTGTTTTTGAACAACATGTTGTTTGACTTTGTTATTGTTTTCGAACAGAACGTATGAACATATGTTTCAAATGGTAATGGTTCATACTTCATAGGATACTTGTGTTCATCTATACTTGTGTTAACTTTTAGATGACATTTGTTGTATCAGCAATTGACATCATATATAAACATATGTCATTTTTAATAAACAAAAGGGAGAACTATCAAATAAGTCCTCGAACTTTCATAAAAAGTGCAAGTAAGCCCTTTTACAGAAGGCTTTGTTCGGCTATCATCATTTGGGGCAGTTTCTGGTAGAATTTTTTGATTAAATTATTTTGAGCATCTTCTTCATTAAGTCTAGTTTTTTCATACCAAAGTTCAGCTAAAAACTCAATCGAGAAAGCAGTCAAATGATTTTTTGAAATATATTGCGCTGTCTAACTACGCAGTTATCTTCAAATATTCATTTGACTGCCTTCCCAATTTAATTTTTAGCTGAAATTTGGTATGAATAAACTGGACTTAATGAAGAAGATACTCAAAAAATTTTATCAAAAAATTCCACCGAATGACGATGTCTGGACAGAGCCTCCTATAAAAGGGTTTATTTGCACTTTTTATGAAAGTTCGAGGGCTTATTTGATAGTTCTCCCTAAATAAAATGACATCAAAGAATGATAGAATTTTGTTTATATGCACCATTTAAATGACAATAAAGTGACATTTGACATGACATTTTTTGAACCTAAAATATCATCAAATATGACAAAACACAAACCATAAACACTAAATGCCAGAATGGCTAAATCAATACCTTAAATGTTTAAGGAAATTATAACTACGTCCAATGAGTTGGCAAAGGTAAATCATTGGGTATTCATTGGAATGAGATTCCTACAAGTTTATTCAATTATGTTTATGTACAGGATATTTGTATTTTCATATGCAAGGATTGTTTGTGGGGTCAGATTTGATTACATGCAGCATGTAAATGACATAAAATGACAATTACATGACATTTTTTAGTAAATCAAATGACATCAATAGTGAACAATGTCAATTACGCATATACAATAGGACATCACAGTATTGACATGCCATTGTGGGCAATGAAAATGACTAAATATATTACACTGACATCAAATGTGAAATACATCATTCAATTCTATCCATAACAAACTGTCATCAATTGTGAACAGAAATTGCCATCAAATCTGACATATGTCAGTTACGAGTAAACAAAATGCCAAAACATAAGTCCTGAAAACTGAATGGTAGAACATTTAAACAAATGATAACTACGTCCAAACCCCATAATAGAATTCTTAAAAGTATTGTATAAAAACAAAAGACAGAATACAATGAATTAGCCATGGGCATCACTGGGTATTGATTGGAATGAGATTCCTACAAGTTTTCTTATTATACCCAAGCACATGGCATCTAGAACATTTTTGTCTTTTTGAACCTCTATATTCTCCGATGGATGGGATCCTGGATTTCTTCGGGCGACCAGGAGGATGCTTCATACAAGTTGGTGGCTTGCATAGTTGGTTTTGAATAGTAGCAGTAACAGACCAACTGTCACGTTCAACAATTGGATGCATAATACCAGACCATGTAGCAAGCCAAGCATCTCTAGTGTAAAAAGGAGAAATGTAAGTATAACATGACGTATAGCAATTGCAACAACAACATGAACACAAACAAAGTGATCTAGTTGAAACTGGCCACAAGTACAACTTCTAGAGTTGAGATTGACCACAAAGAACGTGCATCTGCTAGCAACAACTTCAAATTCATATGCACATGATGGTTTCACCTAGAAAATGGCCAAAATATGAATATCAAATTAGAATAAAAACGAAGTATCTAAACAATATACTAACACAAGAACAAAACTGACAGATTTGCAGAATCAAAATGACATAGTGATAAACAAAGTGGCATTATATAACCAAATAAAAAACTGAGAACTGACTTATGGTTAAAAATCAGCTTTGACATACCTTCATACGTGTAGCTTCATCTTGCAAAGCTACAAGACGTTTCTCACATTTCCGTGTGAGTATAGTACTTGTTTTCTCAGCTTTTTCTTTCCTCTCTGTGAACCATTGTTGCATCCTGCCACACAAAAAATCAACAAGTTTAGAGACGGAATACTCTCTTGCACATACATTGACTTTGTTCATAGACTCAGCACAATTGGAGGCCATAATATTATATCTCTTTGGTCCATATATTACTTTTGACCATGTGTTAGCACCTATTTTCTCTAGCCAAGTCCTTATCCCGGAGTCTTCAGAATCCAACATGGATAAGTAGTCATCATATTCTTTAACAGTTGCTTCCATATAGGCAGCTTTGAACTTTCATCCCAAACTAGCTGCAGATCCTTTAAATTTGTGTGTCATGTTACGACGCAGATGATCAACACAAAAACCATGGATATCATGTGGCTAGATTTCAGAAACAGCCTTTATAAGACATTTATGCCTATCAGATACTACATAAAGGTCATGTCTGTACTGTATTGACTGACAGACTTTGGATAAAAACGATTTCCAAGAAGATTTTGTTTCAGAATCACAAATACCAAATGCAATAGGAACTATGTGATCATTGACATGTTGACAACAAGTTGTAAGAAGAGTGCCTTTATAGTAAGCCTTGAGGAATGAACCATCCAGTATAAGAACAGGTTTGCAGTAAGGCCAAGCTTCTATCCGTGCGCTGAATGACATAAAAAAGGTACAAAATGCATCATCCTTTCCTGTGACTAGATCAAACATAGAGCTGGGATTCGCCTTCTCAAGCACATAAGCCATAGAAGGCAAAACATGATAGGATTCAAGATCAGAACCAAATTGAAGCTACATTGCTTTCTTCTGTGCTTTCCAAGATTTTTTGTATGACATGGAAATTCCATACTGCATACTCATGTCTTCACGAATTTGTTTTGGTGGGTGCGGTTTAAGGGAAGCATCAAAGTATTTATGCGCAATAAGTTTTGCTATCACAGTAGCAGTTGCCTGTCTATGTTTGCCTTGTCTATAATCAATAGAGCATGTGTGTTCTGGACAGAATCTAAAAGGACAAAACAATGACATTTTTATACAAGTGAGTAATATACATTTGGCATTCTTGGTTAAGAAGTGATAAACCCAGAATTCTAAACAATCAAACAATCTAAGCAGTTATGAAGAAGCAGATAGAATATTATGAGATGAAAAACCAAATCTGGTATACCGTATGAACTGGCCGCTGCTCTCCCTGGAGAAGGAGAGCAGCGGCAACCCTAATCTCTCTATCTCTACGCCTTTATGCTCTCTAAGCCTCGATCGATGGTTAGGGTTCCCGTAAGTTAGTCTCCTTTTATAGGAGAAGTTAGCTAACTTACGGGTTACAAGGAAGCCCTCGAGCTGATACACATTTGTGACCCGTATTACACGTTTAATTAATAACTCCACGAATACAAAGATATTTAATTAGATTGGACACCATAAAATATTCCTAACAATCTCCCCCTTGGTGTTCAATCATGTTGAATCAACATTGCAGCGTAGATATCTTTGTCTTTGTTGTTATTCAGCTTCCCTTTTTCTTTGAACTTGACTTCTCAGGAAGGCTATCTGAAGAAATCCTTGCAATCTCCCCTTTGATGTCTTCTTGACAATTTGATCTTTGATGATGGGGGTTGAGGGACCTTCAGTATCTTGCATGTAGTCCTTGCCTTCCAGAAGTTGCTCTTGATCAGCTTGGATGAAGTCCGGTGACGCCTCTAGAATGAGTGTTCTTTGGAGAATAGGAGACGCCCATGGAATTCATCTTCAGGACACAAGTATTTGACCTCTGTCTCCTCCACAATGTAGTCTTTTTGACTGTTTGAAATGAATGCATTTGAGGAGAACTTGTCGGTGGCACAGCGGAACATAATGATGGTTGACTTGTGAGCGTAGCCGACCATTTGAGTTGCGAAGATAGTAGAGAGAGTTTTGGAGGAGAGAAGTGTCCCAGAATGCCTCTTTTTGACAGTTAACGGCATGTGGACCATTCTCCCCCTCATGACGATCCGATGACTCGGGACGTCATGCCTTTATTCTTTTATTCTGCGGAAATAAAACATGAAAAACAAGCAGAATATAAAGAAGATAACGTAGCCCCCGGGCTCGTGTAGACGCCCGTTATCATCACTATAGAGATAAACTCTTTAGCAATGGCCTGAAAATGTTGGTGATTCTTATGTTGCAACAGCAGGACTTCCTTCTAATTATTGGTCTACATCTGTAATAGATGAGCCCTATGGAAGTTCTCGCGGGTCATGTAGACCTGCAACTGACTCTAAAAGTGCGTCTGCGTCCTAGAAAATTTCAAAACATTTGGGAGTGAGTAACTAGACACGACATGATCAATGAAAGTTCAGTGGCATGGAGCTGAGGTCACTGTAGTCAGTATTACTTGCCTCGGAAGGAGACAGTAATGAGAGATGCGGGTCCCCGTGAAGTATGATTAAACACCTGTCGGTTGGGAGACAGGTGAGTGGTCTTGGGTAGGGTTCAACGTGCACTGTTGGACAAGATGCAGTGACTTCTACCCGGGATCTGATTAAATCAGTCCTGAACCTATTTGGGAATTGTCCAGAGTATTTGAGTGGCTAGGAGTAAATGTTCAATCACTAGTACAAAAAAGGCTTTTCACATCGGTCAAAAAAGACTTTTCACATCGGTCAAATAACCGATGTGGTTCCAGCCCATGTGAAAAGTAGAAACTTTTCACATCGGTTCTATAACCGATGTGAAAAATCTTTCTACATCGGTTGAGCAATACCCGATTTAGAAGAATGTCCAAAACGGCATTTCAAATGGTTTTCCACATCGGTTATAACCGATGTGGATTCTTCAACATCAGATATAAAATAACCCATGTTGAAAACCTTCGTATTTAGCTGCATCATAGGGTATTTCACATCGGTTATAACCCATGTGAATAGATTTCACATCAATTATAAAAACAACCGATGTAAAATCTAAAAAAAATGCAATACAACCCCAATTTTTTATATAATCAAATAATTAATAGTATCATCAACTATAACACAATATTGCACCTGTTTTGCTCAATCAACCGAGCACACTAACACAAACAATTTTTCAATTCGTGCACAAATGCTAAACAATTTTAAATAAGAATTTAGTACATAACAATAAGTTATAATAATACAATTCGTGCACCTGTAAACGTATTAATACATTGCCTAAAGTTACAATTGTCATAATCACTCAAGAACTTGAGCAAACACGTTCATCATGTGTCTTTGAAGGGATGCACACCCTCATCGGTCTTGAACTCAAAAACTGGTCTTCTTTATCAGCATCATGACCTTTCTTGATGAAGACTGTACCATCCTGCAACTTTCCTATTAATTTCACTAGAAGAAGGAACAACTTAGTTAGATACCACAAATAGTCTGGAAAAAGTATCAATTCACATTCCAAGCATACTAACATTTTACGATGGTTCCATTCAGTGCGCTCGTATCCTTCCCCTTCTTTAGCCTATTTGCGGCGGGTTTTAACCGCATCAATTGTGGGAGCTACAAAGAGTGAAAAATGTTAATTGTTGCAGTTCAAAACTGCAGCAAATAGTAGTAAAATTTTTATTAAAAAAATACTTATTGTTGCGGTTATGGTACGACCACAGCAAATACTATATTCAAACTGAAAAATGAATAAATTCAGAGACAAGGCTAGAATATAAGGTTCTATTTCTGCGGTAAACTGAAAATGCATACATTACCACTATATGTAAACATGAATCATCTGGCCTCAAAATTTATAACATAGCAGAGCATAAAAGAAGGAACTAAATTGTTACCCCTTCATACACCACAATTGTTCCATTTAGTAAAGGTCCATAAGGAATGTACGTAGCTATGCCCAGTCATCCAACCGCAATCAGCTGTACACCTAACATAGAAGTAACATTGTTTAGCTTAAAGTCTTCTTTCAATTACATGCGAAATTGGTACACATGGTTTAAGGGAATTTGGTCTAAATTACCACATTTTTGTTCTGGTCAACATTCAACCTTACGGTTTTTTCAGCTAGGGCGAGGGGTCAAGCAGGAGGGCCTCTCCCCTACTCTTATCATCCTAATTTCAGTGTTTCACTAGGGGGATTCTTACATTAATGGAAATGGGCACAATTGGGATATACAATGTTTCAAGGAATTCTCCTATCATTTTCCATTTGGCGTATGCAGACGATCCCCTTTCTTTGTCAATGATAGCATGCATCCTTGCATGCTCTTTAAAATTTTCTGAAAAGTTACGTAAAGGCCACTAGTCAGTTGATTAACTACAATAAAAGCAAACTGATTATTGGGAAAAAAGTGTTACTTGGCAGAAGAAGGAACATGGACAAAACTACGAAAATGTGAAGTACTCGGTAAATTATCAGGGAATTACAAGGGTTGAGCATTGCAAGCATCTAATTGATTACTTTGATTCCAAGCTCTCTATCTGGCAAAAAAGATTTAAAATCAGGGAGGAAGATTGCTTATTATTAAATAGTACCATCTGCTACACATTTACATAATTTGGCAGTTTCCACTTTGCCTAGAGATTATTTCATGGTTTATTTGGATTTTGGAAGGGTTTACATTCAGCTAATTGAGATGATTTAAAGTTTAACAAGAATCAAATTCTACTACAAATGAAGTGGTACACAAATCAATAGTGCTCGAGCTATAGTGATGCAAAGTTTATCTCTTTTGACCACAATCTATATCAAGAGGGTATCATACCTAATCAATAGAAAGGTGAGAAAATGCCTTTTGCTCTCCTGGAACCAATTGCGCCCACCACCCTAATGTATGAATGTCGATTCAGCTTTTCCCATAGAACTTATGTGTACTGCAACATTTGGGACACTCCAAATGTGATCGACGCCATAAGCACTACAATAGTAAAATTTTCTTATCTTAAATGGAATAAATAAATTGTGATTTCATATAAATAATCAAATATAAATCACAAACCAATGGAATAAATGGCTTCCTTCTCTTTTTTAGGTCATTATTAAAAAATAGAGATAAATATACTCTTAAGAACTAGAAGAGGTGCACATTTGAATATACCCTTAAGAAATAGAAGAGGTGGTGCAGCGGAGACGGACATGCGGTGGTGCTTGTCATCCCGGCGGAGACCAACGGCTGTGACAGAGCCTTGGAGTGGTGGTCGGATTTCTGACCAGTAAGTGCGTAGGACGGAGATGACGGAGCTTCTGGGTGAGGCCGGAGTTTACCTGACGACGGCGATGGAGCTTCCAGTCTTCCACTCCTTACTAACCACTCATTAGTATGATTAGATGCAGTCGTCGAGGTCGATGGTGTTCATCGGTGGAACGTGATGCTTCTGCTAGTCGGCGCCCCGGTGATGCTTTTCCAATTCGGTGGTTTTTCTCCACTTTGGCGGTGCTTCTCCAGTTCGGCGGTGTTTCAAATACCGGAGGAGTAAATACAAGATCTGGAGCGACAAAGTAAGATGGTTAGATAGGTCATTGGTGAAGCGCGAGATACTGAGATCTCAAATACTCCGCACTACTTAACTTTTTTAAACAACTTCAAAATCGGACATGAGTATAACCCATGTGAAAAGTAAATCCCAATATTTATAAAAAATACCCCTTTTTTTTGTTAACATCAGGCCATACTACAACCGAAGTGGAATAGTTTGTTAAATTGTAAAATATACCCCGAATTTGCATTTCAGATCGGTTAAAAGAGCAACTGATGTAAGAACACTTGTAAAAATTATAAAACTATCCCCATGCCCCTATTCCACATGGGTTGTGAGATAACGCATGTGAAAAGCATGATGTAAAAAGGTCTTTTTGTACTAGTGAATGGATAATAGGCAGTTGAGGTAGCAGACTCATCATTGATTATTGTTTTTCTTCTCACTTGAGCCTTCTGCTTCCTAATGTTCATAATGATTACTCTCACTCACTAACTCACTCACTTACTCTCGGCTTTGTCCCTTGGGTAGGCTTTAGTTGGGTTTACTAAGCCATAAGAACATGTTCTCTCATTGATTTTCTCTCTGTACTCCCCCTCAACTGGAGCACTCGGTATGCTTTGTCATTGTTAAGCGCCGGGGAGGATAACATTGAACACTCCCCCTAGAATGTTGCATCCGTTGAGAGATTCCTTGCTTTATCGGTGTAAGGAGCCAGGAGGAGAAAACTGAAACTCCCCCTCAGAACATGCAAGGTTTGATTGCTCACAGCTTGTCATACCCGCCATGTGTGTGGAGCAATCTGAACAAGTACCACACATGACGGTTTCCCTGAACTCATCATGTAGAATTTCAGCATATTGATCATCACATAATGTTGATGAGTCAGGGGAGTCTTCAGTGGTTGATTGTTGAAAGATGACCGTTGACGCGAGGTTGATTGAATTATCTACGATTTTCGGACCTTTACAGTGGACATAGAAAAGCTTTGACCTCAGGGTTGACATTGAAAGAATTTGAACAGATTTGCCTAAGTTTTGACCTGGATATCGGTGATTTACAAAGTTTGTCGGAAAACTAACGTTTTGACCCTCAAGGGCTGCGAGTGAGGGCACGTGAGAATGGGTTCTGGGGCATAGACCGAGAATTAATGTAGATCTTTTCGTTATCTTTCCAACAAAAAACAGTTTGCTCAAATCGGATCACCGAGTCAAAAGTTACGGCCAAAACAGTGCGGTGTCGCAGAAAATCTCGAATTTTTGAATTTTTGAGGAATTTCTTCGAAGTTGAGGTTCTTGATGTAGAATATCGAAATCAGGTGGAATTAGAGAAAATTCTAAGGCAAAACATCGAAAACCTAATGTCGAGGTTTAAATCTCGAGATCACAATCTCGAGGTTTAAATCTCGAGATCACAACCTCGAGGTTTAAATCTCGAGATCACAATCTCGAGGTTTAATACTCGAGATCACAATCTCGAGGTTTAAATCTCGAGATCTTGATCTCGATTTTGCCTCGAAGAACAATGGCGAAATCCACCTGCAAAACAGATCTCAGAATAACGAAATCTTCAGAATTTCAAAATGTTTGGAACATCGAAAACTTTGGAGTTTCGAAAACCTCATAATATCGAAAACTTGCTGTTTGAAAAACATCAGAACATCGAAAACTTCTAAAAATTTTATAAGCAGGGAATCATTCAGAAATCCTATAATGTAAAGCTTCGATGAACTGCAAAGGGTGTCAAGATTCGAATTATGAGTTCCAAGAAACTGCAAACTTTGAAAGATTCAAAACATCTAGAAATTCCAAAAATTGTGAAATTTTTCGGAATGTCGAAATCCTAAACATCGAGTTCCTAATACTCGAAATTCCAAAACTCGAAATTTCAAAACTCTCGAGTTTAAAACTCTCGAGTTTAAAACTCTCGAGTTTAAAACTCTCGAGTTTAAAACTCTCGAGTTTAAAACTCTCGAGTTTTCAAACTCTCGAGTTTTCAAACTCTCGAGTTTTCAAACTCTCGAGTTTTCAAACTCTCGAGTTTTCAAACTCTCGAGTTTAAAACTCTCGAGTTTAAAACTCTCGAGTTTTAAAACTCTCGAGTTTTAAAACTCTCGAGTTTTAAAACTCTCGAGTTTTAAAACTCTCGAGATTTAAAACTCTCGATTTTTAAAACTGTCGAGTTTAGGAATTCGAGACCCAAAATGTCGAGATCCTGCAAAATGAAAACTTCGATTTTTGAAAATCTGAAACCTGTTCTGAATAGCCCTGAAGGTCGAGATTCCCCTGTATCAGTTTCAAGTAAAAAACGTTTCTGCAGCAGTGAAAAATAAGGATTTCGAGATCTCAATGTAGAGATCTTCGAAATATAAAAATTGCAGAAAACGGAATATAAGGTATGCTGCTGGATCGGTTTTGAAAGGCGATTCCAACAGTATGATTTTTACAAAATTTCGTTCACAAACAAGATTACAGGAGCAAATCTCTACATCAAAGAAAAACAGAAGAAAAGCAGAGCAGTTCTTCGTTAGATCCAAAAAAATCGTAGATAGATCCAACCTGTTTCACGCCTCGACTCTGATACCAATTGATAAACCCAGAATTCTAAACAATCAAACAATCTAAGCAGTTATGAAGAAGCAGATAGAAGATTATGAGATGAAAAACCAAATCTGGTATACCGTATGAACTGGCCGCTGCTCTCCCTGGAGAAGGAGAGCAGCGGAAACCCTAATCTCTCTATCTCTACGCTTATATGCTCTCTAAGCCTCGATCGATGGTTAGGGTTGTAATACCCCGAAAATTTGAGAGAATTTGGGAAATAATTAAAATTGTGTTTCATATTGTTTACACGGTCTTTAGGTCGTTTATTATTTTTGGTTTAGTGTTTGGGACAAAGGGGAGGTCCAAATGGGGAAGAAACGGGGCAAAAACTAAGGTTTGGGGCGTCTGGGGGTCACGCACGGCGTGCGTGGAAGGTACGCACGCGTGCGTTCTTGTTGTATCCTAATGCAACTCAAACTTCGGAAATTCACTACAAATACATCCCTAATCCGATTTTCCTCATTCCAAAAACCCTAGGACCGCCTCTTCAAGCTCTATCCCTCCCAGCTCTTAAATATTAACGTATCTAGCACGAAATTTTATGCCAATGATGAGATCAAACAATCCAATATTCCGGTAAGTGCGTTTGTTGCCTAATTCGCGTCGTTCATCCGTTTCCTAAATTTCTTTCTCCTAAATGGAGATCCTTCGAACCTATCACTTCCTAGGTACGTGCGAATGATCCATCAAACTAGGTTTGACGTTTAGGATTCGTTGCTAGCCTCGAGGTAAGGACTATTGCAACCAAAATTACTATTTTGCCCCAATATTGTATAAACTAGGGTTTGTGGTATGATTTGAGTTTCTTTCTGAAATTTTATGGATAATTAGGCTATAATAGTATGAGTATGATGATGTATGCTTTTTTGGGAATTTATGAACGTGTGATTTTTGGTGAATTTATCAAATCAGTTTATCATGACTAAAATTGTGATTTTTGATGATTGTTCTTTTGGGATTGGAAAATTTTGGTGATTGTTTTGGTATGAGTTGAATAATGATTTGAGACTATTATAACTGGTTATATTGCAAATATATTATGGGTTCAGAATACTCTAATTTGATTATTTTGGTGGTTGTAGTAAATGCTACTTTTGGGAAGTGGTTGTTTGGGTTAAACCCTCTTTTTGGAAAGTGTTGTGAGATCAAATCTTTTGGGATAAATTATATATTTTTAAATGTATAATTTGGTATGAAAATTTACATATATATTCTGGAGTTATAAATATCCTTATTGGATTATTTTGAATATGGTATTAAATACTATTTTGGAACTAGTTTTGGATAAACCTTAAATTGTAAGTTTCTCTGCCAATCCAAAATTGTTTCCTCGTATTATATGCTTATTATGCATTATGTGATTAAGTGTGAATTGTGAATTTTGTGTATATGATTTTGAGGAGATATTATATACATGGTAGTTAAGAAGTATAAATCAAGTACTTTTGGGGTATTAAATATTTTTAAATACCTTCGAGACTTTTTAGAGAAATTAAGAAGTATTTTTGAAGTATTGTTAAGCGAAGATAAAATTTACATTTTCATAAGAAGTGAGCATCTCGGGAGTAATCCGAGGTGTCGGTTTTCCACATCCGGATAAATGTGGATGGTGATTAGAGCTACTACTACTAAGAAGTACAGTTTAAGTTTCAAGCAAGATTTGGATCTAAGATCCCTTTTAAGTAAGATTTGGATCTATGATCCCTTTTAAGAAGAAGTTATAGTAGTAGTCCCTAATCATTCAAGAATTTTAGAATTGGGGTGGTTGGGTTCCGACCACTCAGGATGACTTACTACTCGGAGGGCTTGGAATCCCTTTTAGGGGGTGTGCACACTTAAGGTAGTCGTTTCGTTTCTAACAGAGCAGTTGTGGTACCGGCACTTGTTCGGGGTGGCCGTCCGTAACCACGGTCCACCGGGCTCCGTCGAAAGGTTGAGCACCGCCCTTCTAAATTACTAGGAAGTTAGAGAAGAAGTGATTTTCTTAAGAAGTACTAAGAGATTTTCAAAGAGAAGTTGAGGTGTTTAGTAAAGTAATTTTAAGAAAAATCAAAGAGAAAAGTATTTTGGTGGAGTGCGTCATTTTTATATGATATTATATAAAAATCTATTTTTAGTCAAACCTGATTATTTTACGGGGTTGGGTAGTACTTACTTAGCTCTAAAGCTAATTTTTGTTATTTCTCTTGTCTCTCTTCTCCCTTAAATTTTATCAGGTGATGAGTTGGATGCCTATGTGGATTGATGGATTGCTCGAGCTTGAGTGCGAATTAGAAGATGCCTTAGTTAAATCTAGTCATGAAATTAACATTTACTTATTATTACATTAGTTTTTATTGTTTTACATTGAGTTGCCTGTGCATTCGGTTAAGAGATGATCGAATGTGGCGGTAACACTCATTTCCCTTTTAGACTTCCACTGTATTTCTTTAACTCTTTGATGAATGAATAAAGTATTTCTTTTAAAATATATCAATGTTTTGGGCGGGAAATTTAGGGGTGTTACAAATTGGTATCAGAGACTTTGTTTTTCAAAATCTTTTAAAGATTTTCAAAAAACTTTTTGAATTGAAATATTATTTTCATTAATTAGGTTTAATGAATCTTATTAGGGAGGAATTTTATGGCTTAGGCGCGTGTGAGATTGTATGATTGATTTTTTTGTTGTTGTAGTTTGTGATATCTTGGATTGATTTGAGATTTGTGAATTGAATGGAATTTTTCCAATGATTGCTTGTAGGTGTTCCTTATCCTAGAGTATATTGTGAGTTAGTAAACTTGAGAATATTTATGAGTATATTCCTAGTATCCTATATCTTGTGATCTTAGGTAGAACTTGGTAGGGATCTGTAAGAGTTCCTAGTATTCTGAACTTTGTGTCTCTCTTTTGTAAGAACTATGGCAACCCATAGGAACGTGGTTGAGGTAAGTAAACTCTTAGTATTCTATATCTAGAGCCCTTTTGATAAGGTATTTCCTTCAGTGTTTCATCTCGACTGTGTTTTGACTTGAGCTTCGGGGACGAAGCGTCCTTTAAGGGGGGGAGAATGTAATACCCCGAAAATTTGAGAGAATTTGGGAAATAATTAAAATTGTGTTTCATATTGTTTACACGGTCTTTAGGTCGTTTATTATGTTTGGTTTAGTGTTTGGGACAAAGGGGAGGTCCAAATGGGGAAGAAACGGGGCAAAAACTAAGGTTTGGGGCGTCTGGGGGTCACGCACGGCGTGCGTGGAAGGTACGCACGCGTGCGTTCTTGTTGTATCCTAATGCAACTCAAACTTCGGAAATTCACTATAAATACATCCCTAATCCGATTTTTCTCATTCCAAAAACCCTAGGACCGCCTCTTCAAGCTCTATCCCTCCCAGCTCTTCAATATTAACGTATCCAGCACGAAATTTTATGCCAATGATGAGATCAAACAATCCAATATTCCGGTAAGTGCGTTTGTTGCCTAATTCGCGTCGTTCATCCGTTTCCTAAATTTCTTTCTCCTAAATTGAGATCCTTCGAACCTATCACTTCCTAGGTACGTGCGAATGATCCATCAAACTAGGTTTGACGTTTAGGATTCGTTGCTAGCCTCGAGGTAAGGACTATTGCAACCAAAATTACTATTTTGCCCCTATATTGTATAAATTAGGGTTTGTGCTATGATTTGAGTTTCTTTCTGAAATTTTATGGATAATTCGGCTATAATAGTATGAGTATGATGATGTATGCTTTTCTGGGAATTTATGAACGTGTGATTTTTGGTGAATTTATCAAATCAGTTTATCATGGCTAAAATTGTGATTTTTGATGATTGTTCTTTTGGGATTGGAAAATTTTGGTGATTGTTTTGGTATGAGTTGAAGAATGATTTGAGACTATTATAACTGGTTATATTGAAAATATATTATGGGTTCAGAATACTCCAATTTGATTATTTTGGTGATTGTAGTAAATGCTACTTTTGGGAAGTGGTTGTTTGGGTTAAACCCTCTTTTTGGAAAGTGTTGTGAGATCAAATCTTTTGGGATAAATTATATATTTTTAAATGTATAATTTGGTATGAAAATTTACATATATATTCTGGAGTTATAAATATCCTTATTGGATTATTTTGAATATGGTATTAAATACTATTTTGGAACTAGTTTTGGATAAACCTTAAATTGTAAGTTTCTCTGCCAATCCAAAATTGTTTCCTCGTATTATATGCTTATTATGCATTATGTGATTAAGTGTGAATTGTGAATTTTGTGTATGTGATTTTGAGGAGATATTATATACATGGTAGTTAAGAAGTATAAATCAAGTACTTTTGGGGTATTAAATATTTTTAAATACCTTCGAGACTTTTTAGAGAAATTAAGAAGTATTTTTGAAGTATTGTTAAGCGAAGATAAAATTTACATTTTCATAAGAAGTGAGCATCTCGGGAGTAATCCGAGGTGTCGGTTTTCCACATCCGGATAAATGTGGAGGGTGATTAGAGCTACTACTACTAAGAAGTACAGTTTAAGTTTCAAGCAAGATTTGGATCTATGATCCCTTTTAAGTAAGATTTGGATCTATGATCCCTTTTAAGAAGAAGTTATAGTAGTAGTCCCTAATCATTCAAGAATTTTAGAATTGGGGTGGTTGGGTTGTTACTCGGAGGGCTTGGAATCCCTTTTAGGGGGTGTGCACACTTAAGGTAGTCGTTTCGTTTCCAACAGAGCAGTTGTGGTACCGGCACTTGTTCGGGGTGGCCGTCCGTAACCACGGTCCACCGGGCTCCGTCGAAAGGTTGAGCACCGCCCTTCTAAATTACTAGGAAGTTAGAGAAGAAGTGATTTTCTTAAGAAGTACTAAGAGATTTTCAAAGAGAAGTTGAGGTTTTTAGTAAAGAAGTAATTTTAAGAAAAATCAAAGAGAAAAATATTTTGGTGGAGTGCGTCATTTTTATATGATATTATATAAAAATCTATTTTTAGTCAAACCTGATAATTTTACGGGGTTGGGTAGTACTTACTTAGCTCTAAAGCTAATTTTTGTTATTTCTCTTGTCTCTCTTCTCCCTTAAATTTTATCAGGTGATGAGTTGGATGCCTATGTGGATTGATGGATTGCTCGAGCTTGAGTGCGAATTAGAAGATGCCTTAGTTAAATCTAGTCATGAAATTAACATTTACTTATTATTACATTAGTTTTTATTGTTTTACTTTGAGTTGTCTGTGCATTCGGTTAAGAGATGACCGAATGTGGCGGTAACACTCATTTCCCTTTTAGACTTCCGCTGTATTTCTTTAACTCTTTGATGAATGAATAAAGTATTTCTTTTAAAATATATCAATGTTACATTCACTCCAAAGTCATACTAGGGATTAAATCCCAAAATATACCTTCAATATTTCTCAAATTCTTAGTCACCCCAAATAGTACACATTCAAAAATCACATAATGCATAATAAGCATATAATACGAGGAAACAATTTGGATTGACAGAGAAACTTACCTTAAGTCCTGATGCTCCTAGTTATCCTCCTCTAATCCGGTCTCTAGATAATCACCTTTTTAATTAAATATGACAAAATTAGTCACTTATTCTATTGGTAATTACTTTACCCGATTTTCTCCTTTTATTTTATTATTCGAATTTACTACCTTAATTTATTAGTTAT
Source organism: Cuscuta europaea (assembly GCA_945859875.1). Classification (NCBI taxonomy): domain Eukaryota; kingdom Viridiplantae; phylum Streptophyta; class Magnoliopsida; order Solanales; family Convolvulaceae; genus Cuscuta; species Cuscuta europaea. The sequence continues at coordinate 23,440,493 of CAMAPE010000009.1, forward strand.
CCGAATTTATTTGATTACTCACTTTCTATTAATAAAATTACCTTATTAATTTCATCCATTAATTTCAATATTTGAATTCTATAAAATATCCGAATGTAATTAACTAAAATATCAAATTTTTAATTTAATAATCACCATTAATTTACTCTACTCATAAAATATTATTTAATTACTTTATTTATATCAAATATTTTAAATATTTACATGAGGTCCGAATATCTAATAATCAATCATAAAAATTATTAATTGAATTAGTCCACCTAAACTAAACCCGCGGAGATGATATCTCGAGAGAAACACGAGGTGTGGGTGGTTAGAGCTATATACCGCGGGTTTAGTTTAGGTTTATGATGATTATTGGTGGCGGGAGAAATCCCGGTAAACATTGGTGGCGGGAGATTCCCGGTATTTCTTTTGAGAACTTTAAAAGTTCTTTGGTGGCCGCGGTAGTAGTTTCTAATCACCCGGGTATCTAACCCATTGTGAGGTAGGGGGACGTTGTCCGAACTACTTGGACTTCTTACTGCTCAGAGGGCTTGGAATCCCTTTTAGGGGGTGTGCACACTTAAGGGAGAAGTTCAGTTTCCAATTGGTGGTCGGTGGGAGCCGGAATTCCGGGATGAGTCGTACACAACAACGATTCATTGGGCTCGAGGAATCTTGAGTTTCGCCCATCTTAAAAGAATCTGAAAGTGACATTGATTTCGGAATGGTGATATTTTTAGCTTCAAAAGTTATTTTTGAAAAGTGATACTTCTTTTGAGATATTAATTAATTGTTGGGAGCTTATAAATATTATTTTTAATTATAAGGGTATTTGAGATTGTTGATAAATAATATTTTGAAAAGAATTTCGGTGGTGTGAGTATTTTTATATATAGTATTATATGAAAAACTATTTTTGTCAAACTTGATTATTTTACGGGGTTGGGTAGTACTTACTTAGCTCTAAAGCTAATTTTTGTTATTTTTCTTGTCTCTCTCTTCTCCCTTAAATTTTATCAGGTGATGAGTTGGATACCTATGTGGATTGATGGATTGCTCGAGCTTGAGTGCGAATTAGAAGATGCCTTAGTTAAATCTAGTCATGAAACAAACATGTACTTATTATTACATTAGTTTTTGTTGTTTTACTTTGAGTTGCATGTGCATTCGGTTAGGAGATGACCGAATGTGGCGGTAACACCCATTTCCCTTTTAGACTTCCGCTGTATTTCTTCAATTCTTTGATGAATGAATAAAGTATTTCTTTTAAATATATCAATGTTTTGGGCGGGAAATTTAGGGGTGTTACAAGGGTTCCCGTAAGTTAGCCTCCTTTTATAGGAGAAGTTAGCTAACTTACGGGTTACAAGGAAGCCCCCGGGCTGATACACATTTGTGGCCCGTATTACACGTTTAATTAATAAATACACAAATACAAAGATATTTAATTAGATTGGACACCATAAAATATTCCTAACAAGAAGGTCACCAATACATGACATTCTGATAAACAAGAATTAACAATGAATGTAAGGGATAAATGTAATTAGATTTTGATGATGCTAGGATAATTAGAATTTGAAAGTACCCCTATAGAAAATTTTGTATTAGAAATTTCTTTGTAAGTATTAGCATAGTCGACATGCCAGAAACCCTCTTGGTCTTCTTGTTCAAAACAGCTAGCAGAGTTGCTCCCAGAGTTGCTCTCCAGAGAAGCTACCAGAGTCGGGTACCAGAGTTGGCATCAGAGGCAGACATCAGAGTTCGGACCAGAAAGCCTCATCAGACTTGCTCTTACTTAGCAGAATTCGAAGGCACATCCCAACGGCCGTGAAACTAACGGGAAATTCCCTAACGGCTAGGAGCCATTCAACATAAACATGGTACTGTACACGCATTAAATGCTCAATTAATGTTGTACGTATGAAGATATATATTTAAAGCTGATGATTGACCATGTAGGTATCTTTTCGCCCCCAAAATAGCTAGTCGAAGGTCCAAGTGGTCCAATCAACAGTACAAGCATTTAATGAAGATGTCTTCTACACTCCAACGGGAAGACTGCTCTCAGTATTTATGATACACTCCGAAGAACTACAGGATAACTTCTGCTCTACATTTTGCTAAAACTACACCCTCAGCATCCAAGCTTTCTTGACATTTCAAATTCATTCATTTCAACAAGAAAAGCTTACGTTGGAAAGATATCAACTCTTTATCCTCTCGTCCAACAAAGAGCAAAGTTCCTCCAGTTCTTCAACACTTCGAAAGCCTCACTTATACATCCTTTTTGAAGAAGCTACGTTGGAGAAATCTGTTTTTTATATCAAATACTTCTTGAAAATGAAGGGACGTCTCAAATTAACTGGAGTAAGTGAAGTGGGGATACTTCCAAGAGACTCAGTGAAACGAGACCAACCATCAGGACCCAGGACTGCATCCCGGGTGGCAACTAGGCTTGAAGAAGACGAGGAGTGCTTCTTAAGTGTTAGGGACTAAGGCGTTGTAATTGTTAATTTACAAGCTTAGTGGAACAGTGGACTAGAGGAACACGTTATTCCTTGAACCACTATAAAAATCCCCGGTGTCATTTACTTCACGCATTTACTATCTGCACTTTAGACTTTGACAGCATAACTCAAAAGGTTGGACTCTGTGTCCAGCAGATCTTCCTTACGAGTTATCAGAAAGGCATTTGTCTTAGTATCTTTCTGAGGCTACCCGGACAGAAACCAATCCGCTGCCAGGTTCAGCTCTGCCATCAGAACTTGACCCTCTCTGTCACTAGATTTCGACCTTCTCTGATAAGTCAGTATTGACTTAGAGAAAAGTTTTGAAAAATCCGGAACAGTCTATTCACCCCCCCTCTAGACTGTTCCTAATATAAACGGGACCAACAAGTGGTATCAGCGCCTCCTCGTTCTTGTAATCTTTTAGGTTACTTGCTGAACAGAGATCCACTTGTTTTAGCCTCTTTTAAATCTCTTATTATGGATAACACTTTGTCAAAGAACTTGATCTTTTCAGTTACCAAGTTTGATGATTGGAAGATACACATGAAAGCCCATCTTTGCGCACTAAATGATGAAATGTGGGAAGTCCTAGATGCAGCTCCTTTCACCGAGTTCACCAAAGTAAATCCTGAGTACTCTGTTGGCAGTGGTCAACCCCAAATGATCACTAAGCTTCGCCATGAATGGGCTAATGAAGAAAGAAGGAAGTACAATCTTGATAACATAGCCAAGGACATTTTGTACAAGGCCATTGATGATAAATACTTCACAAGGATCAAGAAGTGCACATCTGCCAAGGCTATCTGGGATACTCTTACCCTGATAGGAGCTGGTGATGAGCAGGAGAAAGACAACAAGCTCACAATTGCCATAAAGAAGTTTGAAGACTTCAAACTTCTCCCCAAATAATGCATAGCTGAGATATATGCACGCCTGCTCACCCTCACTGCTGAGATTTCAGAATTTGGGAAGGAACTGACTCCCAAGGAAGTCAACTTGAAGGTTCTCAGAGGTCTACCTTCACCCTAGAAGATGAAGGTTACTGCCATGAGAGACAGCAAAGATCTCAGGACCTACAACACTGAGAAACTCATCTCTGATCTCAAATCTTACGAGTTCGAGATGAATGAAGAAGAGAAAAAAGAAGTTGAGGACAGAACAACTACTGCCCTCACAGCCAGCACCTCACACGTAAATAACTTTGACCCTTCCTTACTTTTAACTGACGAATATATGGCTACCTTTGCCAAGAAGTTCAGGAAATTCATGAAGCCCAAGGATGGCAGAAGTCCATCCTCTAGCAGAAAGCCATTCGAAATCCAAACAATCAGAAAGTAGTGGAGAGCTTCTCTGCTACAACTGCAGGCAACCAGGGCACTTCAAGGACAACTGTCCACACCCAATAGTCTCCAAAAGGCAAGGCCAAGAAGGAGAGAAGAAGTATGATCACAGAAGGAGAAAGGCACTCATCACAAAGCAACCAGAGAAGGACCCCCTCTCTGAGTTAGAGTCCATTTCAGAATCAGAGTCCGATGAGGCATTCTGTTGCCTGGATACAGAAACTGAAGACCTATGCCTTATGGGTCAATCTGATAATGAGGTAACCTCTACTTCTTCATCTAGTTTTTCTTCGGTAGGCAAAGCTTTTGATTCTTATTCAATGTCATAATTTTGGGAAGAGTTTCAAGCCATCTAAGCCACTTATTCCTCTATCAAAGAAGAAATCAGTAAGCTTAAGGTTGAGATTCTTGACTTAAGAAAGGTGGTTGAAACCAAAATCAATCTTTTGATTAATGAGAGAGATCAGCTGGAAGCTGAAAATTTTTCTCTTCTCAAGAGAATAAGAGAAATAGAGCCTCTTGAGATTAAGTACAAAGCTTACCAGAAGGCCGAGTCCTCCATGGAAAAGATTGTACTTGATCAACAAATTGGCGTTGGTTTTGGTCTTGGTTATGGCTCAACAGAATCAGGTGAGCCTTCCATAATGCCTAGCACCGGAGTTGCTACGGCAGATAAGGTCATAGTGCCACTGGTTTCTAGCCCCATTTGCCAAGCTAGTGTATCTGGTACTAAGGTTGTTCATGAGAAGGTCAGACCGGATAAGCAAAAGATAAAGGTTCAACCCAAACAAAATTTGAAAAATAATGAACCTGGCAGAAAACTTAACAACAAGAAAAGTTTTCAAAATAACAAAAATCAAAGACAGAATTTGACCAGACATTCTCATGACTACCTTACCAGAAATGACCACCAGAAAGGCAAATATCAAGAGAAGGTAAACTTCAGACAGAAGAGGGTGGCTGGTCAATCTCAAAAGCCCAAAGCTTACCGCCCCTCTGCTCTTGATAGTATATGGGACTTCTATCCAACCAAAAAGGCTATGCAGAAGTACGTAAACAGGAAGCATGATCCTCACAAGCATCTGCCTAAAGTGAATCACAACTCCGTTTACTATGACTACCAGGTGGACAATGGGTACCACCCACCAAGGTTTCACTTGATGAGACCAAAGTGGTACCGGTTGCCAAGACTGCATAACCCCCTAGGACCCAACATTGCTTGGGTACCGAAATATTCCTTTTATTAATGCAGGAACTGTGTGCTGGAGCAATCTCTGAGCAAGATTGGTATATTGATAGTGGATGCTCTAGGCACATGACAGGTGACAAGAGTTGCCTTACAGAGTTCCAGAGATGCAAAGGGCCAAAAGTCACTTTTGATGGCAATGATAAAGAAGGCCAAATAAAAGGGAAAGGCAAGCTGATCAGGAACCAGATAATCATTGATGATGTCTCATATGTCAAAGCCCTTAAATTCAACTTGCTAAGTGCTAGCCAGTTCTGTGACAAAGGCTACACTATTGAATTCTCCAAAGAAGGTTGCTCTGTCAAGCATGAGACAACTAAGGAAGTGGTTCTGACAGCTACCAGGAAAAGAAACATATATGTTGTTGATTGGTCAACTGCAAAAGAAGGAATTTGCCTGATAGCCAAAGGAGATTCAAAACTTAGCCGGGAATGGCACAAGAAGCTGAGTCACTTGAATTTCAAAACAATCAACAAACTAGCAAGGGATCACATTGTTGATGGTCTGCCCAACATTGTGTATAAAAAGGAGAACCTGTGCAGTGCATGCCAGAAAGGAAAGCAAGTGAAAAACTCCTTCAGACCCATTGCTGGAGATCTTTCTACAAGTCCTTTAAATCTGATCCACGTGGATTTATTTGGACCAGTTGAAACTCCAAGTGTTGGTGGCAAAAGATATACTTTAGTCATGGTGGATGATTATTCGAGATACACTTGGACAATCTTTCTGAAGAAAAGGAATGAGACTCTACAGAAACTACCATCTCTGTTGAAGCTACTACAAAATGAACAGAATCAGAAAGTCAAGACTATCAGATCAGACAAAGGAACAGAGTTCGTCAACAAGGTCATAAAGGATTTCTGTGACCAGAATGGAACCATGCACCAACTCTCTGCAGCCAAAACTCCTTAACGGAATGGAGATGCAGAAAGAAGGAATAGAACATTGAAGGAAGCTGCAAGGACCATGATTGCTGAATCTGTTCTACCTCTCAGATATTGGGCTGAAGCAATCAACACTGCATGCTTTACTCAGAATCGGAGCATGATTAACAAGACTCATCAGAAGACCCCTTATGAACTATGGAAAGGAAGAAAACCGAACATCAACTACTTTCATGCATTTGGATGTAAATGCTATGTAATCAACAATGGAAAGGAACATCTCAAAGTGTTCCAAGAAAAAGCTGATGAAGGCATGTTTTTAGGCTATTCAAGCACAAGCAAAGCCTATAGAATACTTAACAAAAGGACTCTACTTGTACACGCATTAAATGCTCAATTAATGTTGTACATACGAAGATATATTTAAAGCTGATGATTGACCATGCAGGTATCTTTTCGCCCCCAAAATAGCAAGTCGAAGGTCCAACTGGTCAAATCAACAGTACAAACATTTAATGAACCTGTCTTCTACAGTCCAACGCGAAGACTGCTCTCAGTATTTATGATAGACTCCAAAGAACTACAGGATAACTTCTGCTCTACATTTTGCTAAAACTACACCCTCAGCATCCAAGCTTTCTTGAGATTTCAAATTCATTCACTTCAACAAGAAAAGCTTACGTTGGAAAGATATCAAGTGAGTGAGATAATTTTTTCTTTCATTTGTATCGCTTTTACGTATAAGTAGCTAAAAAGATAAACTTGCTAACGATTGAGAAGAAGAGTTTTCTTCTCATATGTAGCGGCTTTTAATATATGGTAAGACAAGTCATGTAACAATTGAGCAGGATGATTTTCTCTCTCATATGTTGTGCTTTTAAATATAAGAAAGATTAAGCCATAAGTCGGGTAACAATCGAGCGAGAGATTTCCCCCCTCATAAGTAGTGCTTTTAGGTATAAAATAATCTAGCTAATAATTGAGAGGAGGGATTTTATCTATCATATACGACATAAGCCGGCTGCAATTGTGCGGTAGAATTTTCTCTCATATGTAGTTTTTTAGGTATTAGAAGACAAGCATGCTAACAAGCTAACATATAAATTTTTTCTGTCATACATAGTTATTTTAGATATAAGGTAAATCGGCTAACAATGGAGGGGAATAATTCTCTCTCTCATATGTGGTGCTTTTAGATATAGGGTTAACCGGCTAATGATTGAGCGAGAGGACCTTCTATCTCATATGTCAGGGTTTTAGGTATAAATAAAAAGATAATAACTGCTAATAATTGAGTGAGAGAACTCTGTCTCTCATTTGTAGTTCTTTTTAAGTATATAAGATAGTCTAGCTAACAATTGAAGGGCTAAATTTTCTCTCCCATATGCAGTGCTTTTAGATATAGCAAGATAAGTTTGCTATTAATTGAGCAGGAGAACTTTCTCTCATATGTAGTGCTATTAGGTATATTACAAGATAAACTTGCTAATAATTGAGTAGGGAAATACTCATATATGTAGTTCTTATAAGTATAAGATATGTCGGCTAACAATTAAGTAGTATAATTTTTTTCTCATACATAGTGCTTTTAGGTAAAAGTTAATCCGGGTAACAACTGGTTGAAATAATTTCCTCTCATATATGGTTCGTTTTTATATAAGATAAGTCGACTAAGAATTGAATAAGATAATTTTCTCTCTCATATGCTAGCACTAATTTAACTAATGATCGAGTAACTAGTTCTTATTTAACTAATACGTAGTATTCGTTAATTTTAATATTTATTGTATTCACTTTTTTAGATTACTATTGAATTTTAAAATAATTTAATCGTGAGAATTAATAAGTAGCATATTCTAATGAGTGGTACTAATAAATTTTTCTGATATACTCTTCATTGAATATTTAACTCTTTATTGTATGAGCCCATACCTAATACCACAAGACTTATGGTATTAGCTTATTGTACTCTTATTTTTTTTGAAAATGTAGAATTTTACAACGTTATTTTTGTTTTAGCATTTAATTAGACAATGAGTAAAAATATATGCACGAACTGCTTTTTCCCGTGCGTATGCACAGGTACTATACTAGTTAATGCTGAAAATAATAATTTCTTTAGCGTAATTTCGATCATAAATTACAAAAAGAAATCTCGGAACTCAATCAACGATTCAACATGTTCCTAATATGAATAACCAACATCCATTCAAATCATTGTAAAAAGCTATGTACAAAAATTAATTATATTAAAAAACTCATAATTGATCTTGATAAAATTCAATCAAGGTGTTTTGAAAGGAGAGTTGATGTACGTGTGATTCGATTGCGGTAAATTAATTAATACAAAAAAGTTACAAAACTTCACTATGCTCAAGATGATTTTACTATATCAGAAAGTAATTTCAAGTTTATTCCAAAAAAATTGCTCATAGTTAAACTAAATAATTATTTAGATAATTTTATGCATTTCTAGATTATTATGATTTTTTATAGTTGTTATTGCACTTAATGTTAAACAAGTTTGTCAAATTTATTTCAAGCACTCTTCGAAGTGTTTTTGTTAATGATTGATTAACTTTCTAACCTTCTAAGCTTTTATATTCACTTTAATAAAGAGTGAATGATCAAAACTGTAGTAAAACATGGTGGAAATGCAAAAATATAAGTTATTGTTTTAAATTTCATAAATAAGTTTTTCTAATAAACTTGAAATCTATCACTTTTATTAAATGTATGAATGTTCGGTTTAATAAATTTGTGTTAATTTTTATGAATTTATTAAATTTGCCTAATTTAAACAACTTTGTGTTAATTTATTCACAAACTGAACATTCATAATCTGTCACAAATGTATATGTTCAGTTTTAATTTTTAATTTGAAACTATAGTTTTTCAAACGAATCAAACTTTTGAAATAGGCCGGCTTTGTTTTTGTAACTTCATTTTATCAACGAAAACTTTAATTAAGAACATGGGACCCCAACAACATTGACTTTTTGATTTCAAATTCTATAATGTTAAGTGATCCTTCATTTTTCATCCATTTTTGAAAACCATCTATTTTTTAAAAGAGAAAGACATGTTATGAAAAATATATTTTGCCATATTTAATCAGCTTCTAATTAAAATTTCAATACTTTCAAGTTTACATAAATATCTACTTTTTAAATTTTAGCTTACTTGATAATAGATTGAAGTTACTATATGCTTGACTACATTCTCATCAGTTTTATTTTAACTTAATGCTTGCAATTACAGTGATATCTTTATCTTTATATAATACGAAGTACAAAGTAACAGAGTTAGTGAAAAATTGGAGGAAAATTTCCACCCAATTTGAGGTGCTAATAGCGAATTAATGTATAATGGTAAATCAAATGTCGCCCAAGAGTCCAGTCCGATATTAATGTCTGAAACCACGATGTAAAACCTGATAATTTCAATTATTATTAGTAATTTAAGCCGGAAAGTATTAGCATTTATTACCCATCTTTACACCACATGTGTAAAATAACTACACAATATATGCTCATATCTCACCGTGTGTAAAAGTTAGTAATATCAATTAGGAGTATCATTAATCAATCACCTTGTAGACCTTATTCCGGAGAGTATTAGCATTAAATGTGAAATGCTATTAGTAACAAAGTACATAATTCCTAAATTCAATTGACTAAGCATAATAATACTATATGCAGAACATGTTATATCGAATGTTATATCCAATATAACATGTTCTGCATATAGTGGCATATCCACTATGAGACAATGAGTGCATCGTCCCTCTCGAGTCTCAACTCCAACTCAACTTCTATATGTATACCTTAAAATTTTATAGAAATTGCTCAAAATCAGTAGTTAAATAGAGAAAAAGTTTTAAAATAGGATTAACATTGTTTCCTTTCATAAATATATGATTAATATAATCCCATTGGAAGAATAAAATGATAAAAGTATCACTAAATTTTGTTATGTTTAACTTCTATGTAGGTAATTTTCTCAAATTCTATCAACAATTTCATTTTTAAACACACGTAAAAGTATGTGGCTTATGAATATGTTCTACTAATACACTAATACAAATAATTATTATTATTTTAATCTTTATATAATAATGATAATTCTTGAATATTTGTTGCTAATGATAAAATCCCTAAAAATGATTTTTCCCTACTCATGTAAGTTAGGTATTCAATTAATACCAATAATAAAATAAAGTCTTTAAAAATAACAATCCAGAAAGCCTTTTAAAAATGCGAATAATAGGGAACATTTTAATAGAAAAGTTCTTTTAAATAATAATAATTAATGGAAATAAATTTGACAAAAGATGGAAAAATATATAGCAAGCAAACAGTGAACACACACATAATAAACTAGGAAGCAAGTAGTAAAGTTCCTACATTTTTTAAGAAAAATTATCACCCATTTAAAAGGCATAATTGGATATCCATATGCCATTAAAATAAAATCTTGGCAATGTATCGTACATATTTTCCACACATATGTACGGTGTTAAATATAGAGAGTAATATATTTGAGAGTTATATATATATATATATATATATATATATATATATATATATAGAGAGAGAGAGAGAGAGAGAGAGAGAGAGAGAGTAATATATTTGAGAGTTATATGCATTATTTTCAAAACATAATACTATTTAACTATAGAATTGTCATTATCAAATAACACCATCGTAATAAAAATTTAACAATATTAGGTTTAAATTATTCATAGCTAAATTAAGCAATGACTAGAATTAGTAAAAGTTGATATTGCTTAAAGAAAGTGATTCTTAGAGTGAAACATTCCGATGCTTGAAAAAGGTACTACATTTATCTCATAAAAATTGGGCAAACTTGACTTACATGTGGAATAAGAGAATAAAAAATTTAGGCTGAAGGGTCAAATAGGTCCCTGTACTGTTCGTGTAAACTCAATTCAGTCTCTGAACTAAAAAAGGTTCAATACAGACCCTGAACCAACAAAAAATGGCTCAAATGTCATTTTTTACGGGTAAACAACTGGTTATTTTTTTAAATTTGTTAATTGTTTTTGTTTTTTATGTTCGATTTATTGCAATTTAGACACTTTTTAATAGTTTAGGGGTGCAAATTGGACCTTTTTTACCGGTTCCTTGACCTTAAAAAATGAAATTTGAACCTTTTTGCTGGTTCGGGGTCTTAATTGGACCTTTTCTTTAGTTCAAGGACTGAATTGAGGCTTCAAGACCAGTTCATGGACCTATTTGACCGTTTAACCAAAACTTTATGGTTGAGATTTGTATAGAAGAGAGAAATAAATTTAATCACAGACTTGCTACTTTAAATGAAAAACAAAATCGGACTACTGAACTACAAAAGTTGACAAAGTTTTATAGGACGAAGAGTGCACTTTTTATCATTATGAAAGAAGTAAAAAGCCATTTAAAGCACATATCGCTTGCAATTTTATATTTTGAGGTTCTTAAGTTAAGAAAAAACACATCTTTGAAAGCGTAACATTTAGCTTTTTAAACAAAAAAACACAACATAAAGACCCTCTTAAAATATTTGAAGGCAAATGTAATGCACAACATGCGGTTTTCCTTAATTTTCTGATGATAATATAAATTCAGAAAAATTAAGACCTCAACAATAAAGATTTTGTTGATATCTAGAGAAATGATGATGTATTTTAGTTTTGATAGCTCATGTACAATTGAGGAAATAGTGACACTTCTTTTCGGTGTATAAAAAGAGGAAATAGTAGCACTCAATTCGATAAAAGACATACTCAAGAGTTCTTAAACACCATCAATGCATTTAGGATCAGATACCGAACTATAAATTTTGATCAAAGGTTGGATTCCTATCATGGTAATGGTAGGTAACACATTGACCAATCTTCTAAATGATATAAATTGACTTGGTTTATTATTTATTACTCGAATGAGTAATTGTGTGTAGGAGGCGAATGTTATATATCCAACAAAAATATTGGTATTTTTTTACTCCGGATTATTTTTTGGTCTGATGATTAACAATAACCAAAGACAATCTATCCATGAAGTGGATATACATCTATCTATCAATAAAAGTCCATTTTATGTATGGTTAGATGTACACTACTGATGGATAGTGTACCCGGGAGTAGCTTATCCGAGGGGTTATTACGGGGAACAATAAGAGAGAAGTCAGAGCAAGTAAGTATAGAGAGAAAGTATATTGTAAAGTGTGGAGCGTTTTCAGCGTGGTTACAAATGGGGAAATGGGTGCTATTTATAGTAGCAATAAATGCCGGACAGGGACACGTGTCAAGCGTCCATTGGCCGAGAGGTCACCTCAACTGGTTGGCGCTGGCAACCGCATGTGGCCGCATTTAATGCGGCTGTTGGATGGGTCGTTGTACAGGGTACGGTGACCTGCACGCATGTGGCACGGATATCATGTCGGGAAAGGTGCCCTCGGTCGTAGAGGACTAACCGAGGGCTCTGAGTACTGGGGACCCTCTTGGTGCCGAGGGCTCCAGGTGCCGAGGGCTAGTGATTTTAGCCATTTTCCCCAGCCATCTTGTTTTCCTGTTTTGGCTCTCCTGTGGGAGTTAGAGCCCTCGATCAGGGGGCCGAAGGCACCCCTGGTGCGCATTGTGGGCTGCTTGGTACTCTGGGCACTGTGATTTGGGCCTGTTTGGGCCTTCTGGGCCTGTTGGGCCTTGATTGGGGTAGTAGGAGTCTGTGGGTCGGGGGTTCCCGGGCCATATACTCCATCAGGAGTCCCTCACTCCTTTTGCCGAAAGGTACTTGAGGGAGAAGGAGTAATTGTGTTAGTCCTCCGCCGTTGTTCCGTTTTGTAGTTTGTAGAGTTGTGGGTAGTTTGCTGTTTGTTTATTCTGCTGAGGGCAGTCCCTCAGTTACCCACATGTCGGGACTTGAGGGGTCATGTTTGTGATTTTTGTGATTTTTCCCGAGGGGGTCCTCCAGTCCCCCACTCCTTAAGGCACTTGCAAAGTGGTGAAAAGGAGTAAGGTAATTGCGTTGCTGTTGTGGGCCGAAGGCTGACGCTTTTCGTTTCATTTTGGGGGGATGCCTCGTTAAAAATCTCATTAGGAAAAACCCTGTGGGAAAAAATCCTAATGAGGGAAAAAGAGTGCACCGAATTCCCCCAACGATGAATCGAAAATGTGAAGCCTTAGCTTGGTTCCAAATGGAGAATAATGGTAATGCCGAAGGCTCTCCTTGTTCTGAGGGCTCATGTGTTGATTAGCCGGAGGCTTGTTGTTGATGTCCTGGGAGGTGCCGAAGGGGAGTCCCTCAATCTGTGGATCGAGGGCGTAATGAATGTGGGTAGCAGTCGAGTTGTTACCGGGGGGTCCCCTGTTTGTTGATTAGTTGGTGATGAGGATATCCGAGGGCTGCCATTACCTGTGTGCCGTAGGCTATCCGTCAATGAGGCATACTCCCCGGGGGCTACCCGGCCCTTACAGTGCTGAGGGGGGATCCCCGAGGGGTGGCCTGATATGAAGCCTTGGGCTTCTGAAGGAGTGATCCCGAAGGCGTCCGTTATGCACTGTGTGGGGCACAACCCGGGAGCGTCTCTGGGTAAGTGTACCCGGAGGCTTTCCCTGATGAAGTGGAGTGAAGTAAAAAACCCGGGGGCTCCCAGAATATAGCCGTGGGAAATATAGCCGTTGGAATATGTAACGTCAGGATATAGCCGTTGGGGGGGGGGGGGTTGCCACGTGGTGCGTGCTCGTTGGCTGCCCGTGGGCGGGCGTCACCGATTGGGTGAAACCTCGGTTGGTAATGATGGCAATCCAACCGGAGGCCCGGTTTCCAGGCCCAAGCCCGGATCCCAGCGCCTATAAATACCCCAAGGCCAGGGCCATTCTCCGCTGTGCGATTTCAGTGTAGCGAAGCTCTGGCAAAAATTTTCTAGAGAGAGAAACTTGCCTTCGGTTGATTCCTCAGTTCTCAAGGTTTGTGTTGGTGATGGTGTGTAAAGAAGTATTTCAAAATACGATTATCCCATTCTATTAAACTTCATGATGATAATTGAAAGAAACACTTTACATTGCACTATCATGTTTTTACATTGTCATGTATAATTTATTCTTGACTTCTTGCACTTATGTTTGTTTTTTACTTGCAACTCTTCATGTGGTCTATACTTTTTTGCCTTCATCTAGCATATATAATCAAAGTTCAAGTATATTTAGTGTACAACTCTATATTGTTTCTATAAAAAAATATCTACTTTACATAATACATACCATGAAAATAAATTTTAAACAAATTTTTATTTTATTCTAGACTAGATATGGCCCGTGCATCGCACGGGTATATTGTCTAGTTAAAATTTTAGAGTGAAGTTTGGTTTCTTGATAGCTCTATGAATAAGTCATTCACTCCACTCTATTAGCCAAACTAGTGACATCATTACCATTATTTTTTGTTTTGTCGATAACTCTGTCTCTAGGCACACCGTTTTTACATACTTTGTAGTTCATTTCTGTGTCGGTGCTAATTTTGCCATCCAAATATACCATTTCACTTCAGCAGTTCATCTTATATCCCAAATTCGTGGGATTGATTGTACTCCTTCTCGTGTATTAAATAGATACATTCATAATGATATCGCATCACATGCATTTGTTATCAATTAGTTCATTGTGTTATATACTCATTTATATTACTTCTCAAAATATACTCAAATTAAAATAAATAATTATTATTCAAAATATTATGCTACTTTAAAAGAGAACTTAAGGGTATGTTTGAGATTTGTGTTTGGAGGGGAGGGGAAGGGTTATGAGCAGCGGAGGACCAAGGGGGAGCCTGAGGGGCAAGTACTCCCGCTTCCGAATCTGAAATTTAGTAATACTACTTAAAATCGTGTCCCCCCCCCCCCCCCCCCCCTATCTAAACAAGAAATAACTATTAAGTATGATGATAGTTTCGTCTAAGAACATATGATAGTATAACATTTGAAGTGGGAAATATAAATGCTCACGGAGTTGTGATGGACCGATTCCTTGTAGTTAGACATGTTGCTAAGATGGTTACTACACTTGTTTTTAAAGTGACATTGATGATGTTTTGCTAAATATGAATAATGTTTGTCCAAAGTTAGAGATCAAAGATATGACAAAACTTCTCATATGTGGGATGAAGTTAATGGACTCAGGATTCTTATCTCAAGTAAAAATCATACATGACAAAATGTATGTTGTTGGACCGACAGACCCTTTGATTTTCGTACTGCAATATGATAAAAGTTCGATCTAAAAAACTATATTACTAAATAAAGTTGTATTCATGGATGAAATAGCAAACTTGAATCATACTTGGTTTTTTTTAAACAATATTATTATATCTGAAACAAGTATTAACAAATTTTGTGGTGCAACGTGCAACATTCGTTAGGGTCTTAGTTCAAAACTGTAATCTCGACCATCTTATATTATGAAAAATAACGAGAATTCTAATCCAAAACCAGAAAAGGTGCAAGGACGAGTCATTCTTAATCCAAATAATGTCTTTCTTTCAGAAAGCCAAAGATTATTGTTTAGAAATTGTTTATTGAGTTCATAACTAGACCTATAAACCATAGATGTATGACGCTTGAAATTGTCATTGAAATACTTTGTTTCTAATTAAAATTAATAATTTGAATGAACTAGACGGAACAGACCATAGATATACCCGCCCAACCCATCTATGCAGTAGTGCCCCCTGCTTGACAAAAGTTTTGGATTCACCACTAGTTATGAGGGGTTATGACCTCTCCTATCTTATTTGAGTGTTTAAAAAATTAGAAGCAATGGTTTTGGAGAGATTTTTTACCTTTCAAAACTTTTCAAATGCTCAATTTTGAAGTTCCTCAAATTTGGGAATTTTTAAAGATAAATATTTAAATATTAACTTTAATTTAATTTAAAATGAACTTAAAATTCAACTATTTAAATTCATCATATCTTTAAAGTGATTTTAATTATAATTTTTTTTCCTTAGCTCGTCTCTATTCAAATTTGCAAAGCCCAAATAAGAAGATGAGTTTACCCCCTTTCTCTCTCATCCCCTCATAGAACTTCCCTTCAAAGTCTTTCCATCTCTTTCCCTCTAAACTCCCGAACACACCCTAAAGCGAGACTGGATTAATAAAAATAAATTCACCTATTGTCACAATTGTGACTTTTTAGCACATTCCACAAATAAGAGCCTAAAATCCAAACTTACCACATATATTCCGAAGCTTTCAATTTCATTCACTCATATTGTGAGAGTAAATTGAATTTGTTAATTAGTTGTGTCAAAGTAAATTGTTATGAGCTTGGAAAACTTTATTTTATATACTCCACTCCGTCTTAAATTATTCCCTAAGCCACTATATGCCTGTCGGGCATTGATCCCATTTATTTATGCTGAACACTGACCGATTAAATACTCATCTTTCGAAAATTCGACAATGACGAAGGAAATTTTCGGCCATGAACATGCCCGTTTGTAAGTTCTTTGTTTCCTTTCCTCTCTTTAGAAACAACTATTTGATGTACACTTCTGTAATTGTATGCATATTTAAATATGCATACTTGTTTGGCGTCTCCTCCGAATTGCTCTAAAAGCTTCGTATGTGGACTTCTCCCGTTTAGGGAAGAGGTGAGGAAGGTTTTCGAGGTTTTGAAAGGAAAGAGAGCGAAAGGGTCGGAAACCCTTCATGTTTGGGAGTATCAACTCCCAAACTTATAAGGGAGGGTCATAAACCCTTATCAACTATCTTCTCCCTTCCAAAACCCAACTCCTCCGATTTTAAGCCATTCAATAATTAGTCATTCTTAACTTTTTGACGTTTCTTTAGTTAGGGATTCGTATAATTTGTCAATCCGTAGGAAAGTGGCAGTAAAAAGATGCACTTTTGGATTTATTGTATGCTACTACATTTTTTTTCATGTAGGGTATAAGTGTAAAGTGTCTGCGTGTGTATATGTATGTATGTACGTATGTATGATAACTTGGGAAATGGTTCAACAGAATTGTTTCAAAATTCCTTCTGGCTGATTTTATTAGAAAATCTAGTTTTAGTGCAAAACATTGAAATTTCACTTAAATATTGAACTAATCTGTTACCCTAATGACAATTATTGTAGTAGATGTTGAAAATTCGTTGGATCGATTATTTGTCAAATGTCAAGAAACACTTTAATCACTAATTATAAAACTTCATATTTCTTGAAGAATTTATTTGCAAGGTCGACTAGGGGGCCACTAGGTAAGGGTTGTTTAGGTGAAATGGTTACATGTAATGAAGGAAAAATGTTGAGTAACACCCGTTTCAATTCACTAGTAGAAAAAGCGTCTATAGTGACACTAATTTAGTGTCGCTGAAACTTTCAGCGACACTAAAAAAGCGTCGGGGAAAGTGGCGGCTAGCGACACTATATTTAGTGTCACTGATGCGGGGACGGTTTTGTGTCAGCAAATAGTGACACTAATTTATCGGCTAAAATAGCGACATTTATGCATCAAGAACACATTGTGACATTAATACATCATAGATTTTTATGACACTTTCAACATCATAGATTTTTATGACACTTTCAGTATCATAAATTTTTATGATACTTTCAGCATCATAGATTTTTATGACACTTCAATGTCACTTGGTTGGGTTTGTTAATTGGGCCTATATAGGCCTAGATAATATGCCCATGGTAGCTTTAGTAGAATTCAAATTTATTGCTTACTTCATTCATAAATATTATAACATCCAAAAATTAATGGATACCCAAAACACATCATTTAACATATAATATTCAGTAACAATTTCACATTCTTGTTCAATTACATTTCCTACCGCCGGATAAAAGATATAGAAAATTCCAACATGCAATATTCCCGCAAAAAACCGGCTATTGAAATTCAGCAAAAAAACTACTACCAAGCATCATTGAAGATGCTAAAATACAAACAAGTCACATTCCCAACATGTACCAATGTTTAGTTATCAAAAGTTTGACCTGTCTCTACATTCTACAAACATAACATAACACCGACCATTCTAACCGCCATCAACAATAATCAGAAATGCATCTCCCCGTGCATATCATCAAGCCTTTGTAGGATCCGCTTGCACACTACATATCAAACAAAATATAATATTACATCCATATATTATGAAACTTATTTTCGGTAAATTTTAAATGTGAACTTACTTTTTTATCAAAGTAGCAGCATACAAAGCCCACTCCTCACGCACTTGTAAAATATCATCTTCGGTATACTCCTTGACGGTAGAGAACTTCAATGTAAAATTAAATTAATTAGCACTTACTATCATTACAAGATACACTAATTAATTAATTGCACTCACATTCTGTTTCAAACGATTCACGTCAGATACAATATCCTTCATGTACTTCATCACAAAGTAACCACACTCAACTCCTCCTGTTTGCTTAGGGCATTGCATATATTCAATTTAAATAGACAGTAAATACAAACTAAGATTTACTAAAAACAAAGAACAAGTTATAGTAAAAAAATAATACAGTCAAGTATTGAATGGATTGCAATAATTCACTTCTTTAACTCACTTCTTTAAAACAAATTGCAATAACTCAATAGGAGTATGCTTCATGGATTGGCCTTTCCAAAGGTATTTTATTCTTTTTTATCTTTTGGACCAGATTCCCTTGGGAGGTTGAGCCATGATTTTTATGCAACTTGAGACTTGCAAGTAGGTATATGGAATGGCTATTACCCTATTTGCGCATGACATGTGAAACAGATAGATAACATCACCATTTGATCCAGATTTTTTCACTATAATATTATTATTCATAATCTGGAATCATTACTCACTCTCATTAATTCAGAAACTACCTTCTTCATATCCTGTGCATCTACCCTCTATCATTTACATTGATTTAATTAACTAACAAACTAATAATAATAGAATTATAAACAAATATTTTCTGGTCGGGACAGTTCATACTGATTAAAATTTGTAGCATACAAATCACAGCCGCTAATTTAAAAACTTGCAAATGATAAATATTGTTCCTAAGGATGGAGTATCTAAAATAAGAATAGAACTTGCAAAAGGGATGATCTGTCTTTCCATATTTCAAAAATGCAGTTCCAATTATGGACCTTACATGTAAGGTCAAAGGGATCTCACATGTATGGTAAAATGCTATTCATATGAACAATATAGAATTAAAAACAGCTCCTAAACACATTTAGTTTAAATAAAATTAATAGGTGTCACATCTAATTGCTAGCACAATTGAGATTCAGCGAAGTTTCACGGTTGCAACTTACAAGAGATGAGTATCTAAATTCAGAAAATAACTGAACAACCATGGTTCATAACAAAGACCCATTAATTTTAGTGAACTCCCTTTCCGTACTACAAAACACCAGTTCAGATTTCTGATCTTTAGTCAAAAGGATCTCATGTACAAATCACAGCCGCTAATTTATACTAAAAGTGATAATAAACATCAAAGGATACATACCATCACTCTCACCCATTTTAAATTCAACCTTTTCTTGGATTTTTGGGCATGATTAATCGTCACCCCTCTGAAAAGGAAACACAGTCATTATTAAAATTCAACTAATGCAATATTTTCTCATCATTTAAAGGGCCTATGTAACTTAACTGATTCATGATTTCCTCCAAATCCTTCGATGGAATTCCTCCCAAGGAATCTAGGTAGTAAATCATTTCAGCCGCCATGTCGATGACGACCAACACCCAATGATTCCTACATAACAATGAAACTATATGTAATTACAAAAGCACCATTGTTTGCAAATACAAGTCACTTGCAAAAGAGATTACTTACCCGGTATTATAGGGGATTAAAGTCATTTGTCCAAGCAAGGAAATATCCAAAAGATCAGCTATATATTGTGACCTCCTAGTAACCGCTTGGTGTGATGCCCTCTTTGGTATTGCTATGGCAGCAGAAGTACCAAACTAGATTGGCATATCCCCTCCATCAGCCTCCATTTTCTCATGTAAGTACCTATTAAGTTATTACTAATCAAGTTGAATTAAGTTCATTCATTTTGATGTTTATAATAAGATACTCTTACCGCTTTATACTGTAATACTATAATGATTTTAATGCAATTGAATGTAATATATAATAAATGGGAACTTATTACCTCGTCCAAATTTCAACAACTGAATTTGAAACCTGCTGAAAGTTGATAACAGAGCGGCAAACCTCCTTGTTAAACATAGTTTTTGTTTGGAATCCAAAAATTTCAGCATCTTGCTTGATGATGTTCATTTCTCCTAAACAATTTTCCACTAAAATGCAAAACATCATCATGTTAGCGCTTTGTTCCTTTCTTTTTTCAGCAACGGACCTGGTCATTCGTTGCACATTTAGCTTGGACTTAGCTTTCATTCCAGTCCTTATCTCTTTCACAAATACCACCTCGCACCCCTGTTTTTGTTTTCCCTCCACTCGGTCATTCTCCATATTTGCTATTGACTGATCTTCCTCTTCATTCATATCCTGTATGTAGCATAGAGTGTGCATGTAATTTACAAACATTACTATCGTATTTAATCAAATAAACATATGCAACTAGACGTCTAACCATATCATGGGAGTGAGCATTGGCTTGTCCTAAAGTATCCGTGTTTATGTGCTGAGGGGAATTTCTGGGAACACTTCCAAATAGCTTCTTCCGATGAGTAAATACTGGTTTCTCCACCTCTCCAACAGTCTATATCATAGAAGTTAACTATTTATTAATAACTATATCTCATTAAACATTCACTTAGAGATGTAGTTGTACATACCTTCTGCATTCCATGACTCTCACCCTCGGGTTGTTCATTATTACCCTCCATTTCAGCATGTTTCAACTTCAACCTGGGAGATTTTCTAGGAGCACTGCAGCGTTCCTTCAAAGGACCAAGTATCGACTGCTCAACGTCATCACCAGCCTTAAAATGAAAAATACATATTAAACATAAAAGCGTAAATAAGGTGCAAAATTATCCAGCAGAAGTTATGTGTGTACCTTTCTTTTCTGAGATTTATTGGCATTGCTGCAACTACCAATTTCACTAAAAGCATTGGACACATGATCTTTCATTTCACTAAACTTCTGCAACATCATTTCATACCTTCTATCACATACGTCTTGTACTTTGTCCTTCTCGGTTTTGGTTGCCTTTGGCGTGTAAAAGTATCGTGTTGGGGTAATGAAGTGCCCCAACCCCTGTACTCTACTGCCATTTGGTTTTTTCTGAAGAGCAACTGAGAGCACATCATTGTCTCCACGAGGCACAAATGATCCTTCCTTCACCTTATTTTTGAGCTCCTTCTACACAAACAAACATGTTACATCAGAGCATTACTAGAGCATTACCAAATTGTGTCAAACACCATTTTTTTATTCTAAAAAGAGCATAAAACGAGTCAATTAATTGACCTCAGTACACTGGGAAATTTTTTACTAAAAGATGCATGTTCATATTCATAAAATTATTACAACCCTTACTATTTCTTCTGCAACTTCCAAAACCTCAGGATCATATCCACCATCTTTTCTTTCTCTTCCCAAGAGCCATGTATCCGCTCGATCAATGTCGTTGACATTACTTCCAAGTTGTTCTTTCTTTGAGTTTTGAAAACAGAAAAGGTATATCATCTAAATACTCATATACACAATCGAATAATTTTAATAAAGGAAGATTAGAACAAACCTTCTTTAAAAGTAACCCTCCATAACCTGTTGAACCTAATCGGTGATTATATATATTCTTCTTTCGATTTTCACATGCTTTTTTGCTTTTTTCCTAAAAGCATTTAACAAAATTATTACATATATTCACAAATGTTTCTACTTATATTAAATGCATTAGTAAGTTCTATCACCTGGAATTCTTCTGTAAAGCACCTCTTCACAAATATTCTCCATTCATCAGTACCAATGTGCTTATATTCTTTTGGAGGTAAGCTTAACTTCTCGGGCTCATCCATGTGTTGTGCAATGAATTCAGTGTACAAAGTGCACCTAAAATTTTTATGTGCAGCTCCCATTGTTTGGAGTATATGTTTCTCTGAATTAGTAGGCAACACAAACAGATCCTACATCCAAAAGAACATTATATTATTGAATGAATAATAAAAAACTTAAAGACTACAAATAAACTGAAAGAACTCAACACTTAAAGACTAAAAAAGTAATTGACAAAGTTAATAGCAGCTCACATGCATATAGTTTCTTACCTGAATATGCGTCAACATATCATTTTTCAACTTAAGCGGGACTCTTCTCCAGTCATGGTACACTATGGGCACATGGTCCCTGACTATAACCCCAAGGTAATTAGACAGTTCCGTCCAGCCCTTACCTGCTAAAACACCAAGCTCATTAACTTCCACAATCACTTTATGATCACCACTTTTCTTCAACATCATCTTTTTCTTTCTCTTTTCTCGCCTACGTGGCCTCCCATCCAGTTCATCCATATCAACATTGTCCATGTCTTCATTTTGATTCTTCATATCAAACTGTATCCTACATAATAACAAGATTATACATACAAATAAAGTTATTTTCCTTTGAATTGAATTACAAATCACAAATAATACACAATTGAAGTAAAATAAACCAGAAAGTTATGTAAAAGTAATACTTACTGAAACGTAGCAATGAATTCATTCCAATTTTGACTAATTGGATTATTAATTCGCATCACAAAGTACTCTATCATAAATTCCATCATCATCTGGGGTTTCCAAATCAAGAATTTGTGTTGGGTAATGTGAAGTTAGGGGATCATGTATAACCATTTCATCACATCCAGCGTCTGCAACGTGACTAACCTTCTGACCAACTGAACAAACCACTGATTTTCTTGGATGAAGTTGATCTTTCACATTAAAAACTTGTTTGGCATGCGCGGCTAAAATGAAACAATCTTTTTTATGACCTATCTTATTTAGATCAAGTATTGTGAAGCCCAACTTATCTTCTTCTACATGCCTATTATCTACCCAGTCACACTTGAAAACCACCCTCTTAGTCATCAGATAGTGAAAGACCCAAATTTCAGTTAGAACGCCGTAGTAATTCAAGTCCGCTACAAGACTAACCCCACTATTTTGTGTAACACGGCTTAAATCCCACTCCTTTGTAGCAAAACTAAATCCATTTATATTGCAGCTCGAACATATGCTCCCTATTTTTTTAACAAAAAGAGTTAGATTATATAATATACACAAAATAGACAAAACCGAAATAAACAATGGAGTGCTTACTTTATGTACGGCTGAACTTCGGGCGTATTAAATAGAACAGTACGATGTGCTTGCTCAAGCAATGAACAATCAACTATTTTAGTGTCCCCGCGTCCTAGAGGCCTTTCAATTGGGTCATCATTATCAGAATGTGTAGGCAACCCAATCGATTCATGGTTGGAAATATACTCGGCACAAAATTCAAGAGCTTCCTCTACCACATAACATTCGGCAATACATCCCTCAGGATGGTAATGATTGCGGACGAACCCTTTTAAGAATTTCATGCTTCTCTCAAAAGGGTACATCCAACAGAGAAAAACTGGGCCACAAAGACGCACTTGAGCAACAAGATGGACTGTCAAATGAACCATTATATCAAAAAATGATGGCAAAAAATATTGCTCAAGACATCACATGGTGATGTGGTGACTGGACTCTAAATCATCAAGTGAATCAGGATCTAGGACCTTCTCACATAGTCTGTTGAAGAATAAGCACATACTAGTTATCGCATTGGTAACATTTTCTGCCACTGACATGTTCCGAATGGCCAAGGGAAGTATTTGTTGCATCAAGGTATGAAAACCATGAGATTTAAGACCTTGAAGGTGACTGTCATCATCAGAAACTATGCTTTTCAGGTTTGATGAATAACCACCAGACACTTTTATTTGCAGTATGGTTTCACAAAATTTTTGTTTGTCTTTTTTGCTCAGGGTGTAGGGTGCTGGAGGCAATGATTTGGAATTCTCTTTAGGAATTAAGTTTTTCCTAATGTTCAAATGAGCAAGGTCATCTCGAGCTCTAGGTCCATCTTTTGTTTTGCTCGATTGATCAAGAAGCGTTCCATAGATGCTCTCACACACATTCTTCTCTATGTGCATCGCATCTAATAGATGACGAACCAATAAATGCTTCCAATACTCTAGATAAAAAAAAATTAATTTGCGCTTGAACAATCTATTGTCTCCATCATTGTGATCACGCTTTCTCTTTCTTTTGCGGTCCTTGCGCTTCCCGCTTTTGTAATTTATTCCTTCAACCAACTTAAGAACATCTTCACCGGAGAGGGTTGCTGGAGGTCCCTCTCTCTCAACTTGATTATTGAAGACTTTCTTTAAATCTCTAAACCTGTGATTTTTCGGTAAAAAGCGACGATGGCTCATATAGACACATTTCTTACTACATTTCAGCCATATTGAACGAGTGCCCGACCCACAAACAGGACATCCAAAAGACCCCTTCACGGTGCTACCAGACAGATTACCATAAGCTGGGAAGTCACTTATGGTCCACATCAATATAGCTCTTAACCTGAAGGTCTCCTTTCTAAAACTATCGAAAACATCTACACCATCATCCACATGGTTTTAAGGTCATCAATCAGGGGTTCTAAATAGACATCTATATCATTCCCAGGAAGTTTAGGACCAGAAATTAAAAGAGATAACATCATGAATTTTCTTTTCATGGTCAACCAAGGGGGGAGATTATAAATGACTAACTGAACAGGCCAACAACTATACGAAGAACTAAGTGAACTGTGTGGATTTACTCCATCACTTGAAAGAGCTAACCTCAGATTCCTAGGATCTTGACTAAAATCAGGCCACATTTTATCAATGTGATGCCAAGCTTGAGCATCAGCAGGATGACGCAATTTACCATCTTTAATGCGATGGTCTGCATGCCATGTCATGTCTTCAGCAGTTTTAGTAGACTGGAACATACGTTTGAACCTAGGAATTGGAGGAAAGTACCACAATACTTTCTCAGGAATTCTACTAGTAGCTGTTATGGATCCATTCTTTGTCTCTTTCCACCTAGACTCTCCGCACGTAGGGCATTTTTCAAGATCACTGTGTTGCTTATGAAAGAGGATGCAATCATTGCGACAAGCATGTATCTTTTGGTAATCCAAACCTAACACCTTCATTATTTTTTTAGCTTCATACATTGACTTGGGAATGGTGTTATCGGTGGGTAGTAGACTCGAAAGAGCTTCTAATAAAGCTGAGAACCCTTGATCAGACCATCCATATTTTCCTTTTACATTATACAACAACAATAATCCTGAAAGCCTTGTATAACTTGAACCTGAGTATAATGGTTTCTCAGCATCTTCAACTATATCCTTAAACCTCTTTGGGTTACCATCTAGTTCTTCATAAACATCGCCTAACATGTCACCAATTTCATTTTGATCATGAAAATTTGATTGAGAGGGATTAAAGGTTGGAGTTTTTGCAGTCTCTCCATGCCTAGTCCAAACAAGGTACGTTTCCAAGAAACCAACTTTTAACAAATGTACTTTTATTTGTTCAGGCTTATGAAATTCCATGTTACAACAATTTCTACACGGACACCTAATTGATCTACGATTTTCTGAGTTGAGCATAGAAAATTGTAAGAACTCATCAACTCCATTTATGTATTCTTCAGACAACCTGTTTCCATCCTTTATCCAAGACCTATCCATCTCTCAATTCCTGATAATTATTAGATCCCAACAAAATATTTAACATACATGCTTAAATAACATATGCAAACACTTGGAAGAAATCGGGGGGAATACTTTAACCAAAGAACTTTGTTCAGTTTAATGTTATTACTTTCATATTTTCTACACATTTTAATATTAACCAAAGAACTTTAGTTAACAAAACTGAAAAAATATGTTTAGTAACTTTGTTTTAGTCTATTTAGTTAACGTATTGAGTACTCTCCTAGTTTAGATAACAAACTAAAAAGATTTGTATAAGAACTTTGTTTTGAACTCACTGATAAACTAATAATGCCTTGAAAGAATAGTAGATTTCATTTTCATTTACAACTTTGTTGGACCAATAAAGAATCAAATTGTAGCAGGGATAGAGCAAGTACTCACAAGAAAATGATAAAAACAGGTCCGCCTTTAGAACTTTGGAGGCCCTAGATGAAAAAAATAAGATCAATAAATTATGTTAATGTCATCCTATAACAAAAAATAAAATATATATAGATATTTAGTTTGGTCTTCTATATTTTTTAGTGAGAATCACAAATCAAACAAAATAACTAATTTGCTATGATCACCGAAAGATAGATAAATATTTATATTGGATGGGTCATTTCTTGTTGACTTAGCAGCTTCAGAAGCCGTGGCTGGAGTTCCACCTTCCATTTCAGACTGCAGTATA
The DNA here is from genome assembly GCA_945859875.1 of Cuscuta europaea. Lineage (NCBI taxonomy): Eukaryota > Viridiplantae > Streptophyta > Magnoliopsida > Solanales > Convolvulaceae > Cuscuta > Cuscuta europaea. The sequence continues at coordinate 23,466,909 of CAMAPE010000009.1, forward strand.
TAAAAACATTTATCTGTTAAGCATATTAATTAACTTAAGTCTGACACATACTAACGGTAAACATGTAAACATGTTGTACATGTAAACATATTAAGCATATTAACTGTTAAGCATACTAACTTAAGCATATTAACTGTAAACAAGTTTAATATTAACTGTTAAGCATACTAACTTAAGCATATTAATTGTAAACAAGTTTAATATTAACAGTCAGTAATGTTGTACATGTAAACATATTAAGCATATTAACTCTTAAGCATACTAACATGTTTTACTTATTAACTGAAGTCTGAAACATACTAACTTAAGCATATTAACAGTAAACAAGTTTAATAAGCATATTAAGCATATTAACTGTTAAAGTGTTAAACTGTAAACAAGTTTAAGCATATTAACTGTTAAACTGTAAACAAGTTTATGTGTATAACTGTATAAGCATATTAAGCATATTAACCATAAACAAGTTTAATAAGCATATTAAGCATATTAAGCATATTAACTGTAAACAAGTTTAATAAGCATATTAACTATTTTTACTGTAAACAAGTTTATGTTTCAGCATGTGTAAGCATGTAAGAAGTACAGAATGTTTATGTAGAGTACATAATAAGAGTCTATTGTGTTCATGTTTTACATGTGTACATGCTGAAAGATGCTTAAAAATGTGTACTTCACTACTTCTTAAATGTGAAAAAGAGATAGAGAAACATGTTTTACATACTTCTTAAACACATGTTTACAGAATATGTGAGAAGAAAAAAAACATATTGGTAGTATGTAAAGAAGAAGTAGCCGTTAAAAAATGAAAAAATAAACAAAATGGAAGATGAAGGAGAAGAAAACTTACTTTGATCGGTGAGTGCTGGGCTGCTGCAAGCTGCGGTTGATGTGGCTGGAAGCTGCGGTTGATGTGGAGGGAAAGGAGGATGTAGCAAGCAGGTACAGTAGAGCAGAGCAGGAGCGGAGCAGGAGGATGTTTACGCTATGTGTTTACCGTAGGTTATTAAGTTGTTTTGACCTTATTTAGTTGGGCTTTGTTAAAAACGTGGGCTTCTTAATGGTCTTGTTTGACACCACAAGTGAAAACAACTCCGTAAAACCAGAAATAAAATATCCCCTGTCAGGCACCTTATGCGATCGCTTAATATCGCTTCTGCGCTTCTGCGCTTCTTGCGCCTTACCTGCGCCTTACAAGGGATGCTGCGACTTGCCATGTTTAGGGCGTTGGTTATCCCTAGCGCTGCGCCTGGTGCGCTTAAGCGCTTAGACACACGACTTTGACAACCTTGCATAAGCCCAACTCCCTAATAGCAGTAACTTTTATCTTTTATAGTTTATTAGTTTTATTTAAGAGTAATATTTACATCAAGTAATCAAGTTGTCTAGCAGGGAGGTCTTTGATGCATCCTCAAGTAATTTTTTCACACTATGGCATCATTTATCCAAGACTTATCCATTTGAATACTAATACCTAGTTTATAGTACAAACAAAAACTCAAAATAGTATACATAAACTACAAAACATGAAAATTAGCTTATAAATATTGTAATTTGGAGTTCTACGTTTCTGTTTAATGTTATAGAAATTAAATATATATAAAATCCTCAAAAACTGAAGCACACATTTGAATAAATAAAGTAAATCAGTTTTTCCCTCTCCCAAGTCATACCAATATCTATAAATAAACAAAGCAAATCAGTTTGGGATATGTAAAAAAATTATACATTAATCATATTTCCTTATTGAATTAGAGTTGCAATTTGATATAAATGAACTCAAAAATATATTCTAATAGGGTAATAGTGTAATGTTTAAACAACTTGAAACTAAAAATTAAAATATTTTGATTACATTTTGTCCATACAACTCACTGATGTTAGGCTTCTCAAGTCTTTGAGGAGTTTTGTCAAACACATTGTAGGCAAACAAGAATATTGAGTTACTTCATATTTTTTTTTCACAAACTACTTAATATATATCGATCATGAGTTTCATCACACACATTCATAGGTAGAAATACACTCATAAGATGTTTACTAACTAACCAAAATCAGTTTCTATGATCATACTTTGGGATGTAAAACACAAATCAAATCTAAATATTATTGAAAACTGAAGATGAAAACTGGAGTTGTGGGCGGCTGGAGAAGAGAACGAAAGAAGAGACTCACGTACAGAGGGAGAAGATGAGGAGGTAAGCTAGAGGAAAAAATTTTGCTTGTTAATCGCACATAATGAAACACACAACTGACAGAAATCAACAAGCAAAGGACATCCAAAATGCTAATTAACATAGTGAAATCGCAACATCCATTACCCATTTAAAATATAAAATCAGTATATGAACCTAAGAGAGAAGATCGAGGGAGTAAGGCGGCCGGGCGTAGTGCAGCAACGGAGTACGATGATGGAGTGTTGCGACGGACTCGATCTATCTAACCGTTGAAGAGTGCCATGGACTAAATCGATCGACGATGGAGTATGTGCTCTAGCTCTGGAAGAAGAATCAGCCCGTTGAGAAGGATATTAGCGACGAGTAAGGCAGCTATCGGAAGAAATTAGCTATGGAAGTCGATCGGAAGAGCTAGCTAGGGTTAGTTTGTGCGGAAGAATGAACGATGAAATTTTTTTGTGGGATAGGATGGGTTACGCGTTAAATTAGCTAAGTTAAAAAAAATTAAAGCACACACCTAGCTAGCTACCCGGCCCATTAAGTGTCAGTATTAGGTAGTGATGCTTTTTTGTTAGAAATTAGTGACACTTCTATGTCATTGGTAGTATTCTGTCAGAAAAGTGTCACTACGAAAGTGTCATTGTAAGCCAGTTTTTTACTAGTGATACCAAATGGATAATTAGGAGAACCAATAAGTCAAAAGCTAATTAGGAGAACCAGCCATAATCTGGTACCAAATGGATCTTTGAGTGAACGTTTTTTTGGGGAAAAAAGAAAGTTCTATTAATCATCTCAATGGAAAGTTACAATCGCCAATGGAGGTCGAAATCTAATGAAACTTGAAAATTAATGGAAAACAACGCTAATGAATTCAAAAACTTTTGAGAATGATAGCTAGCAACGAACACCCAAAGACAGAAGGAACGTTTATTGGAATCCTATAAAACAAATCCCAAAAGCAAATTGCACAGCTCATCAAATAATCCAAACCCACATGCTCTAATAGCAGCCCATCAAATACATCACCTTTAAGACAAGCACTTCTTCTAAGTTGAGATCTTGTCTTCCAATTAGGATCGGTATGTTTGGCACAAGTATCTGAAAAAGATACTTTTATGAGCTTTTTAATAACTGTTAACTTTTAATGATTGAAAAGATCTTAAAAAGAAAAGTCGGTAGCTGTTTGGTAAAAAGTTATCTGTTTGATTTAGTTCGGTTCGGTATACAAGCTATTAGAACTAATTAATACTAAAAGTCACGGGCTTTTCTTAGATGCTACTCCTTGTAGCATCTCCAAAAAGATCTTTTAATTTTTGAAAAGCTCTTAAAAATTGTCATGCCAAACATACAACTAGAAGCTTTTAAAGATTTTTTGAACAGTACAAAAGCTAGAAGGCAGAGACTTGTGTCTGCCAAACATAGCCGAAGAATCTAAAACGCCAGCACATTCGAATTGGGACTCACGGTCACCCTCTAATGTAACATTGTCATGGCGCTGATAAGGGAAAATAGCCTGAAGAGGAATTTCCACATTGACAACCACAATAAGATACTCCCTCCGTCCCTAATAACTTTGTCAAGTTTGACCGACACGTAGATTAATAAAGTAAAAACTGTGTGGTTGAGGTTTGTGCAGAGGAGAAAGAATTAATTGGAATCACAAATTCTTTACTTAAAAGGGAAAGTGGCAAAGTTAATGGGACATCCAAAAAGGAAAGTTGGCAAAGTTATAAGGGACGGAGGGAGTAATCATCATTGGATTCCTCTAACAAATAATCAGTCTCCTCTTTGCTTGTTATTGCTCCCACTTGAACATCCTCATTGAGCGAAACAAAAACCTTATTATCTTTCACATTGTCAAGAGGTGAGAGATAACCCATATTAAGCAAGTCTTCATTGAAAATCATAGATGAAACAGATCCAAAGCTCTCTGAAACATAATCTTCACACGATGAACTAGAACAAAAAATCCGGGAAAAAAAACTTATTGGCCTCTTTCACAAATCACAACATCTCGTTGGCTTAGTAAAGAAGAGCAAAAAAGGCTAAAATCGTTTCCTTTCCTACCTTCAGGAATTATGATTGTAGTACTAACCCAATGTGATGTAGCAACTAAACGAATGAAACCCCCAAATCAATTATCTTCAAAAGATAAATGTAATTTCCGAGAACGCTCATACCTAGTAAATCTCCATGATTTTCCAGTTATAATTTGACAGAAAGAGTCACATAACCAATTAATCATATCCCAACCTCATGTTTGCATGTGCGCTTGGTTTTCATGGTATATGATGGACTGGTGTCAAGCTAGTGCTGGACAATTTGTGTCATATTGTTAGAAAATAGAAGAGGTTGTTGGTTGTATGAGTAGAATAAGTGATTTTAGTGAGGTGTAATGTAGATGATGTGTTTTAGAGGAGAGCTCTTGTCTCTAGAAAAGTAGTATTGTATTGATGTTTCTTGGTTTTGCTTGGTATGCAAATGAGTACAATGAGTCCTATTTATAGGAGCTAGAGGATCATTCTAGATCCTTATTAAATGCTATGATTCTAGAGTATTCTACATCTATGTCTAATAACTCTAGATTTTACATAAGAATTCTCTAGTAGAGAATTTTCTAGAATACTTTCTAGCTTTAAATCTCTAGATCATCTCTAGCCTTTTCTACATAGAATATTCTAGATAAATGCATCACTATTTAATACTCCTCCTTGATGCATTTGTCGGTGACTCCAAGCATTCTTCGCAGAAACTGGAATCTGTCTCTTGGCAGGGCCTTCGTGAAAATATCTGCCAATTGTTCTTCTGTTGGGCAGTACTTCATCTCAATATGCCCCTTTGCTTGGACATCTCTCAAGAAGTAATACTTGATATCGATGTGCTTAGTACGATTGTGCTGAATTGGATTTTTAGCCATCGCAATAGCTGACTTGTTGTCACAAAATATTTTAGTCGCAGAACTTTGCAATTCTCCCATGTCTTCTAATATTCTTTTTAGCCATATAGCTTGGCACGCTGCTCCGGCTGCTGCAACATACTCGGCTTCGGCTGAAGATAGTGCAACAGAATCTTGTTTCTTTGATCCCCATGAGAAAATTCCCGAACCCAGCTTAAATGCGTAAACGGAGGTGCTTTTCATGTCATCTTGAGATCCAGCCCAATCACTGTCGCTATATCCAGTTAGTCGTGAGTCATGAGTTGTTTTGTACGAAATACCATAATTGATGGTTCCTTGTAGATACCTAAGGAGTCTCTTTGCCGCTCCATAATGAGTCTCAGTTGAACTTTCCATGAACCTCGAGAGCAAACTTGTAGCATACATGATGTCCGGCCTTGTAGCCGTTAAGTAGAGTAGACTCCCAATCAAACTTCGGTAATTGGTTGCGTCCGTCTGCTTTGACCCATCTTCTTTCTTCAATTTTTCATTAGGAACCAGTGGAGTAACGACGGCTTTGCAGTCTTGCATTTTAAACTTCTTTAGCATGTCCTTAATATATTTTTCTTGAGATAAGAATATGCCTTCTTCTTCTTGACTTATCTCCATGCCAAGGAAGTAGTGCATTAATCCCAAGTCACTCATCTCAAAAGTGTTCATCACGTCTCTCTTAAATTCTTCAATTAATTTGGAATTATTTCCCGTGACAATTAAGTCATCAACATATAGAGAGACGATGAGAATGTCAGATTTACCTTGGGATTTGATGTATAGTGTAGCCTCGTTCTTACTTCTCCTGAACCCTTGACGGGTGAAGTATCCATCAATCTTGCTATACCACGCTCGTGGAGCTTGTTTGAGCCCGTAAAGCGCTTTCTTTAGACGAAGAACTTTTCCTTCTTCTTTGATGAATCCTTCTGGTTGCTCCACATACACTTCTTCTCGTAGCTCTCCATTTAGAAAGGCTGACTTGACGTCTAGCTGATAAATTTTCCATTTCTTCTGAGCAACAAGAGCTATGAGTGTTCTTATTGTGTCCATCCGGGCAACTGGTGCAAACGTCTCTGTGTAGTCAACTCCCGGTATTTGAGAATACCCCTTTGCAACCAGCCTTGCCTTATGCTTCTGAATTGATCCATCAGGGTTCAGTTTTGTTTTATACACCCATTTGACTCCAATAACCTCCTTGTTATGCGGAAGATCTACCATTTCCCAAGTATCATTCTTTTCTATCATTTTGATCTCCTCCTCCATTGCTTTAATCCAAACTTTTTCTTTGGAGGCTTCGGTGTAGCTATATGGCTCCAAGGAGCAAAAGTTGCATGTTTCATAGATGTCAGTAGACTCATATAGGTCTGCTAGAGTTCTTACCCGAAGAGGTGGGGATTCTGGCGAGGAGTCGTGATTTCTTGATGTATTAGCTTCAAAAGAGGATCTTGGAGTAGACGTGGGGCTTTGTTGATCGTGATTTTCCTCTTCTGGTATTTCCTCTAGTTGGACAGTAGTTGTCTTTCTTTCAACTTTTTCTGTCTCCCAATTCCAAGAGGCTTGCTCGTCAAACTCCACATCTCGACTTGTCACCAACTTCTTTGTCTCGAGATTGTAGATTCGATATCCCTTGGATTTGGAGCTATAGCCAAGGAAGATGCCCTTCTCTGTCTTGTCTTCTAATTTGTGCCTTTTAACAGAGGGAACATGAATGTAGCATATGCTTCCGAAGACCTTCAAATGTTTGGCTGAAGTCTTTTGTCCATACCATGCCTCAATAGGTGTTTTGTTTAAAACCGCCTTAGTTGGACACCGGTTTAGAAGATAGACTGAAGTATATACTGCCTCTGCCCAGAACGTTTTAGGCATTCCTTTTTCAGCTAACATAGACCTTGCCATCTCCATGACTGTGCGGTTCTTCCTTTCGGATACCCCATTTTGTTGTGGAGTGTATGCTACTGTTAGTTGATGCTCTACACCTTCATCTTCGCAGAACTTGTCAAATTCTTTTGAGTTGTATTCGGTACCTCGATCGCTTCTCAACTTCTTGATTTGATGACCACTCTGTTTCTCCACGAAGTTCTTGAATCTCTTGAATATTGTAAAGACTTCGGATTTTTCTTGGAAAAAATACACCCATGTCATCCTAGAGTAATCATCGATGAAGAGTATGAAGTACCTGTTCTTCGAAACTGAAAGCGTGCGCATTGGACCGCAGACATCGGTGTGGACAAGCTCTAGTATCTGTTTGGCTCTCCATGTCTTTTCTGTTGGAAATGGTTGCCTGTGCTGCTTCCCAACCATACATCCTTCACATACTCCTTCTTTTTCATCCAGTAGAGGCATGTCTCTCATCATCTTCTTTTGGTGTAGTAATCTCAAGGCATTGAGATTGAAGTGCCCAAATCTTCGATGCCATAGACTCGTATCACTCAGTTGAGTCACCATCGCCTTTTGTGGATATTGCCATTGAATAGGAAAATTTCTATTATTTCCCATTTTTACTTCAACAATTTCTTGATTATTGTTCTTGTCATAAATTCGGCAAGAATTTTTCTCAAAGTGCAAGGCATATCCACTTTCCATCATTTGGCCAACACTTAGTAGATTTTGTGCAAAGCGTGGCACTAGGAGAACGTTTCTAATAAAGCGCGTACCTTTCTTTGTATCTATGACAATGGTACCTTTCCCCTTTGCCTCCACCAAATCGCCATCGCCCATCTTGACCTTTGTCTTGATAGAGGTGTCTAAGTCATGGAAGATGGTCTCGTTGGATGTCATGTGATTGCTGCACCCACTATCGATGTACCACTCTTCTTCTTTTGCTTCTATGGCTGAGTGACATGCGTAGAACATGTACTCCTTCTCCTTAAAATCTTCAGAATAGTTGGCCTGATAGTTTCTTCTATCTCTGCAATCTTTTTCTTCATGCCCGAACCTCTTGCAATTTCTGCATTGTGGCTTTCCTCGATGGTAGCAATCTTTCTCTAAGTGATTAGTCTTCTTGCATATTTTGCATGGTGGAAAGTTCGTCTTCCTCTCCTTACTGTTAGAATTCCCATCTTTATGTGGTTTAAAGTTTTCACCATTTCTCGAGTGATTCCTTTTAATGTTGAGCTTAGACTGGAAGGCACTTTCTAATGAACTTTCGTGTCGTCTGTTTAGCCTTTGCTCACGTGCTTCTAGCGACCCCATTAATTCAGTGATGGACATTTTTGATAGATCTTTTGACTCCTCAATAGCCGAAACTACTGGATCATATTTTTCAGGGAGACTGATTAGGACCTTCTGGATTATTCTCTCGTCGGTTATGTTTTCTCCAAGAGTTCTCATTTCGTTGACTATATGTATAACCCGAGAGAAATAATCTTTTGCCACTTCAGAATCTCTCATCTTTAAATTTTTCGAGCTCTCTTCTTAAACTTTGTAATTTAATAGTTCTAACTTTCTCATTTCCTTGAAATTCCTCCTTAAGAATATCCCAAGCTTCTTTTGCCGTAGTAGCACGAATTATTCTCGGGAAAATAGTATCACAAACGGATTGTTGAAGAAGATAGAGAGCTCTAGCATTTTGTTGTTTTTGTTTCTTACGTACCTCGAAAGTTGATGCGTCGTCACTTCCTTTTTCCGGCATGATGATTCCTTCTTCAACAATATCCCAGAGATCATGTGATTCTAGGTAAGTCTTCATACGGACACTCCAATAGTCATAGCTTTCTCCATTGAACATCGGAGTTGATACCGAGAAGCTTGATGTCGCCATAATGCCCGCTTATGATCGAACAAGCTCTGATACCACTTGTTAGAAAATAGAAGAGGTTGTTGGTTGTATGAGTAGAATAAGTGATTTTAGTGAGCTGTAATGTAGATGATGTGTTTTAGAGGAGAGCTCTTGTTTCTAGAAAAGTAGTATTGTATTGATGTTTCTTGGTTTTGCTTGGTATGCAAATGAGTACAATGAGTCCTATTTATAGGAGCTAGAGGATCATTCTAGATCCTTATTAAATGCTATGATTCTAGAGTATTCTACATTTATGTCTAATAACTCTAGATTTTACATAAGAATTCTCTAGTAGAGAATTTTCTAGAATACTTTCTAGCTTTAACTCTCTAGATCATCTCTAGCCTTTTCTACATAGAATATTCTAGATAAATGCATCACTATTTAATACATATGCATACATAAATTTCTTATTATTGTGACATACAAAGAGTCTTTTTTGCCAGTCTGTCTTTTATCTGAATGTTTGATTATTTAAGAATAAAATTACATATAACTATTCAGTGGACGTTGGGGTTGGAAGAACAGAAACCAACAGAGTTCAAGAACCATTTGAGGGCATGACATTTGAGTCTGAATGGGCAGGAAGAGCATTCTATGTGGAGTATGCTAGGCGGGTTGGATTTGCAACTCGTGTATTATCATCTCGTAGGTCTCAATATGAAAATTGTGTTATATCACGTGCACTCGGATGTAGAGAAGTTCTCCACGCTGTAAAGGATGCAAGCATGAAGCAGCGTTATAGACAGCGTGAAGGTTGTGAAGCAATGATACTAATACAGAGAGAAAAAAATGGGACCATGTGGGTGGTGAGGAAGTTTGTGAAGGACCATAGTCATCCCTTGACAGCAGATTCACCCCTCAATGGCCATTTATCTTCCGTAAGATTCCTTTTTTCTTTCTTTTCTGCATGAAAACGTTATTGTGTTTGTCTTCTGTGATCATTGAGGTTTGTCTGGAATTGGAAAATGTTATTGAAAGAAAATCATGGGAAATTTTCGAAAGGAAATGTGAGGGAAACAGTAAACATTTGTTCAAACTGAAATGAGTTATTCTTGATATTTGTTAGAATTACACATTGTACAGTTAAGGAGAGAGTCATGGGTTAGTAAGTCTATAAGTTGAACTAACAAAAGGGTTGGATTCAAACTTTGAGTGTCTTATGGGCCAATTGAGAACACAAAATATGTGTGAATATTTTAAAAACATTAATCACATTTCATTACCCTTTTGCATTTTTTTGAGGTAAAGCCAAACACAAGAATGCAGATTTTCTTATCTTTATTTTCTTTCTTTGGTGTTTTATGGGATCCAAGCGCACCTTAAACAATTCTATTTGTTTTCTAGGTCTCGTGTGCAGCTTTGCAATTATATTCTTCTTCGTGTATAGCTATAAGCCTATAATTATAGATGAATCATGAATGTTTGTTTATATGTGGCTCTCAAGTATAACATATGTTGAAGTTTGTTTATATGTGGCTCTCAAGTATAACATATGTTGAAGCATATCATGTTCTTTATTTGTTTAAATGTTTGTCAAGTAACACTTGAGTCTTGTAAACAAATCGAAGCGAATACTTGACAATATTATTCGTATTCGTATAATTATCCAATATTCGTATTCGTATTCGCTTAATATTCGAATCTTGTTTTATATTCGTATTCGATTCGTTTGTTATATTCGAATATATTTTAATACTATTCGAATTCGAAAAACATTAAAGTTAAATTATGAAAATAATTATAATGTATAATTTGCCCATTTTACCTCATTTTCATAGTACATATTTTATGCCAAACAAAATATATCTACAAGTTACTTCTTCAAATTTAACATCAATAAAAAATTCAATGAAGAATTATAACTCTAAAATAAGGTATTTTGACCTGGCAAAAAAGTAAGAACATTTAAATTAAAATATGCAAAATACCTACTAGTTTTTATACATAAATATTATGTTATTGATACTTTTACGTTGAATTATGTTTATTTATTGGGAGATTTCTCAAAATAGCAGTAAATGGAGTTTGAAATTCCAAAATAGGACTACCATGTTTTTATTACCGAAATAGGACTAACATGACAGTATTCACTGTCATCGTGTAGGTGTGACTGTAAAATAGTTGCAGTATAGTGCATTTAACATTACAATATTTATTATAATTAATGGCAGTATTTTTCAATCATGCCAGTAATTTTCATACATGACAGTAACAACTCCTATTTCGGGAAGGAAAACATAGTAGTCCTATTTTGGAATTACAAACCTCATTTACTCTTATTTAAGGCAATTTCCCATTATTTATAAGGAGTACTATATATTGTATGAACACACACACACACACACACACACACACACATATATATATATATATATATATATATATATATATATATATATATATATATATATATATATATATATATATATATATATATTTGAATATTGTTCGGATCGAATATCATATCATTTGTATTCGTATTCATAAACTATTCGAATCATACAAGAGATTTGTATTCATATTCGTATTCTACTTACTCGAATTCGAATCCACATTTCGAATTCGAATCGCGAATCTAATCAAAATTATTCGATTCGTTTACAACCCTACTTGATTCAAATAAAACCACTGTATGTCATGATTCGACTAGTGCTGCAGAAGTAAGTTTTGTTCTGTAACATTATTAGATATAGCAGTAACTGTTGTGCTAAATAGGTAGTCCTCTTTGCTTTTGGTCATGATTTCCTTAAAACATCTCTGGTTTTTTTTTTCTAGCCAAAACTATATTTCTCCAATTTTAGAAATGGTTAGGAGAAAAGAAAGCTATCACACAAACAGGAGAGTCTTATTTACTCGCCTTAGAAGCGTGCAGAAGATAATATTATTTCGAAATTGGCTCGCACGATTACTGGGATTTCTTTCCATTTACTCGTCTCCTGCCAAACGACCACCCAATGTTGTTTTACTTTAATGCCCTTTCATCATTAATCTCATGCACTCCTTTCCATTTTTCGATCAATCACGTGAGGTGCAACGTGCGTTTTTTAAAAACCCAAGCCCTCATCTAAGCCGCACGATTACATTAGTCAATGGTTGGATTTCTGATGCACACTAATTAGTAGTGCATAATTATATGTTTTTATGTTTCATTGATGGTGATTGTTTGACGTTTTATTTAGTTTGTAAACATTTGTGTGATTTTAGTTGTAATTGTATTTTAGTTCTCATTTGTAAGTTGTAAAGTAGAATTAGGAATTAGGATGTTGAAAAGGAGGATGTTGAAGTGAAGAAAAAGGAATTTTGACTGTCCAAGAGCAAATACCCGACCGGGTAGGAAACTTCACCCGGTCGGGTCTGATGTGAAAACCGAACTGCTGAGGAAAGAGCTGGACCCGGTTGGGCCCCATACCTCACCCGGTCGGGTGAGAAGTGACCGGGGACAATCCGGTGTGCGAAGATCACCAGAACGTGGTGAATTATCTGATTTTGACCGGACTCGGTCGGGTAAGTACTTTACCCGATCGGGTACCCGGCCAAAGGTGTTGAAAAACACCTATAAATAACACTATTTTTCTTCTCTAAAAAATGATCCCTTCTTATATACTCCTAAGCTCAGTTTAGAATAGAATTTCTTATATTTTATAGCATGTTTAGTCTCCAAATGAGGAGCTAAACTTCCATTTCTTGGTGTTGCTCTTGAAGCTTGTTGATTATTAAAGTTGTGAGTTATTTTCTTAAACTTCTTCCCTTGAATATTAATTATTAGTTCTTTCCTTAATACTATCTCTATATTAATGTTGGGGAGTGTTGCTAAAATGACAATTAGCTAACATCTTGACATTAGTTATAGTAGTATTTTCTTCCTCTATATTAATGTTGGGGAGTGTTGCTAAGATGATAATTAGTTAACATCTTGATACTAATTATGGTAGGATTCATCTTCTTTAATAATATTCTTCCTTGAATATTAATTAATTCCTATTCATATTTCATATTAATTATTACTAGAAACGATCAACGAACCGATGGTTAATCGTTGATGGTTTCACAAGTAAGTAACTTCGGTTTATTAATGCACGGTCGTGGTTAATAAACTTAAGAGGGGTTAATTTTGTTGGTTAAACCGAAACCGTTGTGTTGAGGTTATCAATCTCAATTGATTTCATCAAGGAGTTAAAAAGATTAAATGCTACTATTAAATCGGTATAAGGCGTTGTTCTATATTTGATTAATAGTAAGGGTTATTAATGAACGGTCGTTGTTAATAACAACCCTAGATGAAGTGGATATACTCCCCGATTGAGTATTCGAGAGGGAATAAGTTATAGATATAACAATGATCGACTAAAATATATCAACAAGTGGAAAGTAGCAATGCCAAGTCCTTTTTATCTCTGAATTAAATCTCATATAAGTCGTTCATCTTAGTTTTTAATTAAATTAAATACTCAATCCAAATCCCCCATTTACTTACTCCTTAAATTAAAAAGAAAAGTATTCCTTTCTTTGTGGATACGAACTCTACTACGCTATACTACGTATTAGTGCTAGTATTGAATTTATTTTGACGCATCGTGACAAAGAGCCCGTCAAATTTGGCGTCGTTGCCGGTGACAGACAATTAATTTTTCTTTTTATTTCATTTCAAGAAAAATAAAAAAAAAATTAAATAAACAAAATATTAAGAGTTCTTAGATTTCTATTCTTCTGAGCTTTATTTGAGTATATGGTTAAACACCGATCTATAAACCAAATCACCTACCAAACAAAGCCCGAAACAGAACAAGCCTTCGAGAGGTTTAGGAAATTATTTCCGAATACTTCTTCGGAGGAATCATCAAGTGCTAGTTCTCATTCTAGCGACACCAAAGAGCCGATCACTATGGGTCTTGAAACGAGAACGTTGAGGGAGCTCACGGCTCCTAATCTTAACCAACAACCGCTATGTATCACCTTCCCTACTCTTGATGAAGGTGCTACATTTGAGCTCAAATCGGGGTTCATCCATCTCCTTCCTTCATTCCATGGTCTACGGGGCGAGGACCCAAACAAACATCCATCGGAATTCCATATTGTTTGCACAAGCATGTGCCCAAATGGAGTTACCGAGGAGCAGATCAAGTTGAGGGCCTTTCCGTTCTCCCTAAAAGATACCGCAAAAGATTGGCTATTCTATCTTCCTTCGGGAAGTATAGGTACATGTGCGGCCATGAAGAAAGCTTTCCTCAAAAGGTACTATCCCGCCTCTGTCGCCTCATCTCTCAAAAAGCAAATCAGCAATGTAGAGCAGAAAGATGATGAATCGTTCTACGAATATTGGGAACGATTCAAGAAACTTTGTGCAAGCTGCCCGTATCACGGCTACTCGGAGCAAGATCTCATCCTTTACTTTTATGATGGTCTTTGTGATGATGATAGATGGATGATCAATGCCGCATGTGGAGGAGGAATAATCAACAAAACTCCTTCTCAAGCTAGGAATCTTATCTCGGAGTTGGCCGAAAATTGTAGACACTATGATCGGCGGTCAACAAAGAGAGTCATGGCGGCGGAATCCAACAACTCGTTGGAGAGTCAAGTAGTCGTCTTGACTTCTTTGGTTAAAGATTTCCTCTTAAATCCAAATACCCAAGAAGTCAAGGGCTGCGGCATCTGTTCAACACAAGGGCATCCCACAGATTCTTGCCCAACTCTACAAGAGGAGAACTCTGAGCAAGTCAATGCTTTGGGGTTCCAAGGCCAAAGGAGGTACGATCCTCACGGCAACACCTACAATCCGGGATGGAGGGATCATCCAAATCTAAGGTACGGAAACTCTCAACCCCCTCAACAATCAAACCCTCCTCCTCAACAATATAAACAACAAGGCCAAACATCGAACTCAAACATGTCCACCGAAGACATGATTCGAGCACTAGCCATGAACATGACTACGATGCAACAAAGTGTGGCCCAATTTCAAGAAACAACAAAGTCTAGCATCCACAACTTGGAAAGCCAAATGAGCCAAATCTCAAATGCCGTGAGTAGGCTAGAAGCTAGGGATTCGGCAAAACTCTCATCTCAAACGGAGCCGAATCCAAGGCAACAAGCTCATGCGGTCACTTTGAGAAGTGGCAAAGAATTGGTTATGGCTAAGGCAAAAGAAAAGAGCCATGTGGGAGAGGAGGAGGAGGAGATCTTGGTGCCAAACACAAATCCTCAAAATGAAGAGACAAAAGAGGAGGAGATCACACCTCAAAGAAATTTCCCACCGCTCGATTCATATGAGCCGGTGCCACCTTTTCCGGAGGCTCTCAAGGATAACCGAAAATACAACAATGACAAAGACATCTATGAGACCTTCAGCAAATGTGAGGTAAATATCCCCCTTCTCAATTTAATAAAAGGTGTTCCTAGGTTTGCAAAGTTTTTAAAATAACTTTGCACAATTAAAAGGAAACACAAGTTGAATGACAAGCATAAAATCCAAGTAAGTGAAAGAGTGTCGGCCGTTTTTCAAAAGAAACTGCCTAAAAAGTATAGTGACCCGGGAATGTTCACTATACCATGTAAACTTGGAAATTCTAGTTCTTCTAGGGCTATGTTAGATTTGGGTGCATCGATCAATGTCATCCCATATTCTCTATATAAGTCCCTAGAACTAGGACCTTTACATGAAACGGGGGTTGTTATCCAACTTGTCGATAGATCCAATGCTTACCCAAAAGGTGTAGTAGAGGATGTTCTCGTCATGGTGGATAATTTAATCTTTCCCGCTGATTTTTACGTTCTTGAAATGGAGAACGATAAAAATGCAGTCCCAATTTTACTAGGCAGGCCTTTTTTGAAAACGGCCAAGGCAAAAATTGACGTTTTTAGTGGAGTGTTAACCATGGAGTTCGATGGTGAAAAAGTCGAATTTAATATCTACGACTCCATGAGATACCCCACTGATAATCACTCTCTCTTTGCGATTGACACTTGCGACACTTGGGTCCAAGATGTATTTGAAATTGAAGGAAAAGATGAGGTACTAAGCTCAATTGAAAACGACATAGAGGATTTTACTTTGGAATACTCTATGTCAAATAATATGAAGGTTATGGTGGCGGAGTAAAATTAACTCCCACTTTTGCCACCGGGCTCTAAAGCCCTCCCACTAACCATTCCAAACGAGAAGCCGCTACCATCTGTTTTGCAGGCACCGGAGGTGGAATTAAAACCACTCCCTGAAAATATGAAGCATGTGTTCTTGGGCGAAAATCACACTCTACCGGTGATTATCTCAAATGCCCTGTCCCAAGAACAAGAAGAATGATTGATCGCGGTCCTCAAGGAATATAAATTGGCCATTGGATGGTCTATTGCCGACATCAAAGGCATTAGTCCATCCACATGCATGCACAGGATCTTGCTCGAAGACGAGGCCAAAGCGGTTAGACAACCGCAACGAAGATTGAACCCACCCATGATGGAGGTGGTGAAAAAGGAGGTGATCAAACTGCTTCAAATGGGAATCATTTTTCCCATTTCCGATAGCAAGTGGGTGAGTCCTACTCAAGTGGTGCCAAAGAAGACCGGAGTAACGGTCATTGAGAACAAGGATGGCGAGATGGTGCCCACCCGAGTTCAAAACGGGTGGCGAGTTTGCATTGACTACCGAAGACTCAATTCGGTAACTAGAAAAGACTTCTTTCCATGGCCTTTCATTGATAAAATGCTAGAAAGGTTAGGAGGGCACAAGTTCTATTGTTTTCTCGATGGTTACTCCGGGTATTTCCAAATACCAATAGCCCCGGAGGACCAAGAGAAAACAACCTTCACATGTCCATTTGACACTTTTGTCTACCGATGAATGCCCTTTGGATTATGCAACGCACCGGGCACCTTTCAAAGGTGCATGATGAGCATATTTTCAGAATTTGTGGAGGTATTCATGGAGGTCTTTATGGATGATTTCACAATCCATGGGGACTCTTTTGACTCTGCCTCTATCACCTCACTCTTGTGCTAAAAAGTTGCATTGAATCCAACCTTGTGCTGAACTCTGAAAAATGCCACTTCATGGTAGAACAAGGGATTGTTCTTGGGCATGTGATCTCATCAAAGAGGATCGAGGTGAACAAAGCAAAAATTGATGTGATTCAAATGCTCCCGTACCCCACAAATGTACGGGACATCCGCTCTTTCCTCGGTCACGCCGGTTTCTATAGGAGATTCATCAAGGATTTCTCAAAAATTTCATCTCCTCTATGCAAACTTTTACAAAAGGAGGTGGAATTTGATCTAAATGATGAATGCAAAGAGGCTTTTGACACTTTAAAAGCAAGATTAGTGACTGCCCTAATCATACAAGCTCCCGATTGGTCTCTTCCTTTTGAGATCATGTACGACGCAAGTGACTATGCGGTGGGGCTGTTTTAGGCCAAAAGGTCGGGAGAGCTTCTCATGTCATCTACTACGCCTCATCAACCCTCAACGAAGCCCAAAAGAACTATTCCACCACCGAGAAGGAAATGCTAGCGGTAGTCTTTGCTTTGGAAAAGTTTCGTTCCTACTTTCTTGGAACGAAAGTTATTGTCTACACCGACCATGCCGCTCTCCGATTCCTTATGACAAAGAAAGAAGTCAAACCAAGACTCATTCGATGGGTCCTTCTATTGGGTGAGTTTGATATGGAAATTAAAGACAAGAAAGGAGCGGGGAACTTGGTGGCTGATCATTTAAGCCGCCTCATTCCTCACAAAGACATCGAAGACCTCCACACAAATCTCATCAAAGGCGAATTCCCGGACGAAACTCTCTTCTCCATCAAAGTCACACAACCATGGTACGCAAATATCGTGAACTTCCTCGTTTCCGGCAAATTTCCTCCACAACTCTCAAAATCTCAAAAAGAAAAATTAAGAATGGATTCAAGACTCTATGTGTGGGATGACCCATATTTGTGGAAGCATTGTAAGGATCAAATAATCCGAAGATGCATCCCTGAATATGAGATAGTCCACATCATAGAGTTTTGTCACTCGTATGCTTGTGGAGGACATTTCGGTCCGAAACGAACGACAATGAAGATACTTGAAAGCGGTTTTTGGTGGCCGAGTCTATTTCGGGATGCACACGGCTTTTTTCAATCTTGTGACAATTGCCAAAGAGCGGGCAACATTTCAAGGAGGAACGAAATGCCACAAAACCCCATGCTTTTCTGTGAGATTTTCGATGCATGGGGTATCGACTTCATGGGACCTTTCCCAAACTCCCAAGGTAACATCTACATCCTTCTTGCAGTAGATTACGTCTCCAAATGGGTAGAGGCAAAAGCAACAAAAACTGATGATGCTAAGGTGGTGGCTAGTTTTCTCAAATCACACATATTCATTGTTCTAAAACTCGCTAGGCGCTAGTCGGGCGGTTGAAAGGCGCCTAGCACCTAGGCGGCCGACTAGGCCGATTTTTTGGCCGACTAGGCCGATTTTTAGGCCGACTAGGCCGATTAGTGTTCCTCGGTTAGGGCCGCCAAGGCCGCCTAGGCCGATTAATCGGTCCGACTAGGCCGATTTTTAGAACAGTGCACATATTTTCAAGGTTCGGGGTCCCTCGAATTTTAATAAGCGATCGAGGCACACATTTTTGTAATTTAGAGGATGGAGGAACAACGACAAGAAGACTGGCGGAGATATGAAGAGGACCAACGGCGAATCTTTGGTCCGATATACTCCTATATAGCACACCAGGGCTCCTTTTCCTCTATGACCACTCCCCCTCTCGCACCATCATGGTATGACCCCTCTCAGTGGGGTTACTTTGCAGGATCGAGTTCCGGTGGTGGATGCGATGATCGTGGTTATGGCGGGTATCACATGGATGAGGACAGACACCAAGGTGGAGGTCTGGGCGGGCACTAGGGACAGTGCCAGATACTAAGTGTGGGGGTGCAGAGATTGTTCTGGTATGCTCACAATCCTACTCTTTTTCATTTTATTTTCTTTAAAAAAACCAAAAAAAAAGAGCTTGTTGAGATGAAAACCCACAAAGGGCAACTCAAGCAAAAATTAAAGCAATAAAATAAAGAGTGAGGTTGTGAGAATTAAAAGAAAAATGTGGGAAGCTGGGATGAAAACCTGAAAGGGCACCTAGGCAAAACGAGAGAATGAGAGAAATGTCTATTTTGCAGGATCCTGAAGGTGATAAGCTTAAAAGAGAAATAGAGATGAAGTTGAAGACCCCCATTTTTACTTTATCTACTGTTGGGGATGCTTTATATTGTGGTAAAAACACTTTTGGATGTTTTGCGTTGATATTCTTGTCATTTTAAAAGGACTTCTTGGATTGGATTTGATTTACTCGAGACGAGTAAAGGTTTAAGTGTGGGGGTGTTTGATGCACACTAATTAGTAGTGCATAATTATATGTTTTTATGTTTCATTGATGGGGATTGTTTGACGTTTTATTTAGTTTGTAAACATTTGTGTGATTTTAGTTGTAATTGTATTTTAGTTTTCATTTGTAAGTTGTAAAGTAGAATTAGGAATTAGGATGTTGAAAAGGAGGATGTTGAAGTGAAGAAAAAGGAATTTTGACTGTCCAGGAGCAAATACCCGACTGGGTAGGAAACTTCACCTGGTCGGGTCTGATTTGAAAACCGAACTGCTGAGGAAAGAGCTGGACCCGGTCGGGCCCCATACCTCACCCGGTCGGGTGAGAAGTGACCAGGGACAACCCGGTGTGCGAAGATCACCAGAACGTGGTGAATTATCTGATTTTGACCGGACCCAGTCGGGTAAGTACTTGACCCGGTCGGGTACCCGGCCAAAGGTGTTGAAAAACACCTATAAATAACACTCTTTTTCTTCTCTAAAAAATGATTCCTTCTTATATACTCCTAAGCTCAATTTAGAATAGCATTTCTTATATTTTTATAGCATGTTTAGTCTCCAAATGAGGAGTTAAACTTCCATTTCTTGGTGTTGCTCTTGAAGCTTGTTGATTATTAAAGTTGTGAGTTATTTTCTTAAACTTCTTCCCTTGAATATTAATTATTAGTTCTTTCCATAATACTATCTCTATATTAATGTTGGGGAGTGTTGCTAAGATGACAATTAGCTAACATCTTGACATTCGTTATAGTAGTATTTTCTTCCTCTATATTAATGTTGGGGAGTGTTGCTAACATGACAATTAGTTAACATCTTGATATTAATTATGGTAGGATTCATCTTCTTTAATAATATTATTCCTTGAATATTAATTAATTCCTATTCATATTTCATATTAATATTTTGAACATTACTTAAAGGATCAACTAGTTTTGTTTCATATATTAATTATTACTAGAAACGATCAACGAACCGATGGTTAATCGTTGATGGTTTCACAAGTAAGTAACTTCGGTTTATTAATGCACGGTCATGGTTAATAAACTTAAGAGAGATTAATTTTGTTGGTTAAATCGAAACCGTTGTGTTGGGGTTATCAATCTCAATTGATTTCATCAAGGAGTTAGAAAGATTAAATGGTACTATTAAATCGGTATAAGACGTTGTTCTATATTTGATTAATAGTAAGGGTTATTAATGAACGGTCGTTGTTAATAACAACCCTCGATGAAGTGGATATACTCCCCGATTGAGTATTCGAGAGGGAATAAGTTATAGATATAACAATGATCGACTAAAATATACAACAAGTGGAAAGTAGCAATGCCAAGTCCTTTTTATCTTTGAATTAAATCTCATATAAGTCGTTCATCTTAGTTTTTAATTAAATTAAATCACTCAATCCAAATCTCCCCCTTTACTTACTCCTTAAATTAAAAAGAAAAGTATTCCTTTCTTTGTGGATACGAACTCTACTACGCTATACTACGGATTAGTGCTAGTATTGAATTTATTTTGACGCACCGTGAAAAGTGCCCGTCAATTTCTTTCTTTTTTTCTCTCCTAAGAGAGTATTCTCACCGGAACCCTCCCCTATATATATATATATATATATATATATATATATATATATATATATAGGGGGAAGATTACATACAAACTCCTCATCCGATGCAAACTACAAACTAATCTGGGTCGTTCGTTTGCAACAAATGGAGTGTGATCTGTCTGCAGTGCATAGTATTAGATTTAGGCTGCGATGTACAGAATCGTATAATAAATTCCCACTACGCCGCATCAGTTATTCCCAAGGTTACTACAGTAAATTGCAAAATAAATTCCAAGCCTCGCTTCTTATATTAGGAAATAGTAAAATACACTACCCCTGATTCTACGCTAACCATCTCATGATGCAATTAACCGTCAAAGCATAAGAAATCTAAAAAAGGTATGCTGCAGAATCCATTCTCAGTGGAATTCGAAGTTGATCGTCAAGATACTTGTAGGTTGGTGCAGGGCTTTTAGAATAAAACTTCTTGTGAAGAATCAATGCCCACTATTAGTATAAACAATGACTTTTCTAGAAGAAAGTTATATGAAGAGGGAAATCGCAGGAAGCTTGAGGGTGGTGACCGATGAAATTCGTTTCAAACTTGACAAAAGTGCATGCGTGTGCTTGAAAGTGCTATGCAATGTTGAGACTTATTTGGTGCAAGCGTTTGTAAAAAAAGATGCAACAGAGTGTGTAATTCAATTTGTGTTTTTAGATATTAATTTAGTAATGAGGTGCATGAAAAGACATTGTATGATGCAGTAACTTGTTGTATGAGGTGCATGTTGTAGGGTAGTAGTATATGGCTAAAGATGCATGTGTGTGCTTGAGAGTGTTATGTAATGTTGAGACTTATTTGGTGCACCCACGTTTGTGAAAAAAGATGCAACATAGTGTGTAATTCCATTTGTGTTTTTTAGATATTAAGTTAGTAATGTGGTGCACGAAAGACATTGTATGATGCAGTAACTTTTTGTATGAGGTGCATGTTGTAGGGTAGTAGTATATGACTACCACAAATGTTGAAATCATTGAGCTCATTGAAAACAATTCACTGTAGAAAACTAGAAATGTCATATGTGTACTATTTTGTTGGTATAGTTTCACGGTAAACTCAATTATAGATTATAAATCCAAGTATGAACCAAACTAATATAGTGGACACATTTTATCTTTATGTTGCATTCTATGATAATGACATTTGTACTCATTTTATATTTATTTTAAGGTTACATATGTGCATATAGAGGTTTTGAGATGTGCAATATGTATTGACAATGTTCGCATGACTTATATTTCAACTTCGTAGTGATAAAATATGTGCACTTTGATACTTACGTTCATATTGCATCTTATCATTATGACGTTTACATCTTAGTAGTTCATATGTTGCATTTTATCAGTATGACTTGTGATTCTCAGAAGTTCATGCACTACATTTTAGTAAGATGGTATGTGCATTGTATACTTAAATGACATGCATACGTAATTCATGAGATCACAAAATGCATAAATATATGAGGAACCTGTTCTAAAAGGTAAAAAAGCATTTCTCAAATTTCACGACCTTTGCAAACACGAAATTGTTCAATCGATATGAAAACAAAAATTAAAAAAACATCTGGCGTGCACACCGGATTTCAAGATGTATTTTACGAGTACGCATATCAATGAATTTAATGATGTATTTAAGTGTGAAGATGAGTGCACATTATAATGTAAATTGGTTATCAATAAATATTGTATAAAATAACTCACCATTGAGTCAATGCTTATTTTCTGAACAGGGAACCAATTATGCATATAAATGCATCTAATAATGAAGTTAAGTGGGATGAGAAGTGCATACTATACTAAAATAAATAGGCACATCTCATACATTGAACAGAAGTAAAGATGTATTAATTACATCATGTTTACAATGTACGTATAATTACAGGAAATTAAAATGCAGTAAAAAAACAACTGCATTAATATACTGACATTATGAATTTCTCTTTGTTAAAGAGACAAGTCAAGCTAATGAAGCTATTGTGACCAAACATCTCATTCCACAATCTATAAAGGCTCTTGCGGGACATTTTGATTCTTCAACAACCACATCTTCTAAAAACTAGATTCTTCTAAGAGAACATTTACTTTTATCCCATGTAAGGTACAAAAACAATATATTGCGCCTGCGAATATTGCAAGGATGACAAGTTATGCATCAACTAAGCAGATAAGTGCATACAGTTCAATTCGAACATGAAAATTAAACATACTAGTGTAAGATGCAGGTAAATTTGAAGCATAAAAATCAAACAAACACAAAAAATACAATACATTCTAGACAAAAGGAGTACATGAAAGATGACACATGAACTTAATTACTAGCATATATGTATTAGTGATGACTTTTGACTCAATTAATAACCATTTGGAAGTGAAATAAGTTAACTAACAACATAAAAGACATATATACTCTGTATTTAATTAACTATTATATAATACTGAATGAATGCATAGTACACCTATAAATGATGCATAATGTATCACAAATACAATCATCATTCATGTAACCCAAGAATAACCTAGTTAACAACAAATTTAGTAATTCACTCTTTGCATTCTAATTTTAAAACATTGAAATTTATAAATTAAAAAAAAACAACAATTGAAGAGTAAAAAACTACAATTTTTTAGAATGAAGTTTGGAGCGATGAATAATACTTCGAATACATAACATATGAGACAATGATGAATACTAAAAAATACTTTGTGCTATCAGAATTTGAAAATGAACACAGAGAGCTTAATACAATGAAGAGATTATGAAAACGCCTATAATAGCATACCCGAATCCACAGTCTTCAATTAATAATAGACCTATTGCAATTAAATTGTATTAGGATGAGAAAAAGAAACAGTGCTTGCGAATAGAGATGGAGATGGAGTGAAATTTTAAGATGGACATAGCAGAGAAATGAGTTTAATTATAAACTTACGGTTGGAAAAGAAGCAATTCGAGTAAGGGCGTAAATTGTTGATCGATGAAAATGGCGACGATTCAAGCTTTGATGGAATGATGTAAGTGGTTGATTGAAGAATATGGATGAAAAGGAAATTATAGAATAGTAGCAGTTATGGAAAGAAATGTGGTTCTTTTCCAAAATGAGATAACAAAAAAGACTAATGAGCCATCAACTGTCTAAAAGCATCAAGATTAAATGTAATGACAGATCAATTAGAATAGATGGCCAGGATTAGTTTGTAGGTTAGTAAATTAAGCCAAGTTTGTATATATATATTCGAATATATTTGAATATTGTTCGAATCGAATATCATAGTATTTGTATTCGTATTCTACTTACTCGAATTCGAATCCACATTTTCGAATTCGATTCGCGAATCGAATCAAAATTATTCGATTCTTTTACGACCCTACTTGAGTCAAATAAAATCATTGTATGTCATGATTTGACTAGTGTTGTAGAAGTAAGTTATGTTGTGTAACATTATTAGATATAGCAGTTGTGCTAAATAGGTAGTCCTCTTTGCTTTTGGTCATGATTTCCTTAAAACATCTCTGGTTTTCTTTTCTAGCCAAAACTATATTTCTCCCATTTTAGAAATGGTTAGGAGAAAAGAAAGCTATCACACAAACAGGAGAGTCTTACTTTCATTCAGCAAAGTGCTTGGGATACCTTATAAAGTGTTCATTGATAGCCCATCTATAAGTGTTATAAGTGCTTTCTCATTTAAGGACTCAAGTAAAGTGTTATTTGAAAGCCTGCGTATATGCTTATTTTCATGCTTTGTTATGTAAGCATTAAAAGTATTATTTGTCCTGTAAAGGTACTTTTCAAATTTAGATGCCAAGTAGCTTCATTTTAAAGCATGCTTGGAATTACAATTGAATGGCTTGATAAAAAATACTACTACGTATATAAAACTTCAAGGCAAATATAAGAAATTCCTAATTGATTTTCTTGGCAATCATTGTGCAGGTTGAGAAAGATAAGAGAATTCAGGAACTTACAGCAGAACTTAGCGTCAAGAAACGACTTACTACGGCCTACAAGGAACATCTCCTTAGCATTATAAAAGACGTTGATAACTATACCAAACATCTTTCTTCCAATGTTGAATCCATTTGTGGCAATCCTAGATTCCTTGTAGCTACAAGGCTTGAATTTCTAACTTTCAAGAACACTTCCTCATAACAGGTGGGGCCTACACTTCATTCTCTTCAACCAAAGCCAAAGCTGTGAAGCATGCTTGGTGGGAGAAGTTGTTTCTCTTGCTTGAATTCTTGAACTCATAACCAAACGGTGAACGAGTCATTATTTGATCATTAGTAACTACACTGTAGTTATTGCATTAAAGGAAGGTCTGGATTGTTTGCAATCTTAATGGGTTTCAC
The DNA here is from genome assembly GCA_945859875.1 of Cuscuta europaea. NCBI lineage: Eukaryota > Viridiplantae > Streptophyta > Magnoliopsida > Solanales > Convolvulaceae > Cuscuta > Cuscuta europaea. The sequence goes on from CAMAPE010000009.1 coordinate 23,492,105, forward strand.
CATAAATTGATCTGGGTGTCCATGCAATAACTAGATTGTGTAGATAAACCAGAAGATCTATTCTACTTGGTCATTGCACCAAGTTAACTTATTCTACTTGGTATTATTATTCATTTGGTGGTCCTCAGCTTTCATATTCCCATTTTCGGTGTGGTACTACTAATTTCTTGTCATTTTGGTCCTATGTCACATGGCTAGTGAAAATCAACAAAAAATTGACCCAATAAGTAGTGGGGGACTAAAAGTGAAAAAGAATACATATTGTTAATCTAAAACTGAAGATTTAAAAGTTAAAGCTGATAGTGGAAATGACTAATTACTATTGCGATATACAATGGAAAACTCTCCAAGACCAAGCTCAACTGTGGCCAGGCCTGGAACCGACAGTGTCATGTAGGAAACGGGAAAAATAGGAATTATACCATACCATTCAAACTTCAAAGGTGTATAGTTTTTACTTTTTAGGTCATTTGGCTACCAATCTAAATAATCTTTTAGTGTTGAATTTTGTCAGCTTTCTAGCTCTACCAAAATTTCATCATCTTTTAAATTAATTTGAGGCATTTGTTTAAATAATATTTAAATAAAAGTGATAAACAAAAATATAACTTAAGTTACTACAAGTCTATCATCATAGTTTCTACAAATGTAAATTAGAACATCTTGATGATCACTAAAGTTACTAATATAATCAATCACTAAAGAATAAATAGTTACAACTTTTCTAGTACCCTTATTTTAGTAATATATTTCCCATTATTTCTTACTCGTATCATTTATGTTTGGCCTAAATAATCTCAGCTACAGACTTTACTTTTGATTTAATATCTTTGCTCAATTATAGAAATTTACTTATATTTCAACCTGACGAGCACTTTGTCATAGTGCGTCAAAATAAATTCAATACTTAACACTTATACGTAGTTTCTACAAATGTAAATTAGAACATCTTGATGATCACTAAAGTTACTAATATAATCAATCACTAAAGAATAAATAGTTACAACTTTTCTAGTACCCTTATTTTAGTAATATATTTCCCATTATTTCTTACTCGTATCATTTATGTTTGGCCTAAATAATCTCAGCTACAGACTTTACTTTTGATTTAATATCTTTGCTCAATTATAGAAATTTACTTATATTTCAACCTGACGAGCACTTTGTCATAGTGCGTCAAAATAAATTCAATACTTAACACTTATACGTAGTATAGCGTAGTAGAGTTCGTATCCACATGGAAAGGAATAATTCTCTTTTTATGAACTAGTGATTAAAGGGGGGTTTTGGGGTTGAATGATTTAATTTAATTAAAAACTAAGATGAATAACTTATACCGTCTTGGACCGGAGGACTTGGACCGGATGTGCCTGGAAACAATGGCTAGCACCGTCTTCTCCACGGAAGAATACCTGAGTTCCGCCTCCCTGAGAGTCTTGTTGACATAGAAGATGGCATGCTGGATGTCATCTTCCTCCCGGATGAGGACTGAGCTGATGGCAGCAGGATTGACGCCAAGATAGAGATACAGGGTTTCCCCCACCTTGGGCTTGGAGAGCACAGGAGGTGAAGACAGATACAGTTTCAGCTCATCAAAGGCAACCTAGCACTCAGTATTCTACTGGAAGCCGACGATCTTCCGCATGATCTGGAAGAAGGGAAGGGATTTCTCCGCTGATTTGGACAGGAAGCGGTTGAGGGCTGGCTGCCAGGCGACCCGTCAGCCTTTGAACTTCTTTCACGTTGCGTGGGGGCTCTATATTAATGATCGTCTGGTTTTCTTTGGATTGGCCTCGATACCCCTTCGGCTAACCATGTAACCCAAAAACATCCCCCCTGCATGCCGAAGGTGCACTTCTTCGGGTTCAACCGAAGGTTGAATTTTTGCATGATGACAAATATTTCTCGGAGGTCCTCAGCGTGCGTGGTTGATCTTTTGCTTTTGACGATCATGTCATCAACATATGCCTCCATGGTGCGCCCTAGGACGGCTTGGAATACCCTGGCCACCATACGGGTGTACGTGGTGCCAGAATTCTTAAGCCGAAGGCCATAACCAGATAGCAGAAGATGCCTTCGGGTGTCATGAAGGCTGTCATTTCTGCGTCTTCCTCGTGCATGTAGATCTGGTGATATCCGCGGAAGGCATCTAGGAATGACATGATTTCACAGCCCGTTGTCTCATCCACCAATTGATCAATGTTTGGCAGAGAGAAAGGATCCATGGGGCAGGCCCTATTCAGATTCGTGTAATCCACACACATGCGGAAGGAGGGTGGTTTTTGGGCGAGGACTACGTTGGCCAGCCATGAAGGGTACTTCACTTCCCAGATGTGCTTGATGGAGAGGAGCATGGCAACCTCCTTCTTCACGAAGTCCCTTCTCTCGGCCGAGAGGGGCCTTCTTCTCTGTTGTACCGGTTTGGCCGAAGGGTCCACCGCCAGGCGGTGAGTGACGACCCTTCGGTGGATCCCCGGCATATCCTCTGGCCCCCATGCAAAAACAATGGAGTAGGCGCGGAGGGCTTCGATGATGTCGGTCTTCAAATCTTCAGGGAGCTTGGCTCTAATCTTCACGACTCTCTCCGGCTTGGCAGGATTGAGTGCAAAGTCTTCTACTTCCTCGGTTGGTTCTTCCCTCGGCCTCCTCTCCTCCTCTTCTACTTTTCCGGTGATAGTATCCACACGGAGCTCGGTCCTACTAACCTTCTTTGTTATCTGGAGGTAGCAGGCGCGTGCGAGTTTTTGGTTCCCTCTTGAGTATCTGATGCCCCCTTCAGCTGGGAACTTAAGGCATAGGTGCCTCATGGAGATGATTGCCTCCAGGTCCTCAAGGGCAGGCCGAACGAGGATAATATTGTGAGCGCAGTCGATGTTGATGACGACGAACTCCACTTCGAGCTTGGCTTTATGGAGCCCATCACCGAAGAGTACCGGGAGGGTTATCACCCCCTTCGAATCTATGGTATCTCTGGTGAAGCCGGACAGAGGGGTCCGGATGGGCCGGAGGGACTCCCTCTCCAGAAGCTGCTCCTTGAATGTCCTAAGGTACATTACGTTGACGGAGCTGCCCGTGTCAAAGTAAGTTCTGTGGATGGTGGTGTTGTTGATCTCGCTCTGGATCACTAGTGCGTCCTTGTGAGGAGAGGAAACCGGAGGGAGATCAGCGTTGGTGAATATAATGGGCTCCTCCCACAGCCGCTTTACGGGGGCATATGAGTGACTTCCCCTACGTAAAGGGCCTACGCCCATTTTTTCCTCTAGATCGTGGAGTCACCCCCGGTGTTGCCTCCGTTGATCATGTGGATGTGGCGTTTGTACTGGTGCTGGAGATCCTCCTCCTCGCTGAGGTTTCCAATCTCACGCTTCTTCCCCTGCGGATTTCCCAAAGGGATGGTGTTTGGGTTAACCCACTTATTGGCCTTCGGTGGGGGCCCTTGGTGATGAGGGGTCCCCTGAGGAGGAGGGCCCCTGACGAATTGAGACAGGTGGGCTACCTGTATCAACCTTTCGATAGCTACCTTCAGCTAATGGCAGTCATCAGTCATGTGTCCTTGATGGCGATGAAAGCGATTATAAGGTTCGTCGGGGTTGATGGCATATACTTCCGGGGGCGTGCGAGAGTCTTGCTCTACGAGGCCCCTCTCCTTAGCGAAGTCGAGAATGACGTTGATGGGATGCGTCAGGGGTGTCCGAGGGTTCTCCAAGAGAACAGGCTGTGCCCAGGCCTTCGGGTTGTTTTTGTAACCTCCCCCAGACTTGGCTTGGCCATGCCGGGGGCAATCACCCAAGGGAGCCGGACCTTTGGACTGGTGGAACAGGGCCCCCGGCCCCCGGTGATTCTTGTCGTCTGCCCTAGGGCGTGGTTATTCAGAGTTTTGGTGGCATTTCTCCACCTCCTCGGCCTCCACGTATCGGTCTCCCCGCTGGAGGGCCCTTATATAGTCGCGAGGGGGTTATATGATGAGGCTCCTTGAAAAGTTCCTGGTGCGAAGGACCGTCTGTAGGAGAGCCAGAAGGGTTCCGTCGTCGGCGCCGTCAACCTTATTTGTCTCTAGCCTCTAGCGTTCCAAGAAGTCCCGGAGGGTTTCATCCTTCCGTTGCCTCACGTTAGTAAGTGGGAGAAGTGCTTCCTTGACCGGCGTCTTCCCGCAAATTGTGTTAAAAAGCGTTGGGCGAGTTCTTGCCATGAGTTGATACTCCCCTCGGGAAATCGGTTGAACCACTCGTACGCTGGTCCTTCTAAGGTAGAAAGGAACCAACAACACAAATATTCATCCGACGCCCCCACCATCATCATGTTGTTCTGGTACCTGCTGTAGTGCTCCTAGGGGTCAATCTTTCCTTCGTAGGGCTTGATGGGTTGCCCTCGGTATTTTCCCGGAATCTGGGCCGCCAATACCCTTGGGGTAAATGGCGTCCTTGTCCAGAGTTGGATGATGGATTCCCCGGAGCCTTCGGCAAATCTTTTTTGCATCTCCTCCATCTTGTCCAACATGGTGGCGTATTTGGGGTCCGCCTGGGAGGCGGAAACGGTCATGTGTGCTTGACGGGCCTCCATTTCATCAAGGCGGCGTTGGAGGGCCTCAATGATGTCATCCCTGGGGTCCTTCGGCATTGGCTCCGCCCTAGAGATTGCACGCGGGCTGAGTGAGCCTGGTTGATTTGGTGTCTGGCGTCATCGACATGTAGTGGTGCCTTTCCCTTGTCCTGAGGGGGACGCCTCTCGTCTGCCCTCGATACAGACCCCCCGCTTTCTTGAAGTCTTTGGAGTGCCTTACCACTGAGGCGGTCTTGGACCCCTCGGCGATCCTGCACCCCTTCGAGCCTCTCAAGGGCGGAGGTCCGAGGCCTCTCTTTGTTCGCACCGGGTTGGTCCCGAGATTGGACCTCCTGAGACGCGGTATCTTGGGCCATGACCCCTTCGTTGTTCCCTAGCCGAAGGATATGGTTCACCAAGGGGGCGGAGGTGGGGGAGGAACGACGTTCTCCCCGATCTGTGGCTGAAGTGGCACCAGAGCGCCGAAGGCTCCTGGATTCTGGGTGAGTGTCTGGATGAAGGCAGAAAATGCCGATTTTATAACGTCAATAATGAGGACCGAAGGGCTCACTTGGTTTTCGCTCCGGTCCTTCCTCCGGGTCTCGATGCCGAAGCGGGCATCGGGAGCATTCTACTTGATCTGAAGGCGCAGGTCAACAGCAGCCTTTTCCAACCCAGCGATGACTCCGCCCTCGGGAGCCTTGTTGGAGGCTCTGGGGGCGTCGACTTCGCCGAGGGCTAGGTTGTTGTCCTCAAGGGTCTTGGACTGGGCACGAGTGGTTCTTCCCATTTTGGTAGGTGTTTTGAGTTCGGTGAAGGGGAGGGTTTCTCACTTGATTGTTCGGCCTCTCAACGAGAGCACCAAATGGTGGATAGTGTACCCGAGGGGTAGCTTATCCGAGGGGTTATTACGGGTAGGGCAGAGCACGGGTTGGGTTCGGGCGGCCGGGTTCAAAAATGGTAAATCTGTTCGGGTATCGGATTGATAATTTCAAACCCTACCCTATCAAAAAAATTATTGGGTTTTTCGGGTTGAAGAAATTCGGGTTGTGGTCGGGTTGATAAGGTTTTCGGGTCCATTCGGATTTTAATTTATTATTTTTGAAATTGTTATAAATAAAATGTTAATTGGTAAAAACATAATTCAAAGTTATACTAGTATAACATTCAAAGTAATAGTTGTATAAATACGGTAATCAACATATTTCAACACGTAAAATAATAATATACGGTGATTGACATACGGAGTATTTGATATTGTGATAAATAAAATGATAATTGGTCAAAATATCATTCAAAGTCATAACATTGCAACATTCAAAGTTATAATTGTACAAATACGGTAATTGGAATATTTGAACATGCATAATATGGTAATTGGCATACAATAATTGAGATATATTTGAAGATGCATAATAATTAAAATTAGTATATATACTATGCTAGTTCGGTTTTTCGGGTGGGTCGGGTAGCATAATTGGTAACCCTACCCGCTACCCGCTTAAGTCTCAGGTTGCAAGAATCGGATCGGGTTCGGGTATTTCGGGTCGGGTTTTCCAACCTCAACAAAAAACCGGATATATCCGATCGGGTCAATCAGGTAGGGTCGGGTTTGCTCTCCCTTAATTGCGGGAATAACCTAGAGAGAAGTGAGAGCAATAAGTAAGAGAGAGAAAGTGTATTCGAATGTGGAATGTTGTTATGTTTTACATTGGAGAATGGGCTGCTATTTAAAGCTGATGTGCTCTTGTCGTGAGGTGCACTCAAATTAATTACAATACAACGATTATACGTAGTATAACGAAGTAAGGTTCGTATCCAAAGGGAAAGGAATACTTTTCTTCTATATAAGTAGTAACAAGGGGAGTTTAGATTTGTTTGATTTAAAAATACTAAGATGAACAACCTATATGAGCTTGATTAATAGATGTGGTGGCTTGGTTTTGCTTTTATCCGCTTAATGAAATGTTCATCGATCCCGGTTATATCTTTAACTATCTTCCTCTCGAATACTCAATCAAGGAGTATATCCGGTTCATCGAGGGTAGTTATTAATAACGAGATGCGTTAATTAATAAAACCTACTATCGAGTCAATATAGAACAAGCGTCGTATATTAACTTGATAGTAGCAATAAACTTAAGATGAAAATGATTGAGATTGATAACCTCAACACAAGCGGTTTATTGGTTTAATCAATATAATTAATTCCCCTTGGCATATTAACCATGAGATGCATGCATTAATAATCCAAGTTTACTACCGTTGAAAGAACCGGATTAATAACAAGCGTATTAACCGATTGATTCTAGTAATAATTAATATGAGAAACAAAACTAGTTCATACTTTAAGTAATGTTTAAAATATTAACATGAAATATGAATAGGAATTAATTAATACTCAAGGAAGAATATTAAAGAATATGAATCCTACTATGATTAATATCAAGATGTTAACTAATTGTCATCTTAGTAACACCCCCCAATATTAACATAGAGGAAGAAATAACTATTACTACAACCAATGTCAAGATGTTAACTAATTGTCATTTTAGTAACACTCCCCAACTTTGATATAAAAATAGTATTTTAAAGGAAGAATTAATATTCAAGGAAGAATATTAAAGAAAATAACTCACAACTTACAAATTCATCAAGCTTCAAAGTAGCAAAACCAAGATGGAAGAGTTTAGCTCCTCATTTGGAGACTAAACATGATGAAAAATATAAAGAAAGAACTATTCTATACTGAGCTTAGATGTACAAAGGAATTGGATGATCATTTGTGAAGGAAAGGGGGTGTATTTATAGGCTTTTGGGATGGGATTCGGGTACTCGATCGGGTATATACATGGTACCCGATCGAGTATGTGTGTAATACCAGATTCGAGGTATACTCGATCGGTTTTAGGCTATGTTCCAAAGGTATACCCGATCGGGTATATGTTTACACTCGGTCGAGTATGTGTAGAAAGTTATATTCGAGCCATACTCGACCGATTTTACGTTTAAGCTTAAAAGCATACCCGATCGGGTATGTCGGTCTACCTGATCGGGTATAGACACTCAATCGTGGCTGAAATCTTCCCGACATGTTCCCTTGTCTTCGGATCTGATCCGATTTGAAGTTTCAACCTAATACCCGATCGAGTATAGGTGATACTCGACCGAGTATAGACCAAAATTTCAGGATCCTTCTTTTGTCTTCAAATTATGCACCTTCCTTCCACTTTTTGGGGTTCACCAACTGTCCTTTGAGTGATCAAGACCTGTTTGAGCTCAGAATATACTTAATTAATCTAAACTATTTACAAGAATTTAACAAACTAAACTATTACACCAAAAGTGTGTAATTTCCAAAGTAAAAATCAAACAAAACTAATTAAAAATGCAAACATAAATATGGAAATTACAAACGTATCAACTCCCCCACACTTAGTTTCTTTACTCGTCCTCGAGTAAAATCAAATGTTCACAAGTGTCAAGTCTTTCCAAAGTTTCCACAGTTTAAACAACATACAAACACAAAAGACCACCAAGGATAACAAAAATGAGTTTTAAGCTCAAATTACAAAGAACATCTTGGGTTTTACGGCCTTCTAGTATTCATCTTCTCTTCTCCTCCTCTCTTCTTCTTCTTCTTCTTCTTCTTCTTTGTTTTTTCTGAATCTTCTTATTCTTCAAAGAGATACAATGAGTGCATGCAAAAACAAACATTTCTCTCATATCTCTCATTTTTCCTAGGAGCCTTTTCAGGTTTTCATCCTAGCATCTCTTTTCATTTTCCATTCTTCCCAACTCACTCATCATTTTTTTTATAAGCCTTTTTTGCTTAGATTGCCCATTTTGTTGGATTTTCAACCTAACTAGCATTTCTTTTCTTTTATTTATTCTTTTTTTTGTGTGCAAAAAGTTCAAAAGAATTACATGCATAGTGCGAGGTGGAAATTAAAATTACATGCCATGATGAGTCTCTCCCCCGCACTTGAACCAAGCACTGTCCCTAGTGCCCGCCTTCTCCGTCGTAGTAGCTGCCTCCGAAGCCGCTCCCCTGCCCGCCATCTCCCATGTATGTGTCCCCGCCATCTCTGCCGTCGTACCCTCCACCCCCGGAGCTAGATCCTCCAAAGTTACCCCAATGAGTGGGGTCATACCACGAGGGTGGTGGAGGGGGGTTCGCCATGGTATGAAAAGATCCCTGCTGTGCCATGTAAGAGTACATAGGTCCGTAGAACCTACGTTGATCTTCTTCATACCGATGCCTATCGGCTTCCCGGAGCTCCTCCAATCGCTGAAAACCGGCCCTTTGCTCCTCCTGTATTTGGTTGAGTCAGTCTCCCATAGTCATGTAGTTCTCGTTCATTTGAGTGTACCCCGAAAGCAATTGTTGTTGACCCTCCAAAAGTTGTTGAAAGAAGTCGGGTGGTGGAGGGTTTTGAGTTTGTTCACGGATGTCATTGTCCATGTCTTCATGGCCATGGGGTTGAGCATAGGGCTCGTAATCGGGTTGGTTTTGGGGAGGCTCTTGCTCCGGTTCTTGTAGATATGGTGGAAGGGCATGTGGGAATAGGTAATGGGGCTCCTCTACCGCTTCTCTGTAGCGCAGTTTGGGAAGTTCTTGGTTGAGTAGGAGGAAGTATTTGAGAGGCTTGGGGTGTATGAGCCAGTTATACATATTTTTTGGTCTTTCACCACCATAAACCGTATGGGAAAAGGTTGTACATCCCGAATGGCCCAACCAAGAGATGTTCATCACACAATAATCGGGTATAGGAGAGTTATCCGTATACCCGAACTTGGTGGCTAAGTGCATAATCACCCCACCCACAACAATAGCGCCCTTGGCTGCACTTTCCTTTTTCAGATGTGCCCACATAAGATTGCACAGATTGAAGTCCACATGAACATGGAATAGGGCTACAGACATCAGGCATACATCCCTCATCCTAGTGTGATGGTTGTTGGGACGTCCAAGCAAGCAATTGGCAAGGAATTTCAAGAATAAGCGGAGGACGGGATGTTGGACATGACTAATATACAGTTGGGAGGAGCTAAATTTAGCCTCCCCAGTCATCTTTGTCCACAGGGTATGGCCGAAAGTGGTATTATCGGATATGGATTTTTGGTAGGGAACCGGAATTTCAAGTTTCGTTATGGAGTGGTTGTGGTTAAACAGACGAAACTTGAGTCTATCATCCCTAAAATCAGCTTCATCGGTCTCAAATTGCACCGAACTCATGAATTCATAGATTACTTTTTCGTTAGAGTGATATTGCATTTTAAATATACGATCCATGCTCAACTCATGAAAAAATTTCATAGTGCTCTTATACACTCCTAACTCATTGAGAGCATCATGGCATAAAAAACGGGAGGGTTTTACTTTCCTTGCAATTGTGGAGATGAAGCGGGTTCGGTGTTCGTTGTCGGCGAAGATGATGTCCTTGTAGCCTGGGATGGGTGCCATAGCGTTGGAGCTCTGTCCTTTATCCTTCCTTGGTGCCATTTTTGGGGATTTTGAGCTTGAAATCCGAAAAATTGAAATTTGGGGTAGGGTTTTTCGGACCTTTTGAAACTGGAGGAAAGTTGGATTGGTGGGTATGGGTGTGTAGAGGAAGATGAGGGGAGTATTTTGGTGGTGAAATGGGATGATTTGGTGGAGGAATGAAGAAGATATGGTAGAGAGAAGTGTTAAAAATGGAGGTTAGGGGAGAGGGGTTCGAAATTGTATTTTGTAATTTGGGAAGATGAAGTGTTTGGGGCGGTTTTGGGGTTAAAACGCCCGTATACCCGATCGAGTATGTGTTGTTACTCGGTCGAGTATGGCTGGAAACCAGGATTTTTGAGTAGTCTGCCTCCGGTACCCGATCGGGTATAATACAATACTCGATTGGGTATGTGTCTTTTTCCACATTTTGAGGCCTGTACTCGATCGAGTGTGGGAGTCAGCTTTCTTTAACCTTAACCTTTCTGCACATACCCGACCGGGTATATAGTGATACCCGATCGGGTATACGTTGTTTTGCACTTCTTGAGCCCTGTACTCGGTCGAATGTGGGGATCAGTTTCCTTTGAACTTTGACTTTCTGTACATACTCGACCGAGTAAATAGTGATACCCGATCGGGTATCCTTTGTTTTTCAATTCTCGAGCCCTGTACTCGATCGAATGTGGGCATCGGTTTCCCTTGAACTTCAACTTTTTGCACATACTCGACCGGGTATGTAGTGATACCTGATCGGGTATCCTTTGTTTTTCAAAAAAAATGAACACTTCTTCGACCGAGTAATGTCCGGTTCCCCTTCTTTTGGCCATACCCGACCGAGTATAAGGTGGTACTCGATCGGGTATGTCCCCAGATGCTTCAAACCCTGTATTTTTTTTCTAAACCTGTGATTAGTGCCCTCTCTCTCAACCTCTCAAAATAGAAACTGAAATTTTGACAGGGGAATTAACAACAAAATAAAAAAACGTACCTTGCTTGGGTTGCCTCCCAAGAAGCGCTTTAGTTAACGTCGCGGCACGACGCCATGGTTGTGTTCATTCTTCAAAGATTGGATCGATGAGATCCATGCATTCAACGCTTTCTTTTGGGAAACCTTCAAGAAACAGTTTGAGTTGATGTCCGTTAACCTTGAGGATTTTTCCGGTGTCGAGGCTTTTTATTTCAACTGCTCCATGGGAGTAGACTTTGACCACCTCGAATGGTCCTTCCAATCGTGATCTCAATTTCCTGGGGAAAAGGCGAAGGCGTGAGATAAAAAGAAGGACTTTGTCTCCAACTTGGAAATCCTTTCTTATTATCATTTTATCATGCCATACCTTCGCCTTCTTCTTGTAGATGACGACATTCTCATAGGACTCTAGTTGAAGCTCCTCTAGTTCTTGGAGTTGCAGCCTCCTTTGCTCTCCCGCTTTTTCCATGTCGAGATTGAATGATTTTACCGCCCAATAAGACTTGTGTTCTAGTTCGACCGGAAGGTGACAGGCCTTACTGAACACGAGTCTATAGGGTGACATTCCAATTGGGGTCTTGAAAGCGGTTCTGTATGCCCATAAGGCATCATCCATGCGTAGGCTCCAATCCTTACGGTTTGGATTTACTGTCTTTTGAAGTATAGAGTTCAGCTCTCTGTTTGATACCTCTATTTGACCGTTTGTCTGTGGGTGGTAGGCAGTGGAGAGTTTTTGTGTGACGCCATATTTTTTCAACAAGGCACTCACAGTTTTGTTGTAGAAGTGAGTGCCTCTATCGCTTATCAAGATGCGTGGGACTCCAAACCTTGAGAAGATGCGGGTTTTGAGGAACTCAGTCACCACTTTGGCATCATCGGTCTTTGTGGTTTTTGCTTCCACCCACTTGGACACGTAGTCTACCTCCAAGAGAATATATAGATTTCCATGGGAATTAGGAAAAGGTCCCATGAAATCTATTCCCCACACATCAAAGATCTCCACGTAGAGCATAGGAACTTGTGGCATCTCATGTTTTCGAGAGATGTTGCCCATGTGTTGGCAATTATCACAAGATTGACAATAGACATGGGCATCTCGAAATAAGCTTGGCCACCAAAAACCGCATTCAAGTACCTTCATAGATGTTCGTTTCCCTCCAAAGTGGCCACCACATGCATGTGAGTGACAAAAAGCAAGAATGGATGCAATTTCTGTTTCGGGAATGCACCTTCGAATGACTTGATCTTTGCAATGTTTCCATAAGTATGGTTCATCCCATACGTATTGCTTTGCATCATGCTGGAGTTTCTCTCTTTGATCTTTAGAGAAGCTTGGTGGAAACCTGTTTAGAACAAGGAAATTAACAATATTAGCGTACCAAGGACGAATTTCCTTAAGAGAGAAGAGGGTCTCATCGGGAAATTCCCCTCGGATATCGTCTTTGACATGATTGTTTCCTTCATCAAGGACCAAACGGCTCAAGTGATCGGCCACCAAGTTCTCCATGTCTTTCTTGTCCTTGATCTCAACATCAAACTCGCTCAAGAGTAGTATCCATCGAATCAGCCGCGGTTTGGCCTCCTTCTTTGTCATCAAGAACCTAATAGCCGCATGATCGGTGTAAATGATCACCTTGGTACCAAGTAAATATGACCTGAATTTTTCAAGCGCATAAACGACGGCCAACATTTCTTTCTCGGTGGTGGCATAGTTGCGTTGGGCATCATTGAGTGTGGTGGATGCATAATAGATCACATGAGATGCTCTTCCCACCTTTTGGCCCAAAACGGCCTTGACCGCATAGTCACTAGCATCACACATGATCTCAAAGGGAAGAGACCAATCCGGGGCTTGGATGATAGGTGCGGTTACTAGCTTCTCCTTCAAAGTATTGAAGGCCTTCTTGTAGTCCTCGGAAAAAATGAACTCCACCTCCTTTTGCAAAAGTGTTCATAAAGGAGATGCAATCTTTGAGAAATCTTTGATAAACCTCCGATAGAAACCTGCATGTCCAAGAAATGATCGTATCTCCTTAACGGTGGTAGGATAAGGTAGTGATTGGATGACTTCCACTTTTGCTTTGTCCACCTCGATCCCTTTGGACGAGATCACATGGCCTAGGACAATTCCTTCCTCCACCATAAAATGACATTTTTCAGAGTTCAGAACAAGATTTGATTCTAAACAACTTTTCAAAACAAGAGATAGATGGAGTAGGCATGAATCGAATGAGTCTCCATGGATTGTAAAATCATCCATAAAGACCTCCATAAATAGCTCAACATATTCAGAGAATATGCTCATCATGCATCGTTGGAATGTGGCTGGGGCATTGCAAAGTCCGAATGGCATGCGTCGGTATGCAAAGGTGCCAAATGGACAAGTGAAAGTGATCTTCTCTTGATCTTCAGGGGCTATAGGCACTTGAAAATACCCGGAGTAGCCATCAAGAAAACAATAGAACTTATGCCCGACCAGTCTCTCAAGCATTTGGTCAATGAAGGGTAAAGGAAAGAAATCCTTTCTAGTTACCACATTGAGTCTACGGTTGTAATACTTGAGATTTAATTTAAACGGATTAATAGTACTACTCATACCAACACGATGCATCTCCTTTTAAGGGAGCTCATCACCTAAGAACTCCAAAGTTAAGCGTGCTTGCATGGGAGTAGTCTTGGGATGGGTGACCCCCTGGGAAGTTTCTCAGGGCGAGCACGAGTGAGGATAAAGTGCGTGGAAAAGGCTAGTGACGGTTTGTGGGGACAGTACTAGAGGTTAGAAGTAACTACCTCGGGGCCTACGGGGCCAGGGTGTTACAAATGGTATCAGAGCAATCCTACAACAGTGTGCTGATCCATTGGATATCGAGCGGGCACTTAGCAGGGGAAAAGATTCTGGGATATGATTGAGATTGGTTTATGGGCGCAACGAGGACGTTGCGTTCCTAAGTGGGGGTGATTGTAATACTTGAGATTTAATTTAAACGGATTAATAGTATTACTCATACCAACAAGATGCATCTCCTTTTAAGGGAGCTCATCACCTAAGAACTTCAAAGTTAAGCGTGCTTGCATAGGAGTAGTCTTGGGATGGCTGACCCCCTGGGAAGTTTCTCAGGGCGAGCACGAGTGAGGACAAAGTGCGCGGAAAAGGCTAGTGGCAGTTTGTGGGGACAGTACTAGAGGTTAGAAGTAACTACCTCGGGGCCTACGGGGCCAGGGTGTTACAACGGTAGTCTATACATACCCTCCATCCATTTTGAATTCGGGTGGGCATAAGTTCTCCATGATTGTTTTCCACCACCGTGACTCCGGTCCTCTTCGGAACCACTTGGATTGGACTAACCCACTTGCTGTCGGAAATGGAGAAGATTATCCCCATTTGGAGTAACTTGATCACCTCCTTTTTGACCACCTCCATCATAGATGGGTTTAGTCTTCTTTGCGGTTGTCGCACCGGCTTGGCTTCATCCTCCATTAAGATGCGATGCATGCATGTAGATGGACTAATGCCTTTGATGTCGGCTATAGTCCATTCAATTGCTAGTCTATGCTCCTTGAGCACCGCTATCAATTTGCCTTCTTGCTCTACGGTCAATTTGTTTGAGATAATGACCGGTAGTGTCTCTTTTTCTCCCAAGAACACATATTTCAAGTGTTTTGGGAGTGGTTTCATTTCAACTTCGGGTGCCTGCAAAACTGAAGGCAAAGGCTTTTCTTCGGGGATGGTTAGTGGAAATGCTCTCGACCCCGGTGGCATAAGTGGGAGTTGGAAGGGAGTATCCAATTCCACTATCATAGCTTGTGTGTTGGGAGTCAAGGCAAGTTCTAAGGAGTTTTCCCCGAAGTCATTCTCAAGTATACTCAACAATTCGTCTTCTCCATTAATTTCAAAAGTATTTTGTACAAGAGGGTCAACAATATCAATGGCAAATAAAGAATGATTTTCATTTGGATATTTCATGGAGTCATAAATGTTGAATTCAACTTTATCTCCATCAAATTCCATTGTTAAAGAGCCGCTAAATACGTCAATCTTTGCTCTAGCGGTTTTTAAAAATGGCCTTCCTAAGAGGATAGGAATCGCATTCTTATCATTCTCCATTTCCAAAACATAAAAGTCAACGGGGAAAATCTAATTGTCAACCATAACTAGTACGTCTTCGACAATACCTTTAGGGTAAACATTTGATCTATCCGCAAGTTGAATGACTACTCCGGTTTCATTTAGAGGGCCAAGCTCAAGGGATTTGTATAAAGAGTAAGGAATGATATTAATTGATGCTCCTAAATCGAGCATGGCTTTTGAAAACGTAGTTCCTCCCAACTTACAAGGTATAGTGAACATGCCTGGATCATTGTATTTCTTTGGGAGTTTCTTTTGAAAAACTGCCGAAACACGTTCACTAACTTGGACTTTTTGTTTTCCATTGAGTCTATGTTTCCTTTTTATTGTACATAGTTCTTTGAAAAAATTTGCAAATCTAGGTACACCCTTTATCAAGTTAAGGAGAGGAATATTTACCTCACATTTGGAGAATGCCTCATAGATGTCCTTGTCCTTCTCCAGCTTTCGCGTTTCCCTTAGAGCCTCGGGGAAGGGTGCTTCAATCTCGGGGATGACCCGTGGTGGGGTTGAGATTTGAACTTCCACCTCCGGTTGAGTTACTTCCACCAGCTCCTCTTCTTCCTCCTCTTCGCCAATGTGGCTCTTCGCCTTCTCCTTGGCAATAACCAACTCCTTGCCACTCCTTAATGTGACTGCATGGGCTTGTTGCCTAGGATTCGGCTCCGTTTGAGATGGTAGCTTTGCCGAATCCTTAGCTTCAAGCCTACTCACGTCATTTTGAGATTTGGCTGATTTGGCTTTCCAAGTTGTGGATGCTAGATTTTGTTGTTTCTTGAAATTGAACCACACTTTGTTGCATTGTTGCCATATTCATGGCAAGTGATCGAATCATGTCTTCGGTGGACATTTTCGAGTTCGAAGTTTGGCCTTGTTTTTTATATTGTTGAGGGGGAAGATTTGATGGTTGAGAGTTTCCGTACCTTAAATTAGGATGATCCCTCTATCCCGGATTATAGGTGTTGCTTTGAGGGTTATACCTCTTTTGATTTTGAAACCCCAAAGCATTGACTTGTTCGGAGTTCTCCTCTTGTAGCGTTGGGCAAGAGTCGGTGGGGTGCCCTTGTGTCGAGCATATGCCGCAGACCTTGACTTCTTGAGTTTTTCGATTTAAGAGAAAATCTTTAACCAAAGAAGTCAAGCCGGCTACTTGACTTTCCAACGAGTTGTTGGATTCTGCCGCCATAACTCGTTTTGATGACCGCCGATCATAGCGTCTACAATTCTCGGCCAACTCCGAGATAAGGTTTATAGCTTGAGAAGGAGTCTTGTTGACAATTCCCCCTCCACATGCGGCATTTATCATCCGTCTATCTTCATTGCAAAGACCATCATAGAAGTATAAGATGAGGTCTTGCTCCGAATAGCCGTGGTATGGACAGTTTGTACAAAGTTTCTTGAATCGTTCCCATTATTCGTAGAACGATTCATCATCCTTTTGCTCCACGTTGCTAATTTTCTTTTTGAGAAAGGAGGAGACAGAGGCAGGGTAATACCTTTCAAGGAAAGCTTTCTTCATGGCCGCCCATGTACCTATACTTCATGAAGGAAGATAGAATATCCAATCTTTTGCGGTATCCTTTAGAGAAAATGGAAAAGCCCGCAGTTTGATTTGTTCTTCTGTCACACCGTTTGGACACATGCTTGTGCAAACGACGTGGAACTCCGAGAGGTGTTTGTTCGGATCCTCTCCTCTCAGGCCATGGAAGGATGGCAGCAGATGAATGAGCCCATATTTTAGCTCAAACATATTACCCTCATCAAGTGTAGGGAAGGTAATACACAGTGGTTCTTGATTCAAGTTTGGAGCTGTGAGCTCCCTCAATGTTCTTGTTTCCAGAGCCATGTGGAAAGACTCTTCGGATTCGCTAGAACTAGAGCTAGCGGTGGATGAATCTCTGGTAGATGATTCTTCCGAGTCGGTATTAGAAAATTTATTTTTCAACCGCTCGAAAGTTTGTTCTATTTCGGGGTTGGTTTGATAGGTGATTTCGTTCAGTGAACGATATTTAACCATATACTTCAAAGCTCAGAAATAGAAAATTAAGAACTCTTTATATTTTTATTTAATATTTTTTTTTTTTGATTTTTTCTTGAAATGAAATAAAAGAAAAATTAATTGCCTTTTCCCCGGCAACGGCGCCAAATTTGACATGCCCTTGTCGTGAGGTGCACTCAAAATAATTACAATACAACGATTATACGTAGTATAACGAAGTAAGGTTCGTATCCACAGGGAAAGGAATACTTTTCTTCATTAATAAAACTTACTATCGAGTCAATATAGAACAAGCGCCGTATATTAACTTGATAGTAGCAATAAACTTAAGATGAAAACGATTGAGATTGATAACCTCAACACAAGCGGTTTATTGGTTTAATCAATATAATTAATTCCCCTTGGCATATTAACCATGAGATGCATGCATTAATAATCCAAGTTTACTACCGTTGAAAGAACCGGATTAATAACAAGCGTATTAACCGATTGATTCTAGTAATAATTAATATGAGAAACAAAACTAGTTGATACTTTAAGTAATGTTTAAAATATTAACATGAAATATGAATAGGAATTAATTAATACTCAAGGAAGAATATTAAAGAATATGAATCCTACTATGATTAATATCAAGATGTTAACTAATTGTCATCTGAGTAACACTCCCCAATATTAACATAGAGGAAGAAATAACTATTACTATAACCAATGTCAAGATGTTAACTAATTGTCATTTTAGTAACACTCCCCAACTTTGATATAGAAATAGTATTTTAAAGAAGGAATTAATATTCAAGGAAGAAGATTAAAGAAAATAACTCACAACTTACAAATTCATTAAGCTTCAAAGTAGCAAAACCAAGATGGAAGAGTTTAGCTCCTCATTTGGAGACTAAACATGATGAAAAATATAAAGAAAGAACTATTCTATACTGAGCTTAGATGTACAAAGGATTTGGATGATCATTTGTGAAGGAAAGGGGGTGTATTTATAGGCTTTTGGGATGGGATTCGGGTACTCGATCGGGTATATACATGGTACCCGATCGAGTATGTGTGTAATACCAGATTTGAGGTATACTTGATCGGTTTTAGACTATGTTCCAAAGGTATACTCGATCGGGTATATGTTTATACTCGGTCGAGTATGTGTAAAAAGTTATATTCGAGCCATACTCGACCGATTTTACGTTTAAGCTTAAAGGCATACTCGATCGGGTATGTCGGTCTACCCGATCAGGTATAGACACTCAATCGTGGCCGAAATCTTCCCGACATTTTCCCTTGTCTTCGGATCTGATCCGATTTGAAGTTTCAATCTAATACCCGATCGAGTATAGGTGATACTCGACCGAGTATAGACCAAAATTTCAGGATCCTTCTTTTGTCTTCAAATTATGCACTTTCCTTCCACTTTTTGGGGTTCACCAACTGTCCTTTGAGTGATCAAGACCTGTTTGAGCTCAGAATATACCTAATCTAAACTATTTACAAGAATTTAACAAACTAAACTATTACACCAAAACTGTGTAATTTCCAAAGTAAAAATCAAGCAAAACTAATTAAAAACGCAAACATAAACATGGAAATTACAAACGTATCAATAGCAGTAATAAATGCGATGAGAGCACACGTGTCAACAATCTAACGGTCGAGGGGTCACCTCAATCGGGGTGACACCAACATGCGCATGTGCATCACATTAAATGCGGTGAGTGAATGTGACGCCGCATTAAATGCGGCTGTTTCTTGTCTCCAAAAGGAATCTTCGATGTTTGTGTCGACACCCGAAGGCTCCCCTGTGGCCGGGGGCTCTGTGTGGCCGAAGGCTACCCAAGTACCGAGGGCATGCATGAGCCGAAGGCTCCTGACTTCCACCGTTTTCTCCCAGTGGGTTTGTATGCGTAAAATTAGTTGTCTTGTGAGTTTTTGGGGTCTTCAGCCGTGGGGCCAAAGGCACCCGTATGTGCACCGCAGGCTTTTAGCCCGTTTTGGCGGGTCGGGCGGGCTGGGCTCGGGCCCCATTTTTGTTGAATCGGCCTGGGCGGTTCGGGTCGGGCCCGGGCTTTTTTTTTGTTTTTTTTCAATTTTTTTTTTCCTAGGGCAGGGCCAGGTGTTTTGGGGAGGTTTGGGGTGGGGGTGAGGGGGGGTTGGGGGATAACAAGAAAGCCAAAAAAAATTAAACATTGAACCGGGCCCGGCCCGGCCCGACCCGGTTAGACCCGAACCCGGTATCAACCCGAGCCGATTCCGGGCCCAAGTAACTGGGAAAAAAGCCCGCCCAGGCTCGGCCCGGAATCGGAACCGGACCGACTCGAGTCCATCCCTAATTTCGTGCATCACATTCCGACCTTCATCTGACATTACCCCGACCAAACGGGCCCTAGAAGGCTGTGAGACAAACTGATAAAGGGGTATGTCCTAGAAGGTTTCCGGGTAGGTGTTTTACCTACTCACCCCTTACGTTACTCTACATATCTGGCCTTCCATTTCCATGGCTTCCGCCACTGTCTTGCGCCTCCATCTGTATTGGCTATGGCTCGGTTTCAAGGTTATACTTCAGCTATAGTACAACCTGTCGAATGCTTTGCACCACGATTTCTCTGTATAATTACTATTTAAAAGGTACCCTTTTTTAAATACCCTTTCAATGTTTGACACTTTCATTTCAAATTAATGTAATACTTCGGATTTGTTGAAGTTCACTTATACTTTCAAAAGGGCGTCGTCCACAGTCCACTACTAGAAAATGGAGGATTATAAAGGAACAGAGTAGGAAAAATCATTACTATCTATTATTATGGGTGTTTTTTTAGAGAAACTGGTAAAATAGAAAATGGACTGATCCATTTA
This sequence comes from Cuscuta europaea, assembly GCA_945859875.1. Taxonomy (NCBI): domain Eukaryota; kingdom Viridiplantae; phylum Streptophyta; class Magnoliopsida; order Solanales; family Convolvulaceae; genus Cuscuta; species Cuscuta europaea. Next base: position 23,512,080 of record CAMAPE010000009.1, read on the forward strand.
TGTAGGAAATTGAGTATAACAACATAATACAAAATTAACAATATACTCCTTATAATTTACGTTGGAAAGCATCATGGTTTTTTTATTTATTACTTCAATTTCATAAAATTTGATCAAAAGCTAATCAACATTTCGATTAAAATAATTAAAACTCCGTATTTGATATTTCCTAAAGGAAGCCATACTAACAAGAAAAGCCAAAGAACAGTGTCTTTCCTCTTCAAGTTTTCATTCACGGTCTTTGTGCTATTGGCTGATTATGTTCTTATCCGTTGTAAAACGAGCATCATAGCTTTAGCATGACAAATCCTAGTTCAATAACTAAAACATATGTGCTTTCACTCTTTATGTATTTATTCATAAGACTGATCGCATTGGGGAGGAGTGAACCCAAATGTGAGGTTTTCACCCCAAAATAGTTGCAACTCAGCCCAAAAACGTATAGGGAGGGCATATAATGAATAAAAATGGGATGTGTACACGGCGGGTTACACGCCCGTGTACACAACATAAAAACCCCACCCTCTAAGGAACTAACCCACCCCACCCCCCTTTCTACTGAAATAATCTTCCCCCAATGAAAATACCTGCCAACCGCTTCTCTTCCCTCTCTCCCATGCGCCCCTTCACTTTCCCGAATTCCCACAAAAAAACACCCAAATCTCCTCTCCCGTTTGAACTAAAAACCCACGAAACCCCTCCCTCAACTCATATGTCCACCCCTGAACTTCAACCCACGAAACGTTGTCCTAACTCACGAATTGTGGAATAGGCTCCCTCACCTATTACGTGTTATTACTTGGAAAAGGGAAGATTACGTTGAAGACGACCTCCAGTCTTGGCAAGTTGTTTCAGTTCATGGTGTCCCCCAACAATGGTGAATGTGGAATGATGGTCTTAAGTATTGCGGAGCACCCAAGGTTGTCAAAGTCGTGCGCCTGAGCGCTTAAGCGCACCAGGCACAACGCCAAAGGCCTTCAACGCTCTGCAGAAGCCAAGTCACAACATCCCCTCTGAAGCGCAGGTTATGCGCAGCAACGCTATTAAGCGCTCGCATAAGGCGCCTGAGAGGGGAAAATGTATTTACGTCAACTTTAGTTCCTTTAACATGTGTGGTCAAACAAAGCACCTTTAAGAAGTCCATATTTTTATCAAAGCCCATGTAAATAAGGTCAAAACAACTTGACCTACGCTAAACACATAACGTAAACATCCTCCCGCTCTGCTCTGCTCTACTGTACCTTTGCAACATCCTCCTTTCCCTCCACATCAACCGCAGAAGCTTGCAGCAGTCCAGGCGTCCAGCACTCAACGATCAAAGTAAGTTTTCTTCTCCAGTATGTTTTTTTCATTTTTCAACGGCTACTTTTTCTTTACATACTACCAGTATGTTTTTTTCTTCTTACATGTTCTGTAAACAGGTGTTTAAGAAGTATGTAAAACATGTTTCTCTATGTCTCTTTTTCACATGTAAGAAGTAGTGATGTACACATTTTTTAAGCATCTTTCAGCATGTACACATGTAAAACATGAACACAGTAGACTCTTATTATGTTCTCTACATAAACATTCTGTACTTCTTACATGCTTAAACATGCTTAAACATAAACTTGTTTACAGTAAAAATAGTTAATATGCTTATTAAACTTGTTTACAGTTAATATGCTTAATATGCTTAATATGCTTATTAAACTTGTTTATGGTTAATATGCTTAATATGCTTATTAAACTTGTTTATGGTTAATATGCTTAATATGTCATATAAAAAGTGTTTGTGTCTCTCTATGCATTAACCAATTGTACACGATGCATTGGGTACTTCACTCTTAAAATTATACGGAGTTTGGCACACCAAAGGACTAACGGAAGTTAGTACCATATTCAATTAATTCTACTCTGTATAAAAAACATTCCCCTGACCCTGGGTTGAGCGGTTCTACGTCTTTTAGTTTCCGTTCATAATAGTCGGCGCATAGCCATATGTCGAACAGCCTCGCTCCAGTGCCTAGAGGAGAGAAAGTTAGACTAGCAACGACCAAACTTCCTACTTGTAACAGCCAAATAAACGGCCACCTCGCTTGCCTGCGCCCACCATACGGCAGCAGCGCACTCACCACCTCCCTATGTGTTCACAGGAGAATTTACTCCCAGTAGCTCCTCAATCACAAATCAAAAAGCAGCAGGAGCCGGTTGATAATTTTTCACCTCTTGTCAAATCCTCCACACCTTTTGTCACTATTAAAAGATCATAATTAATTGCTATTAGTTCCATGTGATATACATGCATTATTAACGTACAAGTGCTTTTCATTTTATATACTACGTATATAGGTAAGCTGGTAAGTGTTTTTTATTTACCGTTCAAGACACACTGTTTTATGTACGTTGTTCAATGTTCGTAATAACTTTTGGACATCTACACGTTTTTGTTAGTAATGGTCATTTCTATTACATTGTGTTCAAAAAGTGTAGCTCATTCGGAAATTACCGCCTGTAGTTTGCCTTGTTCGTCTCATGTCTTTGTTTTCATATTCATTTTTATGTCAATCGCGAAAATGTTGTTGCTGTAACATGCCACACTTACAATTCGAGGTTTTTATTTACTCTACTTTACCCACTTATTTTACTTTGATTGCTTTCTTTTTGCAAAAATGCCCTCATGAACAGTTTGAAGTCTTTCCCTTTGAGACAAAGTTTTTTTATTGCTTCAGGTGTTTACAAGCAACCTTTCTATCCCACGAAAATAACCTTTATAATTTCTGTTAGCACGATATGACCACAACAATTATATGTTCAAGTTGAGGAAGATCAACCATATACCCCATTACCCCTTTCACTAACCTACACTCAATATGTGCTTCACTTTTAAATAAACTATCAATGTTGTTCACCTTTAGCCATAACAATATTCAACCTGGGACATGTGTGCTTTGTTTAGCTTAAGACATACTACGTACTACATATGAGTTAATCTTCAACCCCTATACAATACTCTCTCCATCTCGAAAAGGTTGACCAAATTTCCTTTTTTGGATATACCAAAAAGATTTGTCATTTCCATTTAAAGGTAGGAATATGTGGCTAAAATTAAGAGAGAATTCCCTAAATAGGATTAAAAGAGTTTTGAAATTCCAATATAGGAGTATCATGTTTTTTATTCCCTGGATAGGAGTAAATTTATGCCAAGTTTGGCATTACTAGGCTTTAAAACATGACATTTTTTTCAAAACTTGGCAAATTACTCCTATTCAGGAAATAAAAAACATGATACTCCTATTTTGGAATTTCAAAACGTTTTTGCTCATATTTAGAGCAATTTCTATAAAATTAATTCTCCCTTGCTCAAAGATCATTCACTAATTTGTTCTAGGTATGTAGATAATATAATATTGAGATAACTAGCAATGTTATAAGAAGTTAAAAGATCTCCCTGATAGTGGCTGTCTATTAATTACTCCCTCCTTCCCAATTTGTAAGATACTTTACGGTTTACGTTATTTGACTGACGATAAAGTGAATTGATTCCTGTCAACACTCAAATTAATTTTAGAAAATAAAATTTACATATTCAGAAACTACATTAAATCCGCTACAAAACCTGCAAAAAATAATTCAAATTTCATAAACTTTTGATATATAAAGTAAAAGATTAAGAGTGATTTATGTTGACCAAGTGAATAGTAAATGTATCTTACAATTTGGGACTGAGGGAGTACTACGTAATACGTTGTATTGCATGTTGATAGTTACTACGTTTGTTTTCACTTTGTTTAGAAAAATGGGAACAACCTTGTTTATTTGTTTATTAAGGCGGTGTTTTCAAACAATTAGAAATAGTGATTTTCAGCTTTTGACTTTAAAAGATGAAAATTAATGTTTTCAAGTAATAATTTATGTTTAAACTAAACATTTATAAAGCTAAAAGCAAGAAGCAAATGGAGATGTGTTTTAAACTACTTTTCACTTTTTCTTTTACACAAAAACACTTATTTAATCGAATACTACCAACTTTACTTGAACATTTTTTAATTTTCTCAACCACTATCAATTTTTACTACTAAGCATTTTCTCCAAAATCACTTTAAAAATCATTTTTTTAAAGTAGAAGCAACCACAAACACTCCCTAAGCAATTGTAGACAATATATTGTTTACTTCGCTGCTAAAATGATATAGCACAACAAAGGTCTGACGAAAGTTATTTCTTTTCCTTCCCTTTAGACAGTGTCCATAAGAGCTTTATTTTTGAGTGGGGAGTAAAACTAATACCTATATATTAGTGACTAATGTGCTTGTAATGGCATTGGGCATTTAAACGAACGCGCATGGCGCGTTGATAACTAGTATGCTTATACACATAACCTTGTTTACCATTAAACATGTTTAATATGCTTAATAAGTAACTATATACAACATGTTTACAGTTAGTATGTTGCAGTTAGTATGTTTCAGAATGTTTACATGTACAAGTACAACATGTTTACAGTTAGTATGTTTCAGACTTCAGTTAATAAGTAAATTTATTTTTTATATATTGCAGTCTGCATATATAATATATGCCTTGTGGCCCTTGTGTATTTTTTACAGGACATGGAAGGTGGAACTCCAGCCACGGCTTCTGAAGCTGCTAAGTCAACAAAAAATGACCTAGCTTGGAATCACAACTATTGTGCTGACCCAAACAATCGAAAATGTAGTAACTTGCATTTACGGTGGAAAGGAAACAAATGGGGGGCCAAATAGGAGGTGATAGGAATGTGAAAGCTTGTTTGAAATGCCCAGAAGATGTTAAAAAGTTGCTAAAAGACTAGACTATATGCAATCAAAAAAGGATGCTAAGATCAACTACGATAAACTGCTAGAGCATCATGATTTTGATGCATTTCATGATTTGGAGGACGATGACACTGAAGTTGAGGAGCTGGAAACTGATAGTAGATGCCACCTTAAAAGAATTCGTGGTGTACAGAAGGGAAAGGCACCTGTAAAGAAGGGAAAAACATAAAAGGACCTATGGACGCTTTTATCCACAAAAAGCCAGAAACTGTGGTCGAACTTCGAAAGTAAGGAAACTAAAACAGTTGAAGATTGATGAGAAGTTGGATAAGCAAAGAAGAGAGGTAGCTATTCAATACATATGCAACATGTTTTACCATAATGACATTCCTTTCAATGTTGCCCGATCACATTCATTTGAATGTGCTGTTGAAGCAATTGGACAATATGGTCCAAATTTGAAACCTCCTAGCTACCATGAATGAGGGTTACATGTTTCAAGAAAGAAGTTGCCAACATGCAGGATATGCTAGCTGAACATAGAGCTCTGTGGGTGAAACATGGCTGTTCAATTATGGCAGATGGTTGGATTAGCACCACAAGTCAGTGTATTGTGAATTTCTTAGTTCATTCTCTGGCTAGATGTGTGTTTGTCAAATCTGTGGATGCTTCTGCATATTCAAAGACGGGCGCAAAGGTATTAGAACTACTTGATGGATTTGTTGAGTATGTAGGAGAGGCTAATGTGGTCCAAGTGGTTACTGATAATGGCCCTAATTTTAAGTTAGATGGTAAATTGTTAGAAACTAAGAGACTAAACATATATTGGACAACATGTGGTGCGCACTGCATTGATGGGCAGCTGCCTTTGGTTTAAAAAACCTTAAGATGGGCAATGAGTTTGACTAGTTTTATTTATAACCGTGTGGGATTGTTGAACTTAATGAGGAGGTACACAGGGCAAAGAAATCTGATCAGACCCGGGAAGACAAGATTTTGTACTTGCTACCTCACGTTAAAGAGCATCTACAAGCAAAAGGCTAATCTTCGGGCTTTGTTCTCCAAGAGTGATTGGAATTCTAGCAAGTGGAAAAAAGAGGCGGTGGAAAACAAGTCGAAGACTGTATGATGAAGCCTACATTCTGGGATAATGCTTATTACATACTCAAACTTATGGGCCCTCTTGTGAAAACTCTTCGACTTGTTCACAACGAAAGAAAACCAGCTATGGGCTACATCTATGAGGCTATGGATAGAGCCAAAGAAGCCATAATAAAAGCTTTTAATGGAAGAGATGATAAATATAAAGAAACATTCAAAATCATTAATTCTAGATGGCAAGATCAGCTTCACCATCCACTTCACGCAGTTGGCCATTACCTCAACCCTGCCTATTTTTATGCCGATCCGCAAATTGAATTCAATAGTGAGGTCACGACTGGACTGTATGCTTGCATAGCTAAACTGGTTTCTGAGAATGAAGAACAACTTGTTATTATTGATGAATTGTCAAAGTACACAAGGGCTAAGGGTTTGTTTGGCATCAACTTGGCAGTTTTGACAAGGAAGACCAAGGCACCAGGTAACATGCAGTTTTTTATTAATACTTTGTCATTATATTAATGAAAAAATTCTGATTATTTGTCATATATACAATCTGTCAGATTAATGCAGCAATTATATTAATGAATAAATTTTGATTTTTTGTCATATTTACAGCTGAATGGTGGCGCTTGTATGGGAGCACAACTCCCAACTTACAAAAATTGGACATGAGAGTTCTTAGCCTCACGTGTAGTGCTTCAGGTTGTGAGCGTAACTGGAGTGTGTTTGAACAGGTACATTTTAATCAGCACTCCTACGAATTAATTGTTAAACACTTAAACACTTTTAAGTTAAAACACTTAAAGCACTAAAAGAAGTAATTTTTATTTTTGTATGTTCTAGATTCACACAAAGAGAAGGAACAGGCTAGGAATGCAAAAACTAAATGATTTAGTTTTTGTGAAGTATATAATACAACTTTGAAAGCTCGTTTTGACTCCAAAGATATCACAGATCCAATTGCTTTAGACAACATAGATGATTGCAATGACTGGTTGACTGGAAACACTAATCATCAAAGTGCTGGAGATGATTTAGTTTTCAATGATGAGGAAGATGATGGCTTGACATGGGGTGCTATCAGTAGAGCAACAAAAGTGCAAGAACCCTTAAAATATACTAGAAGGCAGTCCACAATTCATAGTGCAAGTCCTAGTCGTAGGCTTGTGGATGAGGAAAGTGATAGGGAAATTGAAGAGGATGTAGGAGGATATAAATCAGATAATGGAGAACAAACAAACTCGGATTTTAATGACGAATAGTCCTGCAAGAAATGGGCAGTTGGACTACAAATCTAAAATCTAATTATGTTTTATTTTCTAGTTTTAGTGTTCAAGACTTTAAGTGAATCATGAGTCATGATTTTACTTTGCTTAATCACTTAATCATGACTTTATTTTGGTCCATCACGACTTTATTTTGGTGAAGCATGACTTTATTTTTAAGAAACATTACTTCTTAATGTATTTCCTTGAATATGGTGAACTGGTACATCATGTTTGAGTGTTGGAGAATAGAATGTGTTATTTTTTCTAAGCAGTGCGCTTGACATGAGTCAGGCTAGCGCTTTTTTGCGCCGTGCGCCTCAGGCGCTGGGCTAACCCTGTCACCTTGAGTGCGCCTAACGCCTTTGACTGGGAGCACCTCATGTTGGACCCCCCATTGATACCGGGGTGCGAGTACGACAATATGCAATTATGTAATTTGGAAGATGAAAGATAACCCGCCTATGATGTCCAATGATGAAGAATGATGTATATTTTTGGTATATGTAATTACAAATACTTTGGTGGATACATTTTTTGGCAACTTAAGGTGAACATACATTGGTGGTTAGATGTAGTCTTGTACAATATTGGTCGTGTCATGTTGTACAATATTGCTACAATGTGCTTGCCGATTTTATTTTTTGTCTGTGGCTAAGCTACATTGTCTGGATTTTGTGATATTGTATTTGTATGACGTTTTGCAACAAAGAAATGCTAGATGTGTGACCACTTCTATTGTATACCACGTGTAGCATGATTTACCGACAAATGTATACAACAAAACATTTTTGTGGGAATGATCCCAAACTTATACACCACTTTGTGCGTTTACTGTACCAAAAAGATTACATTGGAACTATTGTTGACTACACCAACAAAACATTGGTTGTAAATCATTCCAAACGTATACGGTACAAAAAACATAACATTAAAACTATTTACAATAGTTACAGGTCAATTGTTTCAAAAGAGAAACTTTTAAATCTAAACTGTCTTGGTATTGTAGTGTCATAGTATTGTTGACTACACCAATATTGTTTTGTGTACACTTACCAACACCATATTCATGAGTGTACCCTACACAACATCAATGTCTGGTGTCAATTGATTTTTATGCGCACTTGGCTGAAAGGAAAAAAGTATCAATTATGTCTGCCAATATGAAATTTGTCTGCGCATATGTGTATAATGTTTGTGCAAGTATAAACATTGTCTGTTCTTCAAAGACAGTCCAGGGCAGCATACCTTTGACTAGTTTTTCCCTTTTCTAGTGGCCCCTTCAAACGGTTTTTCCTGGGAGCACCCTTCCGTTTTGAAGACTTAGGATTATTAATTTTGTGTGGTTGGTCAACAAGCACACTTGTTCCCGGTTGAGACGATGGTGTCATCACACCACATGTAGAAGAATGAGAAGGAGGGTGGTCATGTTGTTACAATTGCCTTTGAAGCCACATCATTATGCTCTTGCACTTTTCTTCATCATCAGCAATGGTGTTTGCAAGGGTTTTAAAAGTCATACCTATCAAACCTTTGTTGTTCCACCGTAGTGATCCAACCATCGTTGTTAATTTTCACTCATGTGTAAGCTCTTTTGATAACTCTTCATCATCTTGACATTATGTAACAATCATACAACACTTTAACTCCACGCCGAAGTACCACCATAAGGAAATGTCTACCTGGAATGCCTCGAAACTCGAACAAGTGGCAACTACACATTCCTTTGGATGTTGAAATATCATACTCAATCATGAAGTTCCAACTCTTATCAAACCCATTGATGACCCGATTCTCTTTCACTTCAAATGTCTTACCATTAATGTTGGGTAGGACGTAACAATACAATTGATCAACTAATTCGGTTTGGAACTCCTTGAACTTTACTAGGGTGTAAACACGTTGCACTTGTTTTTCAATTGCAAACGACGTAACACATGGAATCATTTTAGTCAAAGAATTACCATCGGCTTGAAATTCTTTTTCAACCTTACATCTTAAAGCGCGTCCATATTGATCGACAAACTGTTTCAGACTAGTTTTAGAATGAACATACGCGTCAAATAAGGCGTTCATGATTTCACTTCGTTGAGTGGTTGACATACCAGTCCAAAAAGTAGGTTTCAAGTAATAGGGGAACCAACGATGACGTTCGTTGTACATCACCAGCAACCATTCATCATGCTGAAGTGAAAACCTGACAACACAGACAATAGTTACACTGGGAGAATAGAAATGTCTGTTCAGGGTTATAATTTCTATAAAGCACAGATGATATACTTCCTCTACAGACAATACATTCTGCTATGCATAAAAAAAATTATTCATGTACATAAAAACTTACCTTTGGAGCATAGCTTCCCAGCCAGCCTCAAACTCTATAGTGTGCTGTGAATCATAAACTAGTTCATGAATGTTGAACATTATGTGATCTTTATCCGCAAGCCCACCCATTTTTTCGGGTAACTTTTTCATGATGGGCCACAAACACCAATGGTTCCTTGTATCCGGGAATACAATTTGAATTGCATTTTGCATGGCACGGTCTTGATCGGTTATAATACCATTTAGAGCACAACCCTCCATGCAATCAAGCCAAGATTTAAAGAGCCAAACAAAAGTTTGTGTATCTTCATTTGAGATTAGGCCACATCCAAAGGTAATCACATCTCCAAAACTTTTGTATGCATATCTACTTCTATTATCCACCCAAAATACATTTCTCAACTGTTGGGAATATTTTATGGTGTCCAATCTAATTAAATATCTTTGTATTTGTGTAGTTATTAATTAAATGTGTAATATGGGCCACAAATGTATTTCAGCCCATTAGCCCTCTTGTAAGCCTTAAGTTAGACATCCTTATGTATAAAACGATGCTAACTTAAGCAAACCCTAAGTCTCACATAGATAACATTAACGCACATATCATTCTAACGAGAGAGAGCAGCAGCTTTGTATTTTCAATACTTGATTCTGTATTTCTAAATCTTTGTTGGTATTGAATCAAAGCTTTGTATGATTGTTGAATGATATAGGGACTAACAACTGGTATCAGAGCCGAGCGTGAAATCGATTGAAGAAATTCTGCAAAATTTAGAGCCGATCGAGAACTGATCAGAAGAAGACCATTCGCAGAAGACTCTATTTTTCTCCTGTTTTTCATTATCTTCGTTTTTAGCCTTTGTAATTTGTTGTTTGATCGAAACCTTGTAAAAGTTATACTGTTGAAACCGCCTTTCAATAATGATTCAGCGATATATCTTACTTTTTTGTTTTAGCAATTTTTTAGTTTCGAAGATCTTGGTTCCAAGATCTCGATATTCAAGTTTTTACATGCTACATGAAGATCTCGACATCGATTTTTACATAGGAGGAATCTCGAGTTCAAGGGCTATTCAAAACAGTCTTTGTTTTTGAAAAACTCAAAGTTTTAATTTTGCAGGATCTCGACATTCAGGATCTCAAAAAATCTCTCATAGTTCAATTTTCGAGATTTTCAGCGACATCGCACTGTTTTGGCCATAACTTTTGACTCAGTGATCCGATTTAAGCGAATCATGCCTTGTTGGAAAGCTAACGAAAGGATCTACATGAATTCATGGGGTTTACCTCAGAACCCTTAACCACACGCCCTCACTCGTTGCTCTTGAGAGAGATATCATCATCTTTCCGAGAAACATTGTCAATCACCGATGTCAAGGTCAAAACTTAGGCAAATGCGATCAAATACTTCCAAAGCCAAACCAAAGGTCAAACCTGGTCTAAGATACGTATCAAGGTCCAGAAAATTGCAAAAAATTCAATCAAGCTCACGCCTACGGTCAACATTCAACAATCAACAACAATGGATGTCTCATCTCCTTGAACATGTACTTGTCAAATTCATAACAAGGATGATGTTATTAAGGAACTAAAGGAGAGACTAGACAATAATTACAAGGTCTTAGTTTAGTGTCAAGATCGGAAAACCTCATTTAGCATTCAATTGGAAAATGAAAATGAGAACGTTAAATGGATGACACTTGAAACGAAAGAGCTAACGCTCAAGGTAGCTGATCTGACTTTTAGATTGCAAGAAACTGAGGCAGAACGAAACACAGCAAAGGCAGATAGAGACTTTATTCTCAATCAGAGGAATTCCTTTTACAGCAAAATCAAAGAGCTTGAGGACTTGATTGTAAAAAGGGGACAATCTGAGCAAACCATTTTCTTAAACCAACAAAATGACACTCGCTTCTACAATTCCAAAGATGGACTCGGTCTAAAGAATCCATGTAATCTCAAGAAAGTAGACTGTATTACACTTTATGACTACAATTACATGAATCTTGGATTCATTGAGAAGATGGTCTATTTTAGTGAAGATGAGACAACTGCGGAAGAAGACAAGAAAAGAGCTAATCTTGCAGCTGAAGTTCCTTTTGGTTATGATGCTTTGAACGAGAGTTATGACTCAAAAGAGCCTCCAGTGACTGCTGCAGAAGAGATTCCTACCTTTTATCCGGAAAAGAAGACTGTGCAAGATACAGAGGAACCTTCAACTTCAAAGCCTTTAGTCAAACTAGCAAACATGTCACCTCTCATGAGAAAGTTTGTTGAGTTAACAGAGACTTTTTATAAAGAAAAACAGGCTTTTGAACTGGAAAGAGAACAGCTCTTGAAAGAAATATCTTTGCTCCGAACATCCTCTCAATCTAGCACAGGGTCACAATCTCCTTCTCCCCCATCCTCTGAAAAATGTATTGAAAAATCAACCGATGATCCTAAATCTTCTACCACACACTCCGAATCTCCTTCTCTGACAAAGGCCCATGTGAAGAGGAGAGTGGAAAGGAGAGGAGAATGGATAGAGGAGAAGTTAAGAAGAAGAAAGAAGGAGGAAGAATCTCATCTAAGGAATAGGAGCCGATGTTCGAGTGCTCTGTTATATGCTAAAAGGAAGACATCTTTCAAGAACAACTACTGTTCAAGCTCTTCTACTCTAAACTGTGTTAAGTCAACAAAAACTTGTTGCTTCGAGTCTGATGCCTCCTCCAACTAAGACAAAAATGTGAATGTTCAGAGATGCCCAAGGGAATCAACTTCTGTGAAGGTGAACGTTGAGGAGGAGTATAATTTTCCATGTTTAAGGTATCCCCTCAAGGTTTACTCACTCAGACACTTGAGAAGACTCTCTCAAGAAACAATCTTAAAAGACTGTCTGTCTGAACATTCACTCACTACTGGTTAAACCTCTCCTGCTCCAAAGATCAAACAACAATGGATCCCAAAGGCTGAAGCTGAAAAGTTAAGACAATCAAACTCTTCTCAAACAGCTAGCCTAGGATCCCAAATCAAACAAAAAGTGCAACAGTTCTTCAATGCTGCAAAGGAAGGACCCATCTGAAAATGGGTACCAAAGAAGACCTAATCTGTTCCGCTAAGTCTGTCATGTGTGGTAACTGATCCGATTGCTCCACACACATGGCGGATAATAAGACAAGCTGTGAGCAATTGACTGGTGCACATTATGAAAGCGAGTACCGGCACGTACACTCCCGAATAAGCTGAAAATCATCAAATGCACACCTCAACACCAACACGTGCCAAGAACGAAAAACAAGTGCACATTCTGAGGGGTAGTGTTTCTTTTTCTCTCCTCCTGGTGCAAAACAATGAAGAAAGCACATTCCAATGGGGGAGTTTTCTACTTTACTCTCCGGATAACAAAAACCACTACTTACAACTTTTGAGGGGGAGTTTCATTTTTCTCCTCCTAGTGTTAGTCAATGTAAATCGCAAGGATTCTCTCAAGGATGTAGTTTTTGAGGGGGAGTTTTCAAAGTTCTCCTCCCAAGCGCCAAACATTGTTGAATGCATCCTACTGATTGCTCCAGTTTAGGGGGAGCACAGAGAGAAAAGATCAAAGAGAAATGAGAGATAAGTCCCAATGGCTTAGTAAACCCAACTAAGCCTACCCAAAGGAGAAAGCCTTTGGTGAGTGAGTGAGTAACACTATGAGAGTGAGGAAGCAGAAGGCGCAACTGAGCAAGAAAACAATATTCAAAGACAAGTCTGCTACCTCAACTGAGCGATCAACTGAAGAATCAATCCTAGTCACTCAAATAATCCGGACAATTCCCCATAGGTATAGGACTGAATTTATTCAGATCCCGGGTAGAAGTCGATGCATCTTGTCCAACAGCGCATGCACAACCCTACCCTAGACCACTCATTTGTGTCCCAATAGACAGGTGTTTAATCAAATTTCACGGGGAACCTCATTATATATCACTGTCTACTTCTGAGGCGACTGATACTGACTACAGTCGCCTCAGCCCCATGCCACTGAACTTTCATTGATCACGTCGTGTCTAGTTACCTCATTCCCAAATTTTTTGATTTTTTTAGGACAGAGACGCACATTTAGAGTCAGTTGCAGGTCTTCATGACCCGCGAGAACTTCTATAGGCCTCATCTATTACATATGTAGACCAATGATTGGAAGGAAGTCCTGCTGTTGCAACATTTTCAGACCATTGCTTTAGAGTTTATCTCTATAGTGATGATAACGAGTGTCTACATGACCTCGGGGGGCTACAAGTTCTCAATGCTAATCTTTATGATTTTGCCATAACAACCAGAGTGACATCTACTTCGGATGCTTCACAATGACTGGTTGGAAGTCCTGTTAAAGCTTTAATTCTTCTATCATTTTATATAGGCCACACGTCAGTGTTTACATTGATGATTGTGATAACGGAACACCATGGTGTCTCCGGTGTTTACCTTTTTGTTTGTCTTTCTGTTTTGCTTCTCAGAATAAAAGAATAAAGGCATGACGCCCCGATTTATCGGATTGTCATGAGGGGGGAGTGGTCCACATGCTGTTAACTCTCAACAAATCATTCTAAGAGACTTCTCTCCTCCGACAAATCCTATTCTATCTCTACACCAACCAGCTTCGAATCAAATGGTCAGCTACGCTCACAAGTCAATCATTATTTTCCGATGTTCCACCGACAAGTTCTCCTCAAAAGCCTTCACCTCAAATAGTCAAAAAGACTACATTGTGGACGAGACAAAGATCAGATACTCGTATACTGAAGATGAATCCCATGTGCGTCTGCAATTCTTCAAGAACATTAATTCTAGAGGCGCCACCGGACTTCATCTAAGCTGATCAAGAGCAACCTCTGGAAGGCAAGGACTACATGCAAGATACTGAAGATTTCTCAACCCCCGGCATCAAAGAACAAATTACCAAGAATACATAAAAGGGAAGATTGTAAGGATTTCTTCAGAAAGCCTTCTTAAGAAGTCAAGTTTAAAGACAAAGGAAACTGAATAACAACAAAGACAAAGATATCTGCGCTGCAATGCTGATTCAACACGATTGAACACCAAGGAGGAGATTGTTGGGAATATTTTATGGTGTCCAATCTATTTAAATATCTTTGTATTTGCGTATTAATTATTTATATTAAATAGGCTAGAAAATGATATGGGGCCAAAGTTGTCAGGCCCATATTCCTCGCATAAAGCCTTTACGCAAACCTGCTTGCGCATATAAATAGGCGCATAAGGCTTAGGTTTGCGTTAACTTTGCCATTCGACCTTTAGAGCTCTAGCGCTAGCATCATTATGTAAAGGTTTCCACGGTATACCAGAGAGGGTTTCAACAATCATCTTATTGCCTTATCATTCTGTGATTTTCTCTTTGTTATATCAATATATTGCTGATAGAATAGATTAATCTCTAAATAGGGACCAACATCAAGCGTGACTCGTCATCTAAATCAACACTAAAAAAGAAATCGGGACATTGTGCTTGCATTTTTGAAAAAAAACCTTGTATAGCCATTGCATCACCATTTCCTAGCCTAAGTTCCCAAATTTTTTCTATGTAATTCCTACAATCCTTTTCAATAAAAGGTAGGGCATCGTACCCCCCTGCTTGAACAAAACCAGAGTTAAAACTCTTGTTAAGTGGTATTCTTGCAACTTCATTAATCTCAAGATGTCTCATCGCATGTGGTGTCAACTTCCTATTACAACGAAACAATCTAGCATTTGTGGGACTCATGGGGTGATTATGTTCTAAATACACTTTTTAAATTTTCCATGACCCAACATAAGTAGTGCGTGCTCTAATTCTAGCCGAACAAGATGATTGCATTGAAGCTTGGGGCTTCAAACAGTTTAGTGCATTGCTACCTCTACTTCCCGCCCGTGAACACTCTATTACAATTGCCACTACCTCGCTCTTGTTTCTGTTCTTCGTTGATGTTCTTTTTCTTACCAAAATCCTAAACTTCTATCAAACCACTTACAAGAACAAATGAATAAAGTATTATTCATGGGGAGACATTATTATTTGAATACAGACAATATTATTTCAAAAAAGACAATATTATAATCACATTCTAAAACCACTCTATGAACTTCATAATGTATGCCCATAAGGTGTGAACACTCACAACAACGAAATAATACATAATTATGACAACATATTTCTAATTGTCTGTACGAAGAGACAATAAATGTCTCCACGCAGACAAAATAGTTCTCTACCTATATACACAGACATAACTAATTTGTCTATCCCAAGTGGGAGACGCACAGACAAATCAGTTGTCTACCTACAAGTTGTTTGTGCCTTCAAAAACGTTGTTTGTGAAGCATCATTCAAACACAAGATAACAACCATGAAGAAACGACACTACATAAACACCTACCTAGCTCAGCTTCCACTGCTTTCCTATCCTTTGTACGTTCATTGCCTTGCGTGGCAGCCGGAGTGTGTTCAACTCCTTTCATCACAGCCGCCTTCGTGTGTTCATGGTCTTGCATCTATCCCTCTGTCGTATGTTCACCACCTTCCATCGTAGCTGGCCTGTCGGTTCCATCGGGACTCTGCCCGAAAATATCCTCCCATGTCCAGCCCATGCCAACTTCGTCGCCGCAGCCATACGTGTTACTAGCTTCCATGGTGCTCGTCACCTACAACAACCTCGATCACCAGTTGAACTGAAAGGAAGATGAGCTGCTGTTTAGAGAGAGAACAGGTACAGACAAATAAAAAACGGGACATGAAAAACGTTCTCTGCACAGGTGGCTTTGGTTTTCGAATAAAGGGGGTTGGGTTGTGTTAGTTCGGTTAGAAGGAGGGGGAGGGGGGTTATGTTGTGTAGACGGGCGTGTAACCCGTCTTGTACACACCGCATTTTTGTAGAATGAATAGGGGAAACCGATGGGATGTGTCTGATACTTTCACCTTCACCCCATTGGCTGACAAGGGCAGGAGGAAAATGAGATTTGATGCGTTTGACATTGGTAGGAGGGTCTGACGTGGACGTGGCTTCCGTGCGGGTGAAAACTTGTCTACTTTTTGCAGTTGGAGCAATAAATATATAAAAAGGTAGCTACATCCAATGAACAGAATCATTTGGCGGCGCAAAATATAGGTACATTCAACGCCTAAAAATTAGATCCAACGGTTAAAATAATTTATTTTTATTTTTGGTAATTTTTTTAAAAAGTAGGCCGAGTGTTCTTTATAAATATTACTCTTACCTTCATTTCAATGCATCTCAATCGCATTCGCCCTCTTCTCTATATATGATTTTTAGCAATTTTAATACTTTGTACTAGTTAACATGTTTTCTCCAAAAAAGGGTGCTAATTGGAATTACAATGAAGATGTAATCTTTTGTAACTCTTGGGTGACTATTTCCGAAGATGGTGCTGTAGGAATCAAACAAGCGGGAGATTCATTTTGGTTCTGAGTTCACATATTGTTCTGCCAAAAAGCAGATACGACAGTTCAGACTCAGGACACCGTTAATATAGCAAACAAGAAGATAGAGTAAGTTTTGAAAGATTAAAGAAGGGAGTTTGCGAAAGGCAAATGCAACCCCTATAAGTAGATCCCATCTAATGGATATAGTATTTTAAATAATTTCCTCCCTAATTTTATATATTACATTAATATTTTACATTTTATATTTTACTTCCAATCTAATGACAACTCAAACAATCTACTACGTAGATTCAGTAGGAAGAATTCCATCGAAGGATTCAGAGGAAATAGTGAATCACTTAAGTTACATAGGCCCTTTAAATGTAAATCTTAAATGCATGTGCAACTTTATGAGGAAATATTGGATCAGTTGAATTTAATAATGACTCTGTGTTTCCTTTCCATTGAGGTGGAGATTGATCATGCCTTAAAATCTAAGAAAAGGTTGAATTTGAAATGGGTGAGAGTAATGGTATGTACATTTTGATGTTTATTATCACTTTTGGTATAAATTTAATGATCTAAGTCAATCATTTATATATGTGTGTACCATTCATATGTGTGAGTGCAAACTCTATTATGCTTGGATTAGAGGTTTCTTGACAATGTTAGGTAGTAAGCAGAACTGGTGCTTTACTATAAGGGAGTGTCTGCATTTGCTTTTGCTTATTAAAAGTGATTATTTAAGAGATTATCGGAAAAGTGAGTTACAATAAAGTATGTAGTGTTTGGAAATAGATCAAGTGATTTAAATTAGAATGTAAAAGTTGGAGTAATTGGTAAAAAAATAATTGTGATGTAATATTTTTCAGCATACAAAAATATCCTTCGAACATAAATCATACATGTTCTCTCACTTCTCCGCGCACCCTCAATAATTGTTAGGCGCGCCATCTTTCTCTAAGCGTTGACAACTTGGGCCTACTTCGTATTATTGCCACTTTTTAATTTTTATAAAAAATGGGGTATCACATTAGGGTGTAGTGCCGCGGTCTCTCCCTAGCAGGTCTAGGGTTTAGTTTTTCCTTAGCAGATCTAAGGTTTGGTTCTTCCGGCCGGTGAATCCCCTTCACTTGTGTTTAGCGCTGAGATTGGATTTGAGGCAGATTAACAAGAATCATTGCCCACGCTTGACGACATCGAAGCCAGAGTTCGGCGATTGATTTCTTCATGAGCAGGGTAGCAAGGGCATGGCAGCGATGAAGATGACCGCTAGCGGTGGATTTGCTACGAGCACGGGACGAGGAGAGGTGCACGGATTTCGAGCAGGCCAGATGACGATTGACAATAAAGGATCAATTAGAGTGGTACCAAGGATACGACCTCCTCCTGAACCACCGCCATGGGTTGTACGAGGTGCTAGAGTCCGTGGAAGTTTTCCTATTAGTTATTTTTATTCTGTCATTTGGCTTCTTGTTATCGTCTATGTTGTTAGGTTTGTCAGTTTGTTTGGGAATTCAGCCTTTTTTTATGTCATTGAGTATGTTTGGATCTATGGGAACAAGGATGACTGAGTCAAGCCCGCTACATGGTTAGCGATTCGCGTTGCTCTTTCAGGGGTGACCGTCTCTAAGTCTGATCATAGGTTTACAGTCGTAGTTGTTGGATTTTAGTTTGTGTCAGTTGTTTTTTTCCTTTGATTGATGTAATGATCCTGAAACTTATGATATGAAAGAAGACTAGTTGACGATCAAAAAAATGAGGTATCTACTATCTTAGTCATAAAACAGATACCGTCGGGCCTTCTATATAATTTAGTGTGACTGTTTTAATCACAAACTCCACTTCTATTAATTTAAGACCTTTTGTTACAACCATCTTTTCTATTTTATTTTTAAAAACACTTCTTCAATAAATCAGATTATGGCATATTTTATATTAATAATTTTTATTTATCTAACATGCAGATTTTAGATTATGACAAAACAGTGATGCATAATTATGAACATATATTTTTAATTTGTTTGATGTTAACTTTTTTGTTATATTGGGACAATTTAAAAAGTGACATGGTTTGATATTGGTACATGGTACCGCCCGTTTAGAAATATGACCGTACTGAACAACTTTAATTTTGAGATCTAGCCATACTGTATCGCTAAAATAGTTACACTACCATACTGCTCTTCATTGACTATATTTTATTTATTAATATATTAGAAATTATATTCTTGAGAAATAATGTTAAATTCTTCTCATTATAAATATTAAAAATTTATTATTTAAACTTTTTTACTTATACGAAATTAAATATATTATTGATCAAAGTTTTGTGTTGACATTTGTAAAAATGAATACATTGCAACAAAAAAAACGGAGGAGATATTAAACAAGTATTTCCATGTCCCGCTAAAATGATCTCATCTTTTCTTTTGATTCGTTTCATTAAGATTATCTCATATCAAATTTGATAGTATTTGTGTGGATCCTTTTCTTGGTACATTATTAGTATTGGTCTTGATCCACACAATGATCTTTTCAATGATCCTTTTCTTGATAATCACACCACCCCTTTTGTACTGTTGAAGAATATTTATTGTGTATCAAGTTTGTCAGATATCTTGTAATAGTCTAGTCTTTACTATGCCTGTAATGTTTTTATACTCTGTATTTATTAAGCATAGTAAATGATATGGGGCCAAAGTGTCAGGTCCATATCCAGCGTAAAGCCTGTACGCAAACCTTGACTGCGCATATATAAAGGAGCATAAGGCTTAGGTTTGCGTCAACTTTGGTATTCGATCTATTAGCCTTAGCGCTCATCATTCTGTAATAGTTCACGATATATCAAGGAGGGTTTCACTGATCATCTTCTTCATATCATTATCTGATCCATTGTTTGCATTACTGTATTTATAATATCATTGTTGTTAGATCATTATCTCTGAAATAGGGACCAACATTTGGTATCAGAGCCGATCGAGAGTTCATCGGACGAAGAACTGCTCTGTTATTTTTGTTTCTTTGACATCCTTGGTTTTGCCTTTGTAATCTCTTTGTTGATCAAAAATATGTAAAAGTTATATTGTTAGAATCGCCATCTTCTAACGATTCTACAGCATATCTTATCTTTTGATTTCTACAATTTTTCATTTTGAAAGATTTCGATATAGGCTTCTCGAGACCATCATTTCGACAAGTCTGCTCAAACAATTTCGGCTTGAAACCTTTACAGTGCTAATCGCGAGATCAAGGGCTCTTCAGAACAGTTTTCATCTTTCAAAAATTCAAAAATTTCTACTTGCAGGATTTCGATATTCAGGACTTCGGTACTAGGTTCTCGAATTACAATTTCGATATCAGTATCTCGAGATCAAGATCTCGAAATTTGACTTCTCGAAATCTTAATCTCAATAAACAGGTTTTCGATATCTTGTTTTCGAATCAAGATCTCGACATAGAGATCTCGAAAAACAGGATATTGACATCTTGTTTTCGAATCAACATTTCGAAATCAATTTCGACTTTTCACTTCTCGATAGACTGATCTCGATATTTTAAATCTCGAACCTCAACTATCGAAATCTAAGATTTTGAGGTTTTCACTTAGAATTTAAAAAAAACTCTCGAACGGTCAACCCCTTTTACAGCAATGTCGTCAGATGCTATTGCACAAGGAAACAGCAGTACCCCTCCGGTTCTAAGGAGAGGTGAATATCAGATGTGGAGGAATCAATTCTTAAACTTCCTTGAACACAAAGACAACTCCGCTGCAATGCTTGAATCACTCCTTCAAGGACCTGTTGAGTTGTGGATTTCAGTAGGTGGAAATGAAGAGAATAACCCTCCTATCATTCCTGAAAGGAGACTGAAAGTTCCATCAGCACATACCGAAGCATATAAGCTAAGGCTGAAAGCTGGTCTCATGGCAAAGACATACTTGCTCCAAGTTATCCCAAACGAAATCTATGTGTTGATTGATAGCATGCAAACTGCAAAGAAGATGTGGGATGAAATCGAGAAACTGCTCCAAGACACAGGCATAAGCTTTAAGACCAAGAAAGCAAGCACACTTATTGCTTATGATTCTTTCAAAGCTGCCTCTGGGGAACCACTGAACGAGACCTATAACAGATTTGTTAAGCTGATAAATGAGCTGAGGAAGATCGAAGTATTCAAGTCCAATATGTAATTGAATATAAGATTTATGTCCAGTTTACACCCCGAATGGAGAAAGACTGTGAAGGAAGTGAGGCAACATCTCGACCTTGATGAGATTGACCTTTGCACCTTTCATGAACACCTGAAGCAGTTTGTTAATGACATTGATTACCCTGAACATCAGTTTGGTGTCAATCCATTGGCTCTTGTGATGGAAGCACAACCTTGAAGAACAACTAAATCTCTGAGGAAGAAGAAGAAAGTGGTGGTCGAATCTGAAGATGATGAAAGTGACGAAGAAGAGTTTGACATTGAGGCTGAACTTGCTGATCTTCAAAAGAAGATGGCCTTGCTGACAAGGAAATTTGCGAAATAGAATAACTCCTCAAACAGGCTAAGAACCTCCTCCTCAAACTACAAACAGAAGTACAATGATCAAAGCTCCTTTGGGAAGGCACCTGCGCCTGAAGATGCCCCCAAATGCTATAACTGTGGTAAGGCTGGACATGTCATCAATGACTGTCGCCTGCCAAAGAAGAGGGATGCAAACTTCTACAAGCAGAAAATGTTGTGGAATAAGCAGAAGATGCTTATGGTGCAGAAAGAAGATGAGAATGCTACAATGCTTGCAGAAAAAGATCATTTGGCAGAAGACACTTCTGATGAAGAGGAGGATGAGGAAAACTTTGCACTAATGGCTCGTGTGGAAGATGAAGAAGAAAGAAAGAGTGATGTCGCGATCCACGGAAATGAATGCTCAACAAGCGCTGTAAGTACATCCGATCTTCCTTGCTCTTGCCATAATCAAACTCAGTCCTTACTCGATAAGGACAACATCATTAAAGAACTAAGAGAGAGATTAGACAATAACCACAGGGTCTTAAAGAAGAATCTGGACCAAAACGCATCTCTCAGCATTCAATTAGATAATGCAAAAGAACAGGTCAAAAAGGTAACCTAGGGTAAATAACTTTCGACCACCTGGATCTCATTAACGATTAAAAAAATCTTTCAGATTGGCATTGTCATCACAAAATTATTTCGCGACTATCAACCAAAACACCCAAATATGGCTAACCGCAACCCAACCCGTCAATAAATCTAATTCCCCTCCAATTATACGTATTCATCCAGTCAATTCAGTTTTTCCCTGCAACCCAGCACCGTCAATATAATCACTCAGCACATATGTTTTTTAAATAAATACATAAGTCCTTATGTTTTCTCACAACACAACATTTATGTGACATTTTTATTATTACTATTAATTATATCTAAAAAGTCAAACATTCCGATGTAAATATAAATAAATTTGGAGTTTAATTTTTTTGGTTAAAAAAATTATATATATAATATTGATGTCATATGAAAGAGCATAAAAATCATGAATTTTGATATTTTTTTTATAAGATTTGGATTATAAATAAAAAAGTTAAATCATTTTAAAGCATTTTGGGGATTTTGTTTTAATTGGGACCCAACATCACCCATTCTTGTGCTCTTGCCGCCGGAACATACGTACAATTTCTCCTCTCTCTCCTGGGGGTAATCAAGGTCTCAGCATCCCACCCCATGGGTTTTCCTAATTCACTCTGAGACCCTTCAATACAAAAAAATGGTTGGGTTGCAGCAACATTTGGGGTAAAAACCTTAAATTTGAGGTTTTCACCCTTACCATTGCGGACAGCCTAACAGTAGAATGTTCGGGGATGATTTAGTCATTTCTATCTAGGCACCAGATTCCTTGGCAATCTTCTGATTCTTCTCTGCCTTTGCAATGACCTCATCAATTCCGCCAAACATGTAAAATGACTGTTCAGAAAGGTCATCGTACTTCCCGTCCAGTACACCCTGGAAACTGGTGATGCTCTCCTTAAGCTAAACATACTTTCCAGGGGCACCCATCCAGTACTTATGGGCCATGGCCATCAACCAATGACCCAAATAAGAGCTAAGTATCCAAAAATCCTCTATATTTGATACAACAAAAAAAAGAACTACAAAAAAGTCATAAGTTGAAACATTATAAAAATATATTAAGTGGGTTAATTGTTTTTGCTCTAGTCAAGTGTGTGTAATTTTATCATTGAAAAATGGACTTATGAAATCCGATCACTCACGTACATCGGACGAGCACACACACTCGTACACTGGCCAAGCACACACACTCGCGCCACTAGGTTATGTCATATGGGTGTGATGATTAATAATCTCCAATATAAATGTTAATACCACACACTACTATTGATTTCAAACGAGTTCTTGTGTGCTCTTCCTAGTGCATCACACTCCACCTCGGGGGACGAGTCACCCGTTCAAAGTTTTCACTTGCGGGTTCGAACTTCTAACCTCGGGCGGCGAGTTAAACTCTTGTTAGAGGCCTAGAGCTACGCTCCTTCGAGCAGTTTTGTCACTTAATTGGCATTCACGTTTCCCGAAAGGGCTGACATACTTTAGTTCTTTGGAGGTTGGATTATCCGTTCGAAGCATCGCTCGCGGATTCAATCTTTCTTTCGGAGGCTGGGTTGAGATCTAACTTGGGAACTTGATGCCACTCTTTTTGAGTGGTGAGTCCGACTCACGTACTCGTTGAGTCGCGGTTTGGTACCAAGGCCAAACACCATGTTCTACATTTGTTGTTGTTATGTGTAGGTACAACTGAACGAAGACGACTCTACTCCACTCGTCTCAAAGAGTGGAGAACTGAGAGATTTACCATCTTCAAAGAAGCAATTTCTACATGCTATTCTTGGCAACTAAAACCTCTTTAGCACTTTCCATATTTGTATTTTCTATTTTCCAACTGAGTGTTTTGTCATAGCTTCCCCAAAAAGCCTACGAGCCTCCTATTTTGGACCAACATTGGTGCTTTCATTGATATCGGGGACCGCCCGCTAATAGTGTCTCGATAGAGGGCTTGAGATTAGGGGAGAGAGCGACCCGGTCACACTTCCGAACCCGCTCACCCCACTAAAATGGAGGTGCCGAGTGGTCGGGGTCGATCACCCAGATCCATCTCTTCTTCCCTCCCTTACCAGAGTCGGGGTAACCCGACTGGAATAGTTTGCTCACCGATCTCTGTGAGATCCAGGCGAAAAAGCTGGAAGCACGCCACTAGAAGCAGCTATCAAATAAATCAATCGTGGGAATGAGAGCCACATCCTTACTGCGCGCCATGAAAGCTGCAACGAACATGTGAGCTGCCGCCGACAATTGACCCGGCGCCACACCAAGGAAATAGAGGAACAACACCAAGAAGGGCTGCAGAGGCACGACCATCCCTAGCTCCAGATAGCAGGTGTGGATCCCGAAGTAGGGGACTGGGAGATCACTCAATACCTCAGTGGCCGCTTGAAGTTTCAATGAACAATTTCCACCAATCCAGCGGCGCGCCATGGCAAGGTCTTCCTCTGTGGTACGATAAGAGAGGCCAGATATTTCGTTGCTATCAAGGTCCCACCAAGAACTCGGGTCCTCCTGAACATCGGAATCATCGTCATAATCTTGCACGTCCATAGGTTGGACATGCTCTGTATGGAACGTTGAGGAGTCGGCCTTCATAAATAGTAATTCGCCTAGCCAGAGTCAACTCTGGGAGAACATCAGCCTGCCACCCAGTGGCATCACCTACATGCATACGTGGTTGAGGGCCGCGGCTGACATGTACGGGTTTCACGGCCACCCCACGCCTTCCTTTAATACTAGCCGACAGCCCCAAATCCGACAACTTACGGAGGGGCTGGATGTCCACTTGCATTGCTGAGTGAGATCTATGACCGTTGTTTTCATGGGGAGAGCGTCTGTCATCTTGCATGGTCCAACTTGAAGAAGCGCACCTGCAAATAAAAAACAAGAACAAAGAGAGCATCAACAAGGGGAGCGACCGCCGCCTAATCATCTGGAAAGGTGAAGCCGGGCAGCAGTAGGACAGCGGCCAACTTCCTCGACGACGTTGTTGCTGGAAGAATGGCGCGCGGCGGCCGGTTCACGGACTTTTATGTCCGGCCAATGTGAAGCCAAGCGCCGGGGGAACAACTCATGTGGTGCGTCGGGCAACAGCCTGCGACAAACCCACCTTCGAACTTATTGGGAAAGCTAGGCGCCTACCCAAAAATCCAGTCTTCAACTCCCTTAAGGCCCGATAGCAGCCATCTAACAGCTTGGTCGGCCAAGAAAGGGACGGTGCCACTCAACTTTGACCCAGGAGACCACGTGGCCGCTCGGCTTCCTGGGAAATGACAGCAGGCAGCAGAGGCACTCGGTGGCAATTGTCCGGACAACCTGGACGCCGGAGAGAGGGGCAACTCCATCCGGTCTAGGAGGTGCCTAGTCGCCTGGCCGTCTGGCCGCCAGCTTCCTGGGCGACACCCGCCGGCAATGGGGTGGCCGCCGACCCCTGCAAGTTGCATCGGCCAACATTGGAGCCCAGACCGGCCAGATTCACCGGAGTATAGGGGCGATGTCAGCGACCGGTGGGTGCCACAGTACAACTGCTTGGCGCAGCAGGAACCGACCCAGTGGAGCCGCCAGGTGACGGACAGCGGTCAACCCATTCGGTGGGATGATTGCGGCGCTGGGGCGACACGGGGAAGACGCACGCACGCAGGGATTCCAAGAGGAAAGAAAAGAAAAGAAAAGAAAAACATAGAAAAGAAAAGAAAAGAAAACGAGGGGAAAATAAAATAGTCCGAAAATAATTATAAAATATTAATAATGAATTTCAGGAATTTTTGGAAGCTGACCTGGATTTTGAAGTATGGGAGAAAGCTAACCGGTGGAATGCTAGGATGCTGAGAGAATTAATTTGAAGTCTTTAAGAGCTAAAGATCCTCATTAAAATGAGGAAATCTCCAAAAATTATGGGATTGACAAAATCCAAAATTATTGCCCCCGATATGTGAATACATTTTAATTGGTAGTTGACTTGGACTACTTCTTCTTAGCCGAGTCTAGTATTCGACTAAGGGAGTGGGGGACTCGTGATGAGGAATTCTTGGACTAATCCTTCAGAAGGGTCCCATCGTCAGCGCCGTCAACTTTATCTGCCTCCGTCCTCCAGCGTTCCAAGAAGGGTCTCCTCCTTCCTTTGTCTCACCATCAGCAAGTGGGAGAAGTGTTTTCTTGACCAGCGCCTCCCTGCAAACTGCGTCAAGAAACATTGGGCAAGTTCTTGCCACGAGTCAATGTTGCCTTCGGGCAATCGGTTGAACCATTTGTACGCTGGTCCCTCTAAGGTGGAGAGGAACCAACGACACAAATATTCGTCTGATGCCCCCACCATCATCATACTGTTCTGATATTTGTTGTAATGCTCCTGGGGATCTGTCTTTCCTTCATAGGGCCTGATGGGTTGCCCCCGGTATTTTTCCGGAATCTGGGCCGCCAATACCCTTAGGGTAAATGGGGTCCTAGTCCGGAGTTGGATGATGGGTTCCCTGGAGCCTTCGGCAAATTTTCTTTGCATCTCCTCCATTTTTGCTAGCATGGTGGTGTATTTGGGGTCCGCCTGTGAGGTGGAAGTGGTTGTGTTGGCCTGGCGGGCCTCCATTTCATCAAGGCAGCGTTGGAGGGCCGCGATGATCTCGTCTCTGGGGTCCTTAGGGAGGGCCTCCGCCCCCTGCGAACGGACGCGGGCCGAGTGGACCTGGTTGATCTGGTGCCCGGCGTCGTCGGCGTGGAGTATCCCCTTGCCCTTGTCCCGAGGGGGACGCTCCTCGTCTGCCCTCGAGACGGATCCTCCACTTTCCTGGGCCTTTGGAATGCCTTACCACCAAGGCGGTCTTGGACCCCTCGGCGGTCTTGCATTCCTCTGAGCCTGTCGAGGGCGGAGGTGCGGGGCTTTTCTTTGTTTGCACCATGGCGTTCTCGGGATTGGATCTCTTGGGAGGCGGTGTCTTGAGCCACGACCCCCTCCTCGTTTCCGACCCGAAGGATAGGATTCACGAAGGGGGTGGACGTGGGAGAGGTACAGCGTTCTCTCCGACTTGTGGTTGGAGGGGTACTAGGGTGCCGAAGGCACTTGGATTTTGTGTGAGCGTCTGGATGAAGGCAGAGAATGCTGACTGCACATCAATAGTGAGAACCGGAGGGCTCATTTGATTTTCGTTTCGGTCCTTCTTTCGGGCCTCGATGCCAAGGCGGGCATCAGGGGCATTTTGCTGGAGCTAAAGGTGTAGGTCGACAACCGCCTGTTCCAATCCGGTGAGGGCGCCTCCCTCGGGAGACCTGTTAGAGGCTTCGGGGGCGTCGACGTCACCGAGGGCCAGGTTCCTGTCCTCATGAGTCTTGGACTGGGCACGAGTCACTCTCACCATTTTGGTAGGCGTTTTGTGTTTGGTGAAGGGGGGGTTCTTACTTGATTGTTCGACCTCTCAACGAGAGCACCAAATGATGGATAGTGTACCCGGGGGGTATCTATCCGAGGGGTTACTACGGGGAGTAACTTAGAGAGAAGTCAGAGCAAAATAAGCAAGAGAGAGTGTGAGTTCGAATATGTGAGTTGTGTAATTAAGGTGTGGTCTTACAAAGGGGAAAGGGGCAGCTATTTATAGTAGTAATAAATGCTAGATAGGGACACATGTCAGTATTCTGGTGGTCGAGGGGTCACCTCAACCGGGGTGGCGTTGGCACTCGCATGTGGCTGCATTAAATGCGGTGGTTGGATGCGACGTTTGTACTTGGTACGTTGATCCAGCGCATGTGGATGAGAGATTCTGTCGAGGAGGATGCCTTTGGCTGTAGATGACAGTCTGAAGGCTCTGCGTACCGGGGGCCTCATAGTGTCGAGGGCTCCAATTGCCAAAGGCACCCCATATACGTATTGTTGGCCGCTTAGAGCTTCATTCTGCTGGGCTTGGCCCGTTTTGGGCCTATTAGGCCTAAATGCAACGGTGGTAGTATGTGGGTCGGGGGTCCCTGGGCCATATACTCCATCATCGGGTATTTGAGAACATAGAGGGCAATGAAAAAAATACTATCTTTGTAGATGGTTAGGAGTCAATGGGTAGTGAAATATGATCTAACATGTGAGGGCATTAACTAAACGCATTAGGGAGCTATGTATTAACTGGGCACATGCATTACATATTCACATTTCTGAGTATATGTATTGTAAGAAGGTCCATATGATATACTCACCAGTAGTTATGGTGAACAATATTGTATCTGTGTGCATATAATTTGCAGGAATATGAGCGAAAGTGTGAAAGTGATGTTGTGGCATTGAAAAATGAGAAGTTGAAGATTAATAGTTATTGTAATCCATATGAGGCATTGAAGAACCTTAAAGAGAATCTAAGTGATGATGATCTGGTGGAGTTTAGAAAAACAACATTTGGATACTTCCTAGACATAGGCAACATCCGATGGATTAATATTTGTTTGTTGGAATCTTATGTACATGCAGTGAGTAATGTACCCTTATAATAACACTTTAAAAAAGACTCAACCACAACTATAACCGGAATGCAATGAATCCAACCTTCCCTCCATGCAGAAAGGCACATGAAAAAATTATTAAATTCATCATTCTCCTTGCACGAAAAAGTAACTATAGAACTTGGGTTACTCCTTTCAAGCACATGACACATTGAAGGTAATCGTGCATATGAATCTTTTTCATATCCCATAGCCAGTTCCATTGCCAATTCTTTTGCAACCCATGCTTTTTTGTATGACATTTAAATGCCATATTTGGTCTGTGTTGGTCCCGTTTATAATGGGAACAGTCTAGAGGGGGGGGGGTGAATAGACTATTCAGGATTTTTCAAACTTTTTTCTAAGTCACTACTGACTTATCAGAGATGGTCGAATTCTGGTGACAGAGAAGGTCAAGTTCTGATGGCAGAACTGGACCTGGCAGCGGATTGGTTTCTGTCCGGGTAGCCTCAGAAAACACTAAGGCAAATGCCTTTCTGATAACTCTTAAGGGAGATCTGCT
This sequence comes from Cuscuta europaea, assembly GCA_945859875.1. Taxonomy (NCBI): domain Eukaryota; kingdom Viridiplantae; phylum Streptophyta; class Magnoliopsida; order Solanales; family Convolvulaceae; genus Cuscuta; species Cuscuta europaea. The sequence goes on from CAMAPE010000009.1 coordinate 23,541,048, forward strand.
GAACACAGAGTCCAACCTTTTGAGTTAAACAGTCAAGATCTTAAGTGCAGAATTAAATGTGTAAAGTAAATGACACCGGGAATTTTTATAGTGGTTCAAGGAACAACATGTTCCTCTAGTCCAATGTTCCACTAAGCTTGCAAAAACAACATTTTACAACGCCTTAGTCCCTAGAACTTAAGAAGCACTCCACGTCTACTTCAAGCCTAGTTGCCACCCGGGATGCAGTCCTGCTTCCTGATGGCTGGTCTCGTTTCACTGAGTCTCTTGGAAGTATCCCCACTTCACTTACTCCATTTAGTTTGAGACGTCCCTTCTTTTTCAAGAAGTGTTTGATTCAAGATCAGTTTTCTCCAACGTTACTTCTTCACAGAGGATATGTAGATGATGCTTTCGAAGTGTTGTAGAACTGAGGAACTTTGCTACTTTTTAGTTGGATGAAGGATATGAAAATATATCTTCCAACTTAAGCTTTTCTTGTTGAGGTAAGTGAGGTTTTGATCTCAAGAAAGCTTGAAGATTTTTTGGTTCAGAGCAAATAGGTTGAGCAAAGTTATAGAGCAAAAGTTGTCCTGGTAGTTCTTCAAAGTGTATCTTATATACAGGGAGCAGTCTTCCCGTTGGAGTGTAGAAGACAGCTTCAATAAATGATTGTACTGTTGATTTGACCGGTTGTTCTTTCGACTTGCTATTTTGGGAGCGTGAAGATACCCGCATGGTCAATCATCAGCTTTAAATATATCTTCATACGTACATCATTAATTGAGCATTTAATGCGTGTACAGTACTATGTTTCCGTCGAATGGCTCCTAGCCGTTAAAGGATTTCCCGTTAGTTTCACGGCCGTTGGTAAGTGCCTTCGAATTCTGCTAAGTAAGAGCAAGTCTGATGAGGCTTTCTGATCCGAACTCTAATGACTGCCTCTGATGCCAACTCTGGTACCCAACTATGGTAGCATCTCCGGAGAGCAACTCTGGGAGCAACTCTGGTGAGCAACTCTGGGAGCAACTCTGGTAGATGTTCTCATCAAGAAGACCAAGAGGGTTTCTGGCATGTCGACTATGCTAATACTTACAAAGAAATTTTTCTAATACAAAAATTATATAGGGTTACTTTCAAATTCTAATAAACCTAGCTTCATCAAAATCTAATTACATTTATTCCTTACAATTTCCCCCTTTTTGATGATGCCAAAACCCTTTAACTATTTCCAGAGAAGTGCCTTTCACCATAAAAGAATAAAGTTAAAAACTTTCATTAAAGTCTTGGTGGGCATCTTGGCTTAGGAAAATAGTAAGAGTACAGTACAATCAGATAGCAATCAAACAAGAATAAGGTAACAGAGCAAGAAACTAATAAAAAACATAAAGCAAATAAGAATAGATAATTGAAGATGCCATGCAAATTAGAGGCAGAGATGGTATCTTATTATCCAGAGAGAGTAAATACCGAAACAGAGATGGAAGATTAAGTTTCTTCTTCATCTACCTGGGGTCCTGCTTTATCAATCCTCTCAAGTTCTGCATTGACCTTAGCTCTGATTGAGGCTAAGTCCCTTGGATTCTGATAGTCTGCCCAGTGAGGCGCAAGCTTGCAATCCAAGTAGTTTCTGATTGCTTCTGAAATGTTCTTGCCAGTTAGAACTCTCATATGCCACCAGATTTAAGCTTCTTGTATAGATCCACCATGGTTGATCTGGACAAGTTCATCACTATCCATGAACAGATTCTCTTATTGTAGTGGAGTCATGAGCTTCTTCATCTGAGTGAATTGAGCTTTGTCAGGCCTAGACATCCCACTCTTCATCCACTCATTAAATGTAAAGTTTGAGGACTTCTTCTTTGAGCTTCTGGGAGGTGGAGGAGGAGGTCTGGTGCCTGCAGCAGCTAACTTTTTCTTCTTTGTAGCTTTGAAGTAAGGAGCAAGATCAACAGTAGATGAGGGTCCTCTGATAGATAGGGCTCTGGTGCTTGGACCTTCCTCTTCTCTGTTCTCTTCCCCCTTTTTGGCATCAACAAGATCGCCAAGGAGGAGCTCAATCTTAGAGAACTTTGAAGCCTGGGCATCTCTGATCTCATCTAGGGCTTCTGGCAGAGTCTGGGTAACAGAGGCCAGTCCTTCAATCAGGCTCTGTTGTCTCTCCATGGTTGATTGGATGCTCTGTGTACTGTACTCTTACTATTTTCCTAAGCAAAGATGCCCACCAAGACTTTAATGAAAGTTTTTAACTTGTTGGTCCCGTTTATAATAGCAGACTGATACCACTTGTTGGTCCCATTTATAATGGGAACAGTCTAGAGGGGGGTGAATAGACTGTTCAGGATTTTACAAACTTTTCTCTAAGTCGCTACTGACTTATCACAGATGGTCGAATTCTGGTGACAGAGAAGGTCAAGTTCTGATGGCAGAACTGGACCTGGCAGCGGATTGGTTTCTGTCCGGGTAGCCTCAGAAAACATTAAGGCAAATGCCTTGCTGATAACTCTTAAGGGAGATCTGCTGAACACAGAGTCCAACCTTTTGTGTTAAACAGTCAAGATCTTAAGTGCAGAATTAAATGTGTAAAGTAAATGACACTGGGGATTTTTATAGTGGTTCAAGGAACAACGTGTTCCTCTAGTCCACTGTTCCACTAAGCTTGCAAAAACAACAGTTTACAACGCCTTAGTCCCTAAAACTTAAGAAGCACTCCATGTCTTCTTCAAGCCTAGTTGCCACCTGAGTGCAGTCCTGCTTCCTGATGGCTGGTCTCGTTTCACTGAGTCTCCTGGAAGTATCCCCACTTCACTTACTCCAGTTAGTTTGAGACGTCCCTTCTTTTTCAAGAAGTGTTTGATTCAAGATCACTTTTCTCCAACGTTGCTTCTTCACAAAGGACGTGTAGATGATGCTTTCGAAGTGTTGAAGAACTGAGGAACTTTGCTACTTTTTAGTTGAATGAAGGATATGAAAATATATCTTCCAACTTAAGCTTTTCTTGTTGAGGTAAGTGCGTTTTTTATCTCAAGAAAGCTTGAAGATTTTTTGGTTCAGGGCAAATAGGTTGAGCAAAGTTATAGAGCAAAAGTTGTCCTGGTAGTTCTTCAAAGTGTATCTTATATACTGGGAGCAGTCTTCCTGTTGGAGTGTAGAAGATAGCTTCAATAAATGCTTGTACTGTTGATTTGACCGGGTTGTCCTTCGACTTGCTATTTTGGGGCGTGAAGATACCCGCATGGTCAATCATCAGCTTTAAATATATCTTCGTACGTACAACATTAATTGAGCATTTAATGCGTGTACAGTACTATGTTTCCGTCGAATGGCTCCTAGCCGTTAAAGGATTTCCCGTTAGTTTCACGGCCGTTGGTAAGTGCCTTCGAATTCTGCTAAGTAAGAGAAAGTCTTATGAGGCTTTCTGATCCGAACTCTGATGACTGCCTCTGATGCCAACCCTTGTACCCAACTCTGGTAGCTTCTCTGGAGAGCAACTCTGGGAGCAACTCTGGTGAGCAACTCTGGGATCAACTCTGGTAGATGTTCTCATCAAGAAGACCAAGAGGGTTTCTGGCATGTCGACTATGCTAATACTTACAAAGAAATTTTTCTAATACAAAAATTCTATAGGGGTACTTTCAAATTTTAATAAACCTAGCTTCATCAAAATCTAATTACATTTATTCCTTACAATTTCCCCCTTTTGATGATGCCAAAACCCTTTAACTATTTCCAGAGAAGTGCCTTTCACCATAAAAGAATAAAGTTAAAAACTTTCATTAAAGTCTTGGTGGGCATCTTGGCTTAGGAAAATAGTAAGAGTGCAGTACAATCAGATAGCAATCAAACAAGAATAAGGTAACAGAGCAAGAAACTAATAAAAACACAGAAAGCAAATAAGAATAGATAATTGAAGATGCCATGCAAATTAGAGGCAGAGATGGTATCTTATTATCCAGAGAGAGTAAATACCGAAACATAGATGGAAGATTAAGTTTCTTCTTCATCTACCTGGGGTCCTGCTTTATCAATCCTCTCAAGTTCTGCATTGACCTTAGCTCTGATTGAGGCTAAGTCCCTTGGATTCTGATAGTCTGCCCAGTGAGGCGCAAGCTTGCAATCCAAGTGGTTTCTGATTGCTTCTGAAATGTTCTTGCCAGTTAGAACTCTCATATGCCACCAGATTTCAGCTTCTTGTATAGATCCACCATGGTTGATCTGGATAAGTCCATCACTATCCATGAACAGATTCTCTTGTTGTAGTGGAGTCATGAGCTTCTTCATCTGAGTGAATTGAGCTTTGTCAGGCCTAGACATCCCACTCTTCATCCACTCATTAAATGTAAAGTTTGAGGACTTCTTCTTTAAGCTTCTGGGAGGTGGAGGAGGAGGTCTGGTGCCTGCAGCAGCTAACTTTTTCTTCTTTGTAGCTTCGAAGTAAGGAGCAGGATCAACAGTAGATGAGGGTCCTCTGATAGATAGGGCTCTGGTGCTTGGACCTTCTTCTTCTCTGGTCTCTTCCCCATTTTTGGCATCAACAAGATCGCCAAGGAGGAGCTCAATCTTAGAGAACTCTGAAGCCTGAGCATCTCTAATCACATCTAGGGCTTCTGGCAGAGTCTGGGTAACAGAGGCCAATCCTTCAATCAGGCTCTATTGTCTCTCCATGGTTGATTGGATGCTCTGTGTACTGGCTTCAAGGAGTACCAACTTCTGGTATCGCTCCTTTTCCTTTTGAAGAAGATCTGAGGCTTGCGCTTTGTGTTCTTTACAAAGAATCCCTATCTCCATAAAACGCTCTGAGGATTGATCAACATTCCATTGTAGAATGTCTATGGCTTCAGTGATCTCCTTCAGTTTTTCTCGTTCTGATCATTTAGAGATTGGGAGTGAAAGTAGAGGATAGAGTTGATTCCATCTACTTCCTTGGAGACTGCATCAATCTTGGTACTTGAGGATTTCATGAACGCTTGTAGGGTCTCAGTCAGAGAATCAACCTTTCCTGACAGTTGTTGTAATCCAAAGTTGAGATTGATGTTGGTCTGGGTCAGATGTTCATAATGCTTATCATTGATGAGTATAAGCTTGTTCATGTTATCCAGCATCTGGCCACCAAACTCTTCTGCAGATTGCACAAATTGATTGAAGTTTATCTGAGGCTCTTCTGGAGTAAACCCTGGCATCTCCAAACCTCTGCCCTTAGGTAATGGAGTATTGTTGTCAGTGGGTTTAGGAGAATGATCTCTAGGAGGTGTCTTCCTCCTCTTAGATGTGAAGTCAGCCGCAAGAGAGGATGTGAGGAATCCATCATTGTCAGCATCTGAGGATAATATGCGGATGGGGATCTTTCTCTTGGGCGTTGAGGCTACAGAGAGTTGGGGAGAGATTTGCGGTGTGGCAGCTCTGGAGTTGGACTTGGATTTCTGCTGAGGGGGTGAGCTCTAGTGAGAAGGGGTTTTTTGGTGAGGAGAGCTCTGATGAGGAATGTGTTGTTGAGGTGGAGGTGGTGGAGGTGAAGGTGAGCGGTTTCTGGTAGGTGTAGGTTGTTTGCAAGGTGATGGAGACTTGGATTTGGACTTTTGCGGAGTTGGGTTTCTGGTGGGTGAAGGTGGGGGAGAGGAGGTTTTCTGTGGTGAAGGGGTTTTCTGTTTGAGTGGAGATGAGGATTTTGGTGGAGAGGTAACAGGTGTGGTGAACAAAGGTGAAGGTGATTTGGGAGAGGGAGGAGGGAGTTCTATGGAGTGATGAACAGAGGGGGAGTTAGGGATTACCTCCAAGATGGTTTCCTCAAATTGGGAGTCTCTCCATTCTCTGATTAGCTTCTCCATGGCCAATGGAAGATCATTAGCAGTGGAGGGTTCCCCTTCTCCATGAACGCTATGACGAAATTTGATAAGAGGTTCCTTCCTTTTCTTCTCAATCAGCCATTCATCAAAGACAGCCATTTCATGCTCCTCCAGGGCTTTGACATGCTTCTCTGGTGAAGTTTCGATCAGAGGAGCTTTGCCTTGGTATCTCTCTTTCTTTTTCTGTAAGACAGAGATGAGAAAGGCAAGATCAAAACACTGGGACACATCTTTTGTGCCTACCCAGTGAAGGACTGCAGCTTCTTCTTCTTCATAATCATCAAAGTATTGAATGATCTTCTGAAGTGGTCCCATTCTCCATCTTCTCCATGCTAGGACTCTTTCAAACTGCTTCTGTAAGATTTCATTGAAGTCAGTTTCAGGCTCCATTTCAGGTGAGGCTTGACGTTCTGGTGAATGTACAGAACTTGGCAACTCTGGTGCAGATTCAGGTTGTGCCTCTGGGTGATCCTCCGATCAAGGTTCCCCCTGAATCTCTGATTTCTTAGCAGGTAAACCTGCTCTATGCTTCTTCCTTTTCTGGTGCTGGGAACCAGAGTTGTCAGAGTCCTCACTCTGAACAACTAATTTTCTTCTCCTTTTCTGCTTTTGCTTCTTAGCAGGGGATTTTCTTGTTGGCTTTGGAGAGGCCAACTCTGATGCAACCACCTCTTGTGCATCTTTCTCTGGTGAAGACTTCCTGTCATTCTTCTTCTTTTTCCTGACATCCCTTGCAACCTGCGACTGCTCAGGTTGTTCTGAAGTCACAGTGGGCTTCTTGGAAGTCTTCCCGGGTACAGGTTTGGGTTTTACAGCCTGTTTTTCCCTCTTTTTCTCTAGCCTTTCTTCTCTTTTCAGTTCAGCAGAGATGGCTATATTCAGCTTAGGAGATGTAGTGAGAAAGATGGTTTTGGAGTGGTCAACTGGGGAAGGATCCCTGAGTTGAACTCCATGGGCAGTGAGGATTGCAGAGAGAAGAAGACCATGGCCCATCTTGGTTGAGAAAAGGCCTGTTCTCTGATCCTTCTTCTTGATAAACTCAGTTAAAGAACCGAAAATTACCTCGCCCCAGTTTATATTCATGCCATGGTGAACAGCAAAGATTGCTTTGCAGTTGGCTTTGTTCATTTCGTCAGTTGAGCCAGTTTTGCACCACAAGCACCTGTGCAAGATGCTGACCAGCTTCTCATAGTCCTTCTTCAGTAAGAACTTCTTCATGTACAGCTTGTCTAGGTTGGCAGCCTCAGGGCGGCAGTAGGTCTGTACAAATGCTTCAACAGAGACATCCACTGACTCCAGGTCAATGAGAGTAGGAGTTTCAGGGTCTTGAGAGTCCAGTTGGACTCCAAAGAATTCGTTAAGGGCATCTGCATTCAGAGTGATGCTTTTTCCCTGCACCTGGGAGTGAACACCATCCTTGGTGATGGTGGCGTTGAGGTAGAACTCAGCCACATCCTTGGTGCTGAACTGTTCGTAAGGATGAGCAACAACCTTGCTCAGTTGAGACTCGTTCATCCCCTGGATGATCTTTGACATCTGTTTCTGGTTTTCTGCGAGTAGCGGTAGAGCTGACATGTCCACCTTCATTCCAGTCACAATGTTGGCAACAATAGTTTTGGCTTCCTCCTTAGTGAGGTCGTTGACATTGATGAAGTTCATTTTCTAAGAGTGATTCTAGAAAGATTCTGGAGATTAGGAGTTCTAAGAGGGTTGAAGGTTTGAGAGCAAATGTACATTTAGAGAGATGAAGTAGCAGTAGCGGTTTGGGTTGAAGAAGGTGGGTATAAATGGTTTTTGGTTAGTGGACGTTTGAGATTATTTATGGTTTCGAGGTAGCATTTAAAGAAATGCGGGCGGAAAACGTTTCCGTTAAAGGAATAATAATCAGGGGTAATCTGGTAAAAGACCTATTCAAGTAATTCGGACTTGCCCGTTCCTCGAAAAATAACTAAGTCCACAAGGATTTTGATAGACTTCAGATAGGGATCTCTGTATCAGAGAATGTGGTTCTCTGATGAAAGGTACTCTGGTGATCAGAGATAGAGATATTCTGATGGAAGGTTCTCTGTTCCAGAAAGCAGTTCTGGTCCACAGCAACTCTGGTTCATGCATCTCTGGGAAGATCATCCATCATTCCCAGTTCTTCCCTTAGCTTGTTAAACTTTTCCTCTGGTAAAGGCTTGGTTAGAATATCCGCTAGCTGATCTTCTGTAGGTACATGCTCCATACAGATATGCTTTTTCTCCGCATGATCTCTGATGAAGTGATGTCTGATCTCAATGTGCTTTGTTCTGGAATGAAGTACTGGATTCTGAGTGATTGCAATGGCACTGGTGTTGTCACAGAGCAGCCTGATCTCCTTTGCATGAATTCCATAGTCCTTCAGTTGTTGCTTCATCCAGAGTAACTGAGCACAGCAACTCCCAGCTGCAATGTACTCAGCTTCTATTGTACTTGTTGAGATTGAGTTCTGCTTCTTGCTAAACCAGGAGACAAGTCTCCCACCTAGCATTTGGCAGTGACCTGAGGTGCTCTTCCTGTCTAACCTGCAACCTGCAAAATCTGAGTCAGAGTAACCAATTAGTTCAAAGTTACCTCCCTTGGGATACCATAGGCCTGCATTTGGATTTCCTTTGATATATCTGATGATTCTTTTAGCAGCGCTTAGATGACTCTCCTTGGGCTTTGATTGGTATCTGGCACAGATTCCAACAGAGAATGAGATATCTGGTCTGCTTGCAGTTAGATAGAGGAGAGATCCTATGATTCCTCTGTAAGTTGTTGCATCGACATCTTTTCCTTCAACATCTGGACCAATTCCTTGTGATGTGTTCATGGGAATCTTCACTGAGGATTTGCCTTCCACTCCAAACTTCTTGATCAGGTCTCTTGTGTACTTCCCTTAGTTTATGAAGATTCCTTCTGAAACTTGTTTTACTTGGAGTCCTAGGAAGTAGCTCAGTTCTCCCATCATACTCATTTCAAATTGACTCTGCATAACTTGAGAAAATTTCATGCACAATTGTGCATTAGTACTTCCAAATATAATATCATCAACATATATTTGTACTAACAGAATATGATTACCAACAGAGATTTGAAATAGAGTTTTGTCAACCTTTCCCTTGGTAAACCCATGGTTTACTAGGAATAGGGACAATGTGTCATACCATGCTCTGGGAGCTTGCTTAAGACCATAAAGGGCCTTTCTAAGCTTTTAGACACATGAAGATTGAGTAGGAATGACAAAACCTGGTGGTTGTTCCACATAAACTTCTTCTTCAAGATCTCCATTCAGAAATGCACTATTGACATCCATCTGGTAGACCTTGATGTTGTTGAAGGCAACATAGGCTAGGAAGATTCTGATGGCTTCAAGTCTGGCAACTGGTGCAAATGTCTCATCAAAATCTATTCCTTCTTCTTGGCAGTATCCTTTAGCTACCAGCCTAGCTTTATTCCTTACAATGTTGCCATCTTCATCAGCTTTGTTCTTGAATACCCATTTGGTTCCAATGACATTCTAGTGTTTAGGTCTAGAGACAAGTTCCCACACTTTGTTCCTTTCAAACTGTGTAAGCTCTTCTTGCATTGCATTGATCCAGTCTGAATCTGCAAGAGCTTCTTCTACAGTCATAGGTTCCATTTGGGAGATATAGCAGACACACATTGCTTCTCTTCTGGTTGTAGCAGATCTGGTTTGTACGCCACTTCTCATCTGTCCAATCACTTGGTTTGGAGGATGATCCCTTAGCCAAGTTAGGTCGGGTTCTGATAAGGGTTGCCTTGGTCTCTCTTGCTCTTCTTCAGGTTCTTCATCACTATCCTTGTCTCGTAGAATGGGATTCTGATGATGAATTGGAATGGCAGAGTTGGTGACCAACTCTGATGTGACCGACTCTGGTGTTACCACTTCTGGTGATTCTTCTAGATTCGCTTTCTCCAAATTCTCCGTTATGTTCTCAACAGAGTTGAGATCATCAAACTTGACATGAATCGATTCTTCAACAAGTAGAGTCCTTTTGTTGAGTATTCTGTATGCTTTGCTTGTGCTTGAGTAGCCTAAGAATATTCCTTCATCAGCTTTCTCCTGGAACACTTTGAAATGTTCCTTTCCATTATTGAGTATATAGCATTTGCCTCCAAATGCATGAAAGTAACTGATGTTGGGTTTCCTTCCTTTCCAGAGCTCATAGGGGGTCTTCTGATGAGTTTTGTGAATCATGCTCCGGTTCTGGGTGTAGCATGCAGTGTTGATTGCTTCAGCGCAGTATCTGTGAGGTAGACCAGATTCAGCAATCATGGTCCTTGCAGCTTCCTTGAGTGTTCTATTTCTTCTTTCTGCAAATCCATTCTGTTGAGGAGTTCTGGCTGCAGAAAGTTGATGCATTGTTCCATTTTGGTCACAGAACTCTTGTATGACTTTGTTGACGAACTCTGTTCCTCTATCTGATCTGATAGCTTTGACTTTCTGATTCTGCTCATTCTGTAGTAGCTTCAGCAGAGATGGTAGTTTCTGCAGAGTTTCATTTTTCTTCTTCAAAAAGATTGTCCAAGTGTATCTCGAATAATCATCCACCATGACTAAAGTATATCTATTGCCACCAACACTTTGAGTTTCTACTGGTCCAAATAAATCCATGTGGATCAGATTTAAAGGACTAGTAGAGAGATCTCCAGCAATGGGTTTGAAAGAGTTCTTCACTTGCTTTGCTTTCTGGCATGCACTGCTCAGATTCTCCTTCTTGTACACAATGTTAGGCAGACCATCAACAATGTGATCCCTTGCTAGTTTGTTGATTGTTTTGAAATTCAAATGACTCAGCTTCTTGTGCCATTCCCAGCTGAGTTTTGAATCTCATTTGGCTAACAGGCAAATTCCTTCTTTTGCAGTAGACCAATCAACAACATAGATGTTTCTTTTCCTGGTAGCTGTCAGAACCACTTCCATAGTTGTCTCATGTTTGACAGAACAGCCTTCTTTGGAGAATTCAACTGTGTAGCCTTTGTCACAGAACTGGCTAGCACTTAGCAGGTTGAATTTCAGGCCTTTGACATAAGAGACATCTTCAATGATTATCTGGTTCCTGATCAGCTTCCCTCTTCCTTTAGTTTGGCCATCTTTGTCATTACCACCAAAGGTAACTCTGGGCCCTTTGATTTTCTGGAACTCTGTAAGGCAACTCTTGTCACCTGTCATGTGCCTGGAGCATCCACTATCAATGTACCAATCTTGCTCAGAGATAGCTCCAGCACACAGTTCCTCATCATCAGATTGACCCATAAGGCATAGGTCTTCAGTCTCTGTATCCAGGCAACAGAATGCCTCATCGGACTCTGATTCTGAGCTGGACTCTGTCTCAGAGAGGGGGTCCTTCTCTGGTTGCTCAGTGATGAGTGCCTTCCTTCTTCTGTGCTCATACTTCTTCTCTCCTTCCTGGCCTTGGCTTTTGGAGACTATAGGGTGTGGACATTTGGCCTTGAAGTGCCCTGGTTGTCTGCAGTTGTAGCAGAGAAGCTCTCCACTACTTTCTGATACTTTGGACTTCTGGTGTGGCTTTCTGCTTGAGGATGGACTTCTGCTGTCCTTTGGCTTCAAGAATTTCCTGAACTTTCTGGCAAAGGCAGCCATGTATTCGTCAGTCGAGAGAATAGAAGGGTCAAAGTTATTTACCTGTGAGGTGCTGGCAGTGAGGGCAATGGTTGTTCTGTCCTCAACTTCTTCTCTTTCTTCTTCATTCATCTCGAACTCATAAGATTTGAGATCAGAGATGAGCTTCTCAGTGCTGTAGGTTCTGAGATCTTTGTTGTCTCTCATGGCAGTGACCTTCATCTTCCAGGGTGAAGGTAGACCTCTGAGAACCTTCAGGTTGATCTCCTTGGGAGTAAGTTCCTTCCCAAGTTCTGATATCTCAGCAGTGAGGGTGAGCAGGCGTGCATACATCTCAGCTATGCACTCTTTGGGTAGAAGTTTGAAGTCCTCAAACTTCTTCATGGCAATGGTCAGTTTGTTATCCTTCTCCTGCTCATCACCAGCTCCTATCAGGGTGAGTGTATCCCATATTTCCTTGGCAGAGGTGCACTTCTTGATTCTTGTGAAGTATTTGTCATCTATGGCTTAATAGAGGATGTCCTTGGCAATGTTGTCAAGGTTGTATTTCCTCCTCTCTTCATTAGACCACTCATGACGCAGTTTGGTGATCATCTGAGGTAGACCACCACCAATAGTGTATTCAGGATTGACCTTGGTGAACTCTGTGAAAGGACCAGCATCAAGGACTTCCCACATTTCATCATGGAGTGCGCAGAGGTGAGCTTTCATGCGAATCCTCCAGTCATCAAACTTAGTCACTGAAAACATAAGATTCTTTGAAAGAGTGTTATCCATAATATGAGATTAAAGAGGCTAAAACAAGTGGATCTCTTGTTCATCAAGCAACCTAAAAGATTACAAGAACGAGGAGGCTCTGATACCACTTGTTGGTCCCCTTTATAATGGGAACAGTCTAGAGGGGGGGTGAATAGACTGTTCAGGATTTTTCAAACTTTTCTCTAAGTCACTACTGACTTATCAGAGATGGTCGAATTCCGGTGACAGAGAAGGTCAAGTTCTGATGGCAGAACTGGACCTGGCAGCGGATTGGTTTCTGTCCGGGTAGCCTCCGAAAACACTAAGGCAAATGCCTTTCTGATAACTCTTAAGGGAGATCTGCTGAACACAGAGTCCAACCTTTTGAGTTAAACAGTCAAGATCTTAAGTGCAGAATTAAATGTGTAAAGTAAATGACACCGGGGATTTTTATAGTGGTTCAAGGAACAACGTGTTCCTCTAGTCCACTGTTCCACTAAGCTTGCAAAAACAACAGTTTACAACGCCTTAGTCCCTAAAACTTAAGAAGCACTCCACGTCTTCTTCAATCCTAGTTGCCACCCGGGATGCAGTCCTGCTTCCTGATGGCTGGTCTCGTTTCACTGAGTCTCTTGGAAGTATCCTCACTTCACTTACTCCAGTTAGTTTGAGACGTCCCTTCTTTTTCAAGAAGTGTTTGATTCAAGATCAGTTTTCTCCAACGTTGCTTCTTCATAAAGGATGTGTAGATGATGCTTTCGAAGTGTTGAAGAACTGAGGAACTTTGCTACTTTTTAGTTGGATGAAGGATATGAAAATATATCTTCCAACTTAAGCTTTTCTTGTTGAGGTAAGTGAGTTTTTTATCTCAAGAAAGTTTGAAGATTTTTTGGTTCTGAGCAAATAGGTTGAGCAAAGTTTTAGAGCAAAAGTTGTCCTGGTAGTTCTTCAAAGTGTATCTTATATACTGGGAGCAGTCTTCCCGTTGGAGTGTAGAAGACAGCTTCAATAAATGCTTGTACTGTTGATTTGACCGGTTGGTCCTTCGACTTGCTATTTTGGGGGCGTGAAGATACCCGCATGGTCAATCATCAGCTTTAAATATATCTTCGTACGTACATCATTAATTGAGCATTTAATGCGTGTACAGTACTATGTTTCCGTCGAATGGCTCCTAGCCGTTAAAGGATTTCCCGTTAGTTTCACGGTCGTTTGTAAGTGCCTTCGAATTCTGCTAAGTAAGAGCAAGTCTGATGAGGCTTTCTGATCCGAACTTTTATGACTGCCTCTGATGCCAACTCTGGTACCCAACTCTGGTAGCTTCTCTGGAGAGCAACTCTGGGAGCAACTCTGGTGAGCAACTCTGGGAGCAACTCTGGTAGATGTTCTCATCAAGAAGACCAAGAGGGTTTCTGGCATGTCGACTATGCTAATACTTACAAAGAAATTTTTCTAATACAAAAATTCTATAGGGGTACTTTCAAATTCTAATAAACCTAGCATCATCAAAATCTAATTACATTTATTCCTTACAGTCTGCATATCAAGCATCACTGATTTCGAAAGGTATGGCTTATTGGATGGATCACCGTACTCATGTTTGATAAGTTCGGCAATAATCCTAGACGTAGCCTGATAACTACTTCGCTGATGTACATCAATGGGGCATGTGTGATCAGAGTCAAATCTGGGAAAAATTTGGGCAGTACAGTGGATAATAATTTAATGCACAATATTCGAAATAAAAATAATCAAAAAATTGAATGCATATGGAATAGCAAATAAAAATGTATGATGACATAAAAACAGTAGCAATTAAAATATATTTTGGCAATGTACACAATTAAATAACGTAAACACATAGGGGAAATGCAGTACATATTGTTTAAATTGTGGAGATGACATGAAAGTGTATGATGAAATACACATACGTGACATATGTATTCATTAATTTAAACTGTGGAGAGGGCATTAAAACTGAAGAATGAAATGCTGTACAAAAAAGGCATTATATGGAAATAAAGTATATGCCAGTGGTATAATAGTGATTTTATTTTCCTTAAATATTTTTTTTAAAAAATAACAAAACAGTGACCCCATACTCATAGGACAATGGAAAAAGAATTATGATATACATTAACATGCACACAAAACGTAATGCAAAAGTTAGGGGATTGTAACAGTTGCACATAGGGCATTAATATATATGCCCAGATTATAATACTGATATTATTTTCCTTCAATCAAATTTTTTTAAAAATAACAAAACGGTGTCCCCATAAATGAACGTCATCGGTCATTAGCTTTATATGTCGTTTCCAATGCACAATTAAGTTTTTTAACTAATATTACGTAGAGCAGTAATAGACATGCATGTCACGTAAATTAATAGAAATGGGTGCATACGTTTTGACCTGGAACAATGAGACTCCGTCGATACGCACACCACGCACAACCCACTTGCACTCGGGGTCAACACACACAACATGCAAAACCTTCGGGGAAGATGTCTTTGTTCTATACTGAAAGAAGTTGGTAATGTCTTTAAGTGAAAATCAAGTTCCTTCTTGCTTCCATAGATGCTATTGAATGCAATGCGCGTAGGTTCAGAATGATTGACTACAGGCATATGATGAATCTCTTCATCAACCAACGAATTTAACCTCGTAATTTCAACACTCGAAATGTGGTCAAATTCAAAGTCCATATCAACATTGTGACTGAAATTATTTTCTTCGTCACGAAATCCACCACGCTCTTCCAGATTACTCGTGTGGTTAATTCCACTTTCATTGTGAATACCCGGAAATACTATGATGCTTTGTTCCTCTCCAGTGGTAGAAGAAATCTCCTCACCGGATACAAATTCAACACACAACGGCATTTGCATCGGGTCTTTTTGAAAACTCTTCAATTGTAGATAAAAGAGTAGATTAGCGTCATCACATACATTCACGGGAGGTGGGCACGCAGCCAAAACGTATGAGATCTTAATATTCTTTTCGGAATAATTCTCACCCATAACAGTGCAAACACGAGAATATAGAGAATCGTACATAAAATTTGATGGTATGGTTAAGCCGGCAACATGAATACTAGAGAAAAAAGTATTTGAGATCCATTGGCCATCATATTTAATCATAATCCACATTTCCGGGTAACCTGTGGGGACGGAATTCATGGATAATGTTTCAATAAAATTCTGGCAATGAAATGGTAGAACTTCGTGGAAGAAGACCGTCGGGTGATAGGAATAGGGATAAAAAATAATGAATATACTTACCTTCTATTAATTATTTCCATATTTTTAGGATACTCTCATTACTAATTCGCCGGTTATGCGCAAGTCAATTATGATGCAGACGGTTATGCTCTATCATACGTGATATTAAGCTTCGCCAGAAATTTAGGTATTGACGAACACTATTGGCATTTAAAAGAATCTTAAAACACATGTGCATGAGAATGATCATGTGCCGACATAGATTAGAAAAAATAAGCAATGAGTCATAGAATGGAAAATCCATGAGGTTTTAGTTATATGGGTGATAAATTTCTCTATCATTATATCATTATATCCACTCACGTTACATGCATATCATCCACTAGGCTTTCAAATACAATGTTTTACTTTTAAAAAGTAACTGTGCACAAATCACTATCATACAGGATTTGTGAAACATCTTTAAGTGATGTGCATGAATTTCATCTGCACTCATGACTTGTAAAAATCTGTCCATCTCAAATTGAGCCCATTCTTTGCACCGATTTTCTTGGTCCAAAAGATGGAATCTCCCACCCCAGGAGTCCCCCATACCTCGATCCAACAGGATGTTAAGGATGTTGACTCAGTCGGCTCAATGATGGTAGGTCTTTTCCCGTGCGCACCAGAGGCCCAACCTTATTTCAGGTTCTATGACCTCCACACGGCCGCTGCGGGTTTCGAACCTTGCACCGTTTTTCTTGAATCACTCTGAAGTAACATAACTAGCGCAATTCTGTGAGTGGGTTTGATTATCATGAATGTGTCTTCCTTCTGTCTATGGATCTGATCTATCAACACTATTGCCCCATACCCTGCTAAAAGCTATAATCCGGTGTTTACCTTTTCCATTACATTTCAAAATCAATTTTTGCTCAAACACTATCAACCTTTATTATCAGGCACTCTTTTTAAAATAAATTTAAAATTTGATTTTTTGAAGCAAAAGCAATTGAAAACACTCTCTAAGTTTGTGGTCATGATTATTTTGGAAATACACAACAAAGATATTTTTTTCCACTCCTGTATAGTCCTCAAGGATCACAACTTTTGAACTATATCACAGCTAGAATTCTGAGGGTGATGACGCAAATGAATGCATTGAATCACTGATAGTATTTATGCATAAGAATTGTGAAACGAAACTAATTGGTCAGCATTTGATATAGAGGTTCTGCCAAAAATGTAATATGACTATGCTTAAATTATCAATGGAAATATCATTTAGTTCTTGATTATTAATAATTTTGCAGCACATAATGGGTTACAGTTATGAAGATTCTAACGCATGTTTGTACATTGAAATGTGCAAGGATTGTTGTGATGCTTCGTTACATTTTGTTCTCGTGAATATGTAGTATTTGGTTTTATTATTTGGAGTTCCAATGTGTAAATATTGTAATAATTAGATATATGGCAGATTTAGGACATGCATTGTTCAAGACCAGACTCCAGGTACGCTGCTTTACACATAATCTATTTTGCTTTTTTTCTGTCGTTACACGAACAAACTCCTCAACATGTGCTGTGATTTATTCCATTACATAATGTATCAATTACACAACATTATTTAAAACCTTTTGAAAAGAAAAACGGCCTATTTGGTTAAAGAAAATCTAATATAGAATTATGTGTTTCCTGTTTCCCTTTGGTTTAGCAATAGAACCAAGACATTCTTCATCTAGAGTAGTTTCCAATATTCAGTGTTAACTGAATGTTGTACATAATGGACGTATTAGCAGAAAAGCATAGAGTAGTATGTGAGCGGTACAACCACTTGAAAAGAAATTTGCATACCTATAGAATGCATATTAGAAACCATATTATAAGTCCACACATGTAGGATACACATTATGTACTACTTAAAACGAATACTTTATATTGAAATATATAATAAGGTTACATGGATGACACTCTTTATTGGCCGAGTGCAAGCCCCAAACAAAACCCAAAAAGCAAAGAGGAAATTGTCCATAATAAGACCCTTTCATACACTTTTGACCAAAAGAGGACCAGATTACATTTATTACTTCCCTATACTTAACTCACTCCTAATTTAGGAAACTTAAAATTAAGTTTCCTAAAATACCCTCTTCCTTATATTCCTTTTTATTGCCGCTAACGAATTAACCGCCCTACTTCGTTCGTTCTTCAAGCTGCGTCTTCAATGAAGCTCGTTCTTCAATTCCGAATTAACCGCCGCCTTCTACCGTGCATCAGAAATTCGAAATCGATTTTCATCAATTTGGATCATAATCTTCATTCGCTCCATGAGTAATCATCTTCTACAAAATTTCTAGTAAGTTTCATCATAAATCCTTGATCGTTCCTGTTGCGAATTTTCTGCTGCAAATTCCGATTAAGTTTCATCAGAATTCGTTGATCGTTCATTCTGATTACATTTTTTAGTTCGCTATCTTGTAGTTTTAGTTTGTTTATGACTTCTGTCATTAAATTTCCTTCATAATCTCACATTTTTTAGTTCGCTATCTGTACAGCACTTCGAATTTTTTGTCTTTGTTTCATCACTTTTGTATGTTGTACTTCGACATTCTTCTGCATCAATACCTTTTGATCTTCAATATGTTGATTAGTTTACTGTTTTTGTTCTTATAAGTCTGACTTTAATTTAGTTCTGTGTTGTGTTCTTATACCTTTCACTTACAACTTATTACTATTTTGTTACTGCTTGTGTTATTATTTGTTTTTGCATTTCTTTATTCAGACATAAATATATTATATATGGATCTATTTTCTAATCACACAGTTACATATTCACATGATTGTATTATGTGATGAACTTTGTATTTGAATTTATTTCTCTGTATTTTTCCAGATTAAAATGTTGCTTATGTTAAAGGTGGATGGAAGTTGGAATGATTCCCACGTTTTCTGTAATAAAAGAACTTGTGGTCTCATAGTTCCGGATGAGACATTGTATATTCGATTTATTGCTTTGGTCTATTCATGCATTGGTGCTTTTGCTGCGAATGAACGGATCAAAATTACTTATTTGGTTGAAGAATGTCCTCCTCCAGTGGTTGTTAATGATGATTACAGTTTGTGCTTTTATTTGGCTCTTAAAAAATCACAACCTGAATATGCCAAGTATCCTTTGTGTGTTGAGTTATTTCCACTCTCTGTTTCTACTGCTTCCCACTTCTCTTCACAACTTCCTGCATTTGATTTAAATGTGGCTGCAAATGGTGAATTTGATGATCTTGAAGACACTTCTATCATGCATCATCACACATTTGATATTTCTTCTCCTCAAACTGAAGATATGTCTTTGGATATGTATGCTACGAATGATGATAATTCAGTTCAGTGTGATGATACAAATCCATTACCTACACACATTTCTGGTTCTAGCAATGCAGTTTCTTCACCTACATCTTCAGGCAGTGAAGATCTTGCTGTTAATGAATACTTTGATTTAGACCATTTTCATGATTTTCAAGATATTCATGTAATTTGTCACTTTCATCCTACTTGTATTGCTAAAGATGCTATCTATCAGGATAAGAAATCATTAGCCCATCATTTGAAGATGTATGCCATTTTAAATCTTTTCCAATATCAAACAAGGACATCAACTAGAAAAGTCTTACATGTTGTTTGTGTTGATGATGAGAATTGTGATTGGGTTGTACGTGCAGTGAGGTTGAGTGGATGTCAAATGTTTCAAATAAGAAGGTAATTTATTCATTTATGTTACTCAACTGAACATTTACAATCTGATTTTGTACTATTTTTAAGTTATTGTCTAATCATTGCCTTTTTAATGACTACTTAATGTTATACAACTTCCAGATTTGATTCTGTGCATACATGCTCACTTGATGTGAGACAAGGTCCCCACCGCCAAGCTACCACAGAAATTATTGCTGAACTCATCAAACACAGATATGCGGATGCATCTAGAAAACCTTATGCTCCGAAAGACATTATTGTTGATTTAAATAGAGATTATGGTTTGACTATACCTTACAAGAAAGCTTGGCTTGCAAACAAGAAAGCTCAAGAAAAGTTGATGGGTTCAAATGAGCAATCATATCAATTGTTACCCTCCATTGCTTATGTTCTTAGAAAGAAGCATCCTGGTTCATTGATTTTGTTAGATGTTGGGGCACATAATCGGTTCAAGTCTTTCTTCATGTCGTTGGATGCATGGATTCAAGGCTGGAAGCATTGTGTTCCGGTTCTTATAATTGATGGCTCATTTATGAAAGCGTATTACAAGGGTACTCTATTGACTGCATGTGCTCAAGATTCTAACAACCAGATTTTCCCTTTGGCTTTTGGTGTGTGTGATACTGAGCGAAGGAAAACATGGACTTGGTTTTTTATGAAACTGAAGGAGTGTCTTTCATATAGGGAGGACTTGTATATTGTTTCAGATCGTCACGATGGTATTATACATGCAGCAAAAGTGGTGTTTCCGCATGATGAACATGGCTACTGTGCGTACCATATCCTAGGAAATATTAGATCAAAGTTCAAGGGCTCTACTACAGGTCTTGAATGGAAGTTTAATCAAGCTGCTAGGGCTGCCACTCCTACTCAATTTGAAGAGTATATGGCTTTATTAAATGCAGAAGATCCTCGTATCCGTGATTATTTGAATGAAATAGGTGTTGAGAAATGGGCTCGCTGTTTTGCTACTCGTTCTAGGTATTCTATAATGACATCTAACAACGCCGAGTCAGTGAATTCAGTGGACCGTGTGCCTCGTGAGTATCCTATAGCAAAACTGATAGACTTCTTGCAGGGAAGGATGCAAAAATGGTTTTGTGAACGTCGTGATTTTTCATCAAGTTGTAAAACAATTCTGTCTGCCCATTTTGAATCTCAACTTCGTTCTTATCATGCTGAGGCAGCTCTTATGAGTGTAAGTGTCAACTTCGTTCTTACCTTCTGCCTTTTAGTGCATTGTTATCTTTTTGTTCTTATCATCTTTCTACACTAATGCTTTAATTGTAACTACTGTTAACAATTTTTTCCTTGTTTTAGGTCAATCCTGCTAGTCAATATGAATTTGAAGTGGTGGACAAAACATCGAGAAGCTTTGTTGTTAATTTGAAAGACAAGACATGCTCATGTTGTGAATTTCAACTTGATCACTTTATATGTGTACATGGAGTTGCGGTTGTAGGTCATCGTCGAGGTTTATCGTGCTATGATTACATCTCAAAGTTTTATTTCACACGTGAGTGGGTTGCTGCTTATATAGGCGAAGTTAACCCTCTTGGTTCTCGTTGTGATTGGGGTGTTCCTGCCTCTGTGGCATCTGAAATCTGCAAGCCACCTGCGTGCCTCACACGCCAACCGGGTAAACCTAAGAAGAAGCGTATTCCTTCAATTGGAGAGTTTGGTTCCAAGCAGCGGTGTACACGGTGTAAGAAAGGCGGCCACAATAAGAAGTCTTGCAGAAATCCTATCCCAGTCTGTGCTTCATAGTTTTTTGTTCTTTTGTTATTCATACTGACTTTATTGATTGTTAAAATGCAACCAAGTTGTTGCTGTGATGAACATTATTGTCTACTTATGTACTACGTAATGTCTACACGAAGACCATAATTACACTCTTTGTTAGTGAATCTTTAAAAGTGACATTTGTAATTATATCTTGCGTTTTGTCTTTCTTCTTTACTAGTATGATTCAACTATCACAGACCTTACTTTTGCATGGACACTAAAATTAGTTACACACATAACTGAACAATAGCACCAAGGAAGTTCACTATTGTGTTATTGTAAGCTTCTTCCTCACATGTTCAACAATCTTCATAGCTGGATGGTATTATGAGACATCATGAAGAATATTCTTGTGTAAGATTTTTGAGAAATCAAATACTCAGAAAATAAATGTCATTGAAATGTAACGTATATGACTTGAAGTTTTAATGTGTAGAACTGAGATATTAATGACTAATTACTGTCCAAATATGGACTTTATGAAATACTTTAACCAGATTTCGCAAAACAACTTCACATTAAAAAGAGGCTAAAAGCGAACAAGCATCACGTATGTTGCTAAACATGTAGATTACACATAGTCAAACCAATTGTCTTGAATACTTAGTAACAATACTTAATGACCAAAACAAAGAAATTTCAGAAATATTTATGTTCCCAACAAAATACTTATTACAAAGCATCTAGTCCAACTACTGCCTTCGTGATGCATACATCAGTAGCTCTGTCGTCATCTTTTGTCGGTACATCTCTATGTCTTGCTTTGAAACTTCACTCACATCTTTGTCCATCATGAGAAACTCAGCAAATTTGATGATAAAGACACCACAATTGCCCCTGTAAATGCATAAGTATTCAATATGAAGTTAAACATTTATGATGTATTCATATATGTGAAGAATAGTTAAATTATAACATGACGTACCCATCATCTTGTTGTGGACAATTACGGACTATATCTACACGAATTTTTCCCTTTCCGATTTGTGCATTCGGTCTTTTATCATAAACTCCCAACCTCTCCATTACTCTTGGTAAGAAGGTCTCCAAGCAAGGAAGGAATGCCCTCATCGTTGCCAAGGAATCTCCTCTTCTCTTTAGGGAGTCATAGACTCTGATACGTTTTCCATTAATGTCCAACACCAAGAGTATCCGGTGCATCCCTATGTTCAGTGGCATGTATACAAAGTCAGCTTCTTCCCATGGCAGCCCATTTGATCCAAGCATTGTGTTCATTACGTTTCTATTAGAAGCTGCCTCAGTCATTGTTATTTTGTCATTAGTGACCATTTCACACTTCAACTTCATCACCCCAATAAATAATGGGTCTGTTGTGGCATATTTTTGCTTGATTTGGTATTGTTTTCTTTTCACCGCCAGGTAATAAAATGCCACTGCAATATGCTGAAAAAAGTAACAAAATCAATTAATTATTGATTTGTATGCATCATATTATTATAATTTACATGTGACATATGTTGATATAAATTTACGATGTCAGACAACCAACGTTCATTTGTGAAGAGGTCATAAATCCATGTCTTTGTTGGTATGGTGAAATGATCTAATTGTATACCAAACTTGCATTCAACTAGTTCTTCATGTTTTCTTTTGTACTTTTTGGGGACATTACTTGAATGGTTTTTTACCATGCCCTCCATCACAAATTCTTTTACCTTATCCAAGTCCTCTGTCGGTGGCATTTGCTTTGGATCCTCACTGAATGGTCCTTCAACTGTACTCTTCTCAGAAACTTGTGTTTCATTTTTTTTTTAATGCCTTTTCCATTTTCCTTTTCTTCATTTCTGTTGTGGGGTTAGGAGTGTATCTATCAGGACTCCTAGCAGCCCTTTTTGACCTTTTAATGCCCTTATCTTCTTCTGCAATTTGAACTTTATGTCCAGCCTATGCATTTACAACTTCCTCATCAGTTCAAAAATTCACTTTATCAATCATGTTGTCTATTCTACTTTCATTTTGAACTTTTGAAATTTAAAGTAACTACTTACCTTATCTTTAGAATTGTGAGCATCCATGTTCTCTTGTTGTCTTTTCTCTTTATTTCTTTCATCACATTTATGTGATTCACTGTCTGCTTCAATGTTCTGTTCTCCATCTTGTTCAGGAGTTGTTGTTTCTTTTGAATCACCAGCATCAACAGTCATTGCTTCATCTTCCTATAATAACATAATAAAAAATGGTCAAGTCAATCATTACATAAATAAATTTATTACACAAATAGCAATTACCTTTGTTTGCTTCAAGTCCTTAATGACATTATGAATGGCGCTGTCAACATGCATTTCCAACTCTTGTGTGTTTATGCTTGCTTGAGCAGGAATGAGTATCATGTCATCTTCATAGATTGCTGAATTCTCTTTTTGGGCACATATGGGATTTGCATCCTCACTTCGAAGTTCTTTCTTATCCTCAATGTCTAGACCTTCAGCCATCTCACTGCCTATACCACCTTCTGCCTCCTCACTTCCTAGACCTTCTGCCTCCTCACTTCCTAGACCTTCCGCATCATCCTCACCGCCTAGAGCAGCTTCATTATTTTCTATTGTTCTTTCCTTCTCTTTTTGTGTTAGATCAAGATGTAGGTCAAAACTTGGCATATCTGAGACCAAAATTGATTTATCTATTCCTCCTTCTGATGCTTCATGAATCTGCACATGGATTTCTTCTTCGCTTTTTTCACCTTCTGCATTTCCAGTGCTTTTAAGCATTAAATCTTTCAGCATCTTTGCATGCTGCTTTTGCCCTTTCAGAACTTCTTGTATTCCATCTTCTATTGTTTTCATTCTTCTCTCAAACTTTTGCATCTTCTTTGATTAGAGCACCACTGCAGCCATTATGTTACGCATGATTGTTGCATCTCTGCTTTGGTTGCCAACATTTTTTTTCTTTTAATCAAACTATTTAACCTCTTTAATCCAATTGCAGTTGGACCCTTGGCAATTTGTTCCTTCAATTCAGTATCTTCTTCATTAGGGCAATCAATCTGTGCTGCTTCAAACTCCTTTTCATGAACATCCCCATTTTCTTCTTTACTCCCTTCCACAGAAACATTTCTTTTCTGTTTTGCTAGCCCACATTTCAAAGTAAGACGACCTGTTCTGACAGGCTTATTGACCTTGTTTGCATAAGAAGCATTTATCAATGGATTCTTAAGCTCGTCTTCAGTTGGTACCATTTTCTTATATTCAAACTGCAGTACAAAAAGAAATTATGCATACAATTAGTTAGTGCACATCATAAAGCATGAATTTAAATTACATATAACACAGACATTAAAAACAATTTTACCTCTTCATTCAGAAATATGACATCTGCTAGTGTTGCAACATTATTTTTCTTCGGTGCAGACCACTTCAGCAATCTAGGAAACAAATCTTTCCTTTCTTCCTCTAACTGGCAAACATGTGCCGTTCTAAGAGCTGGGAAACTTTCAAATGCCCATATTTGCAATGCAAAGACAAAACCTGGAAATGTGAATCTGTCTTTTGTGGCCCTTTTAATATTTTCTGTCCACTTAGGCACTTTTTCCAATAAATCTTCCCAGATTTCATCTCCCCAAGGGTACTGGTTCACTAAATCAAGATTATCTACCATGTTGATGTAGATTGCTGGGCATTTCACTGTCTTTTGGTTTTCAATTATGTAATTGGAAATCACGTCAAGAATAGCCAGTTTTACCCTATCTAAGGGCTGCTTCTCTACAGGTATATTAT
Organism: Cuscuta europaea; assembly: GCA_945859875.1. Taxonomy (NCBI): domain Eukaryota; kingdom Viridiplantae; phylum Streptophyta; class Magnoliopsida; order Solanales; family Convolvulaceae; genus Cuscuta; species Cuscuta europaea. The sequence goes on from CAMAPE010000009.1 coordinate 23,565,693, forward strand.
CGAACTCCTCAAAAGCTCTGCTTATGTCGGCCCTTGTAACATTACTTCTTCCATTGAAAAACCTTCTCCATATGTCACCTATTACATTTGTGGGTATTATTGGTTTCTCTCCTCCCATCTTGAACCCCGTTATTAATGCCAGTTGTTCCTTTCTAAAAGCTACCAACCTATTTCCTATATTAAAGTAAATTCGGTCTTTCCAAGTCTTCTTGTTAACCTTTTTGACATGGTTTTCTACAAGCAGAACAAGCAGTTGTCCATTCATCCACTCTAGGTTACCTATTTCCAGCAATCCACCAAATGTGCTTTTTCTGAATTCTTCAAGTTGGTCATCCTTTAATAGCTTCCTTATGGTTTCAGTGGCAGTATGTACATTTGAATAACAGTTTAACTTTAACTTCTTCTTCGTCATAAGAACAGGGTTTGTGCAAGATCTAACAATTGCCTGACATTTTAGTATTAATAATTTCTATAAGTACTATAATCATAAGGCATAATTGGATAACAATACTCAATTTATAAATTTGAATTTACTATCTTATAGCACAACTCATATATTGTGTAATCTAACATCAAATGCTTCATATCTTAAGTCATATGAAATTAATGATATGTTAACTGTTGCAAGCATGTATGGACAAAATCAAATAAGGTATAAAAAATATTCAGTATTTATAACATGATTAACAATATCTCATGTATATACTGTCTACCAACTACACACATAGTGAGGGGTCTATATACAGCCTACTAAGTTAAGTCATATAATTCCTCACATATCTACCTCTCTGTCCTTTTTTATTCATTTCTTATATAATAAAATATGATATATGTAAGACAAGTAGTCACTAAGAGAAATACTCATACAATCAATGGAAATTTATACAAATAGGACCAAATCTATTACTGACTACAAATAGGAACTAATTACATTTGGTCAAATATGAAGTAAACAGTAAGAGAAGTAGATAATTTGGTCAAATAAAAGTAGTCATATAATAATTTTCAATAACTTACACATTTATTGACAATTTCATATGAGAAGTAAACAGTAAGAGAAGTAGATAATTTCAGTTGCATATTTCATCATAATCTCCCAAAATTGAATCGAACAACTTACTTCACCAGACGGAAGAACAATTTCAACGTTTCAATGTTTTGTGCCTTTGATTTGTTAGGGCTCCTTGTTTCGAAATCACTGTCAGATTGACCTTGTTCAACTTCTTCAGTTTTTTCAACGTGTTGAGCCTCTGATTTCTTCTTTCTCTTCGCCATTCGTTTGACTTCACTGACTTCGTCGCCTGTAGTAATCACGCGGCGTTGCCCGGCGTTGCTCTGAAGGAGAAGGTTGAAGTTGTGGTTGAAGAAGGTGAAGTGAATTTTCCGTTGGGAAGTTATGGCGTGAAGTTCTGGCCGTGCAGGAAGTTTTTAATGTTTTTGGGGTGCGGGAAGTGGTTAGCGGCAGGGTGTTTACACGTGGCGCCGGAGTTTTAAAAGTAAGGGCATAATGGTCAAATTGATTGTACTTATATCCTACGCATGAATGGAGTCCTACTTTTGGAAATTTCTTATGTTTGTCTCCTATTTGTATAATTTTCCCAAAAGCAAAATAAGTAGACAACACTAACATAGGAAAAGTCGGGGCCGAGGTAGCTGTTGTTGCCATTATAGATACTTCATCTAACCCATTACACAGATAACACTGCTATACAAAAAAAAACATAGAAAATTATTATATTAAATCATCATCCGCTACATTCAAATGGTCTTCACTCCTTTTCAACTTTCACCGTTTTGAGCTTCTTCTGAAGTTGATGCAGAAAATTCTCCAAAAAGGTCATGTTCCACCCTTTCAGCATTAACATCCAAAATCTCCCTTTTCGCCATCAATCATGATTGCTAACTGGAGAATTAATAGCATTTAAGGCATCAATTAATAATTTAATTTCCAGGAGATATTGATCAATGGTCTTGGTCTGAGATTCCTTCTTTTTAATATGAGACAAAAGCCGCTTAAGTTCCATAAACCGAGCAAGACATGCAGACATAAAACGAGTCTCAAGACATTCCCAAGTACGAGCAGAAAATTTCAGATCATATACCTCCATTAAAATGGCACGTGAGAGAGTAGAAAATAGCCATGACCGTACAGTCTGATCAATTTTAACTTGTAAGCCAATGATGATACTCAGGGTTAGGGATCTCTCGTCGAGTAACATCATGTGTGAATTGTGGCGGTGCCGAAATTGAGCCATCTAGGATCCCAAGAAGACTGGGAAACTAGAAAAGACTCAAATTGGGTTCACTAAGAGTGATAATCCACAACCGCATTTAAGCGAGTAGTGACAATATTCGGGACATTGGGTGTGGAAAACCCCAATTGAGCCGCCACGGATGCCATAAATAAAGTTTGAGATGCAAAACCTATGAGTTGCATAAATGGTTGTTGCGGCAAGGGACTAACCCCCGATTGGCCTGAAAAACTGGACACGGAGAAAGTAGGCGATGGTGGAAGCCGTTGATCCATGATAGATCGATTTCTGATGAGAGGCGCTGAAGATGAGGTTGCTGCAGGAGTAGATGGAGTTGGAGTCCAGGTAAAAGGGTCATGTGTGTTGAACAAACGATAAGCATACAGAGACGGCGGTGGAAAAGAAGCATCAGACGAGAAACGCTGATGATGAACCACCGGTGAAGAAAGAAGAGGAAGAGGACTGCTTCGTGTAAACTGTCGATGCCATGCTCATCACTATATTTGCCGAAGAGGTCATGGTGGCTGACTGTAGCTGCTCGCACTAGTGGAAAAACGTCATTCAAAGGCGCTTCACTAGAGACGCTTATAAGTTGAAGTGCCTCTAATTATTAATTGAATTATTTTAATATTAATTTAAGGAGACGTGCGGCGCTTCTCATGAATAAGCGCCTCAAAGAGTTTTAACGTTTCCAATTAAATTGTAATTTTTGGGAAACATGCGGCGCTTCTCATGAATAAGCGCCTCAAAGAGTTTTAACAATTCCAATTAGATTGTAATTTCTCGGACACGTGCGGCGCTTCTATGGACTAATAATATAAGCGCCTGGAGTCGGGCGTAAATTTTTTCAGTCACAAACCCTAGGTGCTTCGGGCTTTTATCTTTCTTTTTTTTGAGAGATCGGGTTTTTATCTTTCATAACCGCCCCACTTGGTGAAAACTTTCAGATTGGATCTGAGGGAGAAGTAGCCAGGCAGATCGATGAGCATAGATGAAGAAACGGCTAATGTCGATGAGATCAGCTACCTCCGTGACTTCTCCGGTTGCCACCGCCACCGTGTTGTGCCTTCGCACCACTGACGCGCCAGCTTGATTTCTCCTCGCCTCCACCGCCACTGCTATGGATCTAACGCCTTAGCCGACCCCCTTGCCATTGGGGCTAACCTCCTCTCTGCCTTAGCTTTCGGCACCGCCACCTAGTAGCTTTGCTTACAAGTTCCGAGAACGCGATTACCGTGCATAAGCATCACGAGCTTGTTGTACTTCTCTCTGTTGTGCTTCCGATGCCGCACTTTATCATTGTCGTGACTCCGTCGTGCAGCCGCCAACGCTTGCTCCGCCTCCAAAGGCGCTGTTTCTAAACGTTGACTCTTCTTATTTGTGCTCCAACTTAATTTCCCTTGACCCTGAATCGACAACTTCAAATTTGGTTGGCTCTTCGTATATCCTTAATTGCATTTTTAATATATTCCAACTGAATTCATGGGCATTAATATTGTTAATAAAATCATAAGCTTATTTTTTGTTGTATAGATATCTAAATCATTTATATTATTGTAGGTACTATATCAAGTAAACAGGTCATTATAATCTTGAATTTATTAGTACTTGTTTTGTATTAAAGTTTTCAGGTCTGGAATCCAATGACTCAATCATGTGCATTAGAAGAATTTGTATTGGATAGGTATCCCAACATTTTTTGTTCAGTAAGTTGACTACACAATTACGTATATATGAATCTTATGATATTAATATTGTTGTTTTGTATGAATCCTTCAGGTTGTGATTGATGAAGATTTGAACCGAAGAGTTCAATCACATCAGAAATTTCTGGTCCAGATTTTTTATTGATAAAGTTATGAACATTTAAATAATAATTGTTTCTAATTTACTTTGTTGAAATTTAAACTTTGTAAACCAATCTGTAATAATCTTAAGGGATAAGGATCAAATTGGACACCATAGTTATATGAGAATCTCATATTGGTCACTAAGATTTCAAATGAACCAAATTGGACACTATGATTACTTGTGTGTCTCATATCGGAGTATCGGACACTAAAGTTTCAAATTAATCAAATTTTACATTTTTCTGATCCTTTTCAGACACCCACTAAAGTATTATTTTTTCTTTTGGTTTTATGTACCTAAAATATAAAATTAACGTAATTTGTGTATGTAGATTTAGAATATATAATTAGCTGCTCCAATTAAAAAAATCTATTATAATGTAATTGATTTCTTTAATATTTTTAAATCAATTTAACAAATTGATATTTCTTAAATTTCCATAAAAATCATATGAATGAAAAGTCCTAAATATATTTTTAAATTTTTAAATACAAGAATTTATTAATTAAATCAAATTATATATTCTAAAACTTCAAATTAAATATTACAAAATTATATACGTAAGACTAACGATTTTTATTAAAGAAAGAGGAGAATCATAAGTGAGTGTTCAAAAACTATGAATTATGAAATTTCAGTGTCCAATATGAAATACATATGTAATCATAGTGTCCAATTTGATCTATTTAAAACCTTAGTGTCCAATATGAGATTCTCATTAAACCATAGTGTGCAATTTGAACATTATCTCTAATCTTAATGCTATTGCAGTGAATCATGTTGTTATTGTGTTATGGGTCAAAATTATGTAATACTCGGTATTTGATTGTTTGTTGTAATACAAAACATGTAATCGTCCATTAGAAAAAAGTAAAAAATGAAAAACATGTTTGGAAGCGCTTCTTTTGAAAAGAGCCGCAGCTATAAAATCAATTAAAAGAAAATTCTGCCCTATAATTAAATGTAGAGGCACTTTTATATAGAAAAAGGTTGTGCGCTTTAGTATAATGGGCTTTTTGGAGGCGCTTTTCTACCCATAAATGCCTCTAAATTTGATTTGCAGCACAAAAATTAGAGGCGTTTAAAAGTGCCACAAGTGGCCATTTTGAAACGCCTCTAAATGGGGTTTTTCCACTAGTGTCGGAGAAGAAGCCATCGAGAAGGATGAATGCCGACTGAAAAACTAGGGTAACCTAAGCAGCTAATACCATATGAAATAATAATTATGGGAATATATGAAATAATAATTATGGGAATAATGACTCACCCTAATAAAGTGTCCTGATGGTATATAAGGAATATATAATAACCGAGAATAAGGAAATTACAAATACGTTCCAATATTATAGAATATTAGTTTTACTTGGACTATTTTCAATTTCAGACCAGACTAGACCAAACTTGGCTAATTATAAAATACACAAAGACTAAATATTTACTAACCAGACCAGATCATACCAAAAAATTTCAACCCAAGTAAAAATATCCTAAATATATATGAGTAATATGAATACAATAGTTGAATACATAGTTTGTTATTTATTAATTGGGAATCATAAACAATAAAATATTTATAAACTAGATTATATGTGGGGAATAAAGCATAACCATAATAGGAGTAAAGTTCACATGGAACAGCTAACATGAATTTGTGTTGTTATATTAGTGATGGACTCGGGCCGGGTGGCCCGACTCGGAACCGACCCGAGACCGGTACTGTTCCGACCCAGCCCGACCCGGTGGCCCGATCAGTGACCGGTCCGAGTAAGCCCAACCCATGGATTTTCTGGTCCAGGCTCGGGTCACCCAAAACAAGGGCCAACCTGGGCGGGCCCGGGCCCGGGCCCAATTCAGGCCAAAACTTTTTTTTTCAATTTTTTTTCAATTTTCGGGTTGGGCTGGGTATTTTGGGACATTTGGGGTGGTTGGGGGTGGGAGGGGGGTAAATTAGAAAGAGGGGAAAAATTGATAATGGGCCCGGCCCAACCCGGACCCAGACCGAATGCGGTGGTTACCCGGGCCGGTCCCGGGTCCACCACTTCTGAATCACCGGCCCACCCGGTGCCTAGGCCCAACTTGAACCCGGCCCGGACACGAGTCCATCCCTAGTTATATGAAAACACACATAACAAACACAAAAATAGTTTGATTAGAGAAATAGCCAAATTTTTTATTGGGGTGTAATGCATGGAGAAAAATAAAGCAAAAAATTACAGGGAAACATTTGTAGTAATAGAAATAGTGGGAAATAGTGACAAGTAATCAAGTTTTTTTCTTGCGCCCCAAAATTAACATGCAAGTCCTCTACTCCTGAGTGTGGGAGCTTCTTCTTTAATGAAGGTGAGATTGGTGGATCAATGTTGATTGCAACAATATAGTGAGATGTATCATGCATGGATGTTAAGGTGTAGGAGGGGCCTAGCTTGGTTTGATAAGTACTTGTTTGTAACCTCAGCTGTTTGCATATTGAAACGATGCCTGTTATCCCTTCATAATTTATAAAAAGGAGTCAACATGTTGTGCAGTGTGAAATTGTAAATTTGTAATAAATCATGTATATAAATTTAAAGTAGTAAATTAGGGTGGGTTGGTAAATTATCTACATGTAGCTCCACTTCCATAATTTATTTGCTAGTCATGAGTAGTAGTTTCTCGACGCATTGCCCAAAAACTGAGGCGACAATTGTTGAAGTAGAATTAGTGATTGAGACATTTATGTTGGATCTAATAATTTCATAAAAAATACAAGAATTGTCATCTGAGTGTTGTAATTTTTTAACTAAGAAACGGTTGACCATGTACTTTATGGGAAACTTTGATATCTTACCTTGGAGTACCAACTGCATCTTCCTTACCACAATGCATTCAAAAAAAAACAGGTATCACAATCTGTATAAACCATTTTTAGACAGTTGCTACAAGTCATATATCAAAGACTGTCACCTTCAAGATGCAAATTGATTTTGCTGTGAATCCAAACGGGTTGTCTATAACATGTCGAGTAGTCATTGTTATGATGGAACTATGTATTGCTATTATTAGATATATTTGTTTTAAGTTTTGTAGAGTATACCGAATCGATGGATGGAGGTACATTAGATATTTAGGAAATTTCTTCAACCACTGGACTTGCAAGGTTAATTGCCGCATTATTGTATTCACGACATATCTTTAGCGCATTAAGAGTGAGCCGATTGTCAATCACCCTGCATAAAGCAAGGTGGAACAAATGTTAATGTGAGCACATAAATAATGAATTAGTACAAGCTTATGTATATTTATATGTGGTGTAGTGACGTACCACTTTTGCAATTCTTCAGCTCTTGAAGATGTTGGATTGATAGTGCTTGTAGAATGAGGTTTTGTGGATAATGAAGTTCCTGCAACAACCCGTATATATAATGTATAAATATACATTATAATGCGATAATAAGAATTAAGAACAACAATAATTTTACACAATGTGGTATCTAGAATGCAAATGGAAAACCAATTCAACAACCCAAAAAGAAAAAAGGAAACATCAGTGGATTAAAAATGTTTCGGTGGTTGATTAAAAATGAATGTTTCTATTAAAAGTAGAGTAAAAAATGTATGTGCTTCACCGATTTTCTCCCAAACAAAATGGTGCAATAGAATATGATCTAAAGATTGGAAGTGAATTGTTTTAGACATCTTTCCGGTCTTTTGGTTTCTTTCACAGCCAAAAGGGCTAGATTAATAAACCCTAAAATATATGGCCTGGCATAATTTGAAATAGAAAATATGCGATCTTTAACTATAACGTGTTGACAAAGGGATCATGTATATCTAGATATATATGTTCCATCATTTGAAATATAAAATATGCAATCTTTGAAATATGCACCACAACCCCACCATCACTAATTCACTTTAGCTATGCTTCACTACACATTGTTTTAATTTAAATCCAAATATATTATTAATACAAATCTTGTATAAATGATTTGAAACTTCATATTAAATATTTTATATCCATCATTTTCTTGTGGCATGCGAATTTCCATATTCTGCCAAAGGAGGTCTGAGAAGATGAGACACCAGTGATCAATTACAAACACCTCCCCACATTCTGATAAAAGTATTACATTTTAATTTACCAAAAAAATCAAACGACAAGAACTTAAAACTGAAAAGATTACACTCTTATCTATTTATAAAAGTATTACCTTTTTCTATACATATGTGATAATTTTTTTGAAAATAACTGTTACTGATTATGATAGCTACTTACCTTTGAAGGGCGTCACGCTTATATTTTCAATGGATATGAGGAGGTATTATTTCTCATCCTCCAAGTAGGCAATTTCAGTTCCCTCATCACCACCAAATTCTCCCCAAAGAGTCAATGCTATTGGTTTTAGCCTGTAAACATATCATTTTTTATTGATTTATATAACTGAATGAATGGTTATGTGATAAATGAATGTAATTGTTATTTCAGACATACTTTTCATCAACCAACACAATCTCCTTGATGTTTCTATCACCCTTTTTTGTGGGAATGACTTCTTTTGGGTGTTCACATTTAGCAATCAAAGAAGAAGCATAAAACCAAAAACAAAAACAAAAATAAGGATAGAAGAAGCAAAAAGGGGCTGAGATGATCAATCTACCTGGTTGCAACCATGACCCTATGCCCTGAACGACGATTATCAGATCATCATTTTATGGGTTAAGGATATAGTAGGCTTCTTCTTATAAAGGCACAACCAAGCATTTTGTACCCCATTTAGCACCCACTACATTTTTTTAAACAGAAAGGATAAAATTTTATTGAGATGTGAAAAAGATTTACAATGGAGGGGGATAAGGGAAAAAATAAAAAGCAAAAAAGAGGAGAGCAGTGCAACCTAAACCCAAAAATAAATAAAGAAAAAGAGAGGGAGTGGGAAGGCCCAATATTGGGCCTGGGAAATGTTTAAGGTCGGTCCAAAAAAGCATCTGATCGAACATTATAAGGCCAACATATTATCTTAATCTTTGTTCAACACCCCATTCACCTTAGGCAATAGTTCAACAATAGTTCAGCCATACATTACTGAGTATCCCCCCCCCCCTCTTATAAGTCTTGAAGTCTTATCTCTTCATAGATGATATCTTGATTTCATTTACAAACATCCATTGTATATCGTTATTGGAAAAGAATTCACTCAAATTATGACCAGCTCAACAATTTCAATAAATGACTAATCCATTATATATGTTGTTAGGAAGTTCAAGAAATTTAAAAAAAGAATCAATCAGTCTTAAACCAACCAAATGACATAATTTCTCCTTCCTATAAAACTTAGCTTGGACATATGTATACACCTTTCTTAATCAATGATGATTAAGTTTGACCATATCTTTTAATACGGAATTATTTCATATAAATGGAAATCATATGAAATTTTCTTTGTTAAAGTAATTTCATAAACGTATAAAAATTATAGATTTCACATAACTAAATAAGTAAATCGTTATGAATTTACTTATTTATTTAATGCAGCGGGTGATTGTAGAGAGAATATATGGATGTTAACCATGTGTACAATTAGAATTCAAGCAGAATGGGAGGCAAGGGAGAAGATCATTACGGAGTAATTCTTACTTTCAGTTAATTACCTAAATATATATGACTAAAACAAGTCTAAAAATACAAATAAGACTACCATGTTTCAAATTCCCTAAATAGGATTAATCATGTGTGTTTGGACAAATATAATCATGTAGCTTATTTAGGACTAAAATAAATATTTAATAGAAATTAATAAAAAAAATTAGAAAAATAAAAATTATACATTAAAAAAATAAAATCTAAAATAAAACAATAAGAGTAGAAAATTAAAAAAATTGTTTAAATTTTTAATTTATAAATATCTTATTATTTTTTATTACTCCGGAGTATTTTCTTATGACTTTTATTATTTTTTGTGAATTAAAACATTTTACTATGAATTAATACCCTTAGGGGTATTAAGGGTAGAAAGTTAATGTTTGGTTCTATATGTGAATGATTTAGGTTTAGTCCTATTTGTGAGTTTTGGCCATGTTTTAGTCGTATTTAGGCCAATTACTATTCTTAATTTCCATTTAAGTCAATAAAAATGATTAAAAAATAAGAACAAATGTAAACATAAAAAGAAATAAAAAGATTAAAATTTTAAAATGATTTGGTTATAATTGTACGCAAAACAGGTAAAGAATAATCTCTCCCGCCATGGCGTTTGAATTTTATTATGAGTCTATATGGCTCTATATAAAATAAGATAGTTTATGAACTACAAATTGCAAATGTATAATTTTTTGGAAATACCAAAAGTAAAAATTGGTAAATACATTAACAATCCTAGAAAAAAAAATTGACTGAACATACCGTTATTAGAGCATCCACATTCATGCTACTTAAATAAAAGGAGTTTTAATGACACGTAGATTTTTTCAAAATAATCTCACACCTTCTAAATTACAGTCATTATCTCAAATAATTAGATCTTTTGTAGGTCCTGCACTCACCAATAATCTGAGATAACCTGGATTCATATTTCAATCCAAGATTATTTGGTCAACTAATCTCACCAAATAATCATAATCACTCAATCATGATCCCAAAAATAATCCACCACATCAGTAACTTAATCCTCAAATAATTCTATGAATGGAGATGCTCTTAGTAAATTACTATTTGTTACCCAACACCCGCACACGGATGGATTAAGAAAATGAAAAATGTGTTGCCTAATGTTGTACAAAGGAGAGAAAAAAATGAGAATAACAGTGTGAAAAACAAATTGTTTAACATAAAAAAAGCTGAATTTTTATTGGGATAATCGAAAAGGAAAGAGTGAACATAATATTTAAACGAAAAGAGTAACATTATATCTGCTACCATAATATTTGCATAATTTTTATTTGGTCTCCATAAAACTTCTCCTACATCTACCAGTAAACACTACTTTAATTAAGCTTCATCTTTATTGATGGTTTGGAGGTGATCATTGGTATTGTTTAATATTATTTTCTTTTAATAGATTTTTATATTTCCATTTTCATTTAGTATTGCTTTAATTTCAAAATCATTATATACAAAAAATAATTTTTATCCATGCATCGCACGGGTGAATTACTAGTATAAATAAAGGGTTAAACAACATACCTTGGAGGAATATGCCAAATGAGATTAACAGACAGAAGTTTGGGTTGATATTGGCATGATATCATGAGGCCAGATGTTTGATATGTTTGTTTTTTATGATAAAATTTCCCAAGGCAATGTCACTTGCATAGGAAAAGAATACATATGACCATTAGTTTGGAAAGAGAGTGTCCTGTTTTTAGGGAACACAACCAACTTTCTGAGGGAATACAACAATAATTAACTGCAACACCCCAAGCAGTCCATTAACCTCCCCCTCATACCAACATCTAGGCAATTTAAAGCCATCAACGCCCACCCTATTACTTAAACACCCAACCTTCTCCATGTCGAGTGCTTCACAGTTAAACAAATAAATGTTGTCACACTATAACAGAGTTTGATTCTCAATAAAGTTCTCACATTCCATTAGGTAGTCTATGTGATAAATACCTCAATTTATATATAAAAAGAATTACTACTTTAAAATGACTGCCATATCATTAACAATAAAAGATTAGTGTATAAGAATAAATATATTAGCTGATTCATTTAAGTACATTTCTTAAATATGGTCAGTTACTTTCTCGAGAATATTATGATGGAGGTTTCAAACTATTACCTCACTAAGTAAATTATGTGATGCTAGGTAGGAACATAGGTACTACTATATGATAATTCACGGTTTATCCTGGAATGTCACAGGGACTATTTGTTAACTTATTTGGTAAGCATTTCATCTTTATCTATTTGGCCTCCAGTCCATAATATATGTCTCGGTATAAAAGTTATAGATGTACACATAAAGGATGGATCAGAAATAGCAGGAAATTCGAGTTCTTATTTTTTTATAAGGTCTTGCTCTAACTTACGGTAACTTCCTCGGGACAATCAGTGCTTATGAACATTTTTCAATTGAAGCTCTTTTCCTTTGTCACTCAAGCTACAAAAAGACATAGACAGTTCCGAAAAAATATATATAAGCTGAAAATAAAATATTAATACCATAACAATAGTAAACTAAATCAAATATTGCCTGGAGGGATTTAACAAAGTATCTAGACAGCCAAACCTTGACTCCGAATAGTTATATAATTCATTTTTTATGATGGGGTTATAAAAACTTATGTAAATTTAATCAATTACCTGAAATTCTGAGTCATTGTGACTTTCAACAAAGACTAAAAATCTTGGTTTTACTCATTTTATTTTTTATTTATGTGTACTACACAAAGATAAGAAATCTAATCAAGCATAGGATTTTAAATGAAGTTAACATATTTTGTTTTTCTTGTATTTTGTCTGGGTAAACTCAGCATAACAAAACAACCTTTCTTAACATTCTGTTTCCTTTTTGAAGCATTTTATGGGTAAAACCTATGCAATATGAGCTAGGCGCCTACTATGCAGCAAACTAAGGCCAAAAGAGAAGTTGATGACTTTCTTTAACCACGACCCATTAAACAGTCTTACACAATAGCCAAACCAGGTTTAAAGCTCCATAAGTTTTTGTCTGAAACTCGAGATGGAAGAAAAATGCATTCAGAATATATATATATGTCCCATAACATTCGTATATGTTATTCATTTTCACTTAATCACTTAGTAAGACCTAATTTTGTTCTGCAAGACTTTTCCATGCTGCTACTCCACTGTCAGCACAATACTGGATGAGTAACAAAAAGCAAAGCCAGAATAGCAGATTATTAATGTCGTTCAAAGCCAACCTTACTTCAGAACACTACTTCTCAAATCCATCAGTAATAATTATATTGCAAGTAAAATAATTATATGGTGAAAGGAAGAAAAGGGATGGTCGAGTTACCACAAGCCATACGCAGTTATTATAATTGCATCTCTCCTAAATAAACATTTAATGAGCTTACCTTTTCTCCCATTTTTTATTAAAATTATTTCTGGCTTCTCTGTTCAAACTCTTTCCATTTCATAAAACTTTGTCAAATTTGCTTATTTAGCAGCCCCAAATTTTTTGGCTTGAGATTATGATGGAATAAAGCAAAATGGCTCACTAAACTGTTTACGCTTCTTTGTTATGAAGCAGCAGTTAGTCCATGCAATTTTGGACAGGATTTTCACTATGGGTCATCCGGAAACAGTCTCTCTGTGCTTTAGTACAGGGGTAAGACTACGTACATCCGATCCCCCCTAACCCCACCGTAGGTGGGAGCCTTTGCGGCACTGGGGTAAATGAAAATGAAATGATAGCAGCCCCAAAAAGTTATCAATTTCATTTAAAGTAACAAATACTATCGTATGTGGTTACTGTTATTTGTCTCTCCTCTGTCTCTCCTCTGCACAAATATCAAGTTATCACCCACACTTATTATATTATTCCACACTCAAGTTTCAAATACAGAATGTTTACTTTTTTATTCCAAATGCAAATAAACTTTGACCAAATTTTATGACTTTGCACCTCATTCCTAACTTTTGAGTTAATGAGGTGCAAACAATAATGATTCTAAAAATTCGTTGTAAAGTCCAATACAACTTAAAATATACTACATGCAAAGTATATTATTAATTTTATATTAGCGAGTATTTTGTTATAGTTAAGTTCCTAGTAATCAGTGCATTATCTATTCTACAAGTTTATCTAGAAAGCTCCTATCAAAATTAGACGGTAATGATTTTTCCTGCCAAGTTAGTTCCCTTATAATATCCTGGCTATTCTAGTAGTGCTGCAGTGGACGACGACCTTCTCAAAATATATGTGAGCTTCAACAAATCCAAAATATTAGATTAATTTGAAATGAAAACAGCAAACAAAAAGGAAACCAACCAAAACACCCAAATGACTGACAAGATTACAGTAAGGAGCTAGAAATAGACAACAAAAATTGAATAGATATTGAAAAAGGTACCTTTTAAATTGTAATTATACAAAGAAATCGTGGAGCAAAGCGTTCGGCCGGTTGTACTCTAGCTTAACCATAACCTTGAAACTAAGCCATAACCAAAACAGATGGAGGCGCAAGGCAGCAGCCAGATCCATGGAAATGGAAGGGGCGTTTAGGAAGAGGTGGTTATATATGTGCAGTCAGGGTTAACCAAGGGTTTAAAAAAGGTCCAATTCAACCCTACACAAAAAAGGTTCAAATTTAATCTTGTAAGATTAAACGACGTGTAAAAAAAGGTCTAATGCGCACCCCTAAACAATTAAAAAGTGTCAAAATTGAAATAAATCAAAAATAAAAAATAGAAATAAAAAAAAAATTAAAAAAAACGGTTGTTTGTCCGTAAAAAATGAAATTTGAACCATTTTTTATCGGTTCAAGGTGTAATTGAATTTTTTTTAGTTTAGAAATTGAATTGAGATTACAAGACCGGTACAGAGCTCTATTTGACCCTTTAACCTTTAAAAAATTATCACAAAACCTTCTACGGCATGTCTATCGATATATCTTTGTGACTCTTCTTTTGCTTTGTACGTTGATTTGTTTTTATTTCTTTTTCCTTTTTTATTAACTAACTTGTTCATTGATTTCAAATTTTCAATTTCTAATGAATATTTCTTCCAAATAAAAAATGAATATTTCTTCCAAAAAAATCTGATGAATATTCAGAGTATTAATTTTTTATTTTTCTATTTTTAATTTAAGATGAATATTTATTAGTTTATTAAATATTACAAAGACTATAGTAAACATGAGTTTTGTGTTATAGTAAAATGAGTATGGTGTAAAATAAATATGCATGGATAAACATTATAAAAGAACCTGGCTATATTTGTAAATCCATAACGAAAGACTATAAATTATTTTTAATATAAAATTGTTATATTTGTTATTATTATATTCGTCATTATGATACACGTGCACAAATGAACATTTTAAACACATTACAGAATTCAAACAATCTTTTGAATTTTTAATGCTCATTCTGTAAGTCATGTACGTTCATCTGGTACAGGTTTTATATTCATTTCAAAATGTCATATTAATGCATATTTCAAAAGTATCATTTCATGTTCGCATGGGGCATAGATCATGATACTAAATTGTGTGCTTCTGATATTCAATAGAAGATGTTTGATGTTCAATGAAAACGTCTTGATGCTCAACTAAAAAGTATTATTTTCATATTATTACTCATTTGGTATTTATGTATGTCCATTTGATACTGGTTTTATGCTCATTTTAAAATGATATATCAATGCATACTACAAGAGTATCATATTACATTAGATTTACATTTGAGTTGATTATATAGATACTAGATCAAACATAGACCATGATACTCGATTGCATGTTTCTAATATTCAATAGAAGAGATTTGATGATCAATTAAAAACTTATGATTTTCATATCAATGCTCATTTTGTAAGTTATATGTGCTCAATTTATACTCATTTATGCTCATTTTTAAAATGTCATATCAATGCATATTTCAAAAGTATCATATTACATTATATTCACATGTTGACGTTTCATAAGAGTTGATGATAGATGTAATTTAATAATTTTTTGGAAAATAGAAAATAAGAAAAAGAAAGTTAATTATATACTCCCTCCGTCACAAATTTAACTTCACAGTTTGACTTTCACACACTTTAGGTAGATTAAAATTTTTGTTTGACTTTCCCAAAATAGCCTCAAGGCTACAATAATAAAGGGGAAAGGGGGGGTAATGAAAAGTAGTGAGGGGTAAAAAAGTTAAATATCAATATTTCTCAATGGAATCACATGCATTACATATCACATACAACACTATAACATCATCTTTATTCATCTAATCTATTCTGAACACTTCTACACACTAAAAATTCCCTCCAATTTTCGGCCAAAGCATTTGAAGTTCCCTCCCATTACACTCTATTTATATCTACTCTATCTTTCTTCATTTACTCCCACAACAACCAAAAATGAACATTGACGAGCCTGTAGTTCCTGCAACTCCTCATGGCAGCCACAGCAACACGACCAACACAGCTACAGTTTTCCAGCACCTTAAATGCTCCTGCACCAACCAAAAAATGGAAGAAGTTAACAAATAAAGATAGAAGTAGGATTGTTGAAACTATGTTAACCAACTACAGTGATGGGCGACTTCAGAGGGGTATTTTTACAAATACAGCATTACAGTTCAACATTTCAAGAAGAACAGTTAATGACTTATGGAAAAAGCAAAGAAACAAATGGACCAAGGCGTGTCCATTAATGTTCAAAGCCTACAAAAGGGAAATGTAGACAGAAAAAGGGCAGCGGTTGACTTTAGACTACATCAAGGATATCCCACTGCACAAGAGAAAGAACATCAGGTCTTTAGGCTTTGCCATGTGAGTTTCAAAGTCACTCATGCACAGACTAGTGAAAGCTAAGCAAATGAAAAGGCACTCAAATGCAATCAAACCTTTATTGACAGAGGCAGGCAAGATTAAAAGGTTAGAGTTTTGTTTATGCCATTTGATCACTCATAGCCCCCCAAGAAATCCCACTTTTCATCATTTTTATGACCATCTTCACATTGATGAAAAATGGTTTTTCCTATCTAAGGAATCAAACAACTTTTACACTCACAGTACTGAAGAAGATCCATATAGATCTGCACAGTCCAATAAATTCATACTCAGAATAATGTTCTTAGCAGTTGTGGGCAGACCAAGGTTTAGGGATGCAGGGGATGTCATATGGGATGGGAAAGTAGGTATATTTCCTTTCACATTTCAAGAGAAAGCAAAGAGATCGAGCAAAAACAGAATAGCAGGCACAATGGCACACTAGAGACAAAACCTACATAAGTGTTACAAGGGTTGTAATGAAAGACATGATGTTACAACATGTCTTACCTGCCATCAAATGTAAGTGGCCAGACAGTGTTAACAAAAGAGTGATCATTCAACAGAACAATGCAAGACCACATGTTGATACAAAAGATGAAGATTTTGTAAATTGTGCAACTGAAAATGGATGGGACATAGAATTACAATTCCAGCCCCCTAACAGTTCGGACCTAAATGTCCTTGACTTGGGCTTCTTTAGGATCATTGACTCACTAAAGGAACAACAAGCCCCTAAGTCAATTTCCCAATTAGTAGAAGTTGTGACATCAGCATTTGATGCTCTCACAGCCACCACATGAAACAGAGTGTTCCTGAGCTTTCAGTTTGTTATGGAGGAAATACTAAAGCACAGAGGGGCAAACAACTTCAAGCTGAGGCATGTTGGAAAAGAAAAACTTGAAAGGCGGGGCATGTTACCCAAAAATGTGGAAATCAGCCATGACATAGTCAATGAAGCAAAAGAAGTACTCATACAGATGCAAACAGTTGGGGTATAAGCAACAGACCAGGCCCATGGAGGTGAGTTCATAAGTGAAGATCAAGTAGATCTTCAAGAATGAACTCAGGCACATGGAGGCTAATGTTTTTGTATGTACTTCCTATATAGAGAAGAGGTACAATTTTTGTATGTACTGGCATATGTGCCCATAGTACGCATATTTTTGTAGTTTCTTTCATGTTTGGCATAAAGTATTAAATGTATGACCAAAATGAAAAACATTTTGACAATACACAACCATAAAGCATCCTATGTGCAGTGAGACTCAATACAGTAAGCCCACATAATATGCTACACACAATGTCCTAAATGGTCTCCAACACTTTGGCAGAGTGGGTGACACAAGGACATAATGAGCCAAATATCCACAAATGCATAAACTATCATCATAATGTTTAGATCATAAAATCCCCCATAATCATCAGTCAAGATACATAGTGTAGATATGAATGAGACTAGAAGTACAGTACACACGTTTGAGGCACACATGAGAAGTAAAAACACACATTCAGTTTGCAAAAGTCAATTATTACAGAGTCGGATTCATCGCATTACAAAACATAGGGGCATAAATTAAAAGAGATGGGATTAGAAGCCTCCCTTGTAGTAAGAGGAATCTGTCCCCCAAGGCATCCATGGCCGTTTGCGACAATGACCAAAGATGTGGTCATACTCATCCTAATACCATGGAGGTTTCGAGTTCACCTCATCCCCTTCGTCCTTTGAAGATGGAAAGCCTTCATAAGTGTCCTCCACGCTGTCAGATCCCCATTTCTTCCGTATTGCCCAGCCAGAGTGGGTTTCCGACGAACTCCACCCACGTTGGTCAGACTCAACATCATCCTTGTCTACCACAACTTTTGATGAGGGTTTGTTCACCATAGCGACAAGGGAATTTGGGTTTTCAGGGATGGGATAGATATCCGAAGGAAGCACGACATGCACAGTTGGATCTAGGGTTTTATCATCACAACACATTGATTAAGGAGCTAGGGTTTCATCATCAGCGGAAGAATTTCAGGGACGACAGTGTGGTTCGTGTTCTCCATGGATGAGAAAGGGGAGAGAGTGGAGAGGTGAAGAGGTTTCTAGAAAGAGAGAGAGATAGTGGCGTGTGGGATAAACGAGAGAGAGATAGTGGCGTGGAGTAAATGGGGCACCAAACAGGCAGAGGAAGAAGGAGTTTTGGTGGGGGGCATTTATGACTTTTTGCCTTTAAAAACCTTCCTTTTATGGAAATGGGAAGTTAATTTTGGGACATCCATTTAAGGAAAGTGGGAAGTTCTTTTTGGGACGGAGG
Organism: Cuscuta europaea; assembly: GCA_945859875.1. NCBI lineage: Eukaryota > Viridiplantae > Streptophyta > Magnoliopsida > Solanales > Convolvulaceae > Cuscuta > Cuscuta europaea. Next base: position 23,584,536 of record CAMAPE010000009.1, read on the forward strand.
GAGTATAAGATATGAAGCTGTTAGTACCCAATTTTGATAAGATTTTGATGATGCCACTATACTTTGCTCTTGTACATTGTGTCTCATTTACCTAAAGTATCCGTGTTCAAAATTAATCATAAAGTGACAAATCAATGTACAATTTTTGTGACTAGTGAATTATACTGGAAATTAAAAATGTAATAAGGTAATTTGTAATTTACCTTAATAGGATATTTAAATCCTACCGATATAAATTTATTTAAACACAAAAATTAAAGTCTCACACAAATAAGGTCACGTAGGTACCAAAAATCATATACATTGCATGTGTATGTTTGAAGATAAAATTTGACATGCAGTTAATGCTAAAATCGTACAAGGGACCCGGAGCATGGGACGCACACAATAAAAATCGTCAGAATGATCCTGAAAGGATGTTTCAGCGACTCATCAGTGAAGACAGGTGAAATCTCCAATATATGCTCCAGCGCATGAAGACAAAAGTACAGAACCTTCAACGTCAAAGATTAAACTCACCCTAACAAACGGATGAGATTAATCAACCAGAAAAGCCTATAAATATAGGTCGAAACAAGAGTTTCTAACAAAGCTTTGAGCATTCAAAGTAGAGAAAACTCCCACTAAGCATTTAAGAGATATCTAGCAAAAGAGAAAGTGATGGTTTAACATTACTCTCTGCTTTGACTCGTGCTTCACTAAACTTCCAAGTTACAAATCATCATGGCTATATTCTGGAAGTTTAGTTCCTAGTTGGAGGTTAGAAATTTCTTGAAACAAATCACAAAATATATTGTTGTAAACACTCAGGAAAACAATTGTTATAATCCTAGTGTGGATAGATAGATAGAGTACCTTTTAATTCCCACTGGATCAATTGAGAAAATTCTAAAGGACTGAGTAATTTGGAATGGTGTGTACTCCTTGTGAAACACCTTTTAATCTAGGCCACTTCAGTTGTAAAGGCTAGATGGGGCATTAAATGTATTAGGCTTAATACTTTAGTGATAATCCATCTTAAAGAGGGTGTGACTGGACGTAGGAGGATTACACCACCTCTGAACGAGGATATACTGTGTGTTGATTTACTTTCAGTCAACAAAGTACACACCCAACACTTCTCATTCAAAAAGTAGTCTATCAGTAGTATCCTCAGCAGTAGCCTCATCTGACGTCACTGCTCAGCCTACTACTTAATTACATACTTTCTTTGAGACATCTTTACATTGCAATAGTCTTACAAAATCACTACAAAGAAGTTTGTTCACACAGATTTCTGGGAATCATAACTCAGCAGGTACCTCAGTTGTTCCCTGGCAATCACCCAACTGCTCAGGCCACTGCTCCCATAAACTTCCACTTAAACTGAGCTGAGCACATTTACAGAAAGCTCATATCATTCTAGATAAGATTGTGCAACCAGCCCTCTCATATTCTCACCTTTTATCAAGCAGTTGCCTCAGCAGTTCCCTGGCAACCATCCAACTGTTCAGACCACTGCTGTCATAAACTCCCACTTTCCACTAAGCTCTATACATCTCCAAATTGACCTCATTATCCTGAGTAAGACCCCATAATTAATTTCATCATAAGCTATATATTTCTTCAGCAGTTGCCTCAACAGTTTCCTGTTTTTCACCCAACTGCTAAGCAACCTGCTCACTGTTTAAACCCAATCTTTGCCCAAAGATAGAAAGTTCATACTCATATAGAGGCTAATATTTCCGTTGTGCATCTATAATCTCCCAAAAGATCATAGATCAACTCATCTAGTGGGGAAAAGTTTGTAAAGATGAAAAAGGTTTAAAAGTCTATTCACCCCACCCCCCCTAGACTTTTACCTCTATCCAGGACCATCAAGTGGTATCTGAGCGGAGTGTTCCTAGAGTCAATTTCTGACTAATTTGAACTAAAGATCCAACCCACTTCACTTCCCACAAAACTTTCTTTCAATATGGACAGTCAGTTAGCCAAAAATCTCCTGTTCAACTTCAATAAGTTTGATGACTGGAGAATCATAATGAAAGCACACCTCAGTGCTTTACATGATGAAATGATGGAAGTAATTACTGATGGACCTATCAAAATAATGAAGGCCAGTACATCCAAATCGGCAGAAGCAACAGATGATGTGTACATTCCAAACCCCAAATTGGAATGGACAACTGAAGACAGGAAGAGAAACAATCTTGGCAATATTGCCAAAGACATTCTCTTCAAATCTGTAGATGGGTCCATATTTCCCAGGATTAGGAAATGTCAAACGGCTAAGGATGTCTGGGATGAGCTCACAAAAATAGGAGCAGGAGATGAACGGGAAAAGGATAACAAGCTCACTATTGCCCTTAAGAAGTTTGAGGATTTTAGGATGCTACCAAATGAATCTATCCATGTAATGGAGTCTAGATTTCTGAAAATTGTGGCAGAGGTCTCTGATCTTGGGAAAGAACTCTCTCAGAAGGAGATATCCCTTAAGGTTTTGAGAGGTCTGCCCTCAAAGTGAGATATGAAGGTGACTGCTGTGAGACATAGCAGAGATCTCAAAACTCTGTCAACTGATAAGCTCTTCAGTGTTCTTAAAGCTTATTAGTTTGAAATGAAGGAGATCAAAGAAGAGAAGGAAGAAGAATCAAAGACACTAGCTCTAGTGTCAGAACCAAACTCATCCAGATAAAATGAGAAATCCCTCAACAATCTCCTCACTGATGAGCAGTTTGCTATGTTTGTGAGGAAGTTTAAAAGATTAATGAAGAAGGAGGGATCTACTCCAAAGAAGCCATACAACCTGTCCTCCAGAAGACAAGGGAGACCTCAAACCAGTGAGGATACAGTCCTATGTTACAACTGTAGACAACCAGGACATTACAAGAATTGGTGCCCTCTTCCATTGGCACGTAAATATCAAGGGCAGTAGGCAACTGCTCAAAAAGCTGGATACAAAAAGGACTTCAAAGGCAAGAGACAAGCCTTTGTAAGTGAGAAGAAGAAGGTAGAATCCCAAACAGATGAAGAAAGCAGCTCAAGTGATGAAAGCTCTTCATCTGAGAGCTCTGAAGAAGCACTACTATGCCTTGGTGCTTGGCAGGTTGCAGGAAATAGCAGCAGGTGGCTCTCTGAAGAAAGCAGCAAGCAACTAAACAAAAACTCCATAAGTGAGGAAAGCTGCTCACCCAGATGCTTCATGGCAGACGACCACTTCAATGATGTTGAGGGAACATCCTACTCTTCCTATAGCTATAGTTATTCTGGACCATCAAATATTACACTGGAGTCCTAACTACAAGACTTCCAAAAAGTCCAAAATCACCATGTTCTCCTAAGATCAGCAAATGAAGGGACCTGCTTAGTGACAAAGGCAAATTCAAACTTAAGTTGGGACCGTCATAACAAACTCAGCCATCTCAACTTCAAAACCATCAATAAACTGTCCAGAAAAAGATTGGTGAAAGGACTTCCAGAAATCAACTTCAAGAAGGACCACTTATGTGATGCATGTCAAAAGGGGAAGCAAACAAAGGTATCATTCAAAACAAAAGAAGCAGAATCATCAACTAGACCATTAAGCCTAATGCACCTTGACTTGTTTGGACCAGTTGAACCAACAAGCTTAAGTGGCAGAAGGTACACCTTGGTTGTAGTTGATGATTACTCTAGATACACTTGGACTCTATTTCTCAAGAAGAAGAATGAGACAGAAAGGAAGCTCCCTGAATTGATGAAACTGATCCAGAATGAGAAGAGTCTTTCAATAAAGAAGATCAGGTTAGACAGAGGCACTGGATTTCTGAACTCAGTAATAATTCTGTACAGTGAAAAAATGGAATCCATCACCAAACCTCAGCTGTTAGAACACCTCAACAAAATGGTGTTGCTGAAAGAAGGAACAGAACACTTAAGGAGGCTGGAAGAACAATTCTTGAAGCTGCAGGACTGCTCAAAAGGTTTTGGGCAGAGGCAATCAATACGGTCTGCTACACCCAGAATAGAAGTCTTATTCGCAAGACTTACAAAAAGAATTCATATAAACTATGGAAGGAAAGGAAGCCAAATGTTAGTCACTTCCATGTATTTGGATGCAAATGTTTCTTTCTAAACAATGGAAAGGACTATCTCAAGCCATTTGATCCCAAATCTGATGAAGGGATCTTCTTGGGCTACTCGGCAACTAGCAAGGCCTTACGGATTCTAAACAAAAGAACTCTGGTTGTAGAAGAATCAATTCATGTGGTCTTTGAAGACCACTCCACTGCTCATAAAAGGAATGAAGGTGAGCCATCTAAATCAAAGAAGGATACTGGAAAGGCTCCAAGCTGCCTTTCCAGTAATGATATTCAAAAAGATGGAAAGATTTTGGAAGCAGCAGTTGACTCAAATGGCAGCCCTCTGCCAGCGGTTGACTCAAACGGCAGGACACTGCTAGCAGCTGACTCATCCAGAATCAACGTCCGAGATGTTCCAGATGAATCAAACTCTAGGCTTGAAGTTCCTAATCCCCACAATCTACCAGAGGATAGTGAAGAAGAAGAGAATGATGAACAACAAACTAAAACAGTTCAAACATCTGACATTAGATGGTTGAATAAGCATCATCCTCACCAAATTAATGGAAACATCCATGAAGAGGTTCGTACTAGGGCAGCCATTCGGAGAGAAGCACTATTCTCATGCTTCATCTCACAAAGTGAGCCCAAGAAAATTGAAGAAACCCTACTTGACTCTGACTGGATACAATCTATGCAAGAAGAACTCAATCAGTTTGAAAGAAACAATGTATGGGAGCTTGTATCTAGACCCTATCATCAATATGTGATAGGGACCAAATGGGTGTTCAGAAACAAAATGAATGAGGAAAGCACAATTGTTAAGAACAAGGCAAGTTTGGTAGCCAAAGGCTACTGCCAGGAAGAAGGGATAGATTTTGATGAAACCTTTGCTCCTGTTGCCAGACTTGAAGCCATAAGGATATTTTTAGCTTATGCTGCCCATAAGCAATTCACTGTCTATCAAATGGACGTGAAGAGTGACTTCCTAAACGGTCTACTAGAAAAGGAGGTCTACGTGGAGCAACCTCCTGGATTTGAAATCAACAGAGAAAAGGACCAAGTCTACAAATTGCATAAAGCTCTTTATGGACTCAAGCAAGCCCCAAGAGCATGGTATGACACTCTCTCTGAATATTTATTGAATAATGGATTCACTAAAGGCAAAGTAGACAAAACACTATTCAAAATTGAAGAAGGTCCAAACATACTGCTTGTTCAAATTTATGTTAATGACATAATCTTTGGAAGCTCAAATCAAGAGCTATGTGAGAAATTCTCAACTCTCATGCAAAAGAAATTTGAAATGAGCATGATGGGAGAGTTGAACTATTTCTTGGGCATACAAATGAAGCAAACTCCACAAGGTATCTTCATCAACCAAGCAGAGTATACAAAAGATCTCCTGAAGAAATTCAAGGTTGAAAATAAATCTACTGTGAAGATTCCCATGAATACTTCACAAGGGTTAAGTCAAGATGAAGATGGGAAAGATGTTGATCCTACAATATATAGAGGTTTGATCGATTCCTTGCTATATGTCACTACTAGTAGGTGATAAACCCAGATATTAAACAATCAAACAATCTAAGCAGTTAAAGAAGAAGCAGATAGAATCATATGGAGAAGATGAACCGAATCTGGTATACCGTATGAAACCCCGCTGCTCTCCCTGGAGAAGGAGAACAGTGGAAACCCTTCTCTCTATCTCGCCTCTATTCACTCTGAGCCTCTATCGATTGTTAGGGTTCCCGTAAGTTAGCCTCCTTTTATAGGAGAAGTTGACTAACTTACGGGTTACAAGGAATCCCCCGGGTCGATACACATTTGTGGCCCGTATTACACGTTTATATAATAACTACACAAATACAAAGATATTTAATTAGATTGGACACCATAAAATATTCCTAACAATCTCCCCCTTGATGTTCAATCGTGTTGAATCAGCATTGCAACACAGATATCTTTGTCTTTGTTGTTATTCAGCTTCCTTTGTCTTTGAACTTGACTTCTGAGGAAGGCTATCTGAAGAAATCCTTGCAATCTCCCCTTTGATGTCTTCTTGACAATTTGATCTTTGATGCCGAGGGTTGAGGGACCTTCTGTATCTTGCATGTAGTCCTTGCCTTCCAGAAGTTGCTCTTGATCAGCTTGGATGAAGTCCGGTGACGCCTCTAGAATGAATATTCTTTGGAGAATAGGAGACGCCAATGGAATTCATCTTCGGGAAACGAGTATTTGACCTCTGTCTCCTCCACAATGTAGTCTTTTTGACTATTTGGAATGAATGCATTTGAGGAGAACTTGTCGGTGGCACAACGGAACATAATGATTGTTGATTTGTGAGTGTAGCTGACCATTTGATTTGAGTTGTAAAGATAGCAGAGAAGGTGATGATTTTTGTGATGGAGGAGTGAAGTGTCCCAGAATGATTTGTTCAGTGTTAACAAAATGTGGACCACTCTCCCCCTCATGACGATCCGATGAATCGGGACGTCATGCTTTTTATCTTTTATTCTGCAGAAATAAGACATGAAACAAACAGAAAGAGTAAATGATAAAAGCCCCCCGGGGTCATGTAGACACCCGTTTTCATCACTATAGAGATAAACTTTAAAGCAATGGCCTGAAAATGTTGGTGATTCTTATGTTGCAACAACATGATTTCCTTCCAATCATTAGTCTACATCTGCAATAGATGAGACCTATGGAAGTTCTCGCGGGTCTTTGAAGACCTGCAACTGACTCAAAAAGTGCGTCAGTGTCCTAGAAAATTCAAAACATTTGGGAGTGAGGTAACTAGACACGACGTGATCAATGAAAGTTCATTGACATGGGGCTGAGGCCACTGTAGTCAGTATTACTTGTCTCGGAAGGAGACAGTAATGAGAGATGCAGTTCCCCATGAAATATGATTAAGCACCTGTCTGTTGGGAGACAAGTGAGTGGTCTTGGGTAGGGTTAAACATGCACTGTTGGACAAGATGCAGTGACTTCTACCCGGGATCTGATTAAATCAGTCCTGAACCTAATTGGGAATTGTCCAGAGTATTTGAGTGGCTAGGAGTAAATGTTCAATACATAGCAGGCAGTTGAGGTAGCAGACTCATGATTGATTATCGTTTTTCTTCTCGCTTGAGCCTTCTGCTTCATAACGCTCATAATGTTGACTCACTCACTCGCTCACTCACTCACTTACGCTCGGATTTGTCCTTTGGGTAGGCTTAGTTAGGTTTACTAAGCCATAGGGACATGTTCTCTCATTACATTCTTCATTTTCTCTCTGTACTCCCCCTCAACTGGAGCACTCGGTATGCTTTATCATTGTTAGGCACCGGGGAGGATAACATTGAACACTCCCCCTAAAATGCTGCATACGTTGAGAGATTCCTTGCTTTGTCGGTGAAAGGCGCCAGGAGGAGAAAACTGAAACCCCCCCTCAGAATGTGCAAGGTTTGATTGCTCACAGCTTGTCATACTCGCCATGTGTGTGGAGCAATCTGAACAAGTGCCACACATGACGGTTTCCCTGAACTCATCATGTAGAATTTCAGCATATTGATGATCACATAATGTTGATGAGTCAGAGGAGGCTTCAGTGGTTGATTGTTGATTGTTGTAAGATGACCGTTGACGCGAGGTTGATTGAATTATCTGCGATTTTCGGACCTTTACAGTGGAGCATAGAAAAGCTTTGACCTTAGGGTTGACATTGAAAGAATTTGAACAGATTTGCCTAAGTTTTGACGTGGACATCGGTGATTTACAATGTTTGTCGGAAAACCAACGTTTTGACCCTCAAAGACTGCGAGTGAGAGCGCGTGAGAAAGGGTTCTGGGGCATAGCCCGAGAATTAATGTAGAACTTTTCGTTAGCTTTCCAACAAAAAAAGTTTGCACAAATCGGATCACCGAGTCAAAAGTTATGTCCAAAACAGTGCGGTGTCGCGGAAAATCTCTAATTTTGAGTTTTTGAGGAATTTCTTCGAAGTTGAGGTTCTCGATGATGAATATCGAGAGCAGGTGGATTTTAAACAAAATTCTAAGGCAATACCTCGAAATCCGAATCTCGAGGTTTAAATCTCAAGATTACAATCTCGAGGTTTAAATCTCGAGATTACAATCTCGAGGTTTAAATCTCGAGATTACAATCTCGAGTTTTAAATCTCGAGATTACAATCTCGAGTTTTAAATCTCGAGATTACAATCTCGAGGTTTAAATCTCGAGATTACAATCTCGAGTTTAAATCTTGAGATTACAATCTCGAGTTTAAATCTTGAGATTACAATCTCGAGATTACAATCTCGAGGTTTAAATCTCGAGATCTTAATCTCGAGTTTGCCTTGAAGAATAATGGCGAAATCCACCTGCAAAACAAACCTCAGAATATCGAAATCTGCAGAATTTCAAAATGTTTGGAACATCGAAAACTTTGGAGTTTCGAAAACATTAGAAAATCGAAAACTTGCTGTTTGAAAAACATCAGAACATCGAAAACTTCTAAAAACTTTGATAGGCAGAGATTCATTCAGATATCTAAAAATGTAAAGCCTCGAAGTGTTCTGAACAGGAAAGATATCAAGTTTAGAAGAAATCAGTGATTCAAGAAACTCCAAACTTTGAAAAATTCAAAACATCGAGAAATTTTGAAAATCTCGAAATCTTCAGAATGTCGAGATCCAAAACATCGAGATCCCAAATGTCGAAATCCCAAAACTCGAAATTCCCAAACTCGAGATTTCAAAACTCAAGATTTCAAAACTCGTGGTTTCAAAACTCGAGATGTCAAAACTCGAGAAGTCAAAACTCGAGATGTCAAAACTCGAGATGTCAAAACTCGAGATTTCAAAAATCGAGATGTCAAAACTCGAGATGTCAAAAACTCGAGATTTCAAAAGTCGAGATGAGGAAATCGAGTCCCTAAATGTCGAGATCCTGCAAAATGAAAACTTCGATTTTTTAAAATCTGAAACCTGTTCTGAAAAGCCCTGAAGGTCGAGATTCTCCTGTATCAGTTTCATGTCAAAAACGTTTCTGCAGCAGTGAAAAATAAGGATTTCGAGATCTCAAAGTAGAGATCTTCGAAATATAAAAATTGGAGAAAACGAAAAAAAGGTATGCTGCTGGATCGGTTTTGAAAGGCGAGTCCAACAGTATGATTTTTACAAAATTTCGTTCACAAACAAGATTACAGGAGCAAATCTCTACACCAAAGAAAAATAGAAGAAAAGCAGAGCAGTTCTTCGTTAGATCCAAAAAATCGCAGATAGATTCAACCTGTTTCACGCCTCGGCTCTAATACCAATTGATAAACCCAGATATTAAACAATCAAACAATCTAAGCAGTTAAAGAAGAAGCAGATAAAATCATATGGAGAAGATGAACCGAATCTGGTATACCGTATGAAACCCCGCTGCTCTCCCTGGAGAAGGAGAGCAGCGGAAATCCTTCTCTCTATCTCGCCTCTATTCACTCTGAGCCTCTATCAATTGTTAGGGTTCCCGTAAGTTAGCCTCCTTTTATAGGAGAAGTTGGCTAACTTACGGGTTACAAGGAAGCCCCCAGGCTGATACATATTTGTGGCCCGTATTACACGTTTAATTAATAACTACACAAATACAAAGATATTTAATTAGATTGGACACCATAAAATATTCCTAACAGTAGGCCAGATATATCGTACTCAGTTGGAGTGTGTGCACGATTTCAATCAAAGCCTAAAGAAAGCCATCTCCTAGCAGCAAAGCAGATATTGAGGTATCTCAAAGGTAATCCTAACTATGGATTATGGTATCCAACAAATGGAGGTTTTGATCTCTATGGCTATTCAGACTCAGACTTTGCTGGATGTAAGATTGACAGAAAAAGCACCTCTAGTACTTGTCAACTGATTGGAGGAAGACTTGTCTCTTGGTTCAGTAAGAAACAAAACTCAATCGCTACTAACACTGCAGAAGCTGAATACATTGGTGCAGGTAGCTGCTGTGCTCAAATACTTTAGATGAAACAACAATTGAAGGATTATGATGAAGAAACAAAGGAAATTAGCATACTATGTGATAACACAAGTGCTATTGCAATTACTCATAACCCAGTATTTCACTCAAGAACCAAGCATATTGAGATATGGCACCACTTCATCACAGAACATGTTGAGAAAAAGACCATCAAGTTAGAATACATTCCCACAGAAAAGCAGCTGGCTGACATCTTCACCAAGCCATTGAATGAAACAAGATTCAATACAATAAGGCAAGAGCTTAGAATGTTAGATGATATTGATCAGGTGAAGGTATATGTCACGTCCCGGACCCACACGGACACGTCAACAACACGCCGTACAGTATGAATAGTCAACCGCAGTCCAACTCATCCATACTATACAAGGCGTCTTGAATATCATTCACACATAGTACATCCATAAACAAACATAATGTAAAATATTCATTTAAAGCAGCGGAAACATTAATACAAGTGTTCAAGCCACACTTGGCATCATTAGGCATACAAGCCCCCAAATAATTATTCAGAAAATAATATCCATGAGCATTATTATAATTGTTTTGAAACTGAAACGGAGGAAGTACGAACCACGTCTTCTCTCCTAGATCTTCCCGAAGCAACGGGAATTGGTAGCAAGCTCAACTCCTACCTGAAACTGTGAGGTGGCCTCCCCCGTGAAGGGGAGGTCAGTACTTGGAAGCATTTGACAAGTACAATGACAACTATACTAAGTATAATCAATGTTTCAATTTCTAAGACACTCAATCTAGGGTGGTATTATATTATAAGCCATAACTCTTGGTTACCCCTTTTTAAAAATATACTTACTTTATATATAGAGTCAAGTAGTCGGCCTGTGGCCCATATTCGTTTTTTAAACGCCCACCCCTATTTCCCCGTGACTATTAGTCATGATTGTTATAACCTTCAGTAAATTATATTACCGTCATGGAGCATTTCTTAATTACCTTATTTAGCCATCATGGAGCCCCGCTCGCTCAATCTTATTATTATACCGTACTAGAGCCCCGCTCTTAGTCATCTACATTTATGCTAGAGCCTCGCTCTTAGTCATCTACATTAGGCTAGAGCCCCGCTCTTAGTCAATCTACATTCATGCTAGAGTCTCGCTCTTAGTCATCTACATTTGGCTAGAGCCTCGCTCTTAGTCAATCTACATTTATGCTAGAGCCTCACTCTTAGTCATCTACATTAGGCTAGAGCCTCGCTCTTAGTCAATCTACATTTATGCTAGAGTCTCACTCTTAGTCTTCTACATAAGACTAGAGCCTCGTTCTTAGTCAATCTACATTTTTGTTAGAGCCTCGCTCTTAGTCAAGTTATTCGATTCCTAAGCCAATTCTATGCCTAGAATCATTTTACCTTTAGTAGCCTTTAGGGCCTACTACTAACATATCTTAGAGCTCATACATTACGACCCTTAAGTATCTTTTAAGACTACTTAAGGTATCCCTACTCACAATCCTATCTCTTAGGATTAGTTCCATCATTTATTCATGTTAATCTCCCAACTAGTATTTCAATACTAGTCAATTAATCTTGGAACAACCAAGTTCCTAATTCATAATCAACATTTCATTTCAATTGATTTTCCAATCCAAATACAATTCAATCTCAATATCAAAAATATCACTTTTATCCATTCATGAATCCTATACATGAAGTAAAAGTATATTTTATCACAATATTTTCATAGTTAATTCCATTATCATGTCATCACTTTCATATCACATAATCATACACAATTTCTTCCAAATTTGTATATCATGCTTCATTTATTCATAAACAATAGTATTTTCATTTAGGCATTATTAATCATTAACAATCCATGAAAATCACATTTATCAACTTTAGGTAATCTTATGAAATTAACTCACTAATCATAAGCACTATAGTCAGTCATCCTCACCTTATGGTGTGCTCAACTAGCTGTCTTAGCGAAACCCCTCGATCCGTGCTCATTCTAGGCTGATCGGAGATGAAAAATCTGGACAGTAGGTGAGATCCGGGCGGCTTTCGTGAAAGCTGGGCGGCTTTCGGGTCTGCAGCTCGAAAACAGTCCCCAACAATGGCGGTTTTCCGGCGGTTTCGACTCCTATCGATTCCACAACTCTTCTAAGTTAAATACCACCACTTTATATCAATACTCTACACTTTTATACGTGTAGAACTTCACATTTAATCCACCATATGATTTCTTAAAAATCATACAACATAAAACTAGTTAGAGAAATACTAGTTGAGCTCTTACCTCTCTTCTAGCTATTTTTCCCTTGAACTTCCCTTTCTTCTTGGCCCTTTCAACGATGGTTTTTAGGTGAGGGCTTTTCCTTGAGCTCGTTCTCCTTGTGGTTGGCCGAATGAGTGCAAAAGGATAGGGGAGGAGTACCTCTACCAATCACTCCCAAGACAAGTCAAAGGATGAGACATGGGGTGTGGGTTTTGTCTCTTGGAGACTTCCCCCCTCAATCATCCGCACAAGCCACCTTGTGTGGTCCCTTCCATTATTATTTGAGTCCAATTAGTATGTAGAATACTCCCAAAGTGGGTGTAGGAAGTCCCTCCCAATTATTCGTGCTATTTTTGGCAGGTTGGGTCAAAATAGCACTTGGGTTGTCCAAATATTTTTCTCAACCCCGGTTAGCATTTTATTGGGCTTCTATAATTATTATGATGACCCAACTAAATATTTGGTAGTCCATTCTCAATATTATGGACCCGATAAATAATTTAATTAATCATTCATTAATTAAATCCATCATTCTTTTACACAAAATTATTCGCTAGAAAAATTCAAATACATACCGAATATTCAATTCAAGTACGCCCGGGTGCAGTGTCATAAGTTCACCCCCCTTAACGAGAATTTCGTCCCTGAAATTCACAATGCTTATTCAAATAGAAATGCATATTGATCTTTCATCAAAGATCTCGTTTCCCAAGTTTCTTCCTCAACTCGGTCACTTTTCCAAAGGATTTTTACCATTGGAACCTTCTTGCCCCTTAGCTTCTCTACTTGTCTGTCAAGTATTCTTACCGGTTGCACGACATAGTTCAAGACTTCCCGTATTCCCACGGGTGGTTTCTCTAATACATGAGATGGATCCGACATATATTTCTTAAGCATAGACGCGTGGAACACATTATGTATCTTCTCCAATTCTGGATTCAACTGCAATCACTATGCTACGACCCCAATTCTCTCAAGAATTACAAATGGCCCTATGTATCATGGGTTAAGTTTCCCTCGGCTCTGAAGTCGGATGATTCCCTTACAAGGTGAAACTTTCAAGAATACATCATCTCCCACTTTAAACTCTAAGGCTCTTCGGCACTTATCGGCATAGCTTTTCTGTCTATACTGGGCCGCCTTAAGCCCCTCACGAGTCATATTCACTTTGGACTTGGTGATCTCCACCAATTCCGTACACCCCGTTCGGATTGTCCATCCTCACGCGACTACTAGTTACGATCTCCATATTATTATAGTAAATTATTACGCCGTCCTAGGGCTTTGCCCTAACGCGTTACTTCACTATTTCGAAATCTCGTTCACTCATTATAATAACACCGTGCTAGAGCCTCGTTCGTAGTCACGTTTCTTCATGCTAGAGCCTCGCTCTTAGTCAACCTACATTTTGCTAGAGCCTCGCTCTTAGTCACCCTGCATCGTGCTAGAGCCTCGCTCTTAGTCACCGTACATTGTGCTAGAGCCTCGCTCTTAGTCACCGTTATGACGTGCTAGAGTCTTACTCTTAGTCACGTTACTGAGTCTCTAAGCAATTTCTATGCCTAGGACCACTTCATATTGAGTAGCCTTTAAGGCATACTCCCAGCTTAACTTAGCATTTACCCATTCCTACCTTAAAGTATCTCATAAGACTACTTAAGGTATATTCTTCACAATCCAAGCCATTAGGATTTATTCTTTCATAGTCCATACACCCCAACTAGTATCTCAATACTAGATGGATCATTCTTAGAACAATCAAGTCCTCAATTCATGTTGCCTATCTATACTTCGTGAAGATGCAACTCATAGGCAATTCGTAAGTCTAGGATCGATTCATCAATCTAGTCACCTCGGGTTATGCCTTAAGAAATGCCCGAAACAAAGCTTAAATCCCATTTCGTTACAGTCATGCTAACTCTCTCATTTCACCCAACGATCCTCGTGGAAGCGACCAAATACTCACCAGGTGGCCATTGCTACAAGAATGACTCCCACGTATTCAAGTATCAATCCCGACTCTCATGGAATTTCAAAAATAAGTAACCATCCTTGGTTCTAAAGTACGCCTCACATACCTGTGCGCCCACCCACAGGGGGATGGATATAACACTGAAATTTAACTTAGTTCTTCAAATTCTTTGTTATCCCCCGTGCGCTCTCGATACTCATACAATAATGAGTAACATCCAAGGCGTATCAGCTAGGTGTTTCAACCATTATATTGGTCTCATTTGTATCATATTATGTTACTAAGTGATAATCAATCGCCGGTTCCACCCATTATCTAAGTCTGACATAGACTCCTCGTTAACAATTTCTTACGTCAAGCTTTAATGTCCCATTCATATGTTATATAATATTCACGGTTCTTCTTACCGATGACATTACCCTCCCTTTGGGTAACACAAATCTACTCAACTTGTTTATTTACAACTCGGAGCATAGGGCCCTGCCGTAATTTCTCTCGAGTCCTCAATCTCCCGGGTATTAGCCAACCCTAGCACCATGCTTCCCAAATCATTCCTTTTCAAGGAATATTATATGGGTCTCAATCGTACTCAACGATATTAAACCTCACACTCCATTTCATTTATTCCCTACTATCGTTATGTAGTAGTATGTATCGATCGTCGTATCATTTCAATTTACAAGTGCCCCTCTCACGCTTGCTTAACATGACTCCATATTAAGGATGATTCTATCATCCTCCCCGCACACCTTTAGCGTTTCTACACCCCATGTCAGTGCAAGGCACATTCACCAACATAACGATATGTTTCAAGGTTCAAAAGATGACTCCAGTTCAAAACCGACGAAAACCGTCCGGTTCACATGAAAGCCATTCAGTTTTCTACCGAAACGCCCCGGTTTCTAGCCCTTAGGATCGTCCTATGACAAGACCGGGTGAAAGCCGGTCGGGCTTTGCAAAAGCCGGCCGGTGTTCATGCTAGACCAAAAGTCGGTCAGGATTTTCCCGTAAGCCGGTCGGTTTCCATGAAACCCGGCCGACATTCTCCGCCGTAGTTTATTTCATGATTAAATTCCAAAAGCCGGCCGGTTTCTACGAAACCCGGCCGGGTTTCATCAGCGAAGGATTTCCCAGCTCAAACGAACGCCGGCCGGTTTCCACGAAAGCCGGCCGGGTCTCGTTGTCGTAGTTTTATTTAATTAAATATCTCCAAAAGCCGGCCGGCTTTCCTCAGCGAGAAAATTCCCAGATCATTTTCATACAAAAGTCGCCCGGTCTTCGGTGGAAGCCGACCGACGTTCGGCGCCGTAGTATTTCTTTAATTAATACGGACGAAAGTCGGGCGGCATTCGCCCAAGGCGAGGATCTCTTCCTCTCTTTGCCTTCCAAACCCGGCTTAAATCGCCGGGGTCATCAATTTACAAGTTTACAACGCTCCTATTGCTTATAATAGAGTTAACAACATGAGTTTACGGATTTACCCGTAACGGAGTCCGGGTTAGCACGTGTGTCCGCCTCCGTCATCGCATAGATCCTAGCTTGGGTCTTACCTTGATTCACGGATGGTGCGTTGCTTGTACTTGGCCCGCCTTGCCCCGTGCTTGCATGAGGTGCTCCCATCTGGTTTCTACTCGTTGTGGCAGCACTACTCTGCTCCGATACCCGATCTCCACCAAGTTGAGGGCAATCCATCCTCATATGTCCCGCCTCCCTGCATTGGTAGCACCTAGGGGGATCACGACATGTGCCCGTATGGTTTTTCTTGCAATTTCGGAACCTTGATGTCGTCGAGGCATGTGACCCCGAGTGTTGTCCTCCCATGCTCGAATTTCTCCTAGATGGTGGTGCGGGTGCTCTGAAAAATCCTCCTCCCCCGTGGTTCCCCCTTTTGCTAGAACCTTGGGGGCCGTGGTTTTCCCACTTCCTCTTCTTCGCCTCTTCGGCGTTTTTCATCTTTCTTTCTTCCCACTCCTTTTCCCCCTTCAAACCTTGTTCAACCACTTGACTAAACGTCATATTAGGCAATTGTGTTGCCCTCTCACGTATGTCAAGGTCCAAGCATTCCAGAAGTGGTTCAGCATCCGGTTCTCATCACAGATGTACTCTTGTATAAACTCAGCAAGTTTTCTAAATTTGTGCTCAAGTCCTTTCATGGTGCATTCACCTCCTTGAGTCAAGTTTGTATACTCCCTCCTCTTCGCGTTCACTTCGAAGTCGGAGTAGTATTGACTAAAGAACTCATGTCGAAAGTCCTCCCAAGTGGCGGTCTCGCCGTACTTCCCCTTGACCCCATCCCACCATGTGGATGTCATTCCCTCTAGCAATCTTGTTGCCACCCTCACCTTCATGTTTGGAGGCAACTTCATGTCAAGAGCCGCCTCATTGAATCTCTTGACCCATTCGGATGCAATGGAGATGTCTCCCGTCCCATCGAACGATTTGCATCCCAATTCCCTCCCTTCTTTGAGGTATTTTGAAATCCTTATTATCGGGACCTCAAAACCTCTACCTCCCCGGGACTCGACACGTCCCCTAGGACTAACACGGCTTCCTCTCCTCGGAGCCCCTTCCAAAGCACGCCTTGCCCGGTGCCTTTGGCGATCTTGTTGGTATTGCCGGAGCAATTCCTCAATTCTTTCTAGAGCGTCACTATCATCACTCTCTTCACTAACGTCATCGTCTTCCCCATCATATGGGGTTTCAACCGGATCAGTCCCCAGTCGGTAAGTTGAATCCTCCTCAGACTCATAATGCTCATCCACTGTTTCAACATGACCGTCACTTACGGTCAGTGAGTAGCCTGCACGGCCTTGCCCCCTGGACACACTAGAAGTCCCTCTACTGCCATGCTTGGACCCTCCCGGTGCCCGGTCAATCGGGTTCCTTCTAGTTACTTTACCGGTACGTTCCATTTCTGAAAGGAATTGAGAATGCGTCATTAGACTCGTATCAAATGTCAATTGACGGATAGGCACTTAAAGACATCTCTTGACTCAAATCACCTTCATACCAATTGTTAAGGGTACCATCTTAACAATTAGAGACATTGCAACTCAAGTACCAAAAGTTCTATAAGTACAAAACTTCTTATGCTCATGGTTTTCAAATCCGTTTTCAAAAAGGAATTTTGAAGCTTCAGTATGATGTTTACGGACTAAGGCTCTAATACCAATTAAATTGTCACGCCCCGGACCCACCCGAACACGTCAACAACCCGCCGTATAGTACGAATAGTCAACCGCAGTCCAACTCATCCATACTATATAAGGCGTGTTGAATATCATTCACACATAGTACATCCATAAACAAACATAATGTAAAATATTCATTTAAAGCAGCAGAAACATTAATACAAGTGTTCAAGCCCCACTTGGCATCATTAGGCATACAAGCCCCCAAATAATTATTCAGAAAATAATATCCATGAGCATTATTATAATTGTTTTGAAACTGAAACGGAGCACGAACCACGTCTTCTCTCCTAGATCTTCCCGAAGCAACGGGCACTGGTAGCAAGCTCAACTCCTACCTGAAACTGTGAGGTGGCCTCCCCCATGAAGGGGAGGTCAGTACTTGGAAGCATTTGACAAGTACAATGACAACTATACTAAGTATAATCAATGTTTCAATTTCTAGGACCCTCAATCTAGGGTGGAATTATATTATAGGCCATAACCCTCGGTTACCCCTTTTTAAAAATATACTTACTTTATATATAGAGTCAAGTAGTCGGCCCGTGGCCCATATTCATTTTTAAAACTCCCACCCCTATTTCCCCGTGACTATTAGTCACGATTGTTATAACCTTCGGTAAATTATAATACCGTCATGGAACATTTCTTATTTACCTTATTTAGCATCATGGAGCCTCGCTCAATCTTATTATTATACCGTGCTAGAGCCTCGCTCTTAGTCATCTACATTTATGCTAGAGCCTCACTCTTAGTCATCTACATTAGGCTAGAGCCCCGCTCTTAGTCAATCTACATTCATGCTAGAGCCTCGCTCCTAGTCATCTACATTTGGCTAGAGCCTCACTCTTAGTCAATCTACATTTATGCTAGAGCCTTGCTCTTAGTCATCTACATTAGGCTAGAGCCTCTGTAACACCCCCATTTTCCCCAACCAAAAATACATTTAAATAATGATTTATTCAAAGAAATTATCAACTTTATTTGAAAACATCAGAGATACAGCGGAAGTCTTAATAGGGAAATGGGTGTTACCGCCACACTCGGTTCTCACATAACCGAATGCACAAGCTAAACCACCATCCAAAAATAATCCAAGTATTTAAGTACTGAAAATTTCAAAAATAATTTAAATGTCAACATGTTCTCAAACTGAAATAAACAATAACTAGGTGATTATAAATACTAAACTACGTGATCTAACGCAGCTCTCATCATCATGCATAACCTTCATCACCTGCACAATTAAAGTGCAGAAAACAAAACAAAGAAAAGGAAACAAAAATTAGCTTTTTAGCTAAGTAAGGCCCACCCAACCCCGTAAAATAATCAGGTTTGGAGAAAATAGTTTTTCATATAATATTATATAAAAATGACGCACTCCACCAAAATACTTTTCTCTTTGATTTTTCTTAAAATCACTTCTTTGCTAAAATCCTCAACTTCTCTTGGAAAATATCATAGTAATTCTTCTCTTTAAATTTCTTAAGAAAATCACTTCTTCTCTATCTTCCTAATAATTTAGAAGGGCGATGCTCAACCTTTCGACTGAGCTCGGTGGACCGTGGTTACGGACGGCCACCCCGAACAAGTGCCGGTACCACAACTGCTCTGTTGGAAACGAAACGACTACTTTAAGTGTGCACACCCCCTAAAAGGGATTCCAAGCCCTCCGAGTAGTAAGTCATCCCGAGTGCTCGGAACCCAACCACCCTAATTCTAAAATTCTTGAATGATCAGGGACTACTACTATAACTTCTTCTTAAAAGGGATCATAGATCCAAATCTTACTTAAAAGGGATCATAGATCCAAATCTTACTTAAAAGGGATCATAGATCCAAATCTTACTTGAAATTTAAACTGTACTTCTCAGTAGTAGTAGCTCTAATCACCCTCCACATTTATCCGGATGTGGAAAACCGACACCTCGGATTACTCCCGAGATGCTCACTTCTTATAAAAATGTAAATTTTATCTTCGCTTAATAATACTTCAAAAATATACTTCTTAATTTCTCTAAAAAGTCTCGAAGGTATTTAAAAATAGTTAATACCCCAAAAGTACTTGATTTATACTTCTTAACTACCATATATATAATATCTCCTCAAAATCACATACACAAAATTCACAATTCACACTTAATCACATAATGCATAATAAGCATATAATACGAGGAAACAATTTTGGATTGGCAGAGAAACTTACAATTTAGGGTTTATCCAAAACTAGTTCCAAAATAGTATTTAATACCATATTCAAAATAATCCAATAAGGATATTGATAACTCCAGAATATATATGTAAATTTTCATACCAAATTATATATTTAAAAATATATAATTTATCCCAAAAGATTTGATCTCACAACACTTTCCAAAAAGAGGGTTTAACCCAAACAACCACTTCCCAAAAGTAGCATTTACTACTACCACCAAAATAATCAAATTGGAGTATTCTGAACCCATAATATATTTTCAATATAACCAGTTATAATAGTCTCAAATCATTCTTCAACTCATACCAAAACAATCACCAAAATTTTCCAATCCCAAAAGGACAATCATCAAAAATCACAATTTTAGCCATGATAAACTGATTTGATAAATTCACCAAAAATCACACGTTCATAAATTCCCAGAAAAGCATACATCATCATACTCATACTATTATAGCCGAATTATCCATAAAATTTCAGAAAGAAACTCAAATCATAGAACAAACCCTAGTTTATACAATATAGGGGCAAAATAGTAATTTTGGTTGCAATAGTCCTTACCTCGAGGCTAGCAACGAATCCTAAACGTCAAACCTAGTTTCATGGATCATTCTCACGTACCTAGGAAGTGATAGGTTCGAAGGATCTCAATTTAGGAGAAAGAAATTTAGGAAACGGATGAACGACGCGAATTAGGCAACAAACGCACTTACCGGAATATTGGATTGTTTGATCTCATCATTGGCATAAAATTTTGTGCTGGATACGTTAATATTGAAGAGCTGGAAGGGATAGAGCTTGAAGAGGCGGTCCTAGGGTTTTTGGAATGAGGAAAATCGGATTAGGGATGTATTTATAGTGAATTTCCGAAGTTTGAGTTGCATTAGGATACAACAGCAACGCACGTGTGCGTACCTTCCACGCACGCCGTGCGTGACCCCCAGACGCCCCAAACATTAGTTTTTGCCCCGTTTCTTCCCCATCTGGACCTCCCCTTTGTCCCAAACACTAAACCAAACATAATAAACGACCTAAAGACCGTGTAAACAATATGAAACACAATTTTAATTATTTCCCAAATTCTCTCAAATTTTCGGGGTATTACATTCTCCCCCCCTTAAAGGACGCTTCGTCCCCGAAACTCAAGTGAAAACACAATCGTGATGAAACAATGAAGGAAATACCTTATCAAAAGGGCTCTAGATATAGAATACTAAGAGTTTACTTACCTCAACCACGTTCCTATGGGTTGCCATAGATCTTACAAATGAGAGACGCAAAGTTCAGAATACTAGGAACTCTTACAGATCCCTACCAAGTTCTTCCTAAGATCACAAGATATAGGATACTAGGAATATACTCATAACTATTCTCAAGTTTACTAACTCACAATATACTCTAGGATAAGGAACACCTAGAAGCAACCATTGGAAAAATTCTATTCAATCCACAAATCTCAAATCAATCCAAGACATCACAAAATACAACAACAAAAAATCAATCACACAATCTCACACGCGCCTAAGCCATAAAAATCCTCCCTAATAAGATTCATTAATCCTAATTAATGAAAATAATATTTCAATTCAAATTTTTTTTTTGAAAATCTTTAAAAGATTTTGAAAAACAAAGGCTCTGATACCAATTTGTAACACCCCCATTTTCCCCAACCAAAAATACATTTAAATAATGATTTATTCAAAGAAATTATCAACTTTATTTGAAAACATCAGAGATACAGCGGAAGTCTTAATAGGGAAATGGGTGTTACCGCCACACTCGGTTCTCACATAACCGAATGCACAAGCTAAACCACCATCCAAAAATAATCCAAGTATTTAAGTACTGAAAATTTCAAAAATAATTTAAATGTCAACATGTTCTCAAACTGAAATAAACAATAACTAGGTGATTATAAATACTAAACTACGTGATCTAACGCAGCTCTCATCATCATGCATAACCTTCATCACCTGCACAATTAAAGTGCAGAAAACAAAACAAAGAAAAGGAAACAAAAATTAGCTTTTTAGCTAAGTAAGGCCCACCCAACCCCGTAAAATAATCAGGTTTGGAGAAAATAGTTTTTCATATAATATTATATAAAAATGACGCACTCCACCAAAATACTTTTCTCTTTGATTTTTCTTAAAATCACTTCTTTGCTAAAATCCTCAACTTCTCTTGGAAAATATCATAGTAATTCTTCTCTTTAAATTTCTTAAGAAAATCACTTCTTCTCTATCTTCCTAATAATTTAGAAGGGCGGTGCTCAATCTTTCGACTGAGCCCGGTGGACCGTGGTTACGGACGGCCACCCCGAACAAGTGCCGGTACCACAACTGCTCTGTTGGAAACGAAACGACTACCTTAAGTGTGCACACCCCCTAAAAGGGATTCCAAGCCCTCCGAGTAGTAAGTCATCCCGAGTGGTCGGAACCCAACCACCCCAATTCTAAAATTCTTGAATGATTAGGGACTACTACTATAACTTCTTCTTAAAAGGGATCATAGATCCAAATCTTACTTAAAAGGGATCATAGATCCAAATCTTACTTAAAAGGGATCATAGATCCAAATCTTACTTGAAATTTAAACTGTACTTCTCAGTAGTAGTAGCTCTAATCACCCTCCACATTTATCCGGATGTGGAAAACCGACACCTCGGATTACTCCCGAGATGCTCACTTCTTATAAAAATGTAAATTTTATCTTCGCTTAATAATACTTCAAAAATATACTTCTTAATTTCTCTAAAAAGTCTCGAAGGTATTTAAAAATATTTAATACCCCAAAAGTACTTGATTTATACTTCTTAACTATCATATATATAATACCTCCTCAAAATCACATACACAAAATTCACAATTCACACTTAATCACATAATGCATAATAAGCATATAATACGAGGAAACAATTTTGGATTGGCAGAGAAACTTACAATTTAGGGTTTATCCAAAACTAGTTCCAAAATAGTATTTAATACCATATTCAAAATAATCCAATAAGGATATTGATAACTCCAGAATATATATGTAAATTTTCATACCAAATTATACATTTAAAAATATATAATTTATCCCAAAAGATTTGATCTCACAACACTTTCCAAAAAGAGGGTTTAACCCAAACAACCACTTCCCAAAAGTAGCATTTACTACTACCACCAAAATAATCAAATTGGAGTATTCTGAACCCATAATATATTTTCAATATAACCAGTTATAATAGTCTCAAATCATTCTTCAACTCATACCAAAACAATCACCAAAATTTTCCAATCCCAAAAGGACAATCATCAAAAATCACAATTTTAGCCATGATAAACTGATTTGATAAATTCACCAAAAATCACACGTTCATAAATTCCCAGAAAAGCATACATCATCATACTCATACTATTATAGCCGAATTATCCATAAAATTTCAGAAAGAAACTCAAATCATAGAACAAACCCTAGTTTATACAATATAGTGGCAAAATAGTAATTTTGGTTGCAATAGTCCTTACCTCGAGGCTAGCAACGAATCCTAAACGTCAAACCTAGTTTCATGGATCATTCTCACGTACCTAGGAAGTGATAGGTTCGAAGGATCTCAATTTAGGAGAAAGAAATTTAGGAAACGGATGAACGACGCGAATTAGGCAACAAACGCACTTACCGGAATATTGGATTGTTTGATCTCATCATTGGCATAAAATTTTGTGCTGGATACGTTAATATTGAAGAGCTGGAAGGGATAGAGCTTGAAGAGGCGGTCCTAGGGTTTTTGGAATGAGGAAAATCGGATTAGGGATGTATTTATAGTGAATTTCCGAAGTTTGAGTTGCATTAGGATACAACAGGAACACACGTGTGCGTACCTTCCACGCACGCCGTGCGTGACCCCCAGACGCCCCAAACCTTAGTTTTTGCCCCGTTTCTTCCCCATTTGGACCTCCCCTTTGTCCCAAACACTAAACCAAACATAATAAACGACCTAAAGGCCGTGTAAACAATATGTAACACAATTTTAATTATTTCCCAAATTCTCTCAAATTTTCGGGGTATTACAGCCTCGCTCTTAGTCAATCTACATTTATGCTAGAGCCTCGCTCTTAGTCTTCTACATCAGGCTAGAGCTTCGCTCTTAGTCAATCTACATTTGTGTTAGAGCCTCAATCTTAGTCAAGTTATTCGATTCCTAAGCCAATTCTATGCCTAGAATCATTTTATCTTGAGTAGCCTTTAGGGCCTACTCCTAACATATCTTAGAGCTCATACATTACGACCCTTAAGTATCTCTTAAGACTACTTAATGTATCCCTACTCACAATCCTATCTCTTAGGATTAGTTCCATCATTTATTCATGTTAATCTCCTGACTAGTATTTCAATACTAGTCAATTAATCTTGGAACAACCAAGTTCCTTATTAATAATCAGCATTTCATTTCAATTGATTTTCCAATCAAAATACAATTCAATCTCAATATAAAAAATATCACTTTTATCCATTCATGAATCCTATACATGAAGTAAAAATATATTTTATCACAATATTTTCATAGTTAATTCCATTATCATGCCATCACTTTCATATCACATAATCATACACAATTTCTTCCAAATTTGTATATCATACTTCATTTATTCATAAAAAATAGTATTTTCATTTAGGCATTATTAATCATTAACAAACCATGAAAATCACATTTATCAACTTTAGGTAATCTTATGAAATTAACTCACTAATTATAAGCACTATAGTCAGTCATCCTCACCTTATGGTGTGCTCAACTAGCTGTCTTAGCGAAACCACTCGATCCATGCTCGTTCTAGGCTGATCGGAGATGAAGAATCTGGACAGTGGGTGAGAGCCGGGCGGCTTTCGTGAAAGCTGGGCGACTTTCGGGTCTGCTGCTCGAAAACAGTCCCCAACAATGGCGGTTTTCCGGTGGTTTCGACTCCTATCGATTCCACAACTCTTCTAAGTTAAATACCACCATTTTATATCAATATTCTACACTTTTATACGTGTAGAACTTCACATTTAATCCACCATATGATTTCTTAAAAATCATACAACATAAAACTAGTTAAAGAAATACTAGTTGAGCTCTTACCTCTCTTCTAGCTATTTTTCCCTTGAACTTCCCTTTCTTCTTGGCCCTTTCAACGATGGTTTTTAGGTGAGAGCTGTTCCTTGAGCTCGTTCTCCTTGTGGTTGGCCGAATGAGTGCAAAAGGATAGGGGAGGAGTACCTCTACCAATCACTCCCAAGATAAGTCAAAGGATGAGGCATGGGGCGTGGGTTTTGTCTCTTGGAGACTTCCCCCCTCAATCATCCGCACAAGCCACCTTGTGTGGTCCCTTCCCTTATTATTTGAGTCCAATCAGTATGTAGAATACTCCCAAAGTGGGTGTAGGAAGTCCCTCCCAATTATTCGTGCTATTTCTGGCAGGTTGGGTCAAAATAGCACTTGGGCTGTCCAAATATTTTTCTCAACCCCGGTTAGCATTTTATTGGGCTTCTATAATTATTATGATGACCCAACTAAATATTTGGTAGTCCATTCTCAATATTATGGACCGGATAAATAATTTAATTAATCATTCATTAATTAAATCCATCATTCTTTTACACAAAATTATTCGCTAGAAAAATTCAAATACATACCGAATATTCAATTCAAGTATGCCCGGGTGCAGTGTCACAGTATAACCCTGCACTTATTCAGGGGGACCCTGATTCTCAAATCAAGGGGGGATTCCCAGCCACCTACTGAGGGGGAATTCTTGAGCAGTAATCACAAGTAGCCACCTGCTAAAGGAATGTTACTTAAATCCATAAGGTATGAAGCATCAAGGTCCAAGAAAGTCAGTCTCAAACTTTTAAACATCAAGAAAGAGTCAATTTCAAGCAGTAGGCTCAGCAGGTGACTGCCCCTACCAGCAGTCGGCTCAGCAGGTGACTGCCTTCAGCCCACTGCTACATTTTCCTTAAGACTTGTGAAAACTTGCATTATATATTCCATAAAAGAAGGAGAAGAGAAAAACAAGGAAGGTGAAATGGAGGTAAAAACACTGGTTCATAAAATTCGAGCAGGTGCCTGCCATAGGGCAGCAGTTGTCTGCCAGCAGATTCCTGCTTCAGCACAGTAGTAGGCTCAACTTCTGACAAAAACACATGGAATCTCAGCACTTGGTCTATGTCATCTTGATCCTCTCATATCAAGGATTCCAAAAAGGTAAATTTCACTCTAAAAAACCACCAAAAACTTACTCAAGTTTGAGCTCCCTGCTACCAGTGTGAACACAGAAACTAGCAGTTAATGCCAAGAGTGACCAGCCGTCTTCTTCAACGGCTATATCCCAACGGCTAGTTTCCGATAGACTATAAATACATCCTCCGTACAACTCCTTCACACTTTTTACTTTGCAATCTCTTTCTAACCTCCTTCTAAACTCTCAAACGCTCTCAAAGCTCTCCAAAGCTCTTAGACTACCACCCCATTCTCATAACTAATTTCTACTACACTCACGTATCAACCAATGGCCTCCCTGATCAAAATTTCCAAGTCCATCTTCAATGGTTTCATCATAAACACCAACATAGCCATGACCAAAGCTGAAAACAGTGATCTAATGAGAGAAGCTCCTAAGGAAACTTGGCACAACAAGACTCATCAAGATGGCAACCTATCCCTACTCTCACTTCTATCCTGAAGTGGTGGCGAAATTCTACCTCAACTCTTAGTCAGGAACTCTTAAATCAGTCATCAAAGGAAGGCTAGTAGAAATCGAAAAAGGGGACATCAGATTCCTGCTCTCATTGCCCGGAGATGAGGCCCCAACTGTAGAAGACTTCAACTTCGACGAAGAGAGCTTTAAAGAAGAGGTTTTCATTCCAAGTGTACAACACCTCACAACTCTCAAAGTAAAGAAGAAGATGATGGTTCTTGAATACTCTCTTTTGGTGAACATTCTTTACAAGTGCATTGACACCAGAATCACAACACTAGACGAGATCAATGCACAAAGAGCAATTCCACTAGCTGCAATCATCTCAGGGACCCCACATAACTAGACAAGGTATGTTTACAACCAGATCTTAAAGTATGAAAACAAATCTCACAAAGAAAGAAGAGAAGACAGTACCCTGCCCTCTGTGGGATACAGATTTCTGATCGGAGAACTCCTCAAGAAGAAGGGGATAGTAGGGACGACTAAGGAAGCAACAAACTGGAGAAAATTCCTCTACCAAACCGCAAAGACAGGGGCCCCAGAAATTCAAAAGGAAGATGATACCTTCCTCTCCAATGAGCCTTTCAAAATCTCCTTTAAAATCAAGACAAAACGGCTAAGAGGCTCACATCAGGATGCAAAGAGGTCCAATCAAAGAGAACTAGAACTGTCACAAGAAATCTACAAAAAGAAATTGAAGCAGCAGCAAGTGAAGAGGCAGTTGTCTCTCCTCTCTTAGCCATACAAGAAAAAGAAGGATCCCACTCATGCAACCAGGAGGCCAATCAACAGTCGCTCTCTGAAGGTACCAATAGCTCAGCCATTCCCCTTTCAGTTCTCATTCCCAGACTACAGCAACAAATAGAGCAACCAACTCAAACCCATGAGCAGGCGGCTCAATTAGAGCAGCAGGTGGCTCATCAAGATGAGCAACAGGCGCCTCCATCTCTAGCAGTCAGCTCACCCAAATTAACTTCTCTAGAGCAACTGGATGCAGACTTTGCCAGAGTCAAAGACTGGAGAAAATGGAAGCTATCTTGAATCCTGGAGCAAGCAGAAACCCTATCCACCTTCATTGAAGAAGAAGAAGACTTCGTAGTGGAGTGGCATGGAACTGAAGACATGGCAGACGCTACAAAGTTCCACAAAATAAATCAAGTATATGTCACAAAGAAGAAGAAGCTCACTGCCAAAGAACAAATTGAAAGCTCATGTGATGACGATGATGATGCTGACGATGATGATGCTGACAATGATCCTAAGGGGCCACCACACTCAAGAGGTAAACAAATTATCCACTCTCCCTATTCTCGTGACAAAAAACTTAGGAGAGTTCTAGAGAAATCTAGATTGGAGACACATGGAGGTGGAGAAACCTCCAAAGCAATGGAAGAAGAAGCAAATGAAGAGACTCCAGGGCAGCCAACTGCCAACTTCCAACAGGTAGCTCAAATTCCTGTCCTCAACATGGAATTCCAACAAGAAGAAGTCAACGAAGAAACTCCTGAACTGCAGCCCACCACATCAATTGACCTCAAAGAGAAAATGATCACAGATAATGCAGAGGACACTCCTACCATGGCAGAGGTCTTGATCCAGGAAAGAAGAGCCACCACCAAGTTCACAAGCAACACTGAGGTTAGGCTCCACAAAAGGCTGATTAAGATGAAGAAGCATTTTGACAAACTCCTAGAGACGCGGTTTGCAGAAGTCCATTGCCACATCAAGAGCAACCTGATGATTCAACAGGTCTTCAATTCTGAACAAAAGGCACAACTAAATATTCAACTCTCCCAGCAGCCTTCTCAGATTGAAGCCATACACAAGGAGCTTGCAGACCTACGCGCACATGATAGACAGCCGGAAAACAGATACTGGCTTCTCTTAGGCAACTGCGGGAGCAAGAGCTAGCAGTTGCCTCCCAACCAGCAGCAGAGTCCTCTGCCCAGGTACCCTCTCTTCCTTCTTTACCACCTAATCTTGAATAGGCTCTTTTAAAAATACAGGAGCATGAAGAGTACCTGAACAAGCTCAAACATGAGGAGTTCCCTGCCATGCTCAAACTATCTCAGAAGTTTCTCATAGAGCAGCAGGCTCACGCTCAAGCATATGAGCAATTAACCAAGGACATTGCTCAGAACTTCCAAGTTATCCAAAAGGCAACTCAAGAAACCTTTTGGAAACAAGTCAGTGATTTCCAGAAACTAGGTCAAGACTTACAAACAACAAAGCAAAAGCTTCAAAACCTGGAAACAGATGTCAAGGACGAGGTAAAGACATATCTTATAGACATCAACAACTACATTAAAGCACTCTTCATAGAGGTCTATGGTCTCAACCCTACAAGAAGAAGAACTGAAGACATTGATGATGAAATTGAAGAACTCTTTGAAGAAAGCTACATCCCTAATGATGCCAAAAAGGGGGAAAGTACTCCAGCAGGCCCCTCCTCCTCAAGGCCAGCAGTCCCCTCCTCCTCAAGGTCAGCAGCAACAAAGAAGGCAGCTGAAACAAGACGAAACAACAAGCTGTATCAAGAAGAACAGCAAATCAGAGGAAGGAAAGCAGAAGAAGCCAAGAAGAAACTAGAAGAAGTCAACAAGAGTAGACTTGAGGATAAGTCCGAAAGTGGCTAAAAACTATTGTACTTTTAACTTTTAGAACAATGTATAATTCTCATAGATATTCAATAAAAATATTTGGTTCCTGCGTAGTATAGTTTTGGCATCATCAAAAAGGGGGAAATTGTTAGTACCCAATTTTGATAAGATTTTGATGATGCCACTATACTTTTCTCTTGTACATTGTGTCTCATTTACATAAAGTATCCGTGTTCGAAATTAATCATAAAGTGACAAATCAATGTACAATTTTTCTGACTAGTAAATTATACTGGAAATTAAAATGCAATAAGGTAATTTGTAATTTACCTTAATAGGATATTTAAATCCTACCGGTATAAATTTATTCAAACACAAAAATTAAAGTGTCACAGAAATAAGGTCACGTAGGTACCAAAAATCATATACATTGCATGTGTATGATTGAATATAAAATTTGACATGCAGTTAATGCTAAAATCGTACAAGGGACCCGGAGCATGGGACACACACAATAAAAATCGTCAGAATGATCCTAAAAGGATGTTTCAACGGCTCATCAGTGAAGACAGGTGAAATTCCCAATATTTGCTCCAGCGCATGAAGACAAAAGTACAGAACCTTCAACGTCAAAGATTAAACTCACCCTAACCAATGGATGAGATTAATCAACCAAAAAAACCTATAAATATAGGTCGAAACGAGAGTGTCTAACATAGCTTTGAGCATCCAAAGTAGAGAAAAACTCCCACTAAACATTTAAGAGATATATAGCAAAAGAGAAAGTGTCGGTTTAACTCTACTCTCTGCTTTGACTCATGCTTCACTAAACTTCCAAGTTACAAATCATCATTGCTATATTCTGGAAGTTTAGTTCCTTGTTGGATATTAGAAATTTCTTGAAACAAATCACAAAATATATTATTGTAAACACTCAGGAAAACAGTTGTTATAATCCTAGTGTGGATAGATAGATAGAGTACCTTTTGATTCACACTGGATCAATTGAGAAAATTCTAAAGCACTCAGTAACTTGGAGTGGTGTGTACTCCTTGTGAAACACCTTTTAATATAGGCCATTTCAGTGGTAAAGGCTAGATTGGGCATTAAGTGTATTGGGCTTAATACTTTAGTGAAAATCCATCTGAAAGAGGGTGAGACTGGACGTAGGAGGATTACACCACCTCTGAACGAGGATATACTGTGTGTTGATTTACTTTCAGTCAACAAAGCACACACCCAACATTTCTCATTAAAAAAAGTAGTCTGCCAGCAGTATCCTCAACAGTAGCCTCATCTGACGCCACTGCTCAGCCTATTGCTTAATTACACACTTTCGTTGAGACATCTTTACATTGTAGTAGTCTTACAAAATCACTACAAAGAAGTTTGTTCACACATATTTCTCGGATTCATAATTCAGCAGGTACCTCAGCAATTCCCTGGCAATCACCCTGAGTGCTCAGGCCACTGCTCCCATAAACTTCCACTTAAACTCAGCTGAGCACATTTCCAGAAAGCTCATATCATTCTAGACAAGATTCTGCAATCAACCCTCTCATATTCTCACCTTTTATCAAGCAGTTGCCTCAACAGTTCCCTGACAACCATCCAACTGCTCAGGCCATTGCTATCATAAACTCCCACTTTCCACTAAGCTCTATACATCTCCAAATTGCCCTCATTATCCTGAGTAAGACTCCATAATTAATTTCATCATAAGCTATATATTTCTTGAGCAGTTGCCTCAGCAGTTCCCTGTTTTTCACCCAACTGCCGAGCCAACTGCTAAGCAACCTGCTCACTATTTAAACCCAATCTTTGCCCAAAGATAGAAAGTTCATACTCATATAGAGGTTAAGACTTCCGTTGTGCATCTATAATCTCCCAAAAGATCATAGATCAACTCATCTAGTGGGGAAAAGTTTGTAAAGTTGAAAAAGCTGTAAAAGTCTATTCATTCCCCCCCTCTAGACTTTTACCTCTATCCGAGACCATCAGAAGCAGAGATCACGATACTCGATATCAGACTGCTAATACTCAACAAGATTGGTCTAATGCTCAGTAAAAGTTCATTAATTCACATTTAAAAGAAATGCGCATTGATATGAAAATCGTAAGGTTTCATCACGACATTGTCATTGAGCAACAAACCTCCGCTATTGACATGAAAATCACGGTTTTTGGTGAATGAGCATTAATGAACTTTTAATGAGCATCAGACCTATTATGTTGAGTATTAGGAATCTAGTATTCAAAATCGTGATCGCTACTTCGTAACTTCTAATTCATTTTCTTTTTGTCAAACCTCTTCTATTGAGATGAAAATCGTGGTTTCTGTCAAATGAGCAATAATGACTGTGCATTACTCTTATTCAGTTGAATATTAAAAGTCTAATATGGAGCATCTTGATACTTTTGAAACATGAATTTTTTATATGACATTTTAAAATCAGCATAATATCAATACCAAATGAACATACATAACTTACAAAGTGAGTATAAAAAAATTGTAAAAACGTCATTTGGAAATCGCTAGTGTGTTCAAATGCTCATCTATATATGTTCATTTTGTTTAAGCGTTATTCTCATTTAGTATGTGAGAGCGAAATCGTAATGGTTCGATTGATCTGCCAGGTCAATATCACCAGAATCTAGTCTATAAGAGCATTAACGTTGTCATCTATAATCTTTTCAACATGGGTATGCCATTTTAAAATGAGTACTACAACAATATAAAATGAAACTACATAGTTACGAAATGAACATCAAAAAATTCGAAAAACTCATCTAAAATCTCTAGTATGCTCAAATATTAAACGAGAATACATAATTTATGAAATGAACATTACATCAATATGTATTGATATTGTTCCTTATTTCAGAAAAACCAATTTTACTGTGATTAATTTTGAAATTATATCAATGCATATTTAATTTAAATAATATACTCATATTTATTTACAAAGTTAGAGTTGTTAATAGAAGAGTGAGAGAAGTACATGTTTTATTCAATTGCATGAAAAAAATCTTGTAGAAAATTGACATAAAAATAAAAAAGTTGCAGGAAGTCAAAATATAAAATAAGTGGAAAGAATCGAAGAAGCAAACCACCAACAAGATTGATTTGCCATTTGAAGTGTACTGGTCGCTTGCATTGCTTAGGTGGGGCGGTCATTTTGCCAGAAGTCCAAAAGCAACGGATAAACAACAGAATAAGCAAGGAATTAAAAGAATCAAAGTTGAACAAAATTACAAAAATGTTGGGTGTATAGATACACCCGGATGTATGATATAGGAACTGTCACATGATACATCCGATAACCCTTTTATGATGGATGGGTTGGATGTAAATGTAATCTTTAATGAACGAGTGTGTGGAATATGAAAAATTAACAAGTGAACATGGATATAAATCCAACCTGCTACCACGATGCCACCCCTTCTGAAAGTAATACTTCGTACTACGTACTCGGTAGCGTAGCTGCAAAGATTGATCCACTTCTATAAAATAAAAAAATGGGAAAACTGTCAAATAGATACTCAAACTTTCATAAAAAAGTCAATTAAGTCCTTCTATAGGAGACTCTGTCCGGTTGTCGCGATTTGGGGCGGTTCCCGGTGAAATTTTTTGATGAATTTTTTTGATCATCTTAATTCGAGAACACAAAATGGCGCAGTTATCTTCAAGAATTAATTTGAATGTATTCCCTATTGAATTTTTAGCTGAAATTTGGTATGAGTAAACTAGATTTGTTGAATAAGATGCTCAAAAAATTTCATAGGAAACAGCTCCAAATCTCAACAGAACCTCATATAGAAGGACTTAAATTGACCTTTTTATGAAAGTTCAAAGACCTATTTGACAGTTTTCTCTAAAAAAATCGACCACAGTGGGAGTCGAACCCACGACCTTTTGATCCGAAGTCAAACGCGCTAATCCACTGCGCTATGCGGTCTGTTTGTCTATTGTTCCGTTCATTCTCTATAAATTATCTGCATATGCCTGACTAGTAAGTACTAAAATCAAGTTGATTCTGGGGTCCATGTGTGAACTGTGCAAGTAGAATGTTGATCGGTGATGGAAGAATTTTGAACTCTACAAGTCCCAGACAACTGTACATGTGATCATTACAATTGTTCCTACTTCCTACTTGTGATCATTACAATACATGCATATATGAGAGATATTTAGAGGTGGCGATTATAGACGCTTGTATAGTTGGATTGATGATATCTTTCTAAAAAAAGTAGAATATTGATTGCAACGGTTGGGCATGATGAAGTAGCTTTTTAGTTAAGTAAAAAAGCCAAGGAGCCATATACTCTTTATGAGTCATACTCCTCTCCATTTTCTTCCCTTCATTTACTCTCTCCATTTTTTTTACTCTATCTCTCTCCTTAAAAAATAATAATTAAACATTATCTTTTGTTTCTCCATACCTCATCACTTCCACTTCTCACTTTATCTCTCTCCTAATGGAGAATTCCGGTTACCGGAGAGGAGCTAAATGCACTCTTTATGAAGTCAATATAGAGGCGTGGGCTGACTAGTCTGGGTAGAAGAGTAATTACATTAGACTTAAACATTATCGATATGAACTTTTATCATTTTTAGTCACTTGACTAATGTGTCTGACACTTTTGGTACTCGACTTTGATTGTTTTCACTTTCGACTATTGTGTGAAAGATATGTATGGTATACGTTTTTGAAAATTTTCATATTTAGTCATTCAACTTTTATAAAAATGACAATTTTGGTGTTTCAACTATTATAATAGTCGCATTTGTAGTCCCCCACTTATTATATAGAAATCATAGTGGAAGGACTAAAAATGTTAATTTGATAATACTCAAGAGATTAAATGTGAGAAACTTTGAACTCAAGGACTACAGTGTCTCTCACACGATAGTCGAGGACAGAAAATGAAAAAATGAAAGTTAAGTACGGAAACTATCACTGATACAATAGTCAAAGGATCGAAAATGACAACAACTCTTATGTGAGTGGAGTAAATATGGAAAAATGAAAAAAAAAATATGAAAATGAAAACAAGAGTAAGTTACCCTAGAATTCAGCCCACTATAGCCCTTACTAAATCCCTGTATATCATCATGTCATCATGTCAATTTTTTAAAGAGATACATGAGTCATATGTATCATTTTAAAAGCACTTGTCAATTTGTCATCATATAATCACTTGTAAATTTAAGGAGCGATGTATATTATTAATGGAGTTTTCACGGAAAAAATATGAGTAATTATGTTTTCAGACAAAAATATAACTACTCACTGTATATGAGTAACTAAACAAGAGTCGGGATGACGTATTTCATAGTGATGAGTCACTAAAACATGATGAATCACTATAAACTAGTCACTAATTTATCATTTTTGAAAAAATTATAAAATAAATCATATTTTTATCTTTTTAATTTAAATTTGTAATATCCATGGAAAAAGACATCTTTTATTAATCCAAGACTCTACTAAAAGCAACAATTTGTCACCCAATAGGAGTTTGTCGTCAAATTTGTCATTGGTTTGTAAAATTTGTGACCATTCATGTCTCACAGAACCTGAAATAAGGCTGGGCCTCTGGTGCGCACGGGAAAAAGGTCTACTATCATTGGGCCGACTGAGTCACCGTGATTAACATCCTCCCAAAAATCCTGTCGGGTGGGAGTATGGGGGCTTCTGGGGTGGGAGATTCCACCTTTTGGACCATGTGACCATTCATGTCAATCAGATCTTATCACCAAATCCCATGTCCAATTCTCCAAAAAAAGGATGACATCTCATCCCTGAGGGTCCCCAACCCCGACCGGATGGTATGTTGGGAGCAGGGGTGGACCGTAGTAGAGACCCAGGGGGCTCCCGCCCCCCCCCCCCCAACAAAATTTTTTAGGGTATATATATATATATTTATATATATATGAAAAATAATTTTCGCCCCTTCAAAAAATAATTTTTGCCCCCAAAAAATATTTTGAACCCCCCAAGATGGATTTCTTGGGCCCGCCCCTGGTTGGGAGAATGTAAGTTGGACTATAATCACAATCTAACAGATGGAGAGTGAGGTTCTGTCCCCGGTACTTGCATAGGTCCTATGCATTTTTAGCATAGTAACCTCTCATCGCAATTGCCGGGATTCGAACCCGAGACCTAACCCTTGTGACACTCCCATGTCCAATTCTCCATTTTCTATATGACGGAGTATTCGAAAAAATTTAGCCTTGAATTTCAAGATTAGACCGGTGATCTGCTTAGATCCTGAGGAATGTAGTATTTGCAAATATCCTAAGGAATCATTAAATTAGTTTTCTTTAGAAAAACGGCTCATATTAATATATCAACAACACCACAAATAACATCCAGCACGGAGAAAACAGACAAACTATAAAGACTAGAAACTTTAGCTCCACCATTCGCCCTTAGACCAAAGAAACAGTCACCTCAAAAGAAGCTATCCGATTCGTTAATCTCCACTTGAGCAATGGTAAGCCAATTATGATCAATCCAATTCCTTGTCACTTATCCTCTCCTGACTCAGACTCAAAACAACAACTAAAATGAAAGACAAATCACCCTGGGTAAAACATACCCAGCAGAGAAACCACCTGTCATCCCTACCAGCATAGTAAACTAAAATAACAACAAAAAGTTATTAAAAACATTATTAAACAAGCAGCAACTAGGCGAGCCTAGAAATCTAGGCTCGCCTCCTTCAAGTTTTTTGCTCCATCAAGCACAATTGCACTTGCATCGTGTTCATGCTCATGAAATTCCAGCACTTGTCTCCTCTTCAGCTCCCAACCCGATTAGCAATACCCATCTTTGGACTCTTAAAAGCTTCTCATTGCACCAAAGTTATTGCTAAGTTTTTCTCATGAGAACTCCCCATCATGTCTTCCACAGACCTCTCCCTCCTACCTGCCCCTGTGTGCCTGATTGGACCAACCACTTATTTCCTTCCATGCCTATACCTCTGACACTCATTGCCTGCAACCATGGACCGTAAGGTTTAACCAAATCGCAAGCTCCCTTACTATACTCCAAGTTTAGAACTCCGTACCAATATGTCTTTGGTTCCCACAAATTCGTTAGAGAATTTCATATATACTGCCTAGTTTGGCTCTCACAAATTCGTGTCTCATTATATTCCTCCTTTTAATTTCTTTTTAAAATTTTATGCCACTTATTATAGTCCCTCTATTATTATCACTCACATTTTCTATTTGACTTTTAAATTTTCTATTTTTAGTCCATCAACTATTTTGTGGGATACACTCATACACTTTTAGTCTTCGATTTCAAAATTTTCCATTCTTAGTCACCTGAATATTGTCAAAAACACTTTTAATTTTTCTACTATGATTTTGAAAAAAATAAGTGGAGGACTAACAATGTCACTAGCTATTTGAAATAACAGTATTATAGCGCTGTGATGAAAGAACCCTAGCGAGGTTATCAATGTGAAATAATGGGAAATGATACCCTAAGAGGAGTCTTGGCGGTTACATTTATAATATAAGAGAATTACCTAAAATAATTATTCCTAATTTAATATTAGGCTATTACACCCCCTCAAATTGTGCGGAAGATACAACGCACATGTTGTCTTTTAAAAAATGAAATTGCTGACTAGAAAGATTCTTAGTAAATATATCCGCCATCTGAAGACTAGTAGGCACATATTTGACAATCAGGTCTCCACGAGTCACACGCTCACGCACAAAGTGGTAATCAATCTGGATATGCTTGCCCCGAGTATGTTGAACTGGATTTGTTGTCAAGTAAGAATCAAATATATTGTCACAGAAGTGATGAAACAGATGTCGTCACAACAAACCCAAGCTCAGACAGAATAGATCAAATATGCAATGTGTCCTGAATAGTGTAAGCAATTCCATGATACTCCGCTTCTGCAGAGGATTTGAAGACAGTATGTTGCTTCTTGGACTTCCAAGACACGAGATTGGGCCCCAGGAAAACAACAAAGCTAGTGGTCAAATGAGAATTATCTGAACAACCAGCCCAATCAGCATGTGAGTATGCAACAATGCATGTGGCCTTAGGCATGAGTTTAAGCCACATATCATGATCTAGGGTACTCTGCAAGTATTTGAAAATTCTCTTGACCGCAAGAAGGTTAGTGGTACGAGAAGCATGCATAAATTGAGAAATTAAATTCACTGCATAAGTAATACCAGGTCTTGTCAAAGTTAAATACTGTAATGCATCTACCATACTGCAATACTCAATGGAATCTGCAAGGAGCTCGCCATCAGTGAGAGACAAAGTAGTACGAGACGCAAGAGGACTGCAAACATATTTTAGAATATGCAAATAAATGAAAACAATAAAAAAGATCAGACATATTTATGACGAGAGAAGAACATACCTTTATTATTTTGACTGGTCTGAATGCCAAGAAAATAATGAAGATCACCTAAGTCTTTCATTGCACAGTGACGAGCAATAAGTTGAATAAACTCAATGATAGCGAAAGAAGAATTACCAATGGTAATA
Organism: Cuscuta europaea; assembly: GCA_945859875.1. NCBI lineage: Eukaryota > Viridiplantae > Streptophyta > Magnoliopsida > Solanales > Convolvulaceae > Cuscuta > Cuscuta europaea. The sequence goes on from CAMAPE010000009.1 coordinate 23,622,071, forward strand.
ATGTCATCCACATATAAGAATAAATAAATAACAGAAAGAATTGTCCTGGCAGTAAATAAATAGACAATTATCAGACTTACTACACACAAAAATTATGAGTAAAAAAAACTATTAAATCTGTGAAACCATGCCTGCGGGGTCTGTTTAAGCCCATAAATAGCCTTGTGCAAATGACATAACTGATGAGGGAACAAAGGATGAATAAAATTTTGTGGCTGACGCATATAAACCTCTTCGATGAGATGACCATGAAGAAACGCATTTTTAACATACTTTGTACTCGGCCCAGTAGTGGCCCAATTGTAAATGGGCCTCCCAAGCCCAAGACTTGGGAGCCCAGCCCACATTTCCTCTATAAATACTCCTTTTGGGAGTAGTTGTAAGGGTTGAGAAATCATTTGTTACATCATATATTGCACTTCTCTCTCTAGGTCTCACTTCTCTCTAGAATATATACTCTATCAGCTACTTTTATGAAGGTTGAATGACTAAATATGAAAATTTTCAAAGACGGACATAAAAAAAGTCTTAAGTACAATATTGAAATGACTAAAACTGAAAAAACTCAAATTCGAGTACCAAAAATGTTATCAACGTAACAGTTGGAGGACTAAGGGGGTGTTTGGATTTGATTCTTAAAACTGCTTCTGCTCCTTCAGGGAGCAGAATCAGAAGTTGAAGTGTTTGGGTAAAAGTGCAGAAGTGATTCTGGTGCTCTAATTTACTCATAGAATCAGTTTTTTTAGAAGCTGGAGTTTTTTAAAAACTGATCCTGCTTCTGCTTTAAAAAAGAAGTAGAATCAGAATAACTTCCAAACATTCCCTGAGAATAGAAAAAACTTTTGTTTTGGGAGTACCAAACGTGGCGTTAACATCGATGTGGATCAGAAGTGCTTGAAAAGGAAACAGGCTGAATTACCTCCCTGACCTGCCGATCAAATGGAAACCATGTTTGGTTGTCTATCATAAATTTGTGCTATAGACTTCCATCCACCACCCATCTCCATTCTTAATGGCGCCGAACTCCAAAATAGTTCAAGCTTGTGATTTCCAGTTATACTTAACGTACATTATTTTAATCCAATCATCCTTGCCCCACTACCTTTACAGCCCAGGAATTGAAGGACATTTGCTCACCAGTACTTTTATGTTCATATTCGGCCTCCAAGTCAGGTTTGCCGAAACAAAAGAAGCTTCAAAAAAGATGTGACATTTAATTTCAAATTTTGGTCAGAGCTATGTCAATTGAGATGATTTCTTATGTTTTGTTTTTGGTAATTCGTATTTTGAGTTAGGATTTCATAAAAAGTAGACAAGAATTTTGTACGTTTCTTTGGAATCTTAATTTGATTTAGAGAATATTTCCCGAAATAGAATTAAAAAAGTTTTAAAATTTCAAAATGGGACTGTCATGTTCTTATTCCTAAAATAGAGCTAATTACTGCCATGTTTTGGCAGTACCAAACTTCAAACATGGCAGTATTTAATAAACTTGGCAGTAATTACTCATATTTTGGGAATAAAAAATAGAAGTTGCCCTAAATAGGGGTAAAAACGCTTTGAAATTCCAAAATAGGAGTATTATATTTTTTATTTCTTGAATAGGAGTAATCTGCAAAGTTTGGGAAAAAATGCCATGTTTAAAAGCGTAGTAATGCCAAACTTGGCAAAAATTTACTCCTATTTAGGAATAAAAACATGATAGTCCTATTTTGGAATCTCAAAACTTTTTTACTTCTATTTAGGGAATTTACTCAATAAAAAACATGACAATTCTATTTTTGAATTTTCAAACCGTTTTATTCCTATTTCGGGAACTTTCCATTTGATTTATCGTACTCCCTCCGTCCCGGTCATTTCTTCTAATTTTCCTTTTTGGGCAATCCCAATTAATTCTTCCAACTTCCACTTTTGGAAAAAATATGTGGTTCACGTTCATTCACCTTTTTCTTACACAACTACAACCATACATTTTCACTTTATTCCCACTACCTAAATTTGCGATACCGGTCAAAATTGGAAGAAATGACCGGGACGGAGAGAGTATTAAGATTATACTCCGTATTAATAAGTGGCACTAGCTTTGAAATGTTTGAATCCCTTGCATTTTCCCCAACTAATCTCAACATTATATTTAAATGTTAATCAAATATACTGTTTACCGTATTAAAGATGGTATGGCTAAAAAAAGATAATACGGCTCAAAATAAAATATACTAGTACTATTTACCATCCAATAAAATCACACTATTGAAGCATTTAATGAACTCAAGTAATTAATACGGAGTATGAACATCAATTATGTTTGGAAAGTTCCTGAAATATGACTAAAACAGTTTGAAAATATCAAAATAAGATTGTCATGTGTTTTATTCCCAAAATAGGAATAATTAGTCAAATTTAGAAAATACTGCAATGTTTGAAGTTTGGTACTGCCAACACAAGGCAGTAATTAGTCCTATTTGTGGGAATAAAAACACGGAAGTCCTATTTTGGAATTTTCAAATATTTTAAGTCCTATTTCGGGTAATATTCTCTAATATATATATATATATATATATATATATATATATATATATATATATATATATATATATATATATATATATATATATATATGGCAGTTTGTATCAGGCTTCTCGTCAGGCCGAAATCATTTGAGAACCTTCTCGGTCGAATTTTTGGATGAAATTTTATAAGCATGTTCATCATCAAATCCAGCTTATCCATAAAATTGGAACAATATAGAGAAGATTAGCGTGACCCCTGCGCAAGGATGACACACACAAATCGAGGAAAAAAAACTAGCTTATCCATACCAAATTTAAGCTAAAAATTCAATCTGGAAGGCAGTAAAATAAATTCTTTACAAAACCTATGCTTTATATATAAAAAACAGCTCAGTTTTCTTCAACAATTTATTTTTCTGTCTTCCCGATTGAAGTTTTATCTCAAACAACTTCATCAAAAAAATTCACCCGGAAGAGCCTCTGATGGCCTCGGCCGGACGGCAAATCATGTCAGGCCGGCCTGACAGGATCACTACTCTCTCTCTCTCAGAAATTTTACTATGGCTAACAAAAGCTAGTATGGCTCAAAATCAGATATACTATTTACCATCGAATAAAATCACATTATTGAAGCATTTAATGCATTTAATGAACTCTTATAATTAATATGAACATCAATTATGTTTAAAACTTAGCGGAACAATATAATTGATGGAGTATATGGCCCGGGAACCCCTAGCCCACAGACTCCTACTACTCCAGCAAAGGCCCAACAGGCCCAAAAGGCCCAACAGGCCCAAATCACATCGCCCAGAGTACCAAGCAGTCCGCACAACGCACAGGGATGCCTTCGCCCCCCTGGCCGAAGGCTCCAAATTCTCACAGAGCGGGTTTCTCAAGCAAACTAAGAAACTGGGAGAAAACGGCGAAAACAGTAGCCCTCGGCACTGTCAGCCCTCGGCACCAGGGTGCCATCGGGTGGAAGAGCCCTCGGCTACTGCTCTATAGCCGAAGGCATCTCACTCGACAAGATATCCGCCTCACATGCGTACAGATCAACGTACCCCGCACAGACGTCCCATCCAACAGCCGCATTAAATGCGGCCACATGCGGCTGCCAGCGCCAACCAGTTGAGGTGACCCCTCGGCCAATGAGCACTTGACACGTGTCCCTGCCCGGCATTTATTGCTACTATAAATAGCACCCCATTTCCCCATTTGTAACCACGCTGAATACGTATCGAATATACACTCTCTCTACTTTCATTTACTTGCTCTGACTTCTCTCTAAGTTATTCCCCGTAATAACCCTTCGGATATATACCCCCGGGTAGACTATCCATCATTTGGTGCTCTCGTTGAGAGGTTGAACAATCGAGTAAGAACCCCCCCCCCCCCCCCCCCCGACCAAACACAAAACACTAGCCCTCTATCAAAATGGTGAGGACAACGCGTGCCAACTCAAAGAACGTAGAAGACAAGAACCTGCCCCTCGGCGACGTCAACGCCCCCGAAGCCTCTCACAGGGCTCCCGAGGGCGGTGTCCTCGCTGGGCTGGAACAGGCGGCTGTCGACCTACGCCTTCAGATCCAACAAAACGCCCCCGATGCCCGCCTCGGCATCGAGGCCAAGAAGAAAAACCGGAGCGATGACCAAGTCAGCCCTCCGGTTCTCACCATCGACGTACAATCGGCGCTCTCCGCCTTCATCCAAACGCTCACCCAGAACCCGAGTGCCTTCGGCACCCTGGCTCCAGCTCACCCTCAAATCGGGGAAAATATCATACTTACCCCAAGGGTATTGGCGGCCCGGATCCCGGAGAAATACCGAGGGCAACACATACAGCCCTACAGCGGGAAAACAGACCCCCAGGAACATTACAGCAAGTACCAGAACAGCATGATGATGGTGGGGGCGTCAGACGAATATTTGTGTCGTTGGTTCCTCTCCACCTTAGAGGGACCAGCATACGAATGGTTCAACAGGCTGCCCGAGGGCTGCATTGATTCGTGGCAAGAACTCGCCCAACGATTCTTGACACAATTCGCCGGGAGGCGTTGCACAAGGAAGCACTTCTCCCACCTCCTAACAATACGCCAGAAGAAGGATGAGACCCTTCGGGATTTCCTAGAGCGCTGGAGGATGGAGGCCGACAAGGTCGACGGTGCTGATGACGGGACCCTCCTGGCCCTCCTACAAACCGTCCTCCGCACCGGCAACTTTTCAAGGAGCCTCATCATTGAACCCCCCCGCGACTACATAAGGGCCTTGCAGCGGGGGGACCGGTATGCTGAGGCTGAGGAGGTGGAGAAGTATCACCAACACCCGGACCAGCAGCCCCCGAGGGCTGACAACAAGCATAACCGAGGGCCGGGCGCTCCTCCAAATCGCCCCAAGACTTCGGGACCCTCCGAGGACCGCCCTCGGCAAGGCCAAGCCAAGCCCGGGGGAGGTTATAGGAGCAACCCTAAGACTTGGGCCCAGCCCATTCTCCTGGACCGCCCTCGGACACCATTGACGCACCCCGTCAGCATCATCCTCGATTTTGCCGAGGAGAGGGGCCTCGTTGAGCGCGACTCTCGCGCACCCCCGGAGGTACACGCTATCAACCCTCAGTTCCCCTACTGTCGCTTCCATCGGCACCAGGGGCACAGGACCGATGACTGCCATCAGCTGAAGACGGCCATCGAGAGATTAATACAGGCAGGGCACCTGTCCCAGTTTGTCCAGAGCCCTCGGCAGGAGGGACCTTCTCATCAGGGACCTCCCCGAGGGCACCATACGAAGGTAAATGCCTGGGTGAATCCAAACACCATCCCCCTCGGCAAGAAGAGGGAGATCGGAAACTTGGAAGAAGAGGAGGAGGAATACCCCCACTACCAGGAGAAGAAATGCCACATCCTCATGATCACCGGTGGCAACACAGGGGGTGATTTCACCAGCCAGCGAAAGAAGTGGGCTCAATCGCTTTACGTAGGGGAAGTCACTCATATGCCCCCGGTAAAGCGATTGAGGGAGGAACCCATCACCTTCACCAACGCAGATCTCCCTCCTACTTCTTCTCCTCACAGGGATGCCTTGGTAATTCGGATGGAGATCAACGACACCATCATTCACCGAACTTACGTTGACACGGGCAGCTCCGTCAATGTAATGTACCTCAGCACCTTCAGAGAGCTGCATCTGGAGAGGGGGTCCCTTCGGCCCATCAAGACCCCTCTTGCCGGCTTCACCGGCGACACTATTGATTCCGAGGGGGTAATAACCCTCCCGGTGATCTTCGGCGACGGGCTCCATAGAGCCCAGCTCGAGGTGGAGTTCGTCGTCGTCAACATTGATTGCGCCCACAACATCATCCTCGGCCGGCCAGCCCTCGAGGACCTCGAAGCCATCATCTCCATGAGGCATCTCTGCCTCAAGTTTCCCGCCGAGGGGGGCATTGGCTACTCCCGGGGGAATCAAAAAATTGCCCGCGCCTGCTATCTTCAGGTCACTAAGAAGGTAAGCAAGACGGAATTCCGTGTTGACACCATCACCGAAGCCGTCGACCAAGAGGAAAGAAGGCCGAGGGCTGAACCGGCCGAGGACGTAGAAGACTTTGCGCTCGATCCGGCCCAGCCGGATAGAGTCGTGAAGATTGGAGCCCAGCTCCCTGAAGATTTGAAGACCGGTATCACCGACGCCCTCCGTGCCTACTCCACTGTCTTTGCATGGGGGCCGGAGGACATGCCGGGAATTAGCCGAAGGGTCATCACCCACCGCCTCTCGGTGGACCCCTCGGCAAAAGCAGTGCAACAACGAAGAAGACCCCTCTCCGCCGAGAGAAGGGAATTTGTGAAAAAGGAGGTCGCCATGCTCCTCTCCATTAAGCACATCAAGGAGGTGAAATATCCCTCATGGCTAGCAAATGTAGTCCTCGCCCAGAAGCCCCCTACCTTCCGCATGTGCGTGGACTACACCGATCTCAACAAAGCATGCCCTATGGATCCATTCCCTCTACCAAACATTGATCAATTGGTGGATGAGACCGCGGGATGTGAGATCATGTCCTTCCTCGATGCCTTCCGAGGATACCATCAAATTTTCATGCACGAGGAGGACGCCGAAAAAACTGCCTTCATGACTCCCGAGGGCATCTTCTGCTACCTAGTGATGGCCTTCGGCCTAAAGAACTCGGGGGCCACTTACACCCGGATGGTGGCCCGGGTCTTTCAAGCCATCCTGGGACGCACCATGGAGGCCTACGTCGACGACATGATCGTCAAAAGTAGACAATCTTCCAGCCATGCTGACGACCTCCGGGAAATCTTCGCCATCATGCAAAAATTCAACCTTCGGCTAAACCCGAAGAAGTGCACCTTCGGCGTCCAAGGGGGCAAATTCTTAGGCTACATGGGGAGCCGGAGGGGCATTGAGGCCAACCCCGAGAAGATCCTGCCATCATCAATATGGAGCCCCCACGCAACGTGAAGGAAATCCAACGGTTGACGGGCCGCCTGGCAGCCCTCAACCGCTTTCTATCTAAATCGGCGGAGAAATCGCTACCCTTCTTTCAGATCATGAGGAAGACGGCTGGCTTTCTATGGACTGCAGAATGCCAGGGGGCTTTCGACGAGCTCAAAAGATATCTATCTTGACCTCCTGTGCTCTCCAAACCCAAGGTAGGGGAGACCCTCTACCTCTACCTTGGGGTTAGCCCGGCGGCCATCAGCTCTGTGCTCATCCGGGAGGAAGACGGCATCCAACATGCCATCTTCTATGTTAGCAAGACCCTAAGGGAGGCCGAGCTCAGGTGCTCCCCTGTGGAAAAAACGGTGTTAGCCATCGTTTGGACTGTCAAGAAGTTGGGCCACTACTTTCAGGCTCACCCGGTTCAGGTCCTCACCCATCAACCCCTCGGTGCCCTCATGAGGAGCCCCACCAGCTCCTCCCGCATGGTGAAATGGGCTATCTTCTTGAGCCAGTACAACATTGACATCCGTCCAAGGCCTGCCATCAAGGGCCAAGCCCTGGCGGACTTTGTGACGGAGTGTACCGCAAGAGCAGCCACGGACGGGGAGCCCTCGGCCACCTCGGACGACTGGTGGACCCTCTACACTGACGGCTCCTCCGCGACCAAAGCATGCGGGGGAGGGGTAGTCCTCATTACTCCCGAGGGCTTCAGGGCCTACTATGCAATCCGCTTCTCCTTCAAAGTCTCCAACAATGAGGCCGAATATGAAGCCCTCCTATGTGGCCTTCGGCTGGCTGCCAACATGAGGGCTCGGCAGATCCACATCAAATGCGACTCCAAGTTGGTCGTTGGCCAAATCTCCGAAGAATATGAGGCCAAGGAGGGAAGAATGAAACAGTACAAGGAAGCGGCCAAGGAGTTGCTTAAGGTATTTGAGTCACACTCTCTCACTCAAATACCGAGGGCTCAGAACTTCGAGGCCGACATATTATCTAAACTCTCGGCAGACTCCCCCGAGCACATCTCCAAGATTGCCAAAATCGAGGAACTCAGCCTCTCAAGCATCCATGCAAGCCCCGTGATGAACATACAACAACGTCAGGAGAATTGGATTTCAGATATCACCGCCTTCATCTCCACAGGGCAGCTACCCGAGAATGAGGCCCGCGCTAAACTGGCAAAGCTGAGGGCTCCCAGCTACACCATCGAAGATGGAAGGCTCTACAAACGATCTTACAATGGCACGCTACTTCGGTGCCTTCATCCAGATGAAGCCGAGGTCGCAATGGAGGAAGTGCACAGTGGCACTTGCTCAGCTCACCAGGGACCCTTCTCCATGTCCCGAAGGCTCATTCTCCAGGGCTACTTCTGGCCAACCATGGCCAGGGATTGTGCTGACCTTGCCCGGAGGTGCACCGCATGTCAACATTTCCAGAAAGCCCCCGGCAGGCCAGCGGTCAACTATGCCCCCATCAGCACATCTGTCCCATTTTCTCGATGGGGGATAGACCTTGTAGGCCCTCTGCTGAGGGGTACCTCCAACAACAGATACATCATTGTGGCCGTCGACTATTTTACCAAGTGGGTGGAGGCTGAACCCCTCGCCAGCATCACAGAGGCGAAGTGCCGTCACTTCGTCCTCAAGAACATCCTCACAAGGTTTGGCGTCCCCCAGCAGATCATCTCCGACAATGGGACACAATTTGAGGCAGCCCCCTTCTGTGCCCTTCTGGAGGCATGGGGCATCAAACACACCTTCTCCTCCGTTGCCTACCCTCAAGGCAACGGGCAAGTAGAGAACGCCAACCGGACCTTGCTCGAGGGCCTCAGAAAGAAGCTGGAGGCCGAGGGCGGTGGCTGGGTAGAAGAACTTCACAACATCCTTTGGGCCTACCGCACCACCCCTCGGCGAGCTACAGGTGAAACACCCTTCTCCCTCTGCTACGGTTTTGAAGCCAAAGCTCCTACGGAAGTCACCCTTCCTACCGGAAGGGTGATCCAGTATGACCCCGAGGTCAACGACGCAACATGGCCCTCGACCTCCACCTCATTTCAGAACGCCGGGAGCAGGCCTTCATCCGGGCAGAAAACTACCGAAGGCAAGTTAAAAGCTACATCGACACCAAAGTTCGAACCCGAGAATTTCAAGTGGGGGACTATGTCCTCCGGAGGAGGGAAGCCAGCCAACCAACCGAGGGAGGAAAAATGGCACCAAAATTCGAAGGCCCCTACATCATAGCAGCCATCATCAAACCCGGGACTTACAAGCTCAAACGCCCCAATGGGAAAGAAGTCCCTAGGCACTGGAATGTACACCATTTAGTTAAATTTTATCAATAATGTAAGAGCGGCCAAGCCCTCATAACTAGTGAATGTACTATCCTATGGCCCAAGGCCTCCAATTTCGAAGAATGAAGATACATTCAAGACATCAAGCCCTCATACTGACTACAGGCCCCATGCCTCACCACGAGAAGAACCCCCTCCGGCACCAAGTGCCGAGGGCGGACACCATCAACACCTACAACAAACAGTGAAAATGCCACGTGTTTTCAGTCAAGACCCCTCGGTACCAAGTACCGAGGGAAGGAACTCCTATCACCAACAACAAGGAACACCATGTGTTTCATTTCCCTTCGGCACCCAGTGCCGAGGGTACATCCCCACCTTCAACATCAAAAAAGAAAAGATGAGAACACCAAGTGTTCCTACAGAAGACCCTTCGGCATCCAGTGCCGAGGGTACACCTCCATCATCAAACATCGAAATGAAGGGAAAACACCAAGATGTTCCAAAGAAGACCCCTCGGCACCCAGTGCCAGGGATATGCTCTCCTCTCAACTTCCAAACATCTGTTGGGAAACACCAAGTGTTTCATTTGAAGACCCTTCGGTACCAAGTACCGAGGGTAGACGCCTACATCAACTACAACAAAAGAGAACACCAAGTGTTCCTGCAGAAGACCCCTCGGTACCAAGTACCGGGGGCTACACATCGAAACTAACACCAAGTGTTGTTTCTAAAAGCCGTACCCCACGAGGACGCATATACCGAAGGCGCCACCATCGGTGCCGGCGGCACGTAGTGCCCCCGTCCATTTGCAACTAGTGTGCAAATGAAAACCCTTTCTTGAGACGTTTTCCGCGTCACTACCCCCAGGGTATGACAGGCATGAGAAATGCCCAGGATTCGACTTTCAAAAACGGAACGCTATTCGCGTCACTACCCCCAGGGTATGACAGGTATGAGAAATGCCCATGATTCGACTTCCAAACCGAAACGCTCCCCGCGCCACCACCCCAAGGGTGTGGCAGGCCACGGACTATGTCTGGCGCCGAGGGGACGACTTTCAAAAATGAGGCGCTTTCCGCGCCATCCCCCAAGGGGAGGCAGGTTACGGACCACCATATCTTGTGCCCAGGAAACGTCCCTTGATCCCCTCGGAACTCGGAAGGTTAACCCGAGGGAGGAGAGCCATTGGTGTATTCTGATGGTCTCCTAATAGGCCCAACCTTACCAAGAAACCAAGTTTCTTGATGCCTTCCCTTCACCACCAACCAAAAAAAAAAAAAAAGAGGGGGTGAATTGAAGGCGAGAAATCAAAGAGTACACTCCAACAGATCACAACAAGCCGAGGGCTCCCCACGGGAACACCTCCGGTAACTGAAGGCTCCTATTTCCCGAAGGATACTACTCAAACAAATATCATCAGGAAACGGCTAAGTCCACTACCTGGTCACCTCCGGTCACAAAAACACCGAAGGCTTCAACGATACAAAGGGACTGGACTATCCAAGGTCCACTAAACGGTACTTCAAACAAACGCCGAAGGCATCTGTTATGCACAAATACCGAGGGCCCTTTCCCCATGAAAAGGGTCAAATCCTACAACTTTTAAAGTGTATGCCGAGGGCACACACTCCTCATTCGGCCTCAGTAGAAGATTTAGACACCGTGGGCTGTTTCTTGGAACGCCATGAAATCAAATTGGAGCCCAGAAATACCGCATAGCCTGTAGTAGATCGCGAGCTGTCTCGACATCCTGCCCAATCCGCATCAGAATAGGCCGTAACTACAGAAATATTTTTATCAGCCCGTAACCAAAGACCATGAGTGCTCGTGCCTTGCAAATACCTGTAAATCCTCTTAACAGCCAAAAGGTGAGTAGTACGTGGAACATGCATAAACTGGGACACGAGGTGGACGACATAAGTAATATCAGGTCTAGTAATGGTGAGATACTGAAGAGCACCTACCATACTACGATACTCAGTAATGTCAGATAAAAGTTCTCCATCTGTGAGAGACAAAGTAGTGCGTGAAGGTAGGGGGTACGAACAGGCTTTACTGTATGAAGATGAAAGCGACGTAGCAGATCAGATATATATTTAGCCTGAGATATGAATAAACCTGTAGGTGTGCATTTAGCCTGAATACCCAAAAAATAATGAACCTCCCCCAAATCCTTCATCGCAAATTGATGAGAGAGTGTGGTTATAACAGATGAAACAAATGAAGCAGAAGAACCTGTAATAAGAATATCATCTACATACAAAAGAATATATACGACCTGAGACTCAGTACGATAAGTAAACATGGAGGAGTCAGACCTGCTCTGTGTAAAACCACGACTCAACAAAAAACCACTGAAGCGATGAAACCAAGCTCTTGGAGCTTGTTTCAGACCATAAAGAGCTTTACGAAGACGACACATGGTTAGGATAGGACGGATGAACAAATCCCTGAGGTTGGCGCATATACACCTCCTCCGTCAAAACACCATGCAAAAATGCATTTTTCACATCTAACTGACGAACATACCAGCCCAAAGAAATGGCTACAGATAAAACAAGACGAACCATAGTCGGTTTAACAACAGGACTAAAAGTTTCAGTAAAGTCAACACCAGCCTGTTGATTAAAACCTTGAGCAACTAAACGGGCTTTATGCCGCTCAACAGATCCATCAGAAAGATACTTACTTTGTCTTATAAATCCACTTACAACCAACCACATTTTTAGTAGGATCCCAAGGCACCAAATCCCAAGTCTTATTATTAATCAAAGCATGAAATTCATCTGCCATGGCAGCCCGCCAAATAAAGCTTTTATTTGCATGTGTAAAACATGTAGGATCATCCGGGGAAGATACATCACTTAAAGTAAAAATATTTTTAGGTTTAAAAATACCATCCTTGGCGCGAGTGCGCATTGGATGAATATTAATGGGTGGTGGAGGAAGGGAGAGAGCGGTTGTGGATGATGTTGGAGACTGAGGGCTGCGGTCACTGGATTGGGAGGGAGTTGGGGTCGTTGTGAGTGGTGTAGGAGGGATGGTGTTTTGATTGGTGAGGGTTGGGGTCAGCTAGGAGGTTTGGTCCATGGACTGCGGGGAGGTAGGTGGGGTCGACGATGTACTAGGTGTGGTGGCAGAAGGTGTATGATGTAAGGATGGCGGTGGAGTTGTGCTGCAGCGCGGTGTGGAGGGTAGAGGTAGGGTCTTGTGGACATCGGTAGCCATATACTGGTCGGAGACCGACGAGGAAAGGCAAGAAGAAGGCAAGATGGATGGGATAGAAGAAGAAGTAGGCACCAAGGAGGGATAAGGAAAAACATTTTCATGAAAAAAAACATCCCGACTGACATAGACTCGACTCGTGGAAGGAGAGAGACATATATACCCTTTATAACCCGGAGCATACCCAAGAAAGACACAGTGTGTAGAATGCGGTGAGAGCTTATTGTTGGAGGAAACAATAAAATTAGGAAAACAGGAGCAACCAAATACACGCATAAAATTATAATCAGGCAATTTATTAAAAAGTTTGTGATATGGAGAGAGGCCATGCAAAATGGGGGTAGGCAAACGATTTATAATGAATGTGGCGGTATACAGAGCATCTACCCAAAAGTGACTAGGAATAGAAGAATCAATTAATAAAGTTCTAGTCAATTCGAGTAAATGTTTGTGTTTACGTTCAGCTACCCCATTTTGAGCCGGAGTGTGGGGACAAGATTTTCTAAATAAAATGCATGAATTAAGAAAATGCGTGTTAAATAAGGAATTATCAAATTCACTTTGAAAAATTTTAATTTTTGCATTTAAAAGATTTTCAACTAGTTTTTGAAAATGAATAAAATGTGTAAAAACTTCAGATTTTCTACGCATGGGATAAACCCAGGTATATCTAGAAAAATCATCAATAAATGACACATAATATTTAAAATCAAGATTGGAAATAACTGGTGATTGCCAAACATCCGAATGAATAAGTTCCAAAGGAGCAGTAGTATCATGAATAGCATCACTAAAACGTAGTCTGTGGGACTTGCCCAACTTACACAAAACACAATCATGAGTAAAAACTGAAGAACTATTAATTAATTTATTCTGCCTAAGAGTACAAAGAACTCTATCACCACAATGTCCTAGACGCTTGTGCCAGACGGGACCAGGTACAACTCGGGCTTGGAAGGCGGTAAAAGGGTAGACATGATCTTTATTAGTGGCCTGAAGAAGAAACTCCCCCGTTTGATTGTGCTTAACAGAAAAAGAGTTTTTATCAAAAATGACTTGAGAGGCATTATCCGCACACAACTTTTGTATAGAAAGTAAATTGTATTTAATGTGTGGGACATGATAAACAGATTTAAGATGTAGCGGGTGGCCAGGATGTGATTAATTTAACGTGACCAATATTAGAAATAGGTAATTTGGTACCATTAGCAACACATACTTGATTCGGGCCAGTATAAGGGAATTTTGAAGCTAAAATACCTTCATGAGGAGTCATGTGCGCGGAAGCCCCAGAATCAGGATACCAGACCGAATTATGCGTCTCTCCAGTGGGAAGAGCCGCAAGAGCAGGAGTATTTTGAGCAGTAAAGCGGGAGCAGGTAATTGCGGAGTGACCTGGAGAGAAACACAGCTGACAGACAACAGGTGGAGCAGGAGATGGATAGGAATTCTCAGCAGAAGGAAAACCTGCACTAACATTATGAGTAACACAAGTAGGAAAGTGATTAGTAAAACCATAACCAGAACTAACATTACCAAATACCGAACCTGTGCTGCCAGAATATGGAGGTCCACGTGGAGTAGCTGGCTGCCCGTAGGGTGCCCCATACATCGGATAGCCCCCAAAAAATTGCTGATGCTGCTGATGATAGTCTCGGCCGCCGTGTCCACGACCACCCCGAGGTCGTCCCCCTCGGTTGCCGCGACCACCGTGTCCCCTAGTTGCCCCTACACCATATCCACGAGGACCAGGCCCTCGGCCTGGAGGTGTCGGAGCCGCTGCAAAAGCCTGGTGTACAGTGGAAGCATCTTGGGACGAAAGGGTAGCATTCCGTTGCTCCTGCGCTTGAAGAATGGGCCGAAGAGACTCAAGTGTAGCATTCCCAGGAAAATATGAAATGGTGTTGATAAGGGATTCATATTCACGGCCCAAACCCAATATAGCATATTCCATCAACTCACGATTAATAACAGGAGAATTAATCATAGCAAGTGCATCAGCCATCAGCTTAATTTCCAGCAAATATTGATCCATGTTCTGTGACTCTTTCTTTTTAATGTGAGACAACGAACATTTAAGTTCAACAGATCGAGCAAAACAGGCAGACATAAAACGGTTCTCAAGACGTGCCCAAATAAGATGCGAAAATTTGAGATCATACACTTCCATCAAAATATCTCTAGCAAGAGTAGCAAAAATCCACGATCGAACCGTTTGGTCTATTTTCAATCAATGAGGATAGTCCGGATCCATGGTTGTTGAGACCCGAATTGAGCCATCTACTATCCCAAGAAGGCTGTGGGATACGAGGAAAGACTTAAATTGGGTTCACCATGGTCAGTAGTCCTCAACGGCAGATAATCGGGTGGTAACAATACTAGTCACATTTGGCGTAGAGAAAGCCAATTGTGATGCCAAAATAGGTAAAGAAGCTGTATGAGGGACATTACCAGAGTTTGCCGAGATGGGCCCGTGCGACAGCGAAGCAGAGGCTGGCTGTGTGATGAAAGTCGGACCAGCATATGGGCAGGGAGAAGGGACCGACGTCAGGCGCCGAAGTCAGGATTGGCGGCGGAGGTAGGGTTCTAGTCGGCGTCCATGTGAACGGGGCTGGCATGCCAAACAAGCGAATTTGATCAATATTCTGAGAATCACCAAGCCTTTGACGGAGAGACGGAGCAAGAGGAGACCAAGGTTGCTGAGCGTCGTCCGTCATACGCAACATCCCTAGGGATGGAGTCGCACTGCTCGAACCGGAGTGAAGGGAGAAGCTCGCGCCGGACATCTGTGGAGCGACACCGGTCGAGGGCAGCACCGGAATACCGGACGTCTGAGATAGTGAGAGGCTGGAGAACTGCGGCCGCATATGCGTGGATGGCGCCGGCTGGGAGGCAACGGGACCTGGTTCGTCGGCCATGGAAGAGAGATGGAAAAAAAGAAAAAAAACTAGGGCTCTGATACCATATACGAAAGTGTAATTGTGAGAACAATGACTTGCCATATTGGGTGCCTTAGCCTTCTATTTATAATAAAACAGAGTTATAGAATATTAAAAAGTAATCCCTAAATATTACATTTTTAATTTATGCAATTCTTGCTGAAGTGATTGGATTGGTTGATTCTGCTGATCTATATAAAATCTATATTTAAAATATATTTAAAAGGTGACTCATTTACTCCTCAGCTCCTTAAAAATCGACTCTGATAGTATCGGTGTATTCTTTTCATAAAGGCCTTCTTTTATTGTGGACATTGATTAACTATACTATTTACATAAGTAGCAAAGAATGTTTTCTTTATAGATATTATCATCAGCAACAAAGATTCAAGAATTATCTTTGCTGCCGACCGCTAGCTAATCATTGCATTTGCTATCAAATGGCCACTCACCGATTTGTTTCGCAAAAAAAAAGAAATATCTACAATGTATGTACCACTTTAATTACTTTATTTTAATTGTATTAAAATAAGATTAATTAATTAGTTTGATATTTTTGGTGTTACCCTTTTTAATATATTTAGCAATCTTTAACCTTGTAAAAGATTTTCATCAGAGTTTCATTTTTATTTAAATTGATGTGCAAAAAAGGTGGCTGACAATAGGGTCCAAACAAGATACATTTAATATATTTTATGTAATGCTGATTTATTATATAATGATTGTTAGATCATTTGTGGTCGGTTACCTCTCCTATGCACTAAATCATATGATAATTGTTTGTACTTTTCCATTGTTATTGTTGTGATTGATGTATGTTGTATTATTGTTTCTCGGCTTTATTTGTTACATGCATTATTAAAGTAATTTTTTATTGTGGATGATATTTAAGTTAAATAAATTTCTAAGATGAACATTATTATTGTAGTGAGGATGTTTTTCCATTGAACTGAATTATTATTATTATTATTATTATTATTATTATTATTATAGATTTCTATAGGAGATTTCTATTTTAGTCCCGTAATTTTTGGGTTTGCCCGTTTATTTCTCGTAACTTCAGTCAGTTGTAAACTTGCCTTGAAAACTAATAAATCTGTCCAAGGGGTGTAACTATAGGAGTACCTACGTGCTGAAGTAGCTTTTTTCATACTTTGATTTAAATGGGATCTTAATAAGTACTTATTATGAAATTAATTAAATGAGTGCAATAATTTTCTGGCCTGCATATTTGTATTCACATATAATAAATGTTACTAGTAGTACATAAAATAATATATGGTCTGATAATCTTAAAGTAAGAAAAAAGATATATGCCAACGCAATCCTCTAGTTACACCCCCTTGGCGAGTTACCTACAACTTGTTCAATAACTTAAGCTATGGTGGCTATTGGCTATCAGCAAGAGAAATTAGTGCTGTATATAGATACACTCCGTACTTGAGAGTTTTAAAATAGTTTAGGGAAGGAATCGAAACCCCCACATATAATACAAAAGTCCAATTGGCGTACTACATACAACAAAGCTAGTTGTCAACCCCTTTCCCTTAGCTTATCGAACTGTTTCTTGCATCAATTATAATTATATGATATGGTTCATCTTGCAACTACTTAATATATAGTTTTTCCGTTGTATATTACTACTATATGTATGAATTTATGAATTATCACTTCAGCTACAGCAGTTTTGTTGGGATACGATTATCACTAAACAGTTGTTAACCAACATACCTAAAGTGTGGGTCGGACTGAATTTAATTGCTACAAAGATTGATGGGGAGACTTCATGCACCGATGAGGTGGTGGCAGAGTACGTCTAATTTAAGGGAAAGTTATTAAAAAAAGTTGAAACACCTCAAACATTAGTTGTATTCACATGTGCAGCTTAGGACACCCTTTCTTGATCTGTTATTATATATTTATGGGTTTGATTTATAGTTCTGGCAAAAAAGTACTTCATAGCATTATTTCACATTAACCCCCCCCCCCATTGGCTCCACTATTGATCTCTTTCCTCATGGATCCAATATCCATTTTGTTCTGCTCCCCTCCTTTCCTCTACCTTCTCTTCATTATATGGAAGTTCATGGGCCAAAAGAGGCACCGAGGGTGCTACATTTTGGACTACCAATGCTACAAGCCAACCGATGACCGGAAGCTCAGTACGAGGCTATGTGGGGAGATCATTCGGAGGAACAAGAACCTTGGTTTGCACGAGTACAAGTTCCTCTTGAAGACCATAGTTAGCTCCGGCATCGGGGAACAGACGTACGCGCCGAAGGTGGTGATCGAGGGACGCGAGGAGTGCCCGACGTTCGAAGAGGGGGTCACGGAGATGGAAGAGTTTTTCTATGATAGCATAGACAAGCTCTTGAAGAGGCAAGGCATTTGTCCCTCGGAGATCGATGTTCTTGTCGTGAACGTGTCGATGCTCGCGTGTATGCCCTCGTTGTCGACTCGGATCATCAACCACTACAAGATGAGGGAAGACATCAAGGTATACAATTTGTCCGGAATGGGGTGTAGTGCTAGTCTTTTATCCATCAATATTGTTGATAGCATTTTCAAGACTCGAGAGAATTTGTATGCGCTTGTCGTGACGTCGGAGTCTTTGACGCCGAATTGGTACACGGGGAATGATAGGTCCATGATTCTTGCTAATTGTTTGTTCAGGATAGGAGGGTGTGCCATTCTCTTGACTAACAAATTAGGGTGTGAGAAGAAATCCATGTTTAAGTTAAAGTTTTTAGTGAGAACACATACAGGTGCAAAAGATGAATCATACAATTGTTGCTTACAAAAAGAAGATGAGGAGGGGAGGGTGGGGTTTCACTTGGGCAAAAACCTCCCTAAGGCTGCAACAGGGGCTTTCATAGAGAACCTCAAAGTTGTTGCCCTCAAGGTTGTCCCTCTCAAAGAGCTCATTCGCTTTGCAATATTGTCCACTCACAGAAAACTATCACAAAGCTCCATTAAAAGAATAGTCCAGCCTAAACCCAAGCCTATGATCAACTTTAAGACTGGGGTGGACCACTTCTGTCTCCACACTGGAGGGAAGGCTGTGATTGATGGGATTGGTCAGAACCTAAACTTGAGTGAGTATGATTTGGAGCCAGCTAGAATGACACTTCACAGATTTGGGAATACATCAGCTAGCAGTATGTGGTATGTCTTGGGTTATATGGAAGCCAAGAGGAGGCTCAAGAGTGGGGATAAAGTGTTCATGATCAGCTTTGGGGCTGGTTTTAAGTGCAACAGCTGTTTGTGGGAGGTGGTGAGAGATTTGGGAGATGAAAATGTGTGGAAAGATGACATTCATAACTACCCTCCACAAATCCTAACAAACCCTTTCATGGAGAAGTATGGATGGCTCCAACATGAAGATCCAACCACGTTCGTGATTCCAGAGGACTATGTGATCCCATAATCTTTCATTCCCTCCCATATTTTTATTTATTTTTTAAATAAAACAAAAGTTAAAGAAAGTACATGATCCAAGGTTTTTCTTCAAATCTTTAAACTTATATATATTGTACTCATAATGAGCATAGTCTCATTGTTTAGATCAATTTGATTTTATTTTGGCTACATATGTAAGTAATTAAGGTATGTTGTACCCAAAACATCTGTATACTATACGTTTAAAATGATAATGGTAATAAAAAAGTGTACATTGATGATTTGATACTATGTGTAATATTCCTAATATGTTAAATATAAGTGTTGTATTGGTGGGAAGAGGCGGCTCAATGGGTAAGTTTCATGTTCGCATTAGACAAGGTAACTCCAATTGTCTCCAATGAGAGGATATTATGATTAATGCATGTAGCATGTGCAAAGACTTGGAACAGAACCTCACCAATTATATGTCAGTTTGTGATTAAAGTCCAATTTACATCCTACCAATTAATTAATGGTGTATCCAAAAAATATTCATTGGGGGTGAAGTTACGTACAATAATAACATTAAAAGTATTTACTAAAACATAAATATTATCATTGATTGGATAAAGTTTTTTAATTTAGAAATCATTAAAATAAACCTACAATATTCAACACAATTTACGAGAAAGTAATCCCCTACTTTCACAATTTACAATATTCAACACAATTTACAATTTACGAAGAATCAACGGTCACCTCTTATGAGAACTAGGTCTCAATGCAAACACGAGTGGAGCTTTGAAGATCTAAATGAAGAATTTACCGACGGCCTGAGTTTCTTTTTTGGGAAGTTTTATCGTTATTCTCTGGGTTGGGTTTTTAGCTATTAGTTTGTCTTTTCTTTTATTTCCATTTTGCATTTTATTTTACCAAAAAAAATAAACACTTTCATATGAATTAAAAAAAAAGTAATCCCCTACTTTTTCCATATGTATAGATTACATCATCCCGATCACAGTAAGGATGTTTTTACTTGGATTGTTATTTGCTGGTCTGGTCTGTTTAAGTTTGATCAAGTCTGATTTGATATGTTTAAGTCTAGTCCGGTCTGGTTTAGTCTGATCTGTTTAAATCTGGTTTAGTCTGGGACTGAAAACAATCCAAGTAAAAACATCCTCAAACATTTATAATGAATTCGAACTTGGGTCCTCACGAATGGGGTGACATCTTTTTAGTAAATACGAGTATTTCACCGTTAAGAAATACGGAGTACTCCGTATGAAATTATAGATGGAAAATAAATATTCCGTATTAGGAAAAACTCACAAATGAGCTCTCGTAGTATATAAAAACTCAATTAAGCCGCGGAACTTAAAAACGCCCAATTAAGATCATGAACTTAGAAATATGATCAAATTTATATTCTAGTAGGTTGATTCCAGATTAGCTAATCCTTTGGTTACCTGGCTTTTTTTATGGAAAATTTTATGGTGCCTTCATTAGTACGCAACTTATACCGTGCAACCAACATACCATGCGCCTGGTATGTCGGTCCTAAAACGGTTGCCGTTTTTTTCCTCCCCAAACTCTATGTAGTCCAATATTACGGAAGCAAAGTTTTTAGTAAGTTATAAAATTCTCAAATTAATTACCTATTAATGTAACCAAAATGTAATAAAAATTCAAAATATAAGTACAAGACAAAATTTTAAATTATTTAACGAAATATCGAGCCACAAATATATAAATTAAACAACACACAACCACCTTAATCAAAATGTTAATCATCATTCATAAACTAATTAAAAAGATAGCACCATAAATTCATAAGAAACTAAACTAGTACGTTACTATACATATTTGTCTATGAAAATAATTTAAAGCTTATTAAATTTCCAAGTATAAATAAAATTAAGATAATTAAATGAATATGTCACACTTCATTAAGTAAGAGTCTTTGTTTACAAAAAATATTAAAGAAAGAAAGTTTGATGCATTTGGGATAGAGAATAGAGGAATATAATTTAGGAGTTTAATTATACGGACTTGGAAATTATTTTTAGTAGAGTGAAAAGTTTCTTTAATTGGAAGTTTTTGTCTAGACACAAGAACATGAAGAGCTTTCGTGTCTTGTTAGTATATTATATTATACTAATATTAAATATAATAGAGATATTAAAATAATATTTTAAAACGGTTCGGTCTGGGTACCCGTTTTTTCAAATTTTAAGACATGTTCGGTCCCTAAGTTTTTCAGGACCCGCCCCACCCCGAACCGTTTAAATTTTCTAAAATTAGGACTCGACCCTAACCCGCCCTGAACCTGTATTACCTGGCCTGAACCGCGGTTCCAGTACCCGTTTGCCCACCCCTAATATGAAATGTTGTGATGTTTCGGTACATACTCCACGCTGGCTTAAATAATTGGATGAAAATCATCATTAACGAGGTAATTCTTTTGTATTTAGAATTTGATCCTTGAACAAATGAAGATTCAGTATCATTATTCTCATCATTCTAGTCCCCTAAGATATACGAAGTATATTTTTGATTATCCCCAAGATATATACGTAGTATTGGATAATAGGAGTATAATCAATACAACAACAACATCATCCAAGCCTTAGTCCCAAAAGATATTGAGATCGGCTAACATGAATCGATACATGATATCACAACCAAAAGGAAAAGAAAGAAAATAAAGATAAAAAAGATAAGCTATTATAAAATGATAATATAAAAAGAGATGAATATACATAAAAATGATAAAATAAAAAGGTTACAAATAATGCTTATATATAAGGATAAAAAACAAGGAAAAAAAGATGAGAGAAAAAGATTATACGAGATCACTCCTTCACGCGAATACCCGCTCTCCACTTAGTTCTCTCCAAAGTCATGCCCTCACCCAACCCCAGAAGAAGCATATCACTTCGAACTCCCCTAACCCATGTCTGTTTGGGTTTTCCTCTCCCTCTCTTCCCTGCTTCTTCTCCACACATCTCAACTCGTTTGACAGGTGCATCACTCGGTCTTCTACGCACATGACCAAACCATCTTGTCTTCAATAGATGCTACTCCCACCCTTTGTCTGATTGTCTCATTCCTCACGCGGTCCTTCCTAGTATGCCCAGACATCCAACGCAGCATGCGCATCTCCGCCACACTCATCTTTTGAACGTGACATTGTTTCACCGCCCAACACTCTACGCCATACAGTAATGGAGGCCTAATTGATGTCCTATAAAATTTACCCTTTAGTGTAGTCGGCATACCTCGGTCGCATAGAAATCCTGACGCACTCTTCCACTTCATCCACCTTGTTCTGATTCTATGAGATACATCTCCATCTAACTCACCGTCTTTCTGAATTATGGAGCCCAAGTAACGGAACATATCGCTGACTGGTATCTCCTTACCATCCAGAGTAATTCCGCTATTACCATTGCTTCTACCTCCACCAAACTTGCACTCCATGTACTCTGTCTTGCTTTGACTTAGTTTGAAACCCTTATTCTCCAATGTTTGTCGCCATACTTCCAACTTTGCTTTAAGACCTGATTGCGTCTCATCAATCAATACAATATCGTCGGCAAATATTATGCACCACGGTATATCGTCTTGAATTGACTTCGTAAGTTCATCCATGACTATGGCAAATAAGAAAGGGCTCAAGGCCGATCCTTGGTGCACTCCGATAGTAACAGGGAACTCTTCAGTCCTCCCTACACTAGTATGGACACTTGTAGTACAATCCTCATACATATCCATGATGATGTTGATATACTTGCGTGATATGTCTTTCCTAGTTAAGGCCCACCAAAGAACTTCTCGAAGTACCCTATCATATGCCTTTTCTAAGTCAATGAACACAAAATGCAGATCCTTATGAGCGTCTCTATACTTCTCCATAAGTTGCCGAAGAAGGTGAATGACCTCAGTTGTTGAGCGACCAGGCATAAAACCGAATTGATTCTCTGAAATCTTCACAATTTTTCGAAGTCTTTGCTCAATCACTCGCTCCCAAAGTTTCATGGTGTGACTCATAAGATTAATCCCTCGATAGTTGGCACATTCTTGTACATCACCTTTATTCTTAAATAAGGGGATAAGAGTACTCTTCCTCCAACTCGTTGGCATCTTGTTGTTTCTCCAAATCATGTTGAAGAAACTTGTTAACCACTCGACGCCTCTCTCTCCCAAACTTCTCCAAGCCTCGATCGATATGCCATCTGGCCTCATTGCTTTCTTCCGTCCCATCTTCCTCAGAGCTTCTTTAACTTCCGTTGTTTGGATCCTTCTCACAAAATCACGATTTACCATACAATCTGGTATGGACAAATCATCGATATCTTGCGTTTTGTTCCCGTTGAATAGTGTATCAAAGTATGACCTCCACCTCTCTTTTATCTCTCCGTCGTCCATTAATATCCTCTAATCGACATCCTTCACACACTTAACTTTTGCAATATCTTGAGTCCTGCGATCACGAAGACGAACAAGTTTATAAATATCTAGTTCTCCTTCCTTAGACTCCAACTTTTCATACAACTCCTTGTTCACTTTCCCTCGTGCTTCCCTTACGGCTTTCTTTTTTTGTCTTTTAGACTCCTTGTATGCTTCTATGTTCTCATCACTTCAACTTGTCCCCAACTTTTTGTAGCAATCTCTTTTGTTCCTTATGGCTTGTTTCACCTCATCATTCCACCAAGATGTGTCCTTTTTAGGTGGCAGACATCCTTTAGATTCTCCAAGTACCTCCTTTTCCACTTTTTTAATGGTCAACTCCATTGATAACCACACATCATCCACATCTGTTTCATTATCAATACGCCATACATCTTCACCGACCATTTTGTGTGTAAAGCTTTGTTGAAGATCTCCTTCAAGCCTCCACCACTTTATCTTTGGCTCCACTTGTTGTTTAACTTGTCTTCTATGGTTCTTACCTCGAAAGTCAAGCACAAGCATCCTATGCTGAGTGACAACACTCTCACCTGGAATAACCTTACAATCAGTGTAGTTAGTTCTCCAAGTGGTCCGTACTAAGAAGTAGTCAATTTGGGTACTATTAGCTCCACTTTTATAGGTCACAAAGTGAGAGTCTCTTTTCTTAAACCAAGTGTTCATTATAGCCAACTCATACGTCAAGGAAAAATCCAAAATGTTCTTTCCTGTCTCATTCCTAGTGCCAAAACCATGTCTGCCATGAATACTCTCAAAGTCATCATGACTCGAGCCCACATGCCCTTTGAGGTCACCTACTGTGATCAACTTCTCTCCCCTTGGCACTCGTCACACCACGTCTTCAAGATCTTCCCAGAACTGTTGAGTTGTAGATGCATCCAATCCCAGTTGTGGTGCATAGGCACTTACCACAGACACAATCTCACCCCTTATCACCAATTTAATGCTCATGATGCGATCGTTCTTCCTGAAGACTTCTACCACATCCTCAACATAGTCACGCGCCACAATAATGCCTACCTCATTTATGGTCTTATCTCTCTCTGAATACCACAACTTAAAACCTCCGGGATTAATCTCACGTGCTTTCTCTCCAACCCATTTAGTTTCTTGCACACACATAATGTTGATATTCCTTCTCCTCATAACCTCGACTACCTCGGAAGATTTTCCTGTAAGAGACCTAACATTCCATGTCCCAAAACGCAATCTAGCACTCCACCTTCTATTCTTAGCCCCATCTCGGACCCCACCATGCTCTTGCATATTGACATCATCCTCGGGCAATGGGATGACGTGCTGCTTCCGGGCGGCTGATAATCCCAAAACTTAACAATCAAACAATCATAAGCAATGAAGAAGAAGCAGATAAAAAGATATGAGATGAACAAACGAATCTGGTATACCGTGTAGAGTGCCGCTGCTCTCCCTCGACAGAGAGAGCAGCGGAAAAGCTAATCTCTCTATCTCTGCGCCTCTATTCTCTAAAGCCTCATTCGTTAGGGTTTCCATAAGTTAGCCTCCTTTTATAGGAGAGGTTGGCTAACTTATGGGTTACAAGGAAGCTAATGGGCTGATATACATTTGTGGACTGTATTACACATTTAATTAATAACTACACAAATACAAAGATATTTAACTAGATTGGACACCATAAAATATTCTCAACAATCCCCCCTTGATGTTCAATCGTGTTGAATCAGCATTGCAGTGCGAATATCTCTGTCTTTGTGTTTATTCAGCAATGTAGAGGAGAGCATAGATAAAATCTGTTGAGTTGCTCCTCTTTTGTCTTGTGCACTTCAGTGTAGCTCAACTTCCTTTGTCTTTGAACTCGACTTCCAAGAAGGCTTTCTGAAGAAATCCTTGCAATCTCCCCTTTGGCAATTTGTTCTTTGATGCCGGGGGTTGAGGAATCTTTAGTATCTTGCATGTAGTCCTTGCCTTCCAGAAGTTTCTCTTGATCAGCTTGGATGAAGTCCGGTGGCGTGTCTAGAATGAACATTACGATGATTATAGAGGGCGCACGGGATTCATCTTCAGTACACGAGTATTTGACCTCTATCTCCTCCACAATGTAGTCTTTTTGACTAGTTGGAATGAATGCAATTGAGGAGAACTTGTCGGTGGCATAGCGGAACATAATGATGGTTGACTTGTGAGCGTAGCTGACCATTTGAGTTGCGGAGATAGTAGAGAGAGTGTTGGAGGAGAGAAGTGTCCCAGAATGATTTTTGAGAGTTAAACAGCATGTGGAACACTCTCCCCCTCATGACGGTCCGATGAATTGGGGCGTCATGCTTTTATTCTTTTATTCTGCAAAAAAAAAAAACAGGAAAAACAAGCTGAATGTTGAAATGAAAAAACCGGATACACTGATGTGTTTCGTTAACACAACATCAATGTAAACATCGATGTGTGACCTGTATATAATGATAGAAGCATTATTAAGCTCTAACAGGACTTCCAACCAGTCATTGTGAAGCATCTGAAAAGATGTCACTCTGGTTGTTATGGCATGACCATAAAGGTCAGCAAAGATAATGTAGCCCCCCAGGGTCGTGTAGATGCCCGTTATCATCACTATAGAGATAAACTCTGAAGCGATGGCCTGAAAATGTTGGTGATTCTTATGTTGCAACAGCAGGACTTCCTTCCAATCATTGGTCTACATCTGTAATAGATGAGCCCTATGGAAGTTCTCGCGGGTCATGTAGATCTGCAACTGACTCAAAAAGTGCGTCTTTGTCCTAGAAAATTTCAAAACATTTGGGAGTGAGTAACTAGACATGACGTGATCAATGAAAGTTCAGTGGCATGGGACTGAGGCCATTGTAGTCAGAATCACTTGCCTCGGAAGGAGACAGTAATGAGAGATGCGGTTCCCCGTGAAGTATGATTAAACACATGTCTGTTGGGAGACAAGTGAGTGGTCTTGGGTAGGGTTCAATCATGCACTATTGGACAAGATGCAATGACTTCTACCTGGGATCTGATTAAATCAGTCTTGAACCTATTTGGGAATTGTCCAGAGTATTTGAGTTGCTAGGAGTAAATGTTCAATACATAGCAGGCAGTTGAGGCAGCAGACTTATCATTGATTATTGTTTTCTTGCTCACTTGAGCCTTCTGCTTCCTAACGCTCATAATGATCACTCACTCACTCACTCACTTACTCTCGGCTTTATCCCCTGGGTAGGCTTAGTTGGGTTTACTAAGCCATAGGAACATGTTCTCTCATTGATTTTCTCTCTGTACTCCCCCTCAACTGGAGCACTCAGTATGCTTTGTCATTGTTAGGCACCGGGGAGGATAACATTGAACACTCCCCCTAAAATATTGCATCCGTTGATAGATTCCTTGCTTTGTCGGTGTAAGGCTCCAGGAGGAGAAAACTGAAACTCCCCCTGAGAATGTGCAAGGTTTGATTGCTCACAGCTCGTCATATCCGCCATGTGTGTGGAGCAATCTGAACAAGTACCACACATGACGGTTTCCCTAAGCTCATCATTTGAAATTTCAGCGTGTTTGAGGATCACACAATGTTGATGAGTTAGGGGAGGCTTGAGTAGTTGATTGTTGATTGTTGTAAGATGACCGTTGACGCGAGGTTGATTGAATTATCTACGATTTTCGGACCTCTACAGTGGTGTTTAGAAAAACTTTGACATCAGGTTGGACTTTAGAAGAATTTGAACATATTTGCCTAAGTTTTGACCTAGACATCGATGATTTACAAAGTTTGTCGGAAAACTAACGTTTTAACCCTCAAGGACTGCGCGTGAGAATGGGATCTGGGGCATAGACCTAGAATAAATGTAGATCTTTTCGTTAGCTTTCCAACAAAAAAGTTAGCCAAAATCGGATCACCGAGTCAAAAGTTATGGAAAAAACAGTGCGATGTCGCAGGAAATCTCGAATTTTGAGTTTTTGAGGAAATTCTTCGAGGTTGAGGTTCTCGATGTTGAATTTCGAGAGCAGGTGAAATTAAACAAAATTCTAAGGCAAAAACTCGAAATCCTAATCTCGAGGTTTAAATCTCGAGATTTTAATTTCGAGTTTGCCTTGAAGAGTAATGGCGAAATCCACCTGCAAAACAAACCTCAGAATATCGAAATCTTCATAATTTCAAAATGTTTGGAATATCGAAAACTTTGGAGTTTCGAAAACCTCAGAAAATCGAAAACTTGCTGTTTGAAAAACATCAGAACATCAAAAACTTCTAAAAACTTTGATAAGCAGAGATTCATTCAGATATCCTATAATGTAAAGCTTCGATGAACAGCGAAGAATGTCAAGTTTCGAACAATTCTGAGTTTCAAGAAACTGCAAACTTTGAAATATTCAAAACATCGAGAAATTCTAAAAATCTCGAAATCTTTCAGAAAGTCGAAATCCTAAACATCGAGTTCCTAAAGCTCGAAATTCCAAAACTCGAAATTCCAAAACTCGCAATTTTAAAACTCGCAATTTTAAAACTCGAAATTTCAAAACTCTCAATTTCAAAACTCTCAATTTTAAAACTCTCAATTTTAAAACTCTCAATTTTAAAACTGTCGAGTTTAAGAATTCGAGACCCTAAATGTCGAGTTCCTGCAAAATGAAAACATTGAATTTTGAGAATCTGAAAACTGTTCTGAATAGCCCTGAAGGTCGAGATTCCTCCTGTATCAGTTTCAAGTCAAAATCGTTTCTGCAGCCATGTAAAAGCATAAACTCGAGATTTCATATAGAGTTCTTCGAAATTGAAAATTTGCAGAAATCGAAAAAGAGGATATGCTGCTAGATCGGTATTGAAAGGCGATTCCAACAGTATAATTTTTACAGATTATCGTTCACAAACAAGATTACAGGAGCAAAACTCTATCTTAAAGATAAATAGAAGAAAAGCAGAGCAGTTCTTCGTAAGATACGAAAAATCGCAGATACATTCAACCTGATTCACGCATCGGCTCGGATACCAATTGATAGTCCCAAAACATAACAATCAAACAATCATAAGCAATGAAGAAGAAGCAGATAGAAAGATATGAGATGAACAAATGAATCTGGTATATCGTGTAGAGTGCCGCTGCTCTCCCTCGACAGAGAGAGCAGAGGAAAACCTAATCTCTCTATGTCTGCGCCTCTATTCTCTAAAGCCTCAATCGTTAGGGTTTCCATAAGTTAGCCTCCTTTTATAGGAGAAGTTGGCTAACTTATGGGTTACAAGGAAGCTAAAGGGCTGATATACATTTGTGGCCCGTATTACACATTTAATTAATAACTACACAAATACAAAGATATTTAACTAGATTGGACACCATAAAATATTCTCAACACCGGTGACCTAGCAACCTTAGCATTCTTATCACCACACCCAGGTCTATGAAGTGTAGCGCGCCCTTGCATATTTGACACCACCCCCAGGCGGAGGGATGACGCGACACTTACGGGTGACGACCTAGCATTAGCGATATTCATATTTCGATTCATGTCATGTGATGTGACTAGGTGATACTGTTGGCCGTCACACGCCTACCACAACACCCTCCTCCTTTATCCTGGCTTGGGACAGACATGATACCAAAAAAATGATATCATGGCGGAGTTAATAGGAGTATAATTAATAATAAAACTAAAAATGAAATATTCTGAAGGAATTTAAAAAAATAAGAAAAAATTCCATAAAAATTACTTTAAAATATGATGGACAAAAAAATTATTTAGGAATTATGGGTGACTACAATTCATTTCAAAATCCACATCGTAGTAACTAAATGTGTTGGTCCCGGTTATACTGGGTACAGTCTAGAGGGGGGGGGGTGAATAGACTGTACTGGTTTTTAACTTTTTCAAGCTAAGTACCAAATTTAGCAGAATAGCCTGTTCTGTTGACAGAACAGACTGGCAGCAGATGGTCTTCTGGTAGGGGTTCTGTCCGGTTAGCCTCTAAGAGATGCAAAGGCAGTATGCCTTCTGTTAACTCACAGAGGGGTGGGGTTCTGCTGAACACAGAGTCCCAAATTCTGGAGTTAATCAGTTAAAGATAAATGCAAGAAATAAAAGCAGTAAGTAAATGACACCATGGATTTTTATAGTGGTTCAAGGAATAACTCGTTCCTCTAATCCACTGTTCCACTAAGCTTGTAAAAATCTAATTACACAGTCTTAGTCCTAGCACTTAAGAAGATCTCCTCATCTTTTTCAAGCCTAGATGTCTCCTGGGATGCACTTCCTTGCTTTCTTTAAGACTGGTCCTTTTACTGAGCTTCCTGGAAGTATCACCACTTTACTACTCCAGTTACTTGGACGTCCTTCTCGTCAGAGAAGAGTTCTTGAGAGAACAGGGATTTTCCAACTAGCTTCGTTACAAAATGTTTGTAGTTGAAGCGCTTGAAGAGTTGAAAAACAGTTGGAACTTTGCTCTTGTTGGGATTTGAAGATAGAAAAAGATTATCTTCCCAACGTACGCCTTTCTTGTTGATGATGATGAAGTTTTGATCTCAAGAAGGCTTGTGCGTTTTTGAGTGTTTGAATATTTTGTTCGAGCACTAGTTTTTCAAAGTTTCAGCAAAGTTTTTTTTAAGTTGTTCTTCGAGTAGTATCTTTTATGCTGGGGTTGTCTTCCCGTTGGAGGAGGAGGACAACTGCATTAAATGAGCGAATAGTTGACTTGACCAGTAGGGCCCATCAAAGTTGGCGAGTTACTATTTCGGGATAAAGTTATCCTGAAATATCCTGGAATGTCGGCCAATCATAGGCTTTTACTCTTCAGGGTACGGGGTGCATTAAATGTGCATTTAAAGCGCGTACTGTAGCTTTTCCGTTGAAGTCTTCTAGCCGTTGAAGGAATCTTCCGTTGGTTTCACCGGCCGAAGTAGTTCCATGAAAATTCTCTAAGTGTCAGGCCTTCTGGTGTCTTCAGCAGAGAGTCTCCCAGAGAGGGTCTTGAGCACTTCTGTTGGAATAAGCTATCAGAGGGCCCTTTAGGTCTTCTGTCAAGGAGTGAACCAACAGAGAGTCTTGACAGATTCTGTCAAAGTGAAGTCCAACAGAGAGGCAACGGGTTTCTGTTTAAGTACAAACTAGCAGAGACCCAAAGGTCTTCTGTTCAGACTAAGTCTATCAGAAGGTCTTCTGTCAGGAGGACTTCTGTCAGTCGACTATTCTAAGAAACTTTACAAGGGAAAATATCTAATACAAATTACTAAAGAAGGGGTACTCTAAAATCCTAATTAATATAGCATCATCAAAATCTAATTACAATTATTCCTTACAATTTCCCCCTTTTTGATGATGCCAAAACCCTTTAACTATTTCCGGAGAAGTGCCTTCACCATAAAAGAAATAAAGTTCAAAAACTTTCATTAAAATTCTTGGTGGGCAACTAAACATAGGAAAATAGTAAGAGTAAGATACAATCAAGATAGCAGATAATAAATAAAAAAGATAAACATACATAGCAGACTGTAAGGAGAGAAGATAAGAACAGATAATGAGTAATTGCCTTACAATATGAAAGGTAGAAATGTTCTTTTATTAAGGATAGAGGTTTAGGGGTGTTCTATTACAGAATTTCCCTTTCAGCTGTAGCTCTGGCTTGATCATCCATTCCTTGTAGTCTTTTCAACTCAGCATTAACTTCTTCTCTGATCTCTGTGAGATTTCCAAATCTCTGATAGGATGCCCATAAAGGTGAGATTTTGCAGTCAAGGTAGTTGAGGACACCTTCATGGATGTCCTTTCCTGGAAGGATTCTGTTAAGAAACCAGTATTTAGCTTCTTCCAAGGAACCACCATGTTTGACTCGAACTCGTCCTTCTTTGTCTAAGTAGATGTTCTATTGTTGTGTGGGGGTCATCTTCATTCTCATTTCCTCAAATTGAGTTCTGTCAATTGTCTGAGATCCTCCTAATCTCCATTCCCTGAAGCTTAGATCCTTCTTCTTCTTAGGGCCTTTCTTATGTGGAGACGGAGGTTTAGGAATACCAGCTAGCCTTTTCTTCTGAAAGGTAGCTTCATAATATGGAGTGGGATCAATTGTTGGATTGACAGAGGGTGATGCTCTAGCAGAACGAGGTTTAGGAGGTTGAGGGTCCTCTTCCCCCTTTTTGGCATCATGAAGGACTTTTATCGTTAGGCTGAGCTTCTGGAATTCTGAGGCCTAAGATGTGGCAATCTGCTCAAGGGCCTCTGGTAGAGTCTGAGTGACAGAAGTGAGTCCTTCTATCAAACCCTGTTGCCTTTCAATAGCAGAGGATATATCCTTAGAACTTGCTTCAAGTAGAACCAATTTCTAGTATCTTTCTTTATCAGTAGCAAAGAGAGTTCTGGCTTGATCTTGGTGAAGTTTGCATAGTTCCTCAAAATCCAGTAATTGTTCCTTAGTCTTACCATCGGACCATTGGAGAGTTTCTATATTCTCAGAGATGGTTTTGACCTTCTCATACTGTTTGTTGAGAGATTGGGAATGGAAGTAGAGAATAGAGTTGATGCTATCCACTTCCCTGGAGACTGCATCTACCTTTGCAGTGAAAGATTCCATGAATGTAGCCAAAGTCTGTGTCAGAGAATCAACTTTCGCAGAGATTTGTTGTAGCCCATCTTCAAGATTGCTGTTCACAAATGTGAGATGTTCATAGTGCTTATCATTGATTAATATCAGCTTGTTCATCCCATCCAGCATATGACCACCAAATTCTTCAGCTGCTTGAACAAACTCATTGAATGGAATTTGAGGTTCTTCTGGTGTGAATTCTAGCATTCCAAGACCTCTGGCCTTAGGCATTGGAGACCTTCTTCCAGGAGTTTGTTGCAGAGAGGGATGATGTAGAGAAGGCACTCTGGTGGGTGTGTTCCTTCTCTTCGAGGTGAGATCTCTAGCGAGGGAATATGGAAGGAATCCATCATTGTCACTATCAGATGAGAAGACACGGTGCAGTGGCTTTTTCTTGGGAGTGGATGCTGCAGAGTGATGTGAGGATTTTGGAGAGTTTGCATCAGGGGAGGGGGACTTTTGGTGAGATGGTGTAGGAGATTTGGATTTCTGTTTTGAGGGGGTCCTCTGATGTGAAGAGGTTTTCTGAAGAGATGAGGTTTTCTGGTGATGGGGTGATGGCGGTGGTGAAGGGGAGCGGTTTCTGTTGGATGGAGTTGGTTTACAAGGTGAGGTATGTTTGGATTTTTCTGAAGAGGTTTTCTGTTCTGGGATTTTCTGTGGGGAGGGCTTCTGTGGAGATGGGGTTTTCTGGTGGGATGGGGATTTCTGGTGAGGAGATTGAGGTGATTTAGGATGAGAAGGTATTTGGGATTCTGTATTATGAACAGAGGGGGATTTAGAGATTACCTCAAGTATAGTTTCCTCGAACTGTGAGTTCCTCCATTCTTTGATCAGCTTCTCCATGGCCAATGGGAGATCATTAGCTGTTGATGGTTCTCCTTCTGCATGGGCGCTTTGACGAAATTTGATCAAGGACTATTTGCGCTTCTTCTCAATGAGCCATTCATCAAAGGCAGCCATTTCATGTTCTGCTAAGGCTTTGACCGGTTCCTCCTTATCAAAATAAATAAGGAATGCTAAGGCAGCCATTTACAAAGATATGCACGATACATTATAATCAATGTATTATGGTACGGTGTTGAACTATAATGGACATTAAAATATATAAGTAATTTAGAAAGAAGTGATATTTTACTTAATAAATTTTCTACAACTATGAGTGACATGTTTGATTAAGAAGAGAACTTCATCAGTTTATAAAAAGATTGAATTGAGTTGAGATCGAGTTATAAATAAGTAAATTTAACAAAAATATATATATAATACTCCATATGGCAATCTATATTAGAAATTATATACATGTATGAACAAGTACGAGAGTGTTTATACAAACACAATTTAGAATATCATTACGTATATAGATGATATTTTAAGTTGATTATAATGATAACAATTTTGAATTGGAAAATAATACTAGTAGCTATAATACTATTAATGATAAAGATTTAATTTAAAAAGAGAAAGTGGAATTTGAAACCTTGAATCTGGATTTGGATGGATTGGCATGCCAATAGGGATAGTTAATCTGGCCGTAGAATTTAATCGATTAATTATGGGTCCGCAGCCACAGAGTGGACAATATCCGAATTATGACGTTAAATTATGGGTCCGCAGCCACAGAGTGGACAGTACCCAAATCTTGAACTTTGATCGTTTAGGGTCCGCATCCACAGAGTGGACAGTACCCAAACGAAAGGCCTGACCCACACAACGGTCAGTGTTGATACTACTCAGATGGTCCGCAGCCACAGAGTGGACAATACCAGATGAGGAATGTCCCATTTATCCAGTCCATTAAACTAAGGAGTAGAATTTCAAAAATTTGATAAAAGAATAAAAGTGTAAAAACGGGCAAATATGAGTATATGACGAAGAATGAAAATGGGCAAAAGAAGAAAATTGTGTAAATGAAAATTTAAGTGCGACAAGTAGAATGCCGAATGAAATATTGAATTGAACTATGATATAGCTCATGTGAAATTTGATTATAATATGAAGTTGTGAAAAATGAGGCTGAAAGAATGGGAAGAAAATGTGAAAGCACAAATTGAGGAAATGAGTTAAAAGATATGAATATAAAAATGAAAGACGATAAGAGAATGTAAATTATATTCTGTTGAAGGATTAGAGGTTACTCATGTAAGAAAATCATACTTTGAATATAGCTTTATAAGTTATAAATAAAAATTAATAGATACTCCGCATCAAGGATTTCATATTGAATCTTGTTTATAAGCTAATACCAAATTGAGTTAGTTGTGATTATAAACTTTTGAGATTTCAGAAGTTGATCTCGTTTATTATTATTAAATGAATTGAAAAGCTTCTAGAAGTAAAATGTATTAATTTGAGATTTATTAGTCAAACGAGTAAAATCAAATCTGGTTAAGTTTATATTTTTCAATTTAGTATATTTGTGATGTCATTTTTTAATTGTTGATTTACTATGTGATATTTGATTTTGAAATTGTATCGAGAAAGAATGAACATCACTAAGCAAGATTTGCTTAGCGCGTTGGATTTTTGTCCTTCGCGTAGGTACCTAATCGATATGAGGCTCAAAGTTGAAGGAGGAAAGCATTTGGGAGCAATCTGCCAATCAGATAGAAGCAAATCTTTCCTTTGTAGTTCTCCTTCTTCTTTTCTTCTAAGAAAGATAGAAGGAAATCTTTGTTGAGGCATTGCTCAACGTCTTCTGTATGTGCCCACTTGAGGACTTCAGCTTCCTCATTGATAAAGTGAGGGAGGTTTCTGATCAGCTCTGAGAGAGATCCCACTCTCCACTTTCTCTAGGCTAGCACCCTGATAAATTGTTTGTCCAGGGCAGATGTGATCCCTTCCTGAGGTTCTGAAGGTTCAGGGGTTCTGTTGATAGCCTCTTGATGCTCTGAGGAAGGAACCTCCAATGGTTGACTTGTTATAGCAGCAGGGGAGAACTGTGAGATTCCCTCTAAGTAGTAGCATCCTGCATTTCTGCTTCTTCCTTTGAGTCACTTGACTCAAAAACATCCTTCTTGCCTTGCCAGGCAATTCTGTTTGGTTGTGCAGAGGGGACAGAATCTCTAAGTTCCCCCTGACTTGCAGGAGTCATCACTGTGGCCTTTTTGGCAGTGAGAGAGGCAGAAGGTGTAGATTCTGTAGAGACTAGGGAGGTGTCTTTCTCTTGATGACTGCCTTCTTTGCCACCAGCTTTTGAACTTTTGCTGGTGCAGCCTTCTCGGTGACAACATTCTTCACAGGTTTTCTTACCAGAGGTTCTTCCTCCCCGGATTCTGAAGAGGCAGGTCTTTCTGCTGCTTTTTCACAGCCTTCTTTGGTTGATCATCAACCTTCCTGGGCCTAACAGCCTTCTGTTGGAGTTTCTCCCTATTGAACTCCAAAGTCCTCAATCGTTTCTGTTCAGCGTGTAGAGCAACTCTTCTATCATTGGATGTGTTGAGGAAGAGTAGTTTGGTGTAATCAGCTTCAATGGGGTTCCTCAGCCCTATTCTAGCGTTCAGTAACAACTTTAACAGTAGAAGGCCATAACCCATGGGGGTTCTGAAGAGGCTGGTTTCTTTGTTCTTCTTCTTTATGAAGTCAACAAGAGATTTGGCAATTACCTGTCCCCAGTTGATGTTCATCCCATGATGAACAACAAAATCAGTTTTTGCATTCAGAACTGTCATATCATCAGTAGAGGTGCTCTTGCTCCAGACACACCTATGGAAGATGTTGACCAACTTCTCATAATCACTTTGAAGGAGGTTCTTCTTCATGTACAACTTTGGAACACTTTCCACTCTTGGACGACAATAGAGTTGAACAAAATGTTCAATAGTGACCTTGACACTGTCTAGGGCAATGAACCCTTCAGTGTCTTCTTCCTGGGGGGTCCTCTATTACCCCAAAAAGAGCGTTGATGGTCTCAGGAGTGAGAGTGACGTCATCTCCATTGACATGGGAGTTGATTGTTTCCCCTTCAAATGTGGCATTGAGATAGAACTCGGCCACGTCCCTGGTGCTGTAAGAGTTGAAGTGGTATCCTACCACCTTATCCAGTTGGGAATCCTTCATTTCCTGGATGATTTTCTTCATCGTCTCTTGGTTCGTAGCCAGTTCTGGAAGTTCAGAAAGACCACAGTTCATCCCGGTGTAAATGTTGGCGACCAAGATATTGGTTTCTTCTTCAGTGAGGTTTTTGATGTTGATGAAGGCCATTGCAGAGAATTTTGAGAGTTGAGAGCTTGAGAGAAAAATTAATTCGAGAGCTTGAGAGTAATGGAAGCAATAGCGGTTTAGGTTGAAAGGATTGGAATATAAGGGTTCGGGTTAGTGGACGTTTGAGATTATTGGCGGTTTCGAGGTACCAATAAATAAAAAAGGGGCGCAGTAAATGTTCTGCGGCTGTAATAACGTTTAAGGGTAAAAGGGTAAAAGACCTTCAATAAGTAACTGGGTCTCCCGTTTCCTAAAAAAAGTGCTAAGTCCACAACAATCCCTGTCAATAAGTAACTGGGTCTCCCGGCACCGAGCTCACTTTGTTCTCGTTTCAACCGCTCATCCGTCATGTGAGGCACTGTTTCGTCACCACAACAAACCAACGGTTGTGTCCTCACAAGCGACGGGGTTGATGACGAAGGTGAGAGTGGTGACAGAGGTAATATGCCATCCGGGGAAGAAGAGGATGAAGGTCTGATAATTGAAGTCTTGAAAGACTTGAGATGATCTTTTTTCCTCATTTTTTGGTATTTTTTTCGTCCAACTCCACATGAAAAATGATTGTCTGTCTAACAGACAAATTTGAAGTGCAGTGTCTGTCTAGTTGAACATGGTTTCATAATTGGTAGAGTCTTACATAAGATGTTTGTCTGGACAGACAAATTTATTTGTTTGAGCACATAGAACAACAGTATGTATGCACATCTTCTTATTTTAGAAATGTATTTTATAGTACGTGTGATGACTTTTGTGATGTCTCTCTTCGGATGTTGAAAATTGGTTTGTAGCTGTCTGTGAAGTGAAAAGAGTTGTCTGTCATTCCATTTGATTTGTCTATAACGTGAAATGAAATCTTTAAAATTGATTTGTAATTGTTTGTATGTGAAAAGCGTTGTCTGGCATTCCATTTGAGTTATCTGTAATGTGAAAATAGTTGTTTGTGTGGTGAAATTGTGAAGTAGTTGTGTATATTTAGATTGCTCCGTGATGATATTGAGATGTCTGTCATGGTATTTTGAATATTATGTAATTGGTTTGGAGTTGTCTGTCAATTTATTTTGAATTGTTTAAAATTGGTTTATAGTTGTCTGTCATGTGAAAGTAGTTGTCTGACAAGGCATATTAGTTGTCTGGCACGTTAAATCCAATTGTTTAAAATTAGTTTGTAGTTGTCTGTCATGTGAAAGTAGTTGTCTGGCAATATATTTGAGTTGTTTGTCAATTTATTTTAAATTGTTGAAAATAATTTTGTTGTTGTCTGTTAGGTAAAATTAGTTGCCTGGCAAACCATTTGAATTGTATTGCACGTCGTTTGGAATTCTTTAAAATTGGCTTGTAGTTTTCTGTCATGGGAATTGACTTCTCTACCAATGTATTGCAACAAATTGTCTGTAATGTGATATAAAATGTTTGGCCTTCCTTCTGAGTTGTCTGTCTACAGGTCGGGAGGATGTGGAGTGATGGTGACTTCCTTTGCAGAGCACCAGTTAATGGGAAAGACGTTGATTCCAGGTTGTGAGTATGCAAACATGTGGAACAAGAGATGTCAATACGTTGTTCGTTTGTGGCGATTGAAGAAGGTGGAGGAAGCATATGAATTGATATTAATGTGGGAATGTATTTTTGTGGGTTGTTTAATATAATTGCAAACATTATGAATGTATGTCTACGAAATGTGTGGAATATGGTACAACAATTAATGTACAACATTTTTTTCTTCTTTGACATGATACACTTTACCTTCATCGCATAGAATGATATCACAATAAAGCTTGCCAACCACTTCATCTTGAAACTCCTCGAACTTTGCAAGTGTGTATATTCTTTGCATTTATTTCTCCATTGCAAATGAAGTAACACATGGTATCATTTCTGTGAATGAATTTGTGTCCGCATGCAACTCTTTTTCTGCCTTACATTTTAAGGCACGTCCATATTACTCCACAAACTGTTTTAGACTTGTTTTGGAATGCACAAAAGCATAGAAGACAGCGTTCATGCTCTCACTTCATTGAGTTGTGGGCATACCTGCCCAGAATGTAGGTTTCAAGTAACAAGGTACCCCACCTATGGCGTTCATCGTACATGATCCTAAGCCATTCGTCATCTTCATAAAGGACGACAACAAAGCAAACCGACTATGAAGAAAACTATCGAAGAAAAAATTAGAGAAGAAGAATTTTGAAAACAACGAACAAGCCAAAAAAAGCAATCTGACCATGAGTTTGAAATGATGAAGAGAAAGAACAGGTCAGAGGAGAAAAGTGCAGAAATCACAGAGAAGACCATGAATATTCAGACACTGATTTTGATACAAGGGTAAAGAAAGAAATAATGAACGGAAAAGGGGACAAAAAGAGAGAAGAAGTTCTTCAATGTGGAAAGGTAATATCTTCAATTACTTTTGTTTAGTATTCTGAAATTTTGAAATAATGACTACAATAGTAACGGAAAATGAAATTTGATGTACTTCTTAAATATTTTTGAGAAATTTACTTACTTGGAACTATTAGAAGAAATACATCACCATGTGATCTGATAGTGTTGGATTGCTTTTGGTCTGGATATAGTATTCATTGTCATCTTTAACTCAAAATTGATTGAACTTTATTAGTGAAATAAAAACGCACAATTTATCTATTATACATGGCAGACTGAGACATATGAATGGCTTATTTGTTCATATTAGCAATATTGATCTCTTGAAACAGAACAATACATTTCCTAAGTTATGAAATTAGTTAATAGAATTACAGAGATATTTATTATTTCTTATAATGATATCTCAAATTTACCAGAAAGTTACAAATGCACAGGGTGGAGATAATTTTCATGCTGCAGCAGAACAAAAAGGATTTACATGGTCAAAAGGGACTTCTAAGATTTCAGAGAGATGCACCCTAACCCCATGATAGGAATGAACAAAAGAATATAAATGTCAGAAATGAATGCAATTGCATGGCCATTCAGTGAGGACCCAAAGCGAATGCCACCTACAGAAGATTTAGAAAATGTCCCCAAGAAAATGAGGAACTAATGACATGCAAGTTTGATGTGCAAATTGGCAATTTTACAATAACAACACAGATGAGGATTTATGAACTGTTCACAAATGCACGTTGGTTGTCAGCAAGGTGGTGAAAAGGTTGGAACTAGTGACATGCAAGTTTGATCTGCAAAGTGATGAAAAGGTTGGACGTTTATGACAAGCGGCCGAAGGCATAAATTGGAAGAGGATTTTTTTTATTGACATGGTCTGTAACTATCCACTGCAGGATGATGGGTATGTGTTGCTTTACAGGGACAATTGTGGTATGTTTGTCATAAAGTTTTCTGAATTTTAATGATGGATAAAGACGTGAGTGAAGTTTTGAAGCAATACATGGATACGAACCAACAAAATGGTGACATAACCACTGATGTATGTATAACGAAGACAAGGGCTGACGAATCATGATTTGTAGCACAGTCAACGTGTTTACTCAGAAAGAGTTAAACATGAGACAGAGACGGTGGATGGAGTTGATAAAAGACTACCATCTAGTTATTGAGTACCACTCCGGTACAGTCAACGTGGTAGTGGATGCCTTGAGCCGAAAGAGTTCGTCTAGGGCATTGTTGACTAGTTTGAGGGCATTGAGAGCCCAATTGGAGGTATCTAGCGATGGTGCCTTGTTAGCTAGATTTGAGGTGAGACCTACATTACTTGATGAGATCAAGAAGGGTCAAGTAACTGACGAAGAGCTTATGAAGGTCCGTGATCGCATGCTAGCGGGACCGGTTGAGGATTTCAGGGAAAGAGATGATGGTCTCTTATTATTTCGTGACCAGGTGTGTGTACCGTCAGATGATGAGCTCCGAAAGTCCATCTTAGAGGAGGCTCATTCATTGGCGTATGCCATGCACCCGGGAGTTACGAAAATGTACCGTGATTTGAAAGAAAGTTACTGGTGACCATGGTATGAAGAGGGAAATAGCCGAGTACATCGGTAGATGTCTTACATGTCAGCAAGTTAAGGCAGAGCATCAGCATCCAGCCGGGTTATTACAGCCACTATCCATTCCAGAATGGAAATGGGAACACGCGATTGTGGATTTCGTGGCAGTGCTACCACGAACTGTTAAGAACTATGATGCCGTATGGGTTGTGGTTGATAGGCTCACAAAGAGTGCACATTTTCTACATATCAACACTACCTATGCATTAGAGAGATTAGCCAAATTGTATGTGAATGAGATTGTGAGGCAAATGAGGTTCCAATAACCATTGTATCCGACAGAGATCCACGGTTCACATCACGATTTTGGCCGAAGTTCCAAGAGTCTATGGGAACAAAAAGTTGAAGTTTAGCACTGCTTTTCATCCATGGACGGATGAACCATCCAAGCGGGTCATACAGATATTAGAGGATATGTTGTGAGGTTGTGCATTGGAGTTCCAAGGAAGTTGGGACAACCATTTAACACTTGTGAAGTTTGCCTATAACAACAGTTATCAGGCGAGTATTGGTATGCCTTCATACAAGGCATTGTATGGGAGGAGATGTTGTACACTTTTGTGCTGGGATGAAGTTAGCATGGCCAAACTTGAGAGTACAGAATTGTTGGAAATCACCGAGTCAAAGGTGAAGATGATTCGTGACAGGCTTAAGACGGCCCAGGATATACAGAAGAGCTATGCCGATAAGCGCCGAAGAGCCTTAAAGTTTAAGGTGGCAGATGATGTATTTTTGAAGGTTTACCTTGGAAGGGAATCATCTGATTTCAGAGCCGAGGGAAACTTAACCCACAATACATAGGTCATTTGTAATTCTTGAGAGAATTGGGGCTGTAGCATACGGATTGCAGTTGTCTTCAGAATTGGAGAAGATACATAACGTGTTCCACGTGTATATGCCAGATCCATCTCATATACTAGAGAAACCACCCGTGGAAATACGAGAAGACTTGAACTATGCCGTGCAACCGGTAAGAATACATGACAGGTAAGTAAAGAAGCTGAGAAGCAAGAAAGTTCTAATGGTTAAAATCCTTTGGAAGAGTGACCGAGTTGAGCAAGAAACTTTTGAAACGAAAGCCTTGATGAAGAAACAATATGCATTTCTGTTTGAATAAGCATTTGTGAATTTTGGGGACGAAATTCTTGTTAAAGGGGTAAACTTGTGACACCGCACCGGGATGTACTTGAATTTAAAATTCAATATGTATTTGAATTTTCCTAGCGAATAAAATTATGCACGGAATGATTTATTTAGTTAATGTGTGATTAATTAAATTATTTATCGGGTCCATAGTTTCAATATTGGACTACCAAATATTTAGTCGGGTCGTCGTAATAATTGTAGAAGCCCAATAGTATGCCAACCGAGGTTGAGGAAAATGGTTGGGCAACCCCAATGCTAATTTGACCCAACTTGCCAGAAATAGCGGAAATAATTGATAGGGGCTTCCTACACCCACTTAGGGCTATTCTACAAGATAATTGGACTCAATGAATTGGGATTTGGGAAGGGAGACAAAATGATAGGGGAGGGGTGTGCTAGGCAAGGGGAGGAAGTCTGTTGGAGATATTTAATTGTGAATCAAGTTGGTCATAGATTAGCTTTATATTTAATCCTTGTATTTGAATAGTGCATAAATTAGATAGAAATCAGGCCAAGTGTTAGGCCCATTTAAATAGGCCAAAAGCCTGTTACGCCTAACCTAAACCTCGCCTATAAAAAGGGAGCCGAGGTTTAGGAAAAGGCTGAACGTCGTACTTATTATTCATAGCCTTACGCTTATTATTCTGTTGTACGTTCCACGGTTTATCAAAGAAGGTTTTACGGTGATTCATTCTCTGTTCATCTTTACTTTTAATCTTCCTTGTTAGATCGATTATTCATTGCTGTTACAGAAACAGGGACTAACAATTGGTATCAGAGCCGATCGAGAACGATCAGAAGAACTCCTGCAGAATACTCTGTTTTTGTTAACGTAGTTCATTCTGTCGATTTTTTGCTCTGTAATTTTGTTTCTTGTTCAAAAGTTGTAAAAGTTACACCTTTGGAATCGCCTTTTCAAAGCGATCAAAGGGTATACTTCAGTTTGTGTTTTACGCATTTTTAGATTTCGAGATATCTCGAGCTAGGCATCTCGACATCCTGCTTTTTCACAGGTTCTGCTACGTTTTTCGAGCTGAAAACTTTACACGAAGATCTCGACATTCAACTCTACAGGAAACTACCTTCAGATTTTGTTTATCTGATTTTTACAGGTTGCAGGATTTCGACATTGAGGATTTCGACATCTAGGATTTCGAAATCTTGATTTCGAGAAAAGGATTCGACATCTGGTCTCGACATTTGACTTATCAGATTAAGATTTCGAGTGATTAACTTCTCGACATTTCAAATCTCGAGATCAACATCTCGAAATTTGAAATCTCGAGATCCCTAATCTCGAGATCCTTAATCTCGAGCCCAAATCTCGATACCGGGCCTCCTTTATCGAAATCTGAGATTTCGATATTCAGATCTCGACATCTGATTTTTCGAGATTCTGCCTCTGAAAATCTTTTGATCAATTTTCTCGAACGGTCAGTTTAGTACAGCAATGGGTTCAGAATACAATGCACAAGGGAACAGCAGTACCCCTCCTAGCCTCAGGAAGGGAGAATATCAAATGTGGAGGAACAGATTTCTAAACTTCCTCGAGCACAAAGAGAACTCTTCTGCAATGCTCGAATCTTTGCTTGAAGGACCAGCTGAACTTTTGATTTCAGTTGGTGGAGATCCAGAGAACAATCCTCCTATTTTTCCAGAAATAAGGAGAAAAGTGCCGTCTGAATACACAGAAGCCGACAAGCTCAGACTTCGTGGTGATCTTATGGCCAAAACGTACCTCCTTCAAGCAATACCAAATGAGGTTTATGTTCTCATAGATAGCATGCAGACAGCTAAGGAAATGTGGGATGAAATAGAGAAGCTGCTACAAGGCACAAGCATCAGCCTCAAAACAAAGAAGACTACGATTCTCATCGCTTACGACTCCTTCAAAGCAGGTCCAGGAGAACCATTGAATGAGACTTACAACAGACTTGTTCAACTGGTAAATGAACTCAGAAAGATTAAAGTATTCAGGTCCAATCTGGAACTGAATATTAGATTTTTATCCAGCCTGCATCCTGCATGGGAAAAGACAGTGAAGGATGTCAGATCTCGGATAGATTTGGACGAAATTGACCTCTGCACACTCTATGAACATCTGAAACAATTTGTCAACGAGGTTGCCTGTGCAGAGGATCATCACACCACAAACCCCTTAGCTCTAGTAATGGAGGCTCAACCAAGAAGAACAACCACTTCACTAAAGAAGAAAAAGAAGAAGGTGGTGGTTGAATCAGATGATGATGAGAGTGATGATGACAAATCTGATCTAGAGGCTGAGCTAGCTGACTTACAGAAGAAGATGGCACTGCTGGCCAAAAGATTTGCTAAGAAAAACACCTCCTCCAACAGGCTAAGAACTTCCTCCTCAAACTACAAGCAGAAGAATCATGATCAAGGATCTTCTAGGAAGGCATCATCAGCAGAAGAAGCTCCTAAATGCTATAATTGCGGCAAGCCTGGACATGTGATCAAAGATTGCCGCCTCCCAAAGAAGAAAGATGCTAACTTCTACAAGCAAAAGATGCTGTGGAATAAGCAGAAAATGCTGATGGTGCAGAAAGAAGAAGAAACCTCTGCCATGATTGCTGAGAATGAGAACTGGGCAGAAGATTCTTCTGAGGAGGAGGAGGAGGAAGACAACTATGCCCTTATGGCACGAGTGGAAGGAGATGAAAGAAAGGCTGATGCTGCGATCCCCGAAGGCGAGTGCACAACAAGCTCTGTAAGTACCTCCCATACTTCTTTAAATAATCAAATGCAGTCCTTACTTGAAAAGGACAATCTAATCAAAGAACTAAAGGAGAGACTAGACAATAATCATAGAGTTCTGAAACAGAATCTAGACCAAAAGTCTTCCTTAAGTATTCAACTTGAAATTGCAAAAGATCAAGTCAAAAAGGTGTCCTCAGATTTTGAAAGCTTTGAACTTAAGATAGCTGAATTAACTAAGAAATTTGAGGACAGTGAACGGGAAAAAAGCACAGCAAAGGCTGAATGCGATTTTTTGCATAACAAAAGAAGAACGCTTTTAAATAAAGTAAAAGAACTAGAAGATCTAGCTGCTAGAAGAGGTCAATCTGAACAAACTGTTTTTCTGCTTAACAACAAACAAAAGGATGACCGATTTTACAATGCTAAAACAGGACTGGGCATAACCAACCCACGTAATCTTAAGAAAGTTAATTGCCTTCAAATCTATAACAAAGATTACATGGGACTAGGGTTTGGCGAGAAAATGTATTTTCGAAGTGATGAAGATTATGCTGAAGCAGAAGAAGAAAAGAGAAAGAAACCAAAACCTGC
Organism: Cuscuta europaea; assembly: GCA_945859875.1. Taxonomy (NCBI): domain Eukaryota; kingdom Viridiplantae; phylum Streptophyta; class Magnoliopsida; order Solanales; family Convolvulaceae; genus Cuscuta; species Cuscuta europaea. The sequence goes on from CAMAPE010000009.1 coordinate 23,666,536, forward strand.
GATTTCTTGTGATTATCCCTCTGTAAATGAAAAACAACTTTCAGAAGAAAAACCGACTTCCTGCTTTAGTGAATGCCTAGACCCTTATGCTAAAGATATTCCTCACATAGGACACCCTCTAGACCCTCCCCCAAGAGTTGGTATTGCTAAAACTGGTGAGGAACCATGTATTTTTCCCATGGCTCAAAAGCTCAAAAACCTACAAAAAACTCTTGATAACGAGAGAGAGAGATTTGAAACTGAAAAGAAAGGTTTTGAGCGCAACTGGCAGGAACTTCTTCAAAAATTTAATGATTTGAGTGAGCAGTTTCATGCTAAAACAGACCCTTCTACGACCAAGCCTGACAGCTCACACACCTCACATGAGAAAAATAATGCTTTTAAAGGTTCGTCCACTCATCTCTCTTCTCCTTTGTTTACAGGGAATGAAGTGAATAAGGAAGGAGAAGAGAAGAATGAGTGGAGGAAAAAGAGGAAGGAAATCGCAGATGGCAAAAAGAAAGTTTTTGAGAAAAGTGCCAGCCCTAGATCTAGTTCAATTTTTTACTCAAAAGTTAATTGTAATTCTGTCTCTACAAAGCAAACTTCTAGTAGTTCAGTCTTGAGTCCCAAGCTGAATATTTCTGAGACATCTTCTAGACAAAGTTCTATCTATAATACAAGTGTTGCTTATGGTTATTCTGTTCCAGATCCCCATAATTATGAATGTGATATGAATGTTGTTAAATCTAAGCCTTCCAGAAAGCTTAAACCTGAAAAAGAAACCAAGAAAGGAACTTCTAAGGGAACGTTTTGTATTCCTGATATGAAATATGCCCTTAGAGTTCATTCTAGGAAACATCTTAATCGGCTTTCTCAGGAGGAGACTTTCAAAACCAAACTTAAGAAACAACCGTTCAATCACAAAGCACCTGTCTACTCTCCTCCCGAACCTAAAATGAAAAGATGGGTCCCCAAGATAAGACCCGTCAAAACTGAAACTGAGAGGTGGGTCCCCAAGATAAGACCTACCAAAACTGAAACAGATAGGTGGGTCCCCAAGATGAGACCTACCAAAACTAAAACAGATAGGTGGGTCCCCAAACGAAGACCCATCCAAACTGAAACCGATAGGTGGGTTCCCAATCGAAGACCCATCCAAACTGAAACTGAAAGGTGGGTTCCCAATCGAAGACCCATCATAACTGCAACTGAAAGGTGGGCTCCCAAAATTAGACCCACAAGGACTAAAATGGAAAGGTGGGTTCACAACATCAGACCCACCAAAATGGAAATTGCTAGGTGGACTCCAAAAACCAGACACACTGCAAAAGCAGATCTGGCTATTGGAAAGCCCATCAAAGATAGATCTTTTGTTGAAAGAGCAGCTGACCTTGGATCACTGCTCAAAGCAAAATTTAAAAAGGTGTTTCTTGATAATAAGGAAGGACCCACTCCAAGTTGGGTACCTAAACCTATTTGATTGTTTTGCAGGACGGTCATGTGTGGCACTTAGACTCAGGATGCTCAACCCACATGACCGGAATAAAGCACCTTTTGAGCAACTACACCAACTGCTACGGAGGCAATGTCAGATTCGGGAATGACGCCTCATCTCCTATCCTTGGGTATGGGGACGTCATCTGTGCCAGCGTCACAATAAAAAATGTTTCATTCGTCAAAGGGCTCAAACACAACTTACTGAGCATTGGACAATTCTGTGACAGCGGGATGGAAGTGAGGTTCTTTGCAAAACAATGCTGTGTTCTTGACAGCACAGGGAATACATTATTAACGTGCTACAGAACATCAAATCTGTACACTATTGATCTGAAAAGCATCCAATCCACCACTTCCATCTGTCTGTTGTCCAAAGCTTCAGATGAACAGAACAACCTATGGCACAGACGTCTCTCCCATCTGAACTTCAAACATCTATCAACCTTGTCCTCCAAGAAACTTGTCAAGGGGCTTCCTCTGCTAAAGTCTTCCACTGAAAATCATTGTAGTGCCTGCAAAATGGGCAAAATGACGCGAAGCTCCCACAAGTCAAAAACCGAACCTTCATCTACTCATCAGTTGCAGCTAATACACATGGATCTGTGTGGACCTATGAGAGTTCAAAGCATCAACGGTCGCAAATACACTCTGGTGATCGTTGATGACTTCTCTAGGTATACATGGACAAAATTTCTCCGATCAAAAGACGAAGCTGCGGAAAACATTATGACCTTTATCAGAACGATCCAGAAACTGCTACAGCACAGTGTTCGAATTGTGAGAACTGACAATGGTACCGAGTTTAAAAATCAGACTCTCACTGAGTTCTATGAATCACTCGGTATCACTCAGCAATTTGCAGCAGCTAAAACTCCCCAGCAGAACGGAGTTGTTGAGAGAAAGAACAGAACCCTTGTTGAAGCAGCACGCACCATGTTAATCCAATCAAGACTGCCTCACTTCATGTGGGCAGAGGCAATCAATACCGCGTGCTTCACTCAGAACAGAACCTTCATCCACAAGCGCTTCGACAAGACTCCATATGAGATCCTATTCAACAAAACTCCTGATATTTCTTTCCTCAAGGTTTTTGGCTGCAAGTGCTTCATACTCAATGATCGGACAGAGAGAAGTAAGCTGGATCCCAAAGCCAGAGAAGGCGTGTTCATTGGCTACTCACTGCAATCCAAAGCTTACAGAGTCTATCTCAGAGACAAGCGGACTGTCATCGAGAGTGTAAACGTTACATTCTATGAAATGGCAGACTTTGCTATTGAACATCTCCAGACCGATCCATCCACTGCTGTACCAGTAGCTTCTGATAAAGCTGAACCAAACACCGAACACGACGATGTGATTCTCGACTCTCTCTTCAGAAACTTTTACGAGAACTCACAATCTCCACCTCCAGCATACACTCCAGAGTCAACATCAACTCCAACAGCAGAGATTCCGCTCCTCACAGGACCAGATGACGTACCATCCACACCCTCAACCCCTCAAACCAATACCAGAGGTGTGGATGATCACAGCTTTGCCATAAGTCCGGAATCATCTCCACTACACACCACAGCTGCCCCAGAGCCTTCAAACTCATATCAGGACTCAGATCAACCAATAATTACTCCAACTCCTCTAGCTCATGAGAGGAAGTGGACGAGAGCACATCCTGTTGAACAGATAATAGGTGATCCAAGTCAAGGTGTGCGAACAAGATCAACAACAACAAATGAATGTCACTATGCATGCTTTCTAAGCAAGAATGAACCGTCCAAAGTCTCAGAGGCACTTGCTGATCCAGATTGGGTGATTGCCATGCAAGATGAGCTCAATCAGTTTGACAGACTAGATGTGTGGACACTCGTGCCTAAACCCCCTCAGAAAACCATCATTAGCACTAAATGGGTGTTCAAGAACAAGAAAGACGAAGAAGGCATAGTGATACGCAACAAGGCACGACTGGTCGCTAAAGGATATAATCAGCAAGAGGGCATAGACTATGATGAAACATTTGCACCCGTAGCAAGAATTGAAGCAATCCGCCTTTTTCTTGCGTACGCGGCCCACAAGAACTTTACTGCCTTTCAAATGGACGTCAAGACTGCCTTTCTGAATGGAGTCTTGGAAGAAGAAGTCTATGTCGCTCAGCCCGAAGGATTCGTAGATCCCAGATATCCCGACCATGTGTACAAACTAAAGAAAGCTCTGTATGGGTTGAAACAGGCACCAAGAGCTTGGTATGATGCATTAACCGAATTTCTGGTTGATTCAGGTTTCTCAAAAGGGAAGATTGATACCACACTTTTCATCAAGCGACAGAAGTCTGACATCATCCTGATTCAGATCTATGTTGATGACATTATCTTCGCCTCCTCAAATCCACGCCTGTGCAAACACTTTGAGAAACTGATGAAAACCAAGTTCGAAATGAGCATGATGGGCGAACTGAATTTCTTTCTAGGCCTGCAAGTAAGACAACTCTCTGACGGCATTTTCATCAATCAGTCAAAGTACATTCTGGAAATGCTTAAGAGATTCAACATTGATGGCAAATCTTCCATGACGACCCCCATGTCCCCAAACAACAAACTGGACTCAGACCCCACCGGGAAGCCAGTTGATGCTACAAACTACAGGGCCATCATTGGATCTTTGCAATATCTCACATCAAGCAGGCCTGACATTGTTTTCTCCACATGCTTATGTGCACGCTTTCAGGCAAATCCGAAGGAATCCCATCTGACCGCTGTTCGAAGAATTCTGAGATACCTCAAAGGCACTGTGAATCTAGGCCTTTGGTATCCCAAGCACTCAGGTTTTGACCTAGTCGGATACTCGGATGCTGACTTTGCTGGTTGCCGGATGGACCGCAAAAGCACATCGGGGGCAGTCCAATTCTTGGGCGATAAGTTAGTCTGCTGGTCTTCCAAGAAACAGAACTGTGTGTCAACATCTACGGCCGAGGCAGAATACGTCACGGCTGCTAGCTGTTGTTCACAAATATTATGGATGAAGACCCAGCTAAAGGACTACGGGTACACTCTCTGCCATATCCCGATCTACAGTGACTCACAAAGCGCCATAGCCATCACCAGCAACCCGGTTCATCACTCCCGCACCAAACACATCGACCTGCGCTATCATTTCATCAAGGATCATGTGGAAAAAGGAGACATTGACATGTATTTTGTAAGCTCAGAGCTTCAACTGGCTGACTTGTTCACTAAGGCATTGGATGAAAAACGATTCCAGTTCCTAGTCTCCAAGTTGGGCATGTTGAACCTCGAGCCCGTTTAATTATGTCTCCACTGATCTAAAAAGTGTGTGTGTGTGGGATTTGTAAATAGTGTGTGTGCGTTGCATGTGTTGAGGGGGAGAAAACCAGAAAAATAACAAAAAATGGTGTGTGTGCGTTGCATGTGTTGAGGGGGAGAAAACCAGAAAAATAACAAAAAATGGTGTGCGTGTGTTGCATGTGTTGAGTGTGTGTGAAAAATCAAAAATAACAAAAAATAGTGTGCGTGTGTTGCATGTGTTGAGGGGGAGAAAACCAGAAAAATAACAAAAAATAGTGTGTGTGCGTTGCATGTGTTGAGGGGGAGAAAATAAAAAATAACAAAAAATAGTGTGTGTTGCATGTGTGTGTTTTTTTTGGGGTATCCAAATCGAGGGGGAGAATTTTTTTCTCTTGAGGGCCATATTTTTCAAAAAGTTTTTTTAAACCCAGATCTCTGTTTTCGGGCCATACTATCAAACTGTTTCGCAAGCCCATTTTTCGTCTATAAAAGGGTCCCGAGAACCCTGAGGCTTTTCATTACCATCTCTGCCTTCTTAGAGTTCTCGAGATCTTTCACTCCCAAAATCAATCTCCCTCCTCTCGCTTCCAAGTTAAAGGTAGTCGATATTCTGTTTCATCGTACTTCACTAAATGGTTTTCGAACCTCGTCTCAAATCAAAACAAAGGAACTTTCTTGACTTTGTTTCGCCAAATCTCGCACACGAACAATGAACTCGGAACTGTATTTTTCTTGTGATTATATGTGTTTTTGTTTGATTGCAGGTGGTTTCGTCTTCGGTCGAAAGGCAAAACGTCTCGTTTTCTTTAGTTTTAAAGCTCAGGATCTCGATCTCGTCGTTTGAACTTCGTAACGAGATCTCGAGATTTAAAAACTCGAGATCCCGATCTCGAGATTTAAAACTCGAGATTGAGATCTCGCGTTTTAAAACTCGATAATTGAGATCTCGTGTTTTAAAACTCGAGATTGAGATCTCGAGATTTAAACTCGAGATTGAGATCTCGAGATTTAAAACTCGAGATTGAGATCTCGAGATTTAAAACTCGAGATTGAGATCTCGAGATTTAAACTCGAGATTGAGATCTCGAGATTTAAAACTCGAGATTGAGATCTCGAGATTTAAAACTCGAGATTGAGATGTCGAGATTTAAAACTCGAGATTGAGATCTCGAGATTTAAAACTCGAGATTGAGATCTCGAGATTTAAAACTCGAGATTGAGATCTCGAGATTTAAAACTCGAGATTGAGATCTCGAGATTTAAAACTCGAGATTGAGATCTCGAGACTTAAAACTCGAGATTGAGATCTCGCGTTTTAAATTTCGAGATTGAGATCTCGAGATTTAAACCTCGAGATTGAGATCTCGAGATTTAATCCTCGAGATACGGTTTTCGAGCTTTTGCCTTAGCCGATTTTGACCACCACCTGCACTCCACTTTTCAAAACCAAACCAAACAACAGTTCATCTAATTTCAGGAAACCAAAAATAAAAATGGACTTTTGCACTGACCCATGTTTTCCACAGCTCATTATGGCAGGTACACAAAAGAGACATAACATTGACGACGCCATCTACCCACAAGATAGGTGGGTCAAGGTGCTGGGCAACAACTTCCAGCTGGATCTGACTGTTTTCAAGTGTCAGGATCCAGTCATCCCCGGGATTCTGAAGCGCCACTATCTCTGGACCGCCTTCCACAAATCAAAGTCGGTGCCAGAAATCTACCTCCAACAAGTATGGAGACATATGCGCACCGAGTCAACAAAAGACCGCACTAAAATCCTCACAAAGCTCAACAACATGAGGATTGTCCTGACTCCAGCAACTCTACGCTCTACACTGGCGCTCCCCGAACATGACAGCTACGATCCTCTTCCTTCTATTCTGGATCTTCTCAAAGATGTCGCGGCTTTGGGTTATGACTCTCTACTACCAAAACTGTCGAACTTCAATGGAGCATACCTTTATCGTCCCTGGAAGAGCTTATTCGGGCTAGTCAACAAGTGCCTCTCTCCAAAGCATGCCGGACTGGACAAATGCAACAAGCAAATACTCTGCGTCTTCCACGGCATCGCATATAACAAAAAGTATGACATTGCTCAGCTCTTCTTCTCAGAGCTAATGGACCTGGTAAAAGCCAAAGAGAAAAACAGGTCAGGCACCATTCCATACGCCAGGTGGTTGGGGCTGATCATCCATGACTGCATGACCGCAAACACATCCATTCCCAGACGTACTGATGATCCACACTTCATAGCTCCAAAGCTCCAATACTTCAAAGCTGATAAGAAAGCAGCTCAGGGCCTGCGGATTCCGGATGCTCTGCTCAACCTGGCAAATCAGTCAAATCCAATCATCGTCGCATACAAGGAAAGCCTTGAGAGAACAGTCCCTATGGTTCAGCAAAACCCATCTGGACCTACCCAGGGGACTAAACTGAGAGTAAGTAAGGGTCCCAAGAGCGCCCCAAAGCCACAGAAGCCAGTGGCACGTTGGCCCGATGAAGGAGAGTCCGATGAATCTCTCGAGAGGACTCGGACAACTGAGGGCAAACCGACGAACGCTGAGGAATCTGCTGATGACTCGCTCAGCTCGGCCCACAAAGAGGCTGACGACGAGGCTTCCGATAGCGTGGCCAGAAGTGACAACGATGATGATGATGATGACGATGATGTTGACGATGTGGACCACACTTTTGCTCTCATCCAAAAGGGTAAGCTGCCTATTGAATCTCCTCCGAAGAAAATCACCGCTGAGGATGCAGCCCCCGTTATTGCTACACGCCCCAAAGAGCTCGTCATCAAAACCACGGCGGCCAGTCACAATATAGCAAGTGCTACCGGCATCGTCAGGGAGCAGCGCATCAAAGCGAAAAATGATGCTCCACAGTCACTCAACTCCAAGAAGCGACGCCTCGTCAAAAGACACCTTGTTGACGAGGACGAAATGCATATCTTCGCCGATTGTCAACCCTTCATTAATATAAGCCGAGCTGAATCTTTAAGTACAGGAGCCGATCTTTTCGGTTCCCGGGTAGAAGTCGCAGCATCTGGCTCAACTGCGCAAGCACAGCCTTCTCCCAGCCACTCGATAGCCTCCCAACAGGCTATTGTTTCAAAACAGCGGGACTCACCCACCTCTCTGGTTCCCTCTGAACCAGTCGAGCGAATTAGTGGCCAACAGCCCGAGGTCACCACCACTTCCTTGAGCACATCGAGTCTAGGTGTCACACTCCCTACATTTTCTAATTTTTCTAGGACACCTACACTATTCACTGCACATACAGGTGCACGCACCCTGGAAGCAACGACCAGAGTACCAACGATGACGGTCGGAAGCCCTGCTACGCCCACAATGACTCCATCATTGAATGCAGGCCACACATCAGCTCTCTTCACTGATGCTGTGACAACAGTTACAACCCCTGTAACTGAACACCTCACTACCGAAGACGTCACCGTTCTTATGCACCGTTTCTTGGATTCCACCATTAAGCCATGGGTGCAACAAGCATTTACCGCTTGGGCACAAGAATCCAAGACCACCCAGGCAGTGCATAGTGAACACAGCCAGCCTGAACCACACCCATCACCTTCTCACTCCAAATCTCAAACCTCTCCAGTCCTCTCCGCCACCTCCACCAAAGTCCATAGCCCTATCTCTTCTCGGGGAACCCATGATACAGAACAAGTATCATCCCCACACCCGACCACACCTCCCATCGAACTACTATCCCAACCCTTCGAAGTCCTGACATTGATCTTGCTGGATCATCTCCTAAACATACCCCACACTGACCTCACTCCCTACCAGCAAGGCGTCCTTACTGCCCTTCTCGCTAATCCGGACACCAAGGGCACCTGCCGTGAAAGTCCCCGTGGTCGCAAACGTTCACATGAGGATCCCGATGATCCGGAACCTCATGAGGGGGAGAACAAGAGGCCACGGATACTCGAGCAAGGTGCCTCTACCACTCATAGCCCCCAAACCGAACAACCTGAGACTTTCATCAACCAACCACCACCCTCCCCTTGTCAAAACCAAACCTATCTCTCTAGCGTGGTCGAGCTAGACAAAACATCCCGAGGCGTATCTCCCAGAGATACTGTTCGAGGAGGGGATGGAAGTCCTGATGATGCTACCACTGGTACATCCTTCACATCAGGCCATCAGTTGGAACCTAGTTCTAAGCTGATGTCAACGAGCAATCCAAGTGAACCCGGTAGTGCTACCAAGGAACAATCACCGCCTCAAAAGCAGCAAAGAGTTCCATACATCCCCCCAGGCAAAGACATCCATGATGCACTGGAGGAGGCGGTGATATACGACAAATGGCCAAGAAAATGGACAGAATGGGATGATCTTCGGGTTGAAGCCGAGCAAGAGGACATGCAAAGAAACTGGTGGCTACGAGAGCTGATCAACAAATGCTCTGAAGATATTATACGGCTCGAGGACGATGAACGCAAGGAAGGGGAGAATTACAAGGAATCCCAGAAGACTCTTGAATCAGTCGTAAGACAAACAGCGGGAAGATTTCCCAAGACAGAGAAACCCTGGGATAATGTTCGTATCAAAGCCCCCTTCCAAGAAGAAATCAGAAAGCATATCTGGCGTAGACCAGACAAAGTCAAGCCACTGAACGAACTGAAGCTAAGAGGCCTTACTCACTTGAAAGGAAAGCAGGCAAGAGGTCATCTGCAGATGTTGCTACAAAGGTCAACCGGTACACAGAGAGAACTGATGGAACAAGATCTGAAGTCGAATATTCTCCCGATTCATCAAATTCTGCAAGTGAAGGCTGAAGACTACCATGGAGTAACATTCTACACTTACAGACTTCAACGCACCGATGGGAGCGAATTTACTTGTCAAGAGAACGACTTCATCATGCTGAAACCGGATGACATCTACCAAATGCTCATGGCCTACAGATACCTTCCAGTCAGGCAGAGCATAGTATACAGCGAAGGCCTCGCAGCTATCAAGAGATTCATGCTTAGACAAATCCGAGTACACTCTTCACATGACCTACAGATGGCTATTGAATGTAATCTGAAGAAGACAAATCTGACAAAGCCAAAACTGTATGGTCCAGAACTTGAAGATTTCCCAGCCTACCACATCTTCTTCACACCACCAACAGTCACCTATCTGAACCACAAGAACGAAAAGCGTCTGATGGTAGTCAGTGAAATCGAGAAGTACTGCGACGGAACACTGAAGATAATCAGAGAGCAGATTCTACAGATGAAGGCAAAGCTGGAAGAAAATCTTCAAGAGGCATCGTCTTATGTTCAAAAGGAACACTCTACTGTAGAGACAATTTTAAAGGCCATTGACGATCGCCTCGAAAAGAGAAATGTGCTGAGGCAGTATGAACATGCACTTGGTTTGAGGAAGCACTACTTCAAATCACAGAAGCAATAAGAGAATGGCACTTGATCACAAAGGGGGAGATTGTTGGAGATATTTAATTGTGAATCAAGTTGGTCATAGATTAGCTTTATATTTAATCCTTGTATTTGAATAGTGCATAAATTAGATAGAAATCAGGCCAAGTGTTAGGCCCATTTAAACAGGCCAAAAGCCTGTTACGCCTAACCTAAACCTCGCCTATAAAAAGGGAGCCGAGGTTTAGGAAAAGGCTGAACGTCGTACTTATTATTCATAGCCTTACGCTTATTATTCTGCTGTACGTTCCACGGTTTATCAAAGAAGGTTTTACGCTGATTCATTCTCTGTTCATCTTTACTTTTAATCTTCCTTGTTAGATCGATTATTCATTGCTGTTACAGAAACAGGGACTAACAAAGTCTCATTGAGACAAAACCCCATACCCCATATTTTGTCTTGGTCTATTTTTTCCTTTGATTGAGAAGGCATCTTCTCTCCTTCCTCTCCACACCATACGAACCATTTAGGAGGGGATAAGGGGCTGAAAATCTCTCTCTCAACTACAAGCTTGGAGGAACCAAGGAGGAAGAAAATCCAAGAAGAAAGGAGCTAGGATTGAGGTAAGAACTCAATTAGTGTTCTTTAACTAGTATTAATTCGTATGATTTTTAAGAAATCATATGGTGGATTAAACTTGAAGTTCTACACGTTTAAAAGTGTATAATATTGACATAAAGTGGTGGTATTTAACTTAGAAGAGTTGGTGAATCGATAGGAGTCGAAACCGCCGGAAACCGCCACCTAAAATAAGCTGCCTGTATTGCAGCAGCCCGAAAGCCCCCCGGCTTTTGTGAAAGCCGTCCGGCTTTTGCCCAGCAGTCCAGTTTTTGTGATCCAACCGGCCTAGAATGGGGATTGATCGAAGGGCTTCGCAAAGGCATCTAGTTAAGCACTTCATAAAGTGATGATGGCTGACTATATTGCTTATAATTAGTGAGTTAATTTCATAAGATTACCTAAGGTATTTTAAATGTGATTTTCATGGATTATTAATGATTAATATTGCCCAAATAAAAATACTATTACCTATGAATAGATGAAGCATGGTGTACTAATTTAGAGGAAATTGTGTATGATTATGTGTTATGAGAAATGAGGGCATGATGATGGAAATTAACTATGAGACATTGTGATACAATATACTTTTACTCCATGTAAAGAATTCATGAATGGATAAAAGTGATATTTTTGATATTGAAATTTAATTATATTTGGATTGGAAAATCACTTGAAACGAATTATTTGTCTATGAATTAAGAATTTGGTTGTTCTAAGATTTTCCGACTAGTATTGAAATACTAGTCGAGAAGTGAATACGAATAATGATAGAATTAATCATATGGGATTGGAATATGAATAGTGATGCCTTAAGTAGTCTTAAGAGATTCTTTAAGCATGAATTGTATGAGCTCTAAGGTATGTTAGGGGTAGGCCTTAAAGGTTACTCTAAGTGAATGGTTTCTAGCATAGGATTTGTTTGAGAATCGGACTAAAATGATGAATTAGAGCCGGACTCTAGAATTACATGGAAACATAGTTGGGCTGAGCCCTTGCCATGTAATTGTGAAGTACATGGAAACATAGTTGGGCCGAGCCCTTGCCATGTAATTGTGAAGTACATGGAAACGTAGTTGGGCCGAGCCCTTGCCATGCATTAGCGAATATCATGGAAACGTAGTTGGGCCGAGCCCTTGCCATGAAATTATAAGATTGCATAGAAATGTAGTTGGACCGAGCCCTTGCTATGCAATAGTGATGTGTTGAATTTTGGCTAGCGGATATCATAGAAATGTAGTTGGGTCCAACCCTTGCTATGAAATCGTGGCATGATGAACTATATGAGTTGTCATAACTTGGGGTCACATGAAATAGATATGGTGAACTCTAAATGAATATGGGCCCACGGGCCAAATACTTGACTTTATATAAAATAAGTATATTCTTAAAACGGGGTAACCAGTGGTTATGGCCTATAATATAATATCACCCTAGATTGAAGGTCTTAGAAATTGAAACATTGATTATATTCAGTGTAGTTGTCATTGTACTTTTCAAATGCTTCAAAGTACTGACATCCCCTTCACGGGGAGACCACCTCACAGTTTCAGGTAGAACTTGAAGGTTGCTACCGCCGTCTGTTGCTTCGGGAAGATCGAGGGTGGAAGACTTGGTTCATGCTTCCTCCGTTTCTGTTTTAAAAACAATTATATAAATGATCATGGATATTATTTTCTGAATAATTATTTGGGGGTTTGTATGCCTAAGATTGTCAAGTGTGACTTGAACACTTGAATTAATGTTTCCGTTGCTTTAGTAAATATTTTACATTATGTTTGTTTATGGATGTACTATGTGCGAATGATATTCAAGACGCCTTGTATAGTATGGATGAGTCGGACTGCGGTTGACTATTCATACTGTACAGCGAGTTGTTGACATGTCCGGGTAGGTTGACGTGTCCACCTTGTATAGAAAAACATTAAAATGTAAACATAAAATTTGAGAATGAAAAATAGAAATAGAAAACTGGAAAATATCTTTGTTAGTAAACATGGTGTAAGTGTTGATGCATTTATTCGCAATTGCTTGAGTAGGCCTCACCTTGACCATGACCTCCTCCAATGATTTCCGTACACCTACCCAAACCACCACCCCAGAGGCGGAGGCTATTAAGAGCCGGTGTGGCGGAAGAAGAAATGGGAGAAACAAGAATAGAAATGAGGGAAAAAGAAAGAAAATTAAAAGTTGATTGAGGGTGGGTTACGGGTGAAAGAAGAGAGAAGAAGGGCGGAAAAGAAAAGAAAAAGGGGGAAAATCGGACATAAAGAGGAAGAAGGAGAATAGGAGGAGAAGAGAAATTTACCAAAAAAGGGACTTTACGAGAGTCAATTCGACTCTTGGGACAGAAGGAGCTTGAAATAAACAAAATAAACACCTAGTCGTAATACAAACATACTCATTAGTAAACGTCCAACCTTTTCTAATTAATTTGTATTGTTTTCCTTTAAAATCCCATCATAATACAAACATACTCCCTCCGGTCGGAACTGGCGAATCCGACAGGAGTAATTCATTTTTTTACGGGATTTTGACATACTCCCTCAAGTCTAATTCATTAGTAAACGTCCAACCTGCCATGGGATTTTAACTTCAAAAAATTCCTCTTCCAATTTATGCCTTCGGCCGCTTGTCATAAACGTCCAACCTTTTCATCACTTTGCAGATCAAACTTGCATGTCACTAGTTCCAACCTTTTCACCACCTTGCAGACAACCAACGTGCATTTGTGAACAGTTCATAAATCCTCATCTGTGTTGTTATTGTAAATATGCCAATTTGCACATCAAACTTGCATGTCATTAGTTCCTCATTTTCTTGGGGACATTTTCTAAATCTTCTGTAGGTGGCATTCGCTTTGGATCCTCACTGAATGGCCATGCAATTGCATTCATTTCAGACATTTATATTCTTTTGTTCATTCCTATCATGGGGTTAGGGTGTATCTCTCTGAAATCTTAGAAGTCCCTTTTGACCATGTAAATCCTTTTTGTTCTGCTGCAGCATGAACATTATCTCCACCCTGTGCATTTGTAACTTTCTGGTAAATTTGAGATATCATTATAAGAAATAATTAATATCTCTGTAATTCTATTAACTAATTTCATAACTTAGGAAATGTATTGTTCTGTTTCAAGAGATCAATATTGCTAATATGAACAAATAAGCCATTCATATGTCTCAGTCTGCCATGTATAATAGATAAATTGTGCGTTTTTATTTCACTAATAAAGTTCAATCAATTTTGAGTTAAAGATGACAATGAATACTATATCCAGACCAAAAGCAATCCAACACTATCAGATCACATGGTGATGTATTTCTTCTAATAGTTCCAAGTAAGTAAATTTCTCAAAAATATTTAAGAAGTACATCAAATTGCATTTTCCGTTACTATTGTAGTCATTATTTCAAAATTTCAGAATACTAAACAAAAGTAATTGAAGATATTACCTTTCCACATTGAAGAACTTCTTCTCTCTTTTTGTCCCCTTTTCCGTTCATTATTTCTTTCTTTACCCTTGTATCAAAATTAGTGTCTGAATATTGATGGTCTTCTCTGTGATTTCTGCACTTTTCTCCTCTGACCTGTTCTTTCTCTTCATCATTTCAAACTCATGGTCAGATTGCTTTTTTTGGCTTGTTCGTTGTTTTCAAAATTCTTCTTCTCTAATTTTTTCTTCGATAGTTTTCTTCATAGTCGGTTTGCTTTGTTGTCGTCCTTTATGATTGCGATTTTGAAGCTCTCAAGAATAATTTCATTCTACCGTCTGCATTTTTTCGGATCCATTGAGCGAATCTAGTTTCGTTCGCTTTTTGCCAAAATTTACTGTTCATACCCAATGGGTTTGGTCAGATTGCTTTTGTTTGGCTTGTTCTTTGTTAATTTTCAAAATTCTTCTTCTCTGTTTTTTTCTTCGATAGTTTTCTTTGTAGTCGGCTTGCTTTGTTGTCATCCTTTACGATTGCGATTTCAAAGCTCTCAAGAATAATTTCATTCTACTGTCTGCGATGTTTTCGGATCCATTGAGTGAATCTGGTTTCTTCGCTGTTTGCCAAAATTTACTATTCATAACCGATGGGTTTCTTTAAATTATTCAAGTGTCCTGCTATCTCATTTTAAAATAAGGGAATTATAGTCAAAACCATTGCATTTGAGTCCTACGCTAGTTTCTAATCCTAATTTTGGAAAGTTGATACGTTTGAGTCTTATTTGCATAATTTTCCCTTATATGTGTACACATATAAGGGTACACATTTTGTGTACACCTACCATTTTTGTCTTAAAAAACGAACTCTTTTTGGGCATTTTAAAAACAAGTTTGCCCAACTCTACCCCAACTTGTACCCCATATAAATACCTTCCTTTTTACCATACCTTTTACCCCCTTTCCAAAAATATCACTCTCACTCTCACTTCTCTCATCTACCCCATACTATTCTTTTTCTGCCAAAATCTGCAGCACCCATTCGCAGCTACTACAGTGCACAAAGAAGAAATCTCATCTTGCTGCATTCTTTCTTCTTCTTATTCGATGGATTTCATGGGGAAGGATATATCCGACTTTAGTGATGAGGTGCATTTGGATGGCTTGACATGGGGAGATGACGGTGACAAGGTTGATGACGTGGGTGACGGTGGTAATCTGCCATCTTCGGTTGTTATCAAAGTGATGACGTTGATGAAGGGAAGAAGATGAAGGTGTGGACGTTGAAGACTTGGAGAAGAGTATGTCATTTTTTCTGAGTTTGTTGGTATTTTGTTGGTCTGACAGACAAGTTTCAAGTGCAGCGTCTGTCTATCATAAACTGTACGTGGTTTCATAGTTGGTAGATTCCTACATCAAATGCTTGTATGGCCAGACAACTTTAAATGTTTGTGTACGTAGAACAAATGTCTATATTCGCATATGATGAGTTGAGTAAGTGTTAATGTAGTTTTTATATAGATGTGTGTGCTTTTGTTTGGAAACATGGTTGTATTTGGTATTGTGAAGACAAATGTGGTGAATTAGTTAATTATATATATGCATTTGAGTACGTGTTATTATTGTCTGTCTATAGAGACAAAATGATAATTGTGTGTTGAAGTGAACATGTATACTTTTGTAGTCTGGCCTAATGTACTACTTTCTATCATACAGACAGACAAAAGTTGTCTGTGCCAGACATTTGTAGTCTGGGCCAACATACTACTTTTTATCTTACAGACAGACAATAATTGTCTATGCCAGACATTTGTGGTCTGGGCCAGTAGGCTTGTCTATGCCAAACAGACATACAAAATATGTTTGGACCAGACAATTCTGGTCTGGGCCACTGTAGTTGTTTCTGCCAAACTGAGAGACAAAATTTGTCTTAGCTAGACATCTTGTCTTTGCCTCACACACATATGTTCTTTGTACCACACATTTGGTTCTAACTACGTGTTATGTATTAATCGTAGTTATTCACTTGAAGATGACGAATGGCTTAGGATCATGTACGATGAACGTCATAGGTGGGGTACCTTGTTACTTGAAACCTACATTCTGGGCAGGTATGCCCACAACTCAATGAAGTGAGAGCATGAATGTTGTCTTCTATGCTTTTGTGCATTCCAAAACAAGTCTAAAACAGTTTGTGGAGTAATATGGACGTGCCTTAAAATGTAAGGCAGAAAAAGAGTTGCATGCGGACACAAATTCATTCACAGAAATGATACCATGTGTTACTTCATGTGCAATGGAGAAATAAATGCAAAGAATATACACACTAGCAAAGTTCAAGGAGTTTCAAGATGAAGTGGTTGGCAAGCTTTATTGTGATATCATTCAATGCGATGAAGGTAAAGTGTATCATGTCAAAGAAGAAAAAAATGTTGTACATTAATGGTTGTACCATATTCCACACATTTCGTAGACATACATTCATAATGTTTGCAACTATATTAAACAACCCACAAAAATACATTCCCGCATTAATATCAATTCATATGCTTCCTCCACCTTCTTCAATCGCCACAAACGAACAACGTATTGACATCTCTTGTTCCACATGTTTGCATACTCACAACCTGGAATCAACGGCTTTCCCATTAACTGGTGCTCTGCAAAGGAAGCCACCATCACTCCACATTCTCCCGACCTGTAGACAGACAACTCAGAAGGAAGGCCAAACATTTTATATCACATTACAGACAATTTGTTGCAATACATTGGTAGAGAAGTCAATTCCCATGACAGAAAACTACAAGCCAATTTTAAAGAATTCCAAATGACGTGCAATACAATTCAAATGGTTTGCCAGGCAACTAATTTTACCTAACAGACAACAACAAAATTATTTTCAACAATTTAAAATAAATTGACAAACAACTCAAATATATTGCCAGACAACTACTTTCACATGACAGACAACTACAAACTAATTTTAAACAATTGGATTTAACGTGCCAGACAACTAATATGCCTTGTCAGACAACTACTTTCACATGACAGACAATTATAAACCAATTTTAAACAATTCAAAATAAATTGACAGACAACTCCAAACCAATTACATAATATTCAAAATGACAGACATCTCAATATCATCACGGAGCAATCTAAATATACACAACTACTTCACAATTTCACCAGACAAACAACTATTTTCACATTACAGATAACCCAAATGGAATGCCAGACAACGCTTTTCACATACAAACAATTACAAATCAATTTTAAAGATTTCATTTCACATTATAGACAAATCAAATGGAATGACAGACAACTCTTTTCACTTCACAGACAGATACAAACCAATTTTCAACATCCGAAGAGAGACATCACAAAAGTCATCACACGTACTATAAAATACATTTGTAAAATAAGAAGATGTGCATACATACTGTTGTTCTATGTGCTCAAACAAATAAATTTGTCTGTCCAGACAAACATCTTATGTAAGACTCTCCCAATTATGAAACCATGTTCAGCTAGACAGACACTGCACTTCAAATTTGTCAGTTAGACAGACAACCACTTTTCATGTGGAGTTGGACGAAAAAAATACCAAAAAATGAGGAAAAAAGATCATCTCAAGTCTTTCAAGACTTCAATTATCAGACCTTCATCCTCTTCTTCCCCGGATGGCATATTACCTCTGTCACCACTCTCACCTTCGTCATCAACCCCGTCGCTTGTGAGGACACAACCGTTGGTTTGTTGTGGTGACGAAACAGTGCCTCACATGACGGATGAGCGGTTGAAACGAGAACAAAGTGAGCTCGGTGCCGGTTTTGATTTTGGGCTGGTCTGCGATGCGGGGAGTGAGGCCAGTGGCCGAAGATGACAGGGTTGGGGAGGTCTACGATGCGAGGGGGTGAGGTCGGTGAGGGGTGTGATTTTTCAAAACTTCCTGGGGAAGGGGAAGGCTGGAAAAGAGGGAGATTTGGAAAGGGATATGAGGGGGAAAGGGATTTGGGAGGATAGTTATATGGGTACAATCTGGTATATAATTGGGGTACCTATAGCAAAATTGTTTTAAAAATTTGTTCTTGTTGGCATGGATCATGATCCTTCCACTTTGGAAATCTATTCTATCTATCTATTTATCTATACTATTCTATTTATATATAAGAAAAGAAATTGCTCATTAAAATACTATTTTACCCTTAATGAATCCTAGGTGTCCTTCTCTCCATATTTCACTCCTTTAATATACAAATGCCAAGTGGCAAATTCAAGGACTAATTAATAATTATACTCTCTAATTAATACGGAAGTAACGGAACTAACTCATAACCATTTGTACCACTCCATAATAACAAAACGTGGCATATTAATGGGGTCCATTGTATTAAAATTATTACTATTTTCTCACTACAAAAAAACACCTGTTTTGTCACCGATTTTGTCACGGACCGTAGTTCAAAAAATCCGTGACAAATGATTTTTGTCACGGATTTTGTCACGGACCAAATCCGTGACACCAGGGGCGTGATAACGTTTTTGTCACGGACATGAATCCGTGAGAGAGTTTGTCACGGATTGGTCACGGCCACCGTCCGTGACAAAACACTTCACCGGAACTCCATCGCCTTTTATTTGTCACGGCCACATCCGTGAATAATTTTTTTTATTTTTCAAAAAAAATTAATTATTTGTCACGGAAATATCCGTGACAAATTAAAAAAAAAGGTTTTCGAAATAGAGTGGGCGGGTATGTGAAACGAGCTGAAAAATTCAAATTTTTAATTTTGTCACGGACATATCCATGACAAAAATTTTGAAAAAAGTTTGAAAAATTTCGAAACAGGTAGGCGGGTACTTTAAAATTTTCAAAAAAAAATATTCAAAATTTTGAACTTGTCATGGATTTAATCCGTGACAAAACTTTTTTTTTAAATTACGTTATTTTCAGCGTTTTGGGTATTTAAAATAAACTGAATTTATATTTTGTCACGGAACCGTCCGTGACAAAAGTTTTATTTTTTTAAAAAAATAAATATAAATTCAGCGCATTTTGAATGTTTATTTTAAAATTTCAAAAGTTTATTTAATAAATAATAACCATTAAAATTTAGGCGCTTTTTAAAAAATTTAAACTTAATAAACATTGTTTATAATAAATAGTTAAACAATCATCATTAATCTTAATAAATAATTGTTTATAATAAATAATTAAACAATCATCATTAATCATCATTAATCACCATTAAACATTATTTATCATAATAAATAATAAACCAATCAAACCATCATTATATAACACAAATAATTAATATTCGTACAGTAACCATCAAAATTTAAAAATCATTAAAATGTCAATAAACTAGTTATTACAAACCATCAATGGTCATCATAATCATCATCATCATTAGGTTCCTCACGATGATCAGGTTGCCTTTCGTGGCCACGGCTGCCGCCACGATGGCTGCCTCGACTGCCACCACGGCTGCCAGCCCGGCTGCTGCCACGGTATGCATGAGCTCCGAGAGTCAATAACGGGGTATCATCATAATATGCATATGGAAAATTGTTGGAGATATGGCTATAATTAGCAAAACCCCTACTGCCCATACTGCCCATATTGCCCGCGAAGGGAATTTGTGGGGTAGTCTCAGGGTGCTGTATGTGCATGGATGGGCGGTAGGTGGCGTTGAATATACGCATTTGCCGTTCCATCTCTTCCAACCTTTCTCTCGTTCTTCTTGCCTCTTCATCCCGTATCCGAGCTTCTTCATCCCGCCTTCGAGCCTTTGCTTCACGTTCCTCCAATTGTTTCTCGAGGCGGGTAACCCGATCATCATACGCCGAATGAGAAGATGAGCTAGCTCCTTTGGACCTCTCCAGGATCCGTAAGCCTTCAGAACCCATAAGCGGCACCCGGCCCTTGTAAACTCCGGTTGCCGCTAAGATGGCCTCATCATCTTGATTTTCATCAAGTTCGGCATCAGAATCACCTAGCTGATCAACTCGCTTCCCCCACTCTTCCTCATATTTTTTCTACAAGTTCAAAAATCTATTATATAAGAGATCAAAAAAATTCAAAGTTTATTGAATTATTGAAGTTTCATTATTTACTTCAATTTCAGAAAGGCGGGGAGGCGGCGTTACAGCACCCTTCTTCGTCCAACAATGTGCCATGAGTTTCAATGGCGTGACCCTTTTTTCACGGGTCCAGATCCTTCCTACACGGATTTCAAAGTTAATAAAAAATTATATATACATAAGGGAATGGAATGGAAATAATTTTAACTAATTAGAGTTTACCAGATCTTTTTTATGTTGAATTTGGGGTTTGCGGCCCCCGTGCCATTGAACTTCCTTGGCTTTTTCCAAGTTCCGGTTTGCCTTGGCTGTTTCGCTTCTCAGCAAAAATGCGGGATCCGTGGCCCAATGGCGGCAAATCATCTCCCACACATCATCACCAAGGAATCTTGGCTTTCGACCGGTAGACCGGGCAGTCCTAAAAGTGGGTCTCAACCACCCAGAAATCCTAGAATTGTATTCTTTGAGAATAGCTTGGTCTAGGGCAAAATGCCACCGATGGGAAGCCTTCATTAAAAACATTAATATATCATTTGTTAAATTTAAATTATTAAAATGTAACAAAAAAATTTTATTTTTACCTTGAACAACCGCCACCATAGGTCACGAGTGGCCGCCGGAACCTCACCATAAGTCGACCAAGGCCCCGTGAAATGACCACAAACAATAGCCTTGATTCTATTCAAGACCTCGGGATCGCTTCAAAAAAAATTGATAATTGATAAAAACAATTGTATTAATTCTTAGATGTAGAGATTATACTATTTTATATTAGACAGTGTTAGTTTTTTATTACCTATGGATTGATTGAGGTGTCACCTCAAGCGAACCGGGATTGTGGCGCTCTTCTTGAGTGAAGGGGGGGGGGGGGGGGGGGGGGCATATATTGCACGAGATGGAGGAGGTGCATGGGAGGTTGATGCCCCCTCCCCATGCACGCTGATATGAGCGTCTGATTGTTCGGAGGGAGGAGTTTGGACATGTCCGTCATGAGCATGTCCTTCATCGGCATTGATATCATCATTGATATCACGATCAGCGTTTGAGGCCCGTCGTGAATTCTGGTGCCCATGACGAGCAGAGGTGGAACGGCGGCGTTCGTGCTCACTCATCTAAAATTATTGAGAAATAATATATAGAACATATTAAACTTGTGTTTAATATGAGAGGTGGAATGAGTTTTTAGTTTGATTTTTATGTTATGGAATTTAACTGTGTTAGGTATTATTTTATCAAACCTTATAAAATCAGTTTATGAGGTTTTTGTGTGGTATAATGGTTTAAACTTAAATAATCAGTTTCCTATTTATTTATCAAACTTTGAAATATAGAACATATTAAACTTGAGTTTAATATGAGGGGTAGAATGAGTTTTTTGTATGATTTTTATGTTATTGAATTTAATTGTGTTAGGTATTATTTTATCAAACCTTATAAAATTATTTTATGGTGTTTTTGTGTGGTATAAAACTTTGAAATATAGAACATATTAAATTTGAGTTTAATATGAGGGGTTGAATCAGTTTTTTGTATGATTTTTATGTTATGGAGGTAACTTGTGTTATGTATATTTTTTATCAAACCTTATAAAATCAATTAATCAAACTTTTTATATTAAACTAATAAAATCAGTTTTTTCATATTAAATTATAAAACTTAAAAAATCAGTTTTTTGCATTAATTTAGAAAAATACAGTTTATCCTTGTATTTTGTATTAATTTATAAAAAACAGTTTTCTGATTTTGTAAAAACTCAGTTTTTGAATTAAAAAATCAGTTTTTGTTTATATAATACAAAAATGATTTCATATGTTTCATGAAAAAATTGATTTTTGAAATCTATAAAATCAATTTTTTCATAAAATCTATAAAATCAGTTTCAGTTTTTGTTTATTCATGAAACCTATAAAATCAATTTTTTCATGAAACATATGAAATCATTTTTGTATTATATAAACAAAAACAGTTTGTTTAGTTTTTTATTTCTGTTTTAATCTATAAAATACAGTTTTTTACTTAATTTTTGTTTTTTACCTATGAAACAGTTTCTTATTAATTTTTGTATTATTTCAGTTATTTCGTATTTACGTATCAAGCTTATCAACAATTAAAAAAAACTATCTATAACGTATTAAATATTATACTGTCCGAAATTAATTAAACGACGTTTTTTATGTTTTTTATGAAGCGACGCTTTTTTTAAAATAAAATATTATGATATCTGAAATTAATTAAAAATCAGTTTTTATCAAGTTTTATAAACATTAGTTAGTAATATCCGAAACAACATAAAAAAATTAATTAACAGTTTCATGATTTTGTTGGGTTAGACATGTTAACTTTTTTGGAAGTGTAACATGAGGGGGCGAAAATTTGTGGAGTTGAAATTATTATTCTTAAGAAATATCTGAAATTAACAAAAGCTCAAAAACTCAAAAATATCTTTGACTAAATAATTAATAAATTACTATTCTTAATAAATATCCGAAAAACTCAAAAACATATAAACATTTAAAATCTAGGGCATGCATTTTTAAATTAAGAGAGAACATGGTTAAGCATATAAACAAATGATATAACAAATCATGAAACAATAAATCTAGGGCATGCATTTTTAAATTAAGAGAGAAAACATGCATATGAATATATAATCATATAAACACATAAAAAATGTTTGCATATGAATATACGAACAAATCATTGAAACATAAATATTTTTAGCATGCATTTTCAAAGAAGTAGAACATGCATTTGAGTGTATAATATTACAAACAATAGCATTTTAAATCATTTCCAATAATTTAAGTATACGGAAATATTTGAGTATGTAAGCACATAAACATATAGAACGTATATGAGATATGAACATATAAACATATTGAATGCATAGCAACTTATTAACATATAAACATTAAATTAAACAATTAAAAAATATTAAGAAAAACATGCATTTTGTTTTTGGCATTTTAAAACATTTATATTTCAAAATTCAGAAATTAAAGAGTTAGAAACATAACCTCAATGAAGGAGAAGAAGGCAAGAAATGGAGAGGAGTGAAGGCTTCGAAGGACGGCGACAGAGACGGAGATGAACCGCGGTGGAGAGCTGTACGTATGCGGTGACGGTCGGCGTGTAAGAGAAGGCAGAACGGTGGCGGTGGCGGTCTGTAAGAGAATACAGAACGTTTGGGAGGAAAGAAGGGTTAGGGTTTGGGAGCGTAACGAAAAAATGGTGAAGTGTTGTTTATATATTAGGGGTTGTCACGGATGGGTCCGTGACAACACCCGTGACAAATTAAATACGAATTTTGAATTTTGAATTTGTCACGGATTAATCCATGACAAAATCATCGGAAATTGAATACTGAAGTACGGCAGTCGAGGCGTCAGGGAATGGCAGACGAGGCAGCAGAAGCGCAGGTTGACCGGTTTGTCACGGATATCCGTGACAAATCCGTGACAAAATTCAAAAATTTGAATTTTGTCACGGATGTGTCACGGATGGATCCGTGACAAACCGTTCCAGGGAATATTAAAGCTTTTCAGCCTTTTTTCAGGCGAGGCGTCAGATACCTTAAGTGTCACGGACCTATCCGTGACAAATTTAAGTATAAATATGTGTTTTGAGCCCCAATTTTTCAGTGCGAAAAAATGGCTAACCCAGAACCAGATGTGTGGAAGTTGATCAGTAGAAGTGTACAACGATTAAAACAAGTTACACAGTTGATGAAGCCTCGAAATGAAGAAGCAGTTCAAAGCATCAGTGAGCTGATGAGTAGACCGCTTGAAAGCTTTGGCGATATTGTAGACTATGAATCAGACTCATACAACGTTTCACGAGGGAAAAACTTGTGTAGGGCACTTTTACGTGCAGAACAATGTTCGGAGTATATGATACCTATAAACGCGAAAGCTGCAGAAAGAATTAACGAGCTACTTGATAGGCCTCTAGATGAAAGCTTTGACGCTAATGAATAATATTGTGTTTATTTGTTTATCTGTATTGTGAGTTGTTGAATGTAATAAATGATAAAAAATTGTGTGTTTTCTACTTAGTTTTTAAATTTAATAAATAAATTCATGTTCTTGTTTATTAAATTTTGAATTATTAAAATTTTGTAATGTTAAAAAACTAATAACAAATAATGTTAAAAAACTAATTTCCGAATTTTAAATAATGGTAAATTTCGAATTATTTAAAATTTAAATAATTTTCAATTTTCGAATTACCTAATTAATTTTAAATTTCCGAATTGATAATAATGAACCACTAATTTTCGATCTGAATAATTTTAAAAACTTAATTTTATTAATTAATTAATCGTTATTTTACAATATAATATGGAATAATTATTTTGTTTAGAAATTATAGTTGCGAATTACATACCTAACTATCTTAGAATAATATAATAATGACGAAAGAAAGTTAAAAATTCAAATTAAAATAGTTCAATTAAAAGTAATTACATTGGTTGTTAACTATACATTTAATCGCTATCACAATCAGTATTTTCTTGATAGCCAACTTCTTCTTCTGTATCTTCATCATCATATATCCATTCTTCTTCTTCCTCCTGGTCATGGTGCAGTTGTTGTATATATAATTCTTCAATTTCACGCTCATTTTGAGGTATAGGGGGCGTAAGGTGTGTTTCAGGCATGACTTCAACATCTCCGCCATTTGGGTCACTTAACTGAATGTTATTGTTGACCGTGTCAGCAATAGGCGGAGGTTGGAAAAAATCTTGCTGAAAAGCATCAAAGTCAATATCCTTGTGTTGAGCCTGTGTTACAATTTTGCTCGGATGGATATTAATGGCACACACCCAAGGATTCCGTGTGCGCCTCGTTGAAGGATACTCTGCATAATAAACCTGGGCTGCTTGTTGAGCGAGTATAAAAGGCTCATTTTTCTGATACACACGAGAGTGGTTGACGTCAATTATATTATACTTTGAATTTTTTCTCACACCACGTGTAGGGTCGACCCATGTGCAGCGAAACAACACGCATGTTAATTCTTGCAAACCAGAAGGCATTTGAAGTTCGAGAATTTCGTGCAAGAAACCAAAAAAATTGGTTTCCGAGTTATCAGAACCGATGGTCGGGACACATAACCCGCTGTTCATTGTTGATCGACCTTCTCCATATTCGACTGTGTGATACGTATAACCGTTTATCACATATGAATGCCAAACCTTTGCATAGGAAGAAGAGCCCCACGATAATGATACTAACAGAGGGTCGTTAATCCCACGGTACCTGATCTGCAAATTAAAATATGATAACATTAGGTAATGATTAAAAATTATTAGCTAATAGTATATATAATGTATTTATATATATATACCTGCTGTTGGTACCATAATGCAAAGTCAGAGTCCACCATTGCATCAGTTGCATCATCAGGAAATGCTGATAAAGACGCTCTAAATTCACTGTGAATTGAAATATAAAGATATTATTATAACACTCTAATTATTAAAAAAATAGCTATATTACAAATATAACTACCAATTCAACTTACTTATAAAATGGTAAGATTTCTGGACAATTCATGAGGATGTAAGTATGTGCAATTTTCATTTCTCCGCCCACAATGTAACGGTAAGTCGCAGCTCCTTTACCTCTACCTGGGTAGTTGAAAATAGAAACTACTTTGTCATATGAATCCTCGCCAATGTCATCGTTCCGAACAGGTCTCTTTCTTTTACTGATGACTTCACGCTCAAAATAAAAAGATGAAAACATTGAGGTTTCTTGTTGAATATATGCTTGACAAATTGAAGCCTCAATGTGTGCCTTGTTGGTCGCTTTCTTTTTCAAATCTTCCAGAAATCTGTCATGCAAAATAAAATCTGTAAACAAACAAATGTTCTTATTAAACAAATCATCGTTTATAAATGAAATTGTGACTAACCTTTCAAATTTGTACATCCAACGATAGAAGACGGGCACTCCATTCAAAGCCTCATACGGAAGATGTATTAGAAGATGTTCCATTACATCAAAAAATGATGGGGACAGTATCTTTTCCAGATTACACATCAGAATAGGAACAGTGTCTTCTAGTCTCCTCAGGGATTCAGCATCCAAAACGGTGGAACATATCGACTGAAACAATTGACTGATTTCGGTAATACAGCCCCAGACGTCTGCAGGAAGCATCTCTTTCAGTGCAATCAGCAGAAGTCGTTGCATGATTACATGAGCATCATGAGTTTTCATGCTCGACGTCATTGTTTGTTTGTCCAGGTCCACGCATCTTGACAGGTTAGAGCAATAGCCATCTGGAAAGTTTAGAGAAACAAGCCACTCTAATATTGATTCCCTTTGTGGGGCTGTGAGTTGGTAGACTGCTCTTGGAATTTTTTTACCCACATATTCTAGATCGACGGCAAGTTCGGGTCTGTCGCACAAAATTGTCATGTCTTTTCTAGATGCAAGACCGTCTTTGGTTTTGTGGGTAAAATCCATAACCGTGTTAAATATATTGTCAAAGACGTTCTTCTCAACGTGCATGACATCTAAATTGTTACGAATGAGAAGGTCTTTCCAATATGGCAACTCCCAAAATATACTCCTCTTTGTCCACTTATGGGTATCACAATACTCATTTAGCTCCCCGTAGGGTTGTTGCACAGCCATAGGAAAACGTCGAACCCGGTTAAAAACTTGTTCACCTTTAAGTCTTGGAGGAGGGGGATCTCGTACCACTCTTCCGGCAATAAAAGACTTCTTTTCCTTTCGATATCGATGGTTCATAGGCAGAAACATCCTCTTCAGGCGTGGAGCTAGAGGGAGGTAAAACAATTTAGACAATGCAGACCTTTTTCGTGGTTTTTTCATCTATGAGGAACATGCTTGTATCTCTCTCCACCACAGAACTTGTAGCTCTCAAGTGCCACATTATCCTTCCAGAACAACATACATCCTTCTGGGCACGCATCAATTTCTATACAAGGAAGCCCCAATTGAGACATTAATTGTTTCATTTTGTAATATGAATCAGGAAGATTATGGTCACGCGGTAACATTCCTCCAAATGACTGCAATAACCTGGACATGCAAGATTCAGGGAGATTGTATTCAGATTTAATGTTCATCAACTCTGTAACGGCGGATAGCTGAGAGTATCCCTCACAATCAGCATACAGAGGCTGATCGGCAGCTTTTAAAACATCTTGAAATCTTTCAGCTAAGTCTTCAATATGAGGAACATGAGAATTCGGATACTCATCCGCATCAGGCTGATAAAAGGCCGGATCTTCATCCGCATCGGGTTGATACGAGGTCGAAGCTTCGAGAAGATCGTTAAATGGCTGTGGGGGGTTAAACTGAATCGTTGAAGCATCGTATACATCATATGCCATTCTTTGATCCCACGTCATTTGATCATAGTCTCTCCATCCACTCATCTCGGTAGGGACGTTACGAGATGAACCCACTGTTTGTGGTAAAAGTGATGGATCGAAAGGTTCGTCATGAGAAGTCCAATTATAATTGGCAACAAAACCTTTTTCGTACAAATCCCACACAACTTGGTCGACATCTTTAAATTGAAGATTTTTACACTTTGTACATGGACATATGATTTTATCGCCATCCATATAATTCTTCTGTTCTTGTGCAAATTTAATAAAATCTTCAACACCATTAAGAAATTCATTGCGTATTCCATAGTTATCGCGATGTTTTTGGTACATCCAACTTCTGTTTTGTCTATACATTATGCCTGTATATTATAATGAAAATATTATATAAGTACGTTAAGTAACGTTCAATTAATATTATTAATTACCTAAAAGCAGTACATTTGTGGCATTAATAATTTGAATTATCTAACTTTTCAATCATGACTAATTCATATTTAGAAACATTAATATGTTAAATTTCACTCAAGTTCACTATTAATATTATTAATTAACTAAAATAAATATGTTAATGGCCGGAATTAATAATTTACTAATATAATGTTCACTAAAATTAATACAACCTAAGCTAGCTCGGTTGAACTTAGTGAACTTAGACTATTTTATATTTAACTCAAGTAACATTAATATATTAAATTTCATTAAAGTTCACTAAAATTAACTAACGTTCAATTAAAATTACTAATTAACTAATAGTAATATGTTAATGGTATTAATCGTTTCAATTATTAACTAATTCACAATATTAGAATTTGTGCACCAAACACACTAAATTATTACGTTAATGGCATTTATTCACAATACTAAAATTATGAAAATCTAATAGTACACATTAAATAATTAACTAACATATAATAGTAATTAAAGTTATTACGTCATTGGCATTTATTCACAATACTAAAGTTAACTAATTTAACTTATTAATTACTTAATTTCCATTTAACTAATATTGTTAAATATCATTAATTCACAATAATATATAATTCACACTTAACTAATAAAGTTTGAATCCTAACTTAAATCACTACAAATCCTAAATTATGCATTAACAATAATTATTGCTAATAAACAAACCTAATCATCATTGGTTATAAACCCATTTCAATTACCTAATATTTAAATCTAACTAATATTATCACTCAAATTCTAAACTCATTTCACTAAAGTTCAATGTTTTAACTTAGTTAATTAATTTACATTTAACTAATATTATTGTTAAATATTATGTCATTAATTCACAATAATTCACACTAAACTAATTAATAAAGTTTCAATCCTATATTATGCATTAACAATAATTGATAATAAACAATAATTGGTGATAATTAATAACCTAAGCTAGCTAACTTAAATCACTACAAGTCACTAATTAAGCTATAATAATTATAATTAAGCTAGCTAACTTAAATCACTACAAATCCTAAATTATGCATTAATAACAATAATTGCTAATAAACAAACCGGCCTAATCTTTGGTGATATAAACTCATTTCAATGAACTAATTAATATTTATATTTAAATTTAACTGAATTACGTTAATAGTTTAATACTACCTCCGTCCTTTAAATTGTTAATAATATGAAAATTAACATGACCTCACTAAATTACGTTAAAATTACGTTAATAGTTTAAATAAATGATGAACAACTAACCTCAATAAGCTAATAATTTATTACAAAATTAAAAGAAATTAGTTAAAATGACATACCTTATCTGCATAAACAGGAAAAATGATGAACAGACAGATTACATCATTCAATCTTTAAACCGATACTACATCACTCGAATCTACGAATTTTTGAACCGATAAGGGATAAGTGTTGTTCTTGCAATTGTAATGGACGATGGGGTTGGGATATATAAAAAAAAATGTCACGGATTTGTCACGGATTTATCCGTGACAATCCCTTTTTCGTACTGTATTATTAAAGGTTACTGCTGGAAAATCAATAATTGAGGTTTGCCACGGATTTTGTCGCGGATGGATCCGTGACAAAGTTTTTTTGAAATTTGTCACGGATTTCTCACGGATCTGTCCATTACAAATGCCCGGGAGCAAAAAAAGTTTTCGCCGGAGTAAAAAACCGGTCGTCGGAGTAAATTTGTCACGGACCAAATCCGTGACAATACTTTGTCACGGATTTTGTCACGGACCTATCCGTGACAACACATTTTCGTGACAAATCCCAATATTCCGTGACAAAGCTCGTGGCAACTTTGTCACGGCCGTAATCCGTGACAAAAATACGTGACAACACGCGAGTTTTTTTGTAGTGTCTTCAAAGTGTTACAACTTTTTTATTTTGACTGTGATTTTTAAAAATTATATATCAAAAATCATAATTTCTTACGATCTTTCATATGACACCAATATTGCATATACAAAATCAAAAAAATATTTGAAGGTATATTAAAAATCAATGTCAAAGCGGTAAAAAATATATCATTGGTAAAATGGAAAATATAAAATATGAATGTCAATGTTAAAAATGTCATAATGTTAAATCTATCATATTTTATTAAAAAATCATTTTTGAATAGTCCCTTAATATAAATGAAAATTACTCAAAAATGTAAATGTACTTGCTTTATGGTGGATTAAGAATGAGAATCTTAGAAAAAATGTCACGTTTTAATAAAAATATCACTATTTAAAACTAATCTCTTTATAAGGTATAAGCAGAGACAGACCCCGGAATGAAATTTAGAGTGAGCTAAGCAGTCAAAAGAATATATTGGTGCATACACAAGATTTAGCTTAGGGTACGATTGTTATGGAACAAAATGTTTTTTGAAAAATAAACTCCCTCCGTCCCATTGGACTTTGTCAACTTTCTCTTTTAGATTGTCCCAAAAAACTTTGCTACTTCCTATTAAAGCAACTAATTTTTGGTTCTGCACATTTCTCCCTCCTCTGAACAAACCTTAGCCACACAGTTTTTATTTTTCTTATTTATCACCTACTTCAAACTTGGCAAAGTCCACCAGGACGGAGGTAGTATTTTTAGTGGTGAACCATTCTATTTTGACATACAAATGTCATATTAGAAATCTGTTGATCTGGTCGAAATTGGTCTGATCTGGTCAGGTAAATGTCTAATGTTTGTGTATGTGTTTTATAACTATAGAAATATGGTCTGGTCTGGTCTGACCCGGTCTGGAAATAAAAACAATGCAAGTTAAAACTTAGTATTGCGACACACTTTTACTCTGTGATTCATTTTTTCGCATTTAGTATTTGTTGAGGTATTAATTTCTCTCTCTTTTTTACATGATCTTTAGGTGCACCAAAGCATATAAGATAAACATATAAGGTGTTTGATGAAATGTTTACATGAGAAAAACTCATTACGAGTAATTCTTATAATTCAGCCTATTAGTTTTAGAGACCGTTTGATCACACGGAAATTGACTTAACCGACTGATTGTGCTGAAATTTATGAAGTTCTGAGTGAAATGACTATGTTGGTTTATCTATAGTAACTTCAGTCAATACAGCTAGAAAAAGTAACTCTAATCATACGTTTTCTTATTAATACAAAATCCAATGCGGGAAATCAAAAGTTACGTGTTTGATTAAAAAATTGGCCGATAAGCCTGATAAGCCGAAAAAAGTCACCAAATGGGTTTTAAGTTTTTAAGTTTGGAAGAAAAATAATGATGTCTTCTATAAACGCCTTAGCCTTCAAATTATAGCTTTAAAAAATCATTCCACGTGATATTGCATTGAACAAATATCCGAGTACTTAAGCCTTCAAAATCATTTTTTATGCTTCTTCGGTAAGACCGAAACTATCAACAAAACAAATGTAGTACGAGTATAACATTGAAACTCTAAAAAAATGTAGAATTCATACATTATGAGTCATTGGGTGTTTTGTTTGTGTTTACAGCTTTTGCATTAGTAAATCAACTATATTTCCGTTAGTATTATAATTTTTCTTGATTGTAGTGTTCACTATGAAAGCGAATTCTACATTTTTTGGATATGAGATAGGAGTCTTTTGTCCTTTCTCTTTCGCTGAGAGGGGGCAAAAATCCTCGAGAATATGAGTAGCAACCCACTTTTTCTCTCTCATATGTGGTTCTTTTCGGTATTAAAAAATAAGTTTGCTAACAATTGAGCGGGATCTCATATATGTAGTTCTTTTATTTATAAGATAAAACAGCTTGATGAAGTGGTCCAGCTGAGCTGGTGCCCAACCCACTCTCACTTATGGGAGGTCCCGTGTTCAATTCTCAATAGAGTGAGATTGATCCCAGTTTACCCCAGACCCTCCCCCCCAAACCCCTCCCCCGACGCCTCCCGGGGTAAAAAAACGGCTACCAATTAAGTTGTAGAATTATCTTTCTCATACGTAGTCCTTTTAGGTTTAAGAAAAAGCAGGCTAACAATTGATCGGAGAAATTTCATCTCTCATATGTAGGTATTGTATTAGGAGATTATGAGATAAGCTTGCTAACAATTGGAACAGTGAACAACTATGATGCAGTATGGGTAGTGGTTGATAGGCTCACCAAGAGTGCACACTTTTTGCCTATCAACATTACTTATCCTCTTGAAAGATTGGCAAAGCTATACACGGAGGAGATTGTGAGACTGCATGGAGTTCCGATATCCATTGTCTCGGATAGGGACCCACGTTTCACATCCCGATTTTGGCCAAAATTTCAAGCATCTTTGGGTACGAAGCTAAAGTTTAGCACAACCTTTGACCCACAGACGGATGGGCAATCCGAGAGGGTGATACAGGTTCTGGAAGATATGCTTAGGGCATGTGCTCTGGAGTTCCAAGGGAGTTGGGACAAACATTTGGCTCTGGTCGAATTCGCCTATAACAACAGTTATCAGGCGAGTATTGGCATGCCTCCATACGAGGCATTGTATGGGAGGAAATGTAGAACACCGTTGTGTTGGGACGAGGTTGGCGAAGCCAAGCTCGAGGGGATTGAACTTGTCGAAATCACCAAGGCTAAGGTGAAAGTCATTCAGGATAGACTCAAGGCTGCCCAAGATCGGCAAAAGAGTTAAGCTGACAAACGACGCAGGCCATTGGAGTTTGAGGTCGGTGATAAGGTCTTTCTAAGGATTTCTCCTTGGAAAGGTATCATCAGATTTATATCGAGGGGAAAGCTTAACCCCCGATACATTGGACCATTTGAAATCCTTGAAAGGATAGGGGCCGTGGCTTACCGTATCAAATTGACGCCAGAACTTGAGAAGATACACAACGTGTTCCATGTATTGATGCTCAAGAAATACGTGCGAGATCCGTCTCATATCCTTGAGAAACCACCGGTAGAGATACGTGAAGACCTACAATATGCGGTGGAACCGGTGAAGATTGTGGGTCAACAGGTAAAGAAACTGAGGAACAAGGAGATTCCTATGGTAAAGGTCCTTTGGAGGAGTGATCGAGTCGAAGAAGAAACCTGGGAGACTGAGGTCTCAATGAGGGAGCAGTACCCTTTCCTTTTCGATTAGACACGCGGATTTCGGGGACGAAATCCCAAATAAGGGGGGTGAACTTGTAACACCGTCCCCAAATGTATTTATCTTTAAGCGAATAATTTATTGAACCCTATGAAATTTTTAGTGAATTTACGAGGTTGTGAATTTGTATTAATTTTTCCGCGTGAATAGTAAAATGCACGTGGGACCCACATCGGGAGTGGGGACCGCCCGATATTATCGGGACCACATATTATATTCATCTGGGTCTAGAAAATATTTATAGATGGTGGATACTTCATTTGGGCCATGGAAAGGCCCAGAGTTGACCGATTGGTCAATAGAGGCCCAAATACCGGTATCGATAAATTTATCAGATAAAAGCCCGAAATTGGATTTTGGAGACTTATAAATTAAAGTGGGGGAATGCATATTCATTCTAAATGTTATAATGATTAAGAACACATAATATATTTATTTAACCCGATAAAATAAAATATATCTAAAAACAGTCCGGAAAATACAACTTTCGGGGCAAATTGTACACTTTGGGACAAAGTAGGATGACCTCCCACATGGGTGGGGGCCACCCCACGAATTTGTCAACCCTTGGGGGCTGGATGGGTGCTAAGTTGGCTGAATAACAATTGATAGGATGGGGGAGACACCCTTGACACTTAGTATACCCCATCCCTTCACTCATTTGTCTAAATGAGACAAAAACCACCCCTCTCACCTCACCACCTCCACTCACTCATAGCAACACCCAAGGATAGCAAGGAGGAGCTCTGAAATTCACCATTTTCACACCCAAATTCGAGCTCAAGGTGGAGGATCCAAGGAGGAGTGTTTGGAGAAGGAAAAAAGGTGTAGGAAAGTGTGGAAATTGAGGTAATCACCTTGCCATACCTTT
The DNA here is from genome assembly GCA_945859875.1 of Cuscuta europaea. Classification (NCBI taxonomy): domain Eukaryota; kingdom Viridiplantae; phylum Streptophyta; class Magnoliopsida; order Solanales; family Convolvulaceae; genus Cuscuta; species Cuscuta europaea. The sequence continues at coordinate 23,700,641 of CAMAPE010000009.1, forward strand.
CCATTTATTCTTCTTCTACCATGATGAATATTTATTATATGAAGAACCCTTGGGGTGGTTCTCCATGCTCTAAGTATGGATTTATGGGTTGAAAAGTGGTTCTATGTCCAAGAACGGACTTAGAAGCCAAATCGACCGGTTTACCGGAAAATAACCTTTATAGGTTATTTGTGTTGATATGGGTTTTGTGATGATAAAACCTTGTTAGGAACTTGATTTAAAGTATTTTTGAGCTTCGCCGGAGTTTCGCCGGAGTTGGTCAAAGTTCGTCGGAGTTGGTCAAAGTTCGCCGAAATTAGTCAAAGTTCAATCGAGGAGCATAGAACGCGCTTAAGCTTAATTAAGGTGAGGATGACCGACTACGTTGCTTATAATCTTTGGGTTAATCTCATGGGATTTCCTAAGTGAATACAAATGTGATGTGCATGGGTTATTAATGGTTAATAATGCCTAAATAAGACTACTATTGATTATAAGTATAGTATGCATGATATACAAATTTATGAATAAATTGTGTATGTTTAGATGTTATGAATATGAGTGTATGATGGTTGTATCAACCATGAATTTCATTTGGGATAGTATACTTTGATACCATGAGGAGAAGCCATGAAAGTATAAAAGTGGTATTTGATATTAAGGCCAATCATGCATGAAGGAAGAATTATATTGAAATAAATAAATAACTAGCACTGAAATATTAGTTGGAAATGTTAGTTGAGAAATGGATGAATTAGATCCTAATAATTTGAATTATAAAGAATCGGTGATTATGAGCCGGGCTCGAGACCGATGTAGATAACGGTGATTATGGACTGGGCTCTGGACCGTAGTAGAGGACGGTGATTATGAGCTGGGCTCTAGACCGTGGTAGATGACGGTTGACGTGCACTCGTCGTTAGGTGCACTCAAATTAATTAATCAATACAACACTAATACGTAGTATAGTGTAGTAAGGTTCGTATCCACAGGGAAAGGAATACTTTTCTTTTATATAAATAATAACAAGGGGGGTTTAGATTTGTTTGGTTTAATAACACTAAGATAAACGACCTAAATGAGTTTAATTCAATGAGATGGGGACTTGGTTTTGCTTTTATCCACTCAATGAAATGTTCGTCGATCCCGGTTATATCTTTAACTATCTTCCTCTCGAATACTCAATCGAGGAGTATATCCAGTTCATCGAGGGTAGTTATTAATAACGAGATGCGTTCATTAATAAAACTTACTATCGAGTCAATACAGAACAAGCGCCGTATATTAACTTGATAGTAGCAATAAACTTAAGATGAAAACGATTGAGATTGATAACCTCAACACAAGCGTTTTATTGGTTTAATCAATATAATTAATTCCCCTTGGCATATTAACCATGAGATGCATGCATTAACATTCCAAGTTTACTACCGTTGAAAGAACCGGATTAATAACAAGCGTATTAACCGATTGATTCTAGTAATAATTAATATGAGAAACAATACTAGTTGATACTTTAAGTAATGTTTAAGATATTAACATGAAATATGAATAGGAATTAATTAATACTCAAGGAAGAATATTAAAATATATGAATCCTACTATAACCAATGTCAAGATGTTAACTAATTGTCATCTTAGTAACACTCCCCAACTTTGATATAGAGATAGTATTTTGAAAGAAAGAATTAATATTCAAGGAAGAAGATTAAAGAAAAATAACTCACAATTTAAAAATTCATTAAGCTTCAAAGTAGCAAAACCAAGATGGAAGAGTTTAGCTCCTCATTTGGAGACTAAACATGATGAAAAATATAAAGAAAGAGCTATTCTATACTGAGCTTAGATGTACAAAGGGATTGGATATCTTTTTGTGAAGGAAAGGAGGTGTATTTATAGGTTTTTGGGATGGGATTCGGGTACTCGATCGGGTATATACATGGTACCCGATCGAGTATGTGTGTAACACCCGATCCGAGGCATACTCGACCGGTTTCAGGCTATTTTCTAAGTGTATACCCGATCGAGTATATATGAATACCCGGTCGAGTATGCTTAGAAAGTGGTATTCGGGCTATACTCGACCGGTTTCAGGCTAGTTTCTAAGTGTATACCCGATCGAGTATATATGAATACCCGGTCGAGTATGCTTAGAAAGTGGTATTCGGGCTATACTCGACCGATCTTCGTTTGCAATTTAAAAACATACCCGATCGGGTATGTCGGTCTACCCGATCGGGTATAGACATAGAATCGTGGCCAAAATCTTCCTTGCATGTTCCTTTGTCTTCGGATTTGATCCGATTTGAAGTTCCAACCTAATACCCGATCGAGTATAGCTAATACTCGACCGAGTATAGACCAAAATTCAGGATCTTCCTTTGTCTTTGAACTTTTGCACCTTCTCTTCACTTTTTGGGTTCACCAACTGTACTTTGGGTGACCAAAACCTGCTTAAGCTCAGAATATATCTAATCTAACCTATTTACAAGAATTTAACAATCTAATCTATTACACCAAAAGTGTGTAATTTCCAAAGTAAAAGTCAAGCAAAACTAATTAAAAACATAAACATAGAAATGGAAATTACGAACGTATCAACTCCCCCACACTTAAACCTTTACTCGTCTCGAGTAAGATCAAATGTTTACAAGTGTCAATGTTTGTCCAAAAGTTCCACAGTTCAACAAAAATATAATACAAACACAAAGACCACCAAGGATTACAAAGAAAAAATGAGTTTTAAACTCAAATCACAAAAGAGCATCTTGGGTTTAATGGCCTCCTAGTGTTGTCTTCTTTTCTCCTCCTCTCTTCTTCTTTATCTTGAATCTTCATATTCTTCATAAGGATACAATGAGTGCCTGCAAGAACAAACATTTCTCTCATATCTCTCATTTTGCCTAGGAGCCTTTTCAGGTTTTCATCCTAGCACCTCTTTTCATTTTCCATTCTCTCCAACTCACTCATTTTTTTTATTAGCCTTTGTTGCTTAGATTTCCCATTTTGTTGGGTTTTCAACCTAACTAGCATTTATTTTCTTTTGTTTATTTATTTATTTTTTTCTTTAATTTTTTTTTCTTTTGAGTGTAAAAGTTCAAAAGAATTACATGCATAGTGCTAGGTACAAATGAGAATTACATACCATCATGAGTGTCTCCCCCGCACTTGAATCACGCACTGTCCCTAGTGCCCGCCTTCTCCTCCGTAGTAGCTCCCTCCAAAACCGCTCCCTTGGCCACCATCTCCCATGTAAGTGTCCCCGCCATCTCCGCCGTCGTACCCTCCACCACCGGAGCCAGATCCTCCAAAGTTACCCCAATGAGTGGGGTCATACCAAGAGGGTGGTGGAGGAGGGTTCGCCATGGTATGGAAGGATCCCTGCTGTGCCATAAACGAGTACATAGGCCCGTAGAACCTATGTTGGTCTTCCTCATACCGGTGTCTATCGGCCTCCCGGAGCTCCTCCAAACGTTGAAAGCCGGCCCTTTGCTCATCCTCCAATCTTTGAAAACCGGCTCTTTGCTCTTCCTCTGATCGGTTGAGCCGGTTGTCCATTTGGGCTATTCCCGTAAGAAGTTGTTGTTGACCCTCCAGAAGTTGTTGAAAGAAGTCGGGTGGTGGAGGGTTTTGGCTTTGTTCTGGGAAATCATGGCTCATGGTTGGATGGCTATGGAGTTGCTCGTAGGGCTCGTCATCGGGTTGGTTTTGGGGGAGTTCCTGTTCCGGTTCTTGAAGATGTGGTGGGAGGGCGTTTGGGAAGAGGTAATGTTGATCCGGCCTGCCTGTTTTGAAGTGGAGTTGGGGGAGTTCTGGGTTGGGCAAGAGGAAGTATTTGAGGGGTTTGGGGTGGATGTGCCAGTTGTACATATTTTTGGGCCTTTCTTCACCATAAACGGTGTGTGAAAAAGAAGTACAGCCCGAGTGGCCTAGCCAAGATATGTTCATTAAACAGTAGTCGGGTATAGGAGAGTCATCCGTATACCCGAACTTTGTGGCCAAGTGCATAATCACCCCGCCCACTACGATAGCACCCTTTGCCACACTTTCCTTCTTTAGATGAGCCCACATGAGATTACAGATGTTGAAATCCATGTGGATACGGAATAAGGCAACCGAGATGAGGCATACATCCCCCATCCTTGTATGATGGTTGTTGGGACGTCCAAGCAAGGAGTTGGCAAGAAATTTCAAGAAGAGGCGTAGGACTGGATGTTGGACATGACTAATGTAGAGTTGGGAGGAGTTAAATTTGGTCTCCCCGGTCATCTTGGTCCATAGGGTGTGGCCGAAGGCGGTATTGTCGGATATAGACTTTTGGTACGGGACCGGAATACCAAAGTGTTCGGCAAACTCAAGTTTCGTGATGGTGTGATTGTGATTAAACAATCGAAACCTGAGTTTATCATCCCTAAAGTCCTCCTCATTGTTCTCAAAGTGCACCGAGCTTAGGAATTCATAGATAATTTTTTCATTTGAGTTGTATTGCATTTTGAAAATTTTATCCATATGCAACTCATGAAAAAATTTCTTCATTATTGTGTATACTCCTAATTCCTTTAGAGCATCAAGGCATAAAAAGCGGGAAGGTTTGACTTGCCTTTCAATTGTGGACATGAAGCGTGTGCGTTGTTCGTTGTCCACGAAAAGGATGTCCTCGTAGCCCGGGATGATTGTCCTAGTGCTTGAGCTTTGCCCTTTCTCTTTCCTTGGAGCCATTTGAAGTGAATTTGGCCTTTGAAAACCGAAATTGGAATGGTGGGGGTAGGGTTTTTCGGACCTCTGAAAGTTGGGGGAGAATGGGATTGGTGGGTATGAATGTGTAGAGGAGGATGAGGGGAGTGTTTTGGCGTTGGAATGGGTGGATTTGGTGAAGATTTGGAAGAGATATGGTAGAGAGAAGGTGTAAAAATGGGGTTTGGGAGTTTTTTGTTCGAGATAGGGTTGGGAATTTGGGGAAGATGAAGTGTTTTGGGGCTGATTTGGGGTTATAAGACCCGTATACCCGATCGAGTATGTGCTGGTACTCGGTCGGGTATGGCTGGAAAGTGTAGTTTTTGAGCGGCCTGCCTCCTGTACTCGATCGGGTAGGGTGGGGTTACCCGGTCGAGTATGCTTAGAAAATGAACTTTGTGAGCAGCCTGTCTCCTGTACCCGGTCGAGTATTCCTCCATACTCGATCGGGTATGTGCTTTTTTTCCATTTTTGAAGCGTGTACTCGGTCGAGTGTGGGAATCAGTCCCCTTCAATTTTAGCATTTCTAGCGATACCCGACCGGGTGTATAGTAATACCCGATCGGGTATTGCTTATTTTTCAAATTTTGAATGCTCCCTCGATCGAGTAGTGCCCGGTCCCTTTTCTTTTTTGCTCATACCCGACCGAGTATAAGGTTATACTCGATCGGGTATGTCCCCAGATGTTCAAAAACCTGCATTTTTTTTTCTTTTCTTCCAAAAACCCATGATTAGTGCCCTCCCTCTCAACCTCTCAAAGACATAATTGAAAACATTGACGGGGGGGTTAACAATAAAAGAAAAATGTACCTTGCTTGGGTTGCCTCCCAAGAAGCGCCTTAGTTAACGTCGTGGCACGACGCCATTGTTGTGTTCATTCTTCAATGATTGGATCGATGAGATCCATGCATTCAATGCTTTCTTTCTGGAAACCTTCAAGGAATGGTTTGAGTTGATGTCCATTAACCTTGAGAATTTTTCCGGTATCGAGGCTTTTTATTTCCACTGCGCCATGGGTGTAGACTTTGACCACCTCGAATGGTCCTTCCCATCGTGATCTCAATTTTCCGGGGAAAAGGCGAAGGCGTGAGAGAAAAAGAATTACTTTGTCTCCAACTTGGAAATCCTTTCTTATTATCATTTTGTCATGCCATACCTTCGTCTTTTCCTTGTAGATGGCGGCATTCTCATAGGACTCCAATCGAAGCTCTTCTAGTTCCTGGAGTTGTAGCTTCCTTTGCTCTCCTGCTTTAGCCATGTCGAGATTGAATGTTTTGACCGCCCAATAAGACTTGTGTTCGAGTTCGACCGGAAGATGACAGGCCTTACCGAACACGAGTCTATAGGGTGACATTCCACATGGGGTTTTGAAAGCGGTCATGTATGCCCATAAGGCATCATCCATGCGCAGGCTCCAATCCTTTCGGTTCGGATTTACTGTCTTTTGAAGAATTGATTTCAGCTCTCTGTTTGATACCTCAGCTTGACCGTTTGTCTGTGGATGGTAGGCGGTGGAGAGTTTATGTGTGACGCCATATTTCTTTAACAAGGTACTCACGGTTTTGTTGTAGAAGTGAGTGCCTCTGTCGCTTATCAAGATGCGTGGTACCCCAAACCTTGAGAAGATGCGGGTTTTGAGGAATTCAGTCACTGCTTTGGCATCATCGGTCTTTGTGGCTTTTGCTTCCACCCATTTGGATACGTAATCTACCGCCAATAGAATGTATAAATTTCCATGGGAATTAGGAAAAGGTCCCATGAAATCTATTCCCCACACATCAAAGATCTCCACGTAGAGCATAGGAACTTGTGGCATCTCATGCTTTCGAGAGATGTTGCCCATGCGTTGGCAATTATCACAAGATTGACAATAGACATGTGCATCGCGGAATAAGCTTGGCCACCAAAAACCACATTCAAGTACCTTCATGGATGTTCGTTTTCCTCCAAAGTGGCCACCACATGCATGTGAGTGACAAAAAGCAAGTATGGATGCAATTTCTGTTTCGGGAATGCATCTTCGAATGACTTGATCTTTGCAATGTTTCCATAAATATGGTTCATCCCATACGTATTGCTTTGCATCATGCTGGAGTTTCTCTCTTTGAGCTTTAGAGAAGCTTGGTGGAAACCTGTTTAGAACAAGGAAATTAACAATGTGAGCGTACCAAGGATGAATTTCCTTAAGGGAGAAAAGGGTCTCATCGGGAAATTCGCCTCGGATATCATCTTTGATATGATTGTTTCCTTCGCCCAAGACCAAACGGCTCAAGTGATCGGCCACCAAGTTCTCCATGCCTTTCTTGTCCTTGATCTCAACATCAAACTCGCTCAGGAGTAGTATCCATCGAATCCGCCGTGGTTTGGCCTCTTTCTTTGTCATCAAGAACCTAATAGCCGCATGATCGGTGTAAATGATCACTTTGGTACCAAGTAAGTATGACCTGAATTTTTCGAGCGCATAAACGACGGCCAACATTTCTTTTTCAGTGGTGGCGTAGTTGCGTTGGGCGTCATTGAGTGTGGTGGATGCATAATAGATCACATGAGATTCTCTTCCCACCTTTTGGCCCAAAACGGCCCCGACCGCATAGTCACTAGCATCACACATGATCTCAAAGGGAAGAGACCAATCCGGGGCTTGGATGATAGGTGCGGTTACTAATTTCTCCTTCAAAGTATTGAAGGCCTTCTTGCAGTCCTCGGAGAATATGAACTCCACCTCCTTTTGCAAAAGTGTGCATAAAGGAGATGCAATCTTTGAGAAATCTTTGATGAACCTCCTGTAGAAACCTGCATGTCCAAGGAATGATCGTATCTCCTTAACGGTGGTAGGATAAGGTAGTGATTGGATAACCTCCACTTTTGCTTTGTCCACCTCTATTCCTTTGGACGAAATTACATGGCCTAGGACAATTCCTTCCTCCACCATAAAGTGACATTTTTCAGAGTTTAGAACAAGATTTGATTCTAAACAACTCTTCAAAACAAGAGATAGATGAAGTAGGCATGAATCAAATGAGTCTCCATGGATTGTAAAATCATCCATGAAGACTTCCATAAATAGCTCAACATATTCAGAGAATATGCTCATCATGCATCGTTGGAATGTGGCCGGGGCATTGCAAAGTCCGAATGGCATGCGCCGGTATGCAAAAGTGCCAAATGGACAAGTGAAAGTGGTCTTCTCTTGATCTTCAGGGGCTATAGGCACTTGAAAGTACCCGGAGTAGCCATCAAGAAAGCAATAGAACTTATGCCCGGCAAGTCTCTCAAGCATTTGGTCGATGAAGGGTAAAGGAAAGAAATCCTTTCTAGTTACCGCATTGAGTCTACGGTAATCTATACATACCCTCCATCCATTTTGAATTCGGGTGGGCATTAGTTCTCCATGTTTGTTTTCCACTACCGTGACTCCGGTTTTCTTTGGGACCACTTGGGTTGGGCTAACCCATTTGCTGTCGGAGATGGGGAAGATTATCCCCATTTGGAGTAGTTTGATCACCTCTTTTTTGACCACCTCCATCATAGGTGGGTTTAGTCTTCGTTGCGGCTGTCGTACCGGCTTGGCCTCATCCTCCATTAAGATGCGATGCATGCAAGTAGATGGACTAATGCCTTTGATGTCGGCTATAGTCCATCCAATTGCTAGTTTATGCTCCTTGAGCACCGCTATCAATTTGCCTTCTTGTTCTCCGGTCAATTTGTTTGAGATAATGACCGGTAGTGTCTCTTTTTCCCCCAAAAACACATATTTCAAATGTGTTGGGAGTGGTTTCATCTCAACGTCGGGTGCCTGCAAAACTGAAGGTAGAGGCTTCTCCTCGGGGATGGTTAGTGGAAATGCCCTAGACCCCGGTGGCATAAGTGGGAGTTGGAAGTGAGTATCCAATTCCACTATCATAGCTTGTGTGTTGGGGGTCAGGGCAAGTTCTGAAGAGTTTTCCCCGAAGTCATTTTCAAGTATACTTAACAATTCGTCCTCTTTATTGATTTCAAAAGTATTTTGTACAAGGGGGTCAACAATATCAATGGCAAATAAAGAATGATTTTCATTTGGATATTTCATGGAGTCATAAATGTTGAATTCAACTTTATCCCCATCAAATTCCATTGTTAAGGAACCGCTAAATACGTCAATCTTTGCTCTAGCGGTTTTTAAAAATGGCCTTCCTAAAAGGATAGGTACCGCATTCTTATCATTCTCCATTTCCAAAACATAAAAGTCAGCGGGGAAAATCAAATTGTCAACCATAACTAGTACGTCTTCGACAATACCTTTAGGGTAGGCATTTGATCTATCCGCAAGTTGAATGACTACTCCGGTTTCATTTAAAGGGCCAAGCTCAAGTGATTTGTATAAAGAGTAAGGAATGACATTAATTGATGCTCCTAAATCGAGCATGGCTTTTGAAAACGTAGTTCCTCCCAACTTGCAAGGTATAGTGAACATGCCCGGGTCATTGTATTTCTTTGGAAGTTTCTTTTGAAAAACTGCCGAAACACGTTCACTAACTTGGACTTTTTGTTTTCCATTGAGTCTATGTTTCCTTTTTATTGTACATAGTTCTTTGAAAAATTTTGCGAATCTAGGAACACCCTTTATCAAGTTAAGGAGAGGGATATTTACCTCACATTTGGAGAATGTCTCATAGATGTCCTTGTCCTTCTCCAGCTTTCGTGTTTCCCTTAGAGCCTCGGGGAAGGGTGCTTCAATCTCGGGAATGACCGGTGGTGGGGTTGGGATTTGAGCTTCCACCTCCGGTTGAGTCACTTCCACCAGTTCCTCTTCTTCCTCCTCTTCGCCAATGTGGCTCTTTGCCTTCTCTTTAGCAATAACCAACTCCTTGCCACTCCGCAATGTGACTGCATGGGCTTGTTGCCTAGGATTTGGCTCCGTTTGAGATGGTAGCCTTGCCGAATCCTTAGCTTCAAGCCTACTCACGGCATTTGAGATTTGGCTGATTTGGTTTTCCAAGTTGTGGATGCTGGATTTTGTTGTTTCTTGGAATTGAACCACACTTTGTTGCATTGTTGCCATATTCATGGCAAGTGATCGAATCATGTCTTCGGTTGACATATTCGAGTTAGAAGTTTGGCCTTGTTGTTTATATTGTGGAGGAGGAGGATTTGATGGTTGAGGAGGTTGAGAGTTTCCGTACCTTAAATTAGGATGATCCCTCCATCCCGGATTGTAGGTGTTGCTTTGAGGATTATACCTCTTTTGATTTTGGAAACCCAAAGCATTGATCTGTTCAACGTTCTCCTCTTGTAGTGTTGGGCAAGAGTCGGTGGGGTGCCCTTGTGTCGAGCATATGCCGCAGACCTTGACTTCTTGAGGTTTCGGATTTAAGAGAAAATCTTTAACCAAAGAAGTCAAGCCGGCTACTTGACTTTCCAATGAGTTGTTGGATTCTGCCGCCATAACTCGTTTTGTTGATCGCCGATCATAGTGCCTACAATTCTCGGCCAACTCCGAGATGAGGTTTGTAGCTTGAGAAGGGGTCTTGTTGACAATCCCTCCTCCACATGCGGCGTTTATCATCCGCCTATCTTCATTGCAAAGACCATCATAGAAATATAAGATGAGGTCTTGCTCCGAATAGCCATGATAAGGGCAGCTTGCACACAGTTTCTTGAATCGTTCCCAATATTCGTAGAACGATTCATCATCCTTCTGCTCCACGTTGCTGATTTGTTTTTTTAGAGAAGATGAGACAGAGGCAGGGTAGTACCTTTCCAGGAATGATTTCTTCATGGCCGCCCATGTTCCTATACTTCCTGAAGGAAGATAGAATAGCCAATCCTTTGCGGTATCCTTCAGTGAAAATGGAAATGCCCGCAGTTTGATTTGTTCTTCTGTCACACCGTTTGGGCACATGCTTGTGCAAACGACGTGGAACTCCGATAAATGTTTGTTCGGGTCTTCTCCCCTCAGGCCATGGAAGGATGGCAGCAGATGAATGAGCCCAGATTTTAGCTCAAACGTATTACCCTCATCAAGTGTAGGGAAGGTAATACACAGTGGTTGTTGGTTGAGGTTTGGAGCTGTGAGCTTCCTCAGTGTCCTTGTTTCAAGAGTCATTGTGGTTGACTCTTCGGTGTCGCTAGAACTAGAGCTAGCGGTGTATGAATCTCTGGAAGATGATTCTTCCGAGTCGGTGTTAGAAAATTTACTTTTCAACCGCTCGAAAGTTTGTTCTATTTCTGGGTTTTTGTGATATGTGATTTCGTTTATGGAACGATGTTTAACCATAAACTCCACTAAGCTCAGAAAATAGAAAAACACTCATTATATTATTTTTTTGTTTGTTTGGTATATATATATATATTTTTTCTTGATATGAAATAAAAGAAAAATTTATTGCCTTTCCCCGGCAACGGCGCCAAATTTGACGTGCACTCGTCGTTAGGTGCACTCAAATTAATTAATCAATACAACACTAATACGTAGTATAGTGTAGTAAGGTTCGTATCCACAGGGAAAGGAATACTTTTCTTTTATATAAATAATAACAAGGGGGGTTTAGATTTGTTTGGTTTAATAACACTAAGATAAACGACCTGAATGAGTTAAATTCAATGAGATGGGGACTTGATTTTGCTTTTATCCACTCAATGAAATGTTCGTCGATCCCGGTTATATCTTTAACTATCTTCCTCTCGAATACTCAATCGAGGAGTATATCCAGTTCATCGAGGGTAGTTATTAATAGCGAGATGTGTTCATTAATAAAACTTACTATCGAGTCAATACAGAACAAGCGCCGTATATTAACTTGATAGTAGCAATAAACTTAAGATGAAAACGATTGAGATTGATAACCTCAACACAAGCGTTTTATTGGTTTAATCAATATAATTAATTCCCCTTGGCATATTAACCATGAGATGCATGCATTAACATTCCAAGTTTACTACCGTTGAAAGAACCGGATTAATAACAAGCGTATTAACCGATTGATTCTAGTAATAATTAATATGAGAAACAATACTAGTTGATACTTTAAGTAATGTTTAAGATATTAACATGAAATATGAATAGGAATTAATTAATACTCAAGGAAGAATATTAAAATATATGAATCCTACTATAACCAATGTCAAGATGTTAACTAATTGTCATCTTAGTAACACTCCCCAACTTTGATATAGAGATAGTATTTTGAAAGAAAGAATTAATATTCAAGGAAGAAGATTAAAGAAAAATAACTCACAACTTACAAATTCATTAAGCTTCAAAGTAGCAAAACCAAGATGGAAGAGTTTAGCTCCTCATTTGGAGACTAAACATGATGAAAAATATAAAGAAAGAGCTATTCTATACTGAGCTTAGATGTACAAAGGGATTGGATATCTTTTTGTGAAGGAAAGGAGGTGTATTTATAGGTTTTTGGGATGGGATTCGGGTACTCGATCGGGTATATACATGGTACCCGATCGAGTATGTGTGTAACACCCGATCCGAGGCATACTCGACCGGTTTCAGACTATTTTCTAAGTGTATACCCGATCGAGTATATATGAATACCCGGTCGAGTATGCTTAGAAAGTGGTATTCGGGCTATACTCGACCGGTTTCAGGCTAGTTTCTAAGTGTATACCCGATCGAGTATATATGAATACCCGGTCGAGTATGCTTAGAAAGTGGTATTCGGGCTATACTCGACCGATCTTCGTTTGCAATTTAAAGGCATACCCGATCGGGTATGTCGGTCTACCCGATCGGGTATAGACATAGAATCGTGGCCAAAATCTTCCCTGCATGTTCCTTTGTCTTCGGATTTGATCCGATTTGAAGTTCCAACCTAATACCCGATCGAGTATAGCTAATACTCGACCGAGTATAGACCAAAATTCAGGATCTTCCTTTGTCTTTGAACTTTTGCACCTTCTCTTCACTTTTTGGGTTCACCAACTGTATTTTGGGTGACCAAAACCTGCTTAAGCTCAGAATATATCTAATCTAACCTATTTACAAGAATTTAACAATCTAATCTATTACACCAAAAGTGTGTAATTTCCAAAGTAAAAGTCAAGCAAAACTAATTAAAAACATAAACATAGAAATGGAAATTACGAACGTATCAACGGTGATTATGAGCGGGGCTCTAGACCGTGGTAGATGACGGTGATTATGAGCGGGGCTCTAGACCGTAGTGGATAACGGTGATTATGAGTTGGGCTCTAGACCGTAGTAAATAATGATGAATTGATACTAAATGAACGGATCAACTATAATGTAATAATGCTCTAGATTGAGGGCCTCAGAGATTTAAACTTCGATTATACTTAGTATAGTTGTCATTGTACTTGTCAAATACTTCCAAGTACTGACCTCCCCTTCACGGGGGAGGCCACCTCACAGCTTCAGGTAGAACTTGAAGGATGCTACTACCAGCCGCTGTTCGGGAAGTTTCTGAGAAGAAGACTTGGTTCGTGCTTCTTCCGTTCTTATTTTGAAAACAATATGAATAATGCTCATGGATAATATTTTATGAATAATTACTTTGGGGGCTTGCATGCCTAATTATGCCAAGTGTGGCTTGAACACTTGTATCAATTGTTTCCGCTGTTTCAATAAATGTGTTACATTATGTTTGTTTATGGATGTACTATGTGTGAATGGTATTCAAGACGCCTTGTATAGTATAGATGAGTCGGACTGCGGTTGACTATTCGTACTGTACGGCGGGTTGTTGACGTGTCTGGGTAGATCCGGGGCGTGACAAATGATTCTCCAATCACAATGGAACAGAGAGAACAGGAGAATGCGGGTACAGATGCTGTTGACCATGAAGTTCAAATCAATGAGCATCAGGGAGTTGTGAATGAGCAACAAGAGAATGTTAATGAGCAACAAAAAAAACTTTGATGAGCAAAATGACTAAAGCAGCCTAGAGGATGAAACAAGGGTGCATGAGTCAAGCTGTACAAGTGATGAAATGACTGATAAAGATTCTGAAAAGGGAAAGAATATTTGCATGGAAGGTGAAGATGGTGAGGAAAATGTGTTGAAGAGAAAAAGAAATGTGATGCCTGCAGCTGCTATAAAGTCACCATTCATGAACAGAGTTACAGAAATTAAAGCACCACCAACCACTGAAGAGATCAAGGTAGCTCAATTTGTGTTTAGTGAGGGCACCGATAAAAAGTAAGTTATTACATACTTCTCATAAACAATTATTATATATTTGATAAAAAATGCATAACTCATTCAGTCTTATAGGCTCTTGGAATTTTGTGATTTGTGAGTAAAGTTTCAAATTTGATGCACCGATCTTATCTGCTGACTGTTTGTTTGTTTTTAAACTCATTAGTGATGTGTTATACAAAGTTGGAGATGTTACTCTTTCAAAAAGTGAGTTGGAGAGTCTAAATATAAGCTGTAAAGTGAATTCACGACTGATAGACGTGTGGGCAATGATTTTGAACAACAATGAGACTCTAAGAAGCGATGAAGCAAGGAAAAGATTGATCTTCACAACAACACCATGTGTAAGAATTATAGATTTACATATTTGTTTTTATGAATATATTTGAAAGAAATTTATGAAATTATCTATTTATAGAGAGTGTTGGAGGAAAATCAGTTGACTACTCCAACAACAAGAAGCAAGAGATTTTTTGATGTTACAAGGGCCCAATTCGCCAAGATGGCATTGCCAAAAGTTAGAAACATGGATTTGTTTATTTTCCCAGTTCAACAAAGTGGAAGATCATACATGATGACTTTTGATTTGAAGTACAATAAGTTCTTCATAATTGATATCTGTGATGCAGAAATATCTATTAAAATGAAGTATCTTTCACAACCAAACCATCTGGTAAGTATACATATTATGTTTCTATTATATGAGTACTGTAGCTATTCATAATGAGCATTGTTTCATATTTATTGAGCATTATTAGTACAGATTTATCTAAGAAATGCTTATTATAAAAATTGCTTATATTTGCAGAAAAGTGCTGTATTGAAAAGGCTTAGAGATGAAAAGCACCCTCAAGCAGAAAAAGTCAAATCCATGAAGCCAGAAGTTTTTAAAATGGCATGGCGCAACAAGAATAATAAAGCAAATGAAGGACTATATGTGATGAGACACATGGAAACCTTCAATGGAGAGAGTGATTGGGACTTTGGTCTATTCAAAGATAATGTAAATACACATATGTTTATGAAGATTTAATGAAATATCAATAGTGTGTCAAAACAACATAACCTAATACTGACATATATGTAATTGTGCAGGAAAAGCCATTAAACATAATGAGGGTCAAGTATCTGCACAAAATGCTCACATTTCAGAAGAATGAAGTAAGGATGGTGGTGATGCAAAAAGTGAAAGAAAACAAACTGTTCTGAATGCAATCAAGAAAAAAATCGTTTAATGTGCAGTTCTGGTTTAGCGGTGTAATCGGGAAAAACATATTTTGTTTGTGTGTAATGACATATTTAGTGTGTGTTTAAAGACTTTATGGTGAATTTGAATGTTTGAACTACTACATTTAGGGCTGAGCAAAATCCGACCCAACCCGAATACCCGACCGGATATTTCAGATATTACCCGACCGGGTAGGGTCAACCGACCTGAACAGCAAACCCGAAACCCGCCCAGAATTATCCATAATTATTAGTGGGCCGGGTGGGTTTTGGTTTTTGCCCAACCGACCTGTCCGAAAACCCGAAGGCCCAGCCCAGTACCCTGCCCATATATATTTATATATATACTCCCCTAATAAACCCTAACCCATTTCCGCCTCCTTCGCCATCTCTGTTAGTCCCGGTTGTACCAGATACAGTCTAGAGGGGGTGAATAGACTGTATTGGTTTTTAACTTTTTCAAGCTAAGTACCAGATTTAACAGAATAGCCTGTTCTGGTGGCAGAACAGACTGGCAGCGGATGGGGTTCTGGTAGGGGTTCTGTCAGTTTAGCCTCAGAGAAGCAAAGGCAGTAGGCCTTCTGTTAACTCACAAGACAAGTTCTGCTGAACACAGATACCAAGTCTTTGGAATTAAACAGTTCAAATAAAAACGATAAATGAATGCAGTAAGTAAATGACACTAGGGCTTTTTATAATGGTTCAAGGAACAACTTGTCCACTGTGTCCACTGTTCCACTAAGCTTGTAAAAACGACCGTTTACAACATCTTAGTCCTATCACTTAAGAAGCTCTCCACGTCTTCTTCAAGTGTAGATGTCTCCTGGGATGCACTTCCTGGCTTCCTTTAAGACTGGTCCTTTCACTGAGCTTTCCCGGAAGTATCACCACTTCACTGCTCCAGGTACTTGGACGTCCTTCTTGTGAAAGAAGAGTTTCTGTTAAAAACAGGGGTTCCTCCAACTTGCTTCGTTACAAAAGATTTGTAGATGAAGAGCTTGAAGAGTTGAAGAGCGACTAGAACTTTGCTTGAGTTGGAAGTAAGAATCTTTCCAACGTTTTCCTTCTCTTGTAGAAGATAATGCATATTGAATCTCAAGGAGGCTATGCATTTTTAGCGTTTGAATGTTTTGTATGCGCACTGTTGTAGCAAAGTTGTCCGGTTGTTCTTCGTAGTGTATCTTTTATACTGAGGTTGTCTTCCCATTGGAGGAGAAGGAGGACAACTGTATTAAATGAGCGAGCAGTTGACTTGACCAGTAGGACCCAGCAAAGTTGGTGGGTTACTATTTTGGGATAAAGATATCCTTACATTGCGGCCAATCATCTGCATTTACTCTACAGAGTACGGGAGGCATTAAATGTGCATTTAATGCGCGTACTGTAGCTTTTCCGTTCAAGACTCCTAGCCGTTGAAGGAATCTTCGGTTGGTTTACCGGCTTGGTGAAATTTTCTAAGTGTCAGGCCTTCTGGTGTCTTCAGCAGAGAGTCGGTTAGAGAAGGTCTCGAGCACTTCTGTTGGAGAAAGTTATCAGAGACTCTTGACGGTTTCTATTGAAGAAAAGTCCAACAGAGAACCAGGAGGGTTTCTATCCGTGTAAAGGCTAACAGAGACCCTAAGGTCTTCTGTTCTGAAGCAGAGAGCCAAAGGTCTTCTGTCAGGAGGTCTTCTGTCTTGGAGGCCTTCTGCCCTGGAGGCCTTCTGCCAGTCGACTATTCTAAAGAACTTTACAAGGAAAAAAATTCTAATACAATAAACAAAAAGAGGGGTACTCTAAAGTCCTAATAATATAGCATCATCAAAATTTAATTACAAATATTCCTTACAATTTCCCCCTTTTTGATGATGCCAAAACCTTTTAACTATTTCCAGAGAAGTGCCTTCACCATAAGGAGTTAAAGTTTAAAACTTTCATTAAAATCTTGGTGGGCAACTTGGCAAAGGAAAGTAGTAAGAGTACAGTACATTCAGATAGCACATAATAAATAAAAAGAGAGTAAACAACCAAAAACAAAAAGCAGAGATAGATATGAAGGAATTGCCTTACAAAGTGAGAGGCAGAGATGTTCTTTTATTAAGGATAGTTTACAAGGATATCCGATTACATAATAGCCCTTGCAGCTTCAGCTCTTGCTTGTTCACCCAATCCTTGTAGCCTTTTTAACTCTGCATTCACCTCTTCTCTTATCCCAGTGAGATTTCCAGATCTCTGGTAAGAAGCCCAAACGGGTGTTATGGTATCAGAATATCTTTTCCTGGAAGAATGCTGTTATGGTACCAGAATTCTGCCTCCTCCAGATATCCTCCATGTCTAACCTTTACATGACCATCATGGTCCAGATAAATGTTCTGTTGCTGTGTAGAGGTCATCTTCTGTTTCATTTCCTCAAATTGGGTTTTGGTCATCACCTGAGATCCTCCCAGTCTCCATTCTTTAAAGCTCAGTGCTTTCTTTTTCTTAGTACCTTTCTTCTGTGGAGATGGGGGTCTAGGGATACCAGCTAGCCTTTTCTTCTGGAGGGCAGCTTCAAAATAAGGAGTGGGATCCACAGCTGGTTCAGCAGATGATGAGGCTCTGGTGGTCCTAGGTTTGGACTGATGAGGATCTTCTTCCCCTTTTTTGGCATCATCTAGATCACCAATCAGTAGGGAGAGTTTCTGGAATTCTGTGGCTTGTGTAGAGGCAATATGTTCAAGGGTTTCTAGCAAGGTTTGAGTAACAGATGTGAGGCCTTCAATCAGACCTTGTTGTTTCTGGATGGCAGAGAGGACATCTTTGTTGCTGGCTTCTAATAGGACCATCTTCTGATAATGTTCTTTGTCTGCAACAAGAAGAAGCTGTCCTTGAGTAGAGTGTTCTTTGCAGAGTGTGTTGAGCTCTTGTAACCTTGCATGAAGTACGGAATCAGATTTCTGAAGAGATGCAACTGCCTGGGAAAGAGTTGTAAGTGTGGTATGTTGGGAGTTCAAGGTCTGATTCATGGATGAAAGGACTGTCTTGATAGTATCCACTTCAGTAGAGACATCATCAATCTTGAGATTTGATGTAGTCATGAAGTCCTGAAGAACATTTGTCAAAGTAGCAGACATGTGCTTGAAGCCTGATTTAACATTGTCATCCACCTGTGTCAGACCCTCATAATGTTTATCATTGATCATTATGAGCTTGTTCATGCCGTCTAACATTTGTCCTCCAAAATCCTCTGCTGCAGCTACAAAGTCATTGAAGGGTATCTGATCCTCTTGTCCAGCAGAATGAGGCAGCTCTAAACCTCTTCCCTTAGGCAAGGGGTGATGTTCTTGGACAGAGGAGAGGGATTGGACAAGCATTTCATGCTCGAGTTGAGTTAGAGGGGGGGTCTTCTGTCTCTTGGAGGTAGCTTGATAGGACTTGCTGACAATGAAGCCCTCCATGTCAGAGGAGTCCTCGTAGGAGGAGTAAATTGGGATTCTGTTTCGGATCACCTTTTTCTTTACGCGAAAAGAGGGATTGGGGGGCAGTAGAATGCCTAGAGTATCCTTGTGGTACAGAGATAGGGGAGATAGTTGTAGGATCAGAATCTCTTAGGAACCAGACAGGTTTTAGTTGAGTTGGGGGTTGCTGTGGTGGAAGAGAAGCTTGTTGGGTATTCTGATGCTCACACTTGTGAGGTGTAGAGGATTTCTGTTGAGATGGTTGTGAAGAGAGGATGATCTGTGGAGGTTGGGTTTGAATAACTTGGCATTGAGGAGATGGGGGAGGGGAAGGGGATCTATTCTTTGGGGGAGAGAACGGTTTGAAGGGTGAAGAAGGTTTAAATTTGGGGGTTGGAGATTTTTGGGGTGTGGGGGTTTTCTGTTCAGATGAGGGTTTCTGATGTTGTGAAGAGGTGTTCTGTTGGGGGGTTGGGAGTATATGCACAGAGGGAGATTTGGGAATAAGGGGTTCTGTTGGAATATGTACAGAGGGAGAAGAAGGTATTACCTCAAGTACGTGGTCTTCCATCAGAGATGTTCTCCATTCTGAAATGAGGTCCATCATTGCTTGGCCTTCTGTTTTTGGTACAGAGGGTTCCCCAGGGGTAGAGTAGGGAACAACAGATTCCTTTGCCTTCTTGGCAAACATCCAGGCCTCAAAAGCATCAACTTCTTCATCTGCAAGGGGTTTCACTGGCTCTTCAGAGGGAGTAGAGATGAGGACAGTCTTGCCCTTGTAGTTGGCCTTCTTCTTCTCAAGAACAGAGATGAGAAAATTCATGGCAAAGCACTTAGATACATCATCAGTGCCTACCCAGTTGAGTACCTCTGCCTCCTCAGATTCATAATAGTCGAAGTATTGAATAATCTTCTGTAGAGGCCCCATCCTCCAGCTTCTCCAAGCTAGCACACGCTCAAACTGTTTGTCAAGATCTGTTCTGTAGTCTGTCTGAGGTTCTGGGATAAGAGGGGTTAGGTGTTCTGGAGAGTGAGCAGCCCCATGGTCTTCTGTCATGTGTGCAGATTTGACAGATATCTCAGATTCCCCCTGAGTTGTGGCATTCTTCTCCACTGACTCACCCTTAGAGTCACTAGACTCGAAAGTAATCTTCTTCCCTTGCCATATAGAGTTCTTGGCCAGAAGGGGTAGAGCAGGTTCTTCTTGTTCCCCCTGAGTTTCTGAGGCAACCTTGGGGATAAGAGTTCTGACCTTCTGTTTCTAAGAGACTGGGGGTGCAGAAGGGGTAGATGATCCGGATTCTGAAGAGGATTTCTTCCTCTTTGGGTTGGGTTTTCTGGTCAATACCTTCTTGACCTTCTCTGGTGCAGCTTTCTTGGCAATTGCTTTATTCACATCTTTTCTCACCAGGGGTTCTTCCTCAGAACTGCTGGAGGTATTCTGTTGGGAGGGTCTCTGTTGGAGCTTTTGTCTATTAAGGTCCAATTTGGCTAACCTTTTGACTTCAGCTCTTATAGCTGCTTCTCTGTTGCTGGTAGTTGACAGAAAGATCACTTTGGAGTGATCTACCAGAATTGGCTTCTTGAGCCCAGTTCCCCGTACTAGGAGTTCAGAGATAAGGAGGGCATGACCTACCTTCCCAGAGTAGATGTCTGTGTCCTTGTTCTTCCTCTTTGCCACCTTGACAAACTCTATCATGGACCTGACAATCACCTGGCCCCAGTTGATGTTTGCCTTGTGCAGCACAACATAGATTGCTTTGGCTTGAGAGATGGTGAATTCATCAGTGGATGTGTATCTGCACCATACACACCTGTGAAGAATGTTCACTAGCAGCTCGATGTCTCTTTGCAGAGAGTGTTTCTTCCCTGTCAGCTTTGGAAGGTTGGCACCTGGTCTGCCATAGTTCATGGCGAATTCCTCAGCAGTGAGGTCAGCGTCTTCTAGGTCAAAGAAACCGCTTGATTCATTGACAGCCACAATCTTGAACAGACTATTGATGGCCCCAGCATCAATGGTGACTTGCTCTCCATTTACAGTGGAGGTGATGACCTCGCCCTCATAATCAGCGTTGAGATAAAACTCAACCACTTCAATACTGTTGTACTGAGTGTAGTTGTAAGTGATAACCTTTGCCAGTTGGGAGTCGTTGATGCATTCCACAATCCTTTCCATCAGTGACTCGTCCTCAGCTAGTCTTGGGAGTGCGAAAAGCTCGCATTTCATCCCAGTCAGAACATTTTTGGTTAGGGTTTCCTGTTGATCCTTTGAGAGAGCGTTGAAGCTGATAGGAGCCATTAGAGCAGAGAAAGATTTTCGAATGCTTGAGAGCTATGGAGGTTTGAGAGTTTGAGAGTATTGAGAGTAGTAACGGTTAAGATTTGAGAGACGGGAATATATGGGTTCGGGTTAGTAGACGTTTGAGATTATTGGCGGTTTCGAGGTACCAATAAATGAAATGGGGGCGCAGTAAATATTTTGCGGCTGTAATACCGTTTTAAGGGTAAAAGGGTAAAAGACCTTTAATAAGTTACTAGGTCACCCGGTTTTTCAAAATATTTCTAAGTCCACAACTTTCTGCTACAGGTAAGGGTTTCTGAGGGTAAGAAGGGGGGGTTTCTGTTGCTGAGGTGTTCTGTCAGGAATGGAGGTTCTCTGTTCAGGATAGAGAACAGAAGGGGTTCTGCAACAGGTATTCTGTTAGCAGAGAGTATGCAACAGAAGGTCTTCCTTTTCAACTTTCTCTTGGAATTTCATCCATCATTCCCAATTCCTCTCTCAGTTTGTTGAATCTAGCCTCAGGTAGAGGCTTTGTCAGAATGTCTGCAAGCTGGTCTTCTGTTGACACATGCTCCATGCATATGTGCTTCTTTTCAACATGATCTCTGATGAAGTGATGTCTGATCTCAATGTGCTTTGTCCTGGAGTGAAGAACTGGATTCTGAGTGATGGCAATGGCACTGGTGTTGTCACATAGCAGTTTGATCTCCTTTGCTTGAATGTCATAATCCTTCAACTGTTGCTTCATCCAGAGTAGCCGCGCACAGCAACTCCCAGCTGCAATGTATTCAGCTTCTGTTGTACTGGTTGAGATTGAGTTCTGCTTCTTGCTAAATCAGGAAATAAGCCTTCTTCCTAGCATTTGGCAGTGACCAGAGGTGTTCTTCCTGTCCAATCTGCAACCTGCAAAATCTGAGTCAGAGTAACCAATTAGTTCAAAGTTACCTCCCTTTGGATACCATAGGCCTGCATTTGGATTTCCTTTGATATATCTGATGATTCTCTTTGCAGCACTAAGATGGCTCTACTTGGGCTTTGATTGATATCTGGCACAGATTCCAACAGAGAATGAGATATCTGGTCTGCTTGCAGTAAGATACAACAGAGATCCTATGATTCCTCTGTAGGTAGTTGCATCAATATCTTTGCCTTCATCATCCGGACCAATTCCTTGTGAGGTGTTCATGGGAATCTTCACTGAGGATTTGCCTTCTACTCCAAATTTCTTGATCAGGTCTCTGGTGTACTTTCCTTGATTGATAAAGATTCCTTTTGGAACTTGTTTGACTTGTAGTCCTAGGAAGTAGCTGAGTTCTCCGATCATACTCATTTCAAATTGGCTCTGCATCACTTGAGAAAATTTCTTGCATAGTTCTAGATTAGTACTACCAAATATAATATCATCAACATATATTTGTACTAACAGAATATGATTAGCAACAGAGATTTGAAATAGAGTTTTGTCAACCTTTCCCTTAGTAAACCCATGGTTCACTAGGAATAGGGACAGTATGTCATACCATGCTCTGGGAGCTTGCTTAAGACCATAAAGGGCCTTTTTAATCTTGTAGACAAAGGAGGAGTGAGTAGGAATGACAAAACCTGGTGGTTGTTCCACATAAACCTCTTATTCAAGATCTCCATTCAGGAATGCACTCTTGACATCCATCTGGTAGACCTTGATGTTGTTGTAGGCAACATAGGCTAGAAATATTCTAATGGCTTCCATTCTGGCAACTGGTGCAAAAGTCTCATCAAAATCTATTCCTTCTTCCTGGCAGTAACCCTTAGCTACCAGCCTTGCTTTATTCCTTACAATGTTGCCATCTTCATCAGCTTTGTTCTTGAATACCCATTTTGTTCCAATGACATTTTGGTGCTTTGGTCTAGGAACAAGTTCCCATACTTTGTTCCTTTCAAATTGAGTAAGCTCTTCTTGCATTGCATTGATCCAATCTGAGTCTGCAAGAGCTTCCTCTACAGTCATGGGTTCCATCTGAGATATGTAGCAGGCAAGCATTGCTTCTCTCCTTGTTGATGCTGATCTGGTCTGCACACCACTTCTGATGTGTCCAATCACTTGGTTGGGAGGATGGTCTCTTAACCATGACAGATCAGGTTCTGTCAGTTGCTGTCTGGGTCTCTCTGGTTCTTCATCTTCTCAATCTTCATCTTCATTCAACAGAAGGGGGTTTGGTGCAGGTGTTGGAAATGCAGGATTATCTGCTACCTCTTATGTTGGTTTAGGTGTTCTGTCTTCTATGTTGACTTCTTTGAGAGTCTCTGTTACTTCTTTAACAGAGATGTTATCATCAAACTTCACATGTATAGATTCTTCAACATGTAGAGTTCTTCTGTTGAGTACTCTATAGGATTTACTTGTGTTTGAATAGCCTATAAATATACCTTCATCAGCTTTCTCTTGAAAGACTTTCAGATGCTCCTTTCCATTGTTAAGAATGTAGCATTTGCATCCAAATACATGAAAGTAACTAATGTTAGGTTTTCTGCCTTTCCAAAGCTCATAAGGGGTCTTCTGGTGATTCTTATTGATCATACTTCTATTCTGGGTGTAGCATGCGGTGTTGATTGCTTCAGCCCAGTATCTCATAGGTAGTCCAGATTCTGCAATCATCGTCCTTGCAGCTTCTTTCAATGTTCTGTTTCTCCTTTATGCTACGCCATTCTGTTGAGGGGTTCTGGCGGCAGAGAGTTGATGAAAGATTCCATTTTGATCACAGAAGTCCTTTATGACTTGGTTGACAAATTCAGTTCCTCTGTCAGACCTGATTGTCTTAACCTTCAAGTTCTTCTCAGTCTGAAGTTGCTTTAACAGAGATGGCAACTTCTGAAGAGTTTCATTCTTCTTTGACAGAAAGATAGTCCATGTATATCTGGAGTAGTCATCAACCATGACTAGGGTGTACTTCTTGCCACCAACGCTTGGAGTCTCAACAGGTCCAAATAAATCCATGTGAATCAGATTTAAAGGACTTGTGGAAAGATCTCCAGCAATGGGTTTGAAAGAATTCTTCTGTTGCTTTCCCTTCTGGCAAACACTGCAGAGGGTCTCTTTCTTGTAAACTATGTCTGGCAGTCCATCCACAATGTGTTCTCTTGCCAGTTTGTTGATTGTTTTAAAGTTCAAATGGCTAAGCTTCTTGTGTCAGTCCCAGCTTAGTTTTGAATCTCCCTTGGCTATTAGGCAAACTCCATCCTTTGCAGTTTTCCAACCAACCACATAGATGTTCTTCTTCCTTGATGCTGTAAGAACCACTTCTTTTGTTGTCTCATGCTTCACATAGCAGAAGTCCTTTGTGAATTCAACAGTGTAGCCTTTGTCACAGAATTGGCTAGCACTCAGCAAGTTGAACTTCAGGCCTTTGACAAATGAGACATCATCAATGAGTATCTGGTTCTTGATCAGCTTCCCTCTTCCTTTTGTTTGACCTTCTTTGTCATTTCCTCCAAAGGTAACTCTAGGTCCTTTGCATTTCTGGAACTCTGTTAGGCAACTTCTGTCACCTGTCATGTGCCTGGAGCATCCACTATCAATAAACCATTCTTGCTCTGAGATAGCTCCAGCACACAGTTCCTATAAGATCAAAAGAAAGATTTAGGTACCCAAGCAATGTTGGGTCCTGGGGGGTCATGGAGTCTGGGTAGTTGGTACCATTTTGGTCTCATCAGGTGAAACCTTGGTGGATGGTACTCATTGTCCACCCGGTAGTTATAGTAAACTGAAGTGTGATTCACTTTGGGCAGATGCTTGTGAGGGTCATGCTTCCTGTTTACGTACTTTTGCATAACTTTCTTTGTTGGAAAGAAGTCCCATATACTATCAAGAGCAGAGGGACGGTTAGCTCTGGGCTTCTGAAGTTGACCAGCCAACCTCTTCTGCCTAAAGTTAACTCTCTCTTGATATCTGCCCTTCTTGTGATCATTTCTGGCATGGTTATCATGAGGTTGTCTGTTAATGGTTTGTCTTTTATTTTTGTTATTTTGAAAACCCTTTCTGTTGTTAGGTTTTCTGCCAGGTTCATTATTTTTCAAAAAGGGTTTCTGTTGAACCTTTATCTTCCCTTATTCTGGTCTGACTTCCTCATGAACAACCTTGGTGCCAGATACACCAGCTTGGCAGATGGGGCTAGAGATCAGTGGCACTATGACCTTGTCTGCCTTAGCAACACTGGTGTTAGGCATTACAGAAGGCTCACCTGATTCTGTTGAGCCATAACCAAAACCAAAGCCAATGCCAATTTGTTGATCAAGCAAAATCTTTTCCATGGAAGACTGGGCCTTCTGGTAAGCTTTGTACTTAATCTCAAGAGGCTCAATTTCTCTTATTCTCTTGAGAAGAGAAACATTTTCAGTTTCCAGCTGATCTCTCTCCTTAATTAGAAGATTGATTTTGATCTCAACCTCCTTTCTTAAGTCAAGAATATCAGCCTTCAACTTACTGTTTTCTTCTGTGACAGAGGAATAAGTGGCTTGGATGGCCTTAAACTCTTCCCAAAATTCTGACATTGAATCAGAATCAAAAGCTAAGCCTACCGAAGAAAAACTAGATGCAGAAGTAGAGGTTACCTCATCATCAGAATGAGCCATGAGGCATAGGTCTTCTGTCTCAGTATCAAGGCAACAGAAGGCCTCATTAGAGTCAGAGTCAGAACTGGATTCTGTCTCAGACAGAGGATCTTTCTCGAGCTGTTCTGTCACGAGTGCTTTCCTCCTTCTGGTATTGTCTTCATATTTCTTCTTTTCTCCATCATGCCCTTGTCTCTTGGACACTCTTGGATGTGGACACTCTGCCTTGAAATGTCCAGGTTGTCTGCAGTTGTAACAGAGAAGCTCACCACTGCTCTCTGTTGCTTTGACCTTCTGGAAGGGCTTTCTGCTGGATGATGGACTTCTTCCATCTTTGGGATTCTTCATGAACTTCTTGAATCTCCTAGCAAAAGCAGCCATATATTCGTCAGATAAAAGTATTGAGGGGTCAAAATCATTTACCTTTGATGTACTGGCAGTGAGGACTGTGGTGGTCCTTTCTTCTGGTACATCTTCCTTTTCTTCAATCATTTCAAACTCATGAGCTTTGAGATATGAAATGAGCTTATCAGTGGGATAAGTCTTCACATCCTTGCTGGCTTGGACAGCAACCACCTTCATCTTCCATGCTGAGGGCAATCCTCTCAACACCTTGAGGTTGATCTCCTTGGTGGTAAGTTCCTTGGCAAGCTCAGAGATTTCTCTTGTGAGAGTAAGGAGTCTGTCATACATCTTGGAGATGCTTTCACCAGGAAGGAGCTTGAAGTCATCAAACTTCTTGTTGGCTATAGTCAGCTTGTTATCCTTCTCTTGCTCATCACCAGCTCCAATGAGCTCAAGAGTATCCCAGATTTCCTTGGCAGTCTTGCACTTTTTTATCCTGTTGAAGTATCTATCATCGATGGACTTGTAAAGAATGTCTTTAGCAATGTTGTCCAGATTGTACTTCCTTCTTTCTTCAGTAGTCCACTCAGATTTGGCCTTATTGATCATCTGAGGTCTGGTGTTGTCAATAGCATGCTCTGGGTTGACCTTCTGGAAGCTTGTGAAAGGCCCAATGTCAAGTACTTCCCACATCTCATCATGCAGAGCACAGAGATGTGCCTTCATTCGGATCCTCCAGTCATCAAACTTAAGATCTGAGAACATAAGATTCTTGGAAAGGGAGTGATCCATTATATCAGATTAAAAATGAGATAAACAGAAAAACAAGTGGATCTTTGTTCAACAAATAACCTAAGAGATTATTAGAACAAGGAGTCTCTGATACCACTTGTTGGTCCCGGTTGTACTGGATACAGTCTAGAGGGGGGGTGAATAGACTGTATTGGGTTTTAACTTTTTCAAGCTAAGTACCAGATTTAACAGAATAGCCTGTTCTGGTGGCAGAACAGACTGGCAGCGGATGGGGTTCTGGTAGGGGTTCTGTCAGTTTAGCCTCAGAGAAGCAAAGGCAGTAGGCCTTCTGTTAACTCACAAGACAAGTTCTGTTGAACACAGAGACCAAGTCTTTGGAGTTAAACAGTTCAAATAAAAACGATAAATGAAGTAAATGACTTAAGAAGCTCTCCACGTCTTCTTCAAGTGTAGTTGTCTCCTGGGATGCACTTCCTAGCTTCCTTTAAGACTGGTCCTTTCACTGAGCTTTCCCGAAAGTATCACCACTTCACTGCTCCAGGTACTTGGACGTCCTTCTTGTGAAAGAAGAGTTTCTGTTAAAAAGGATTTGTAATTGAAGAGCTTGAAGAGTTGAAGAGCGACTAGAACTTTGCTTGAGTTGGAAGTAAGAATCTTTCCAACGTCTGCCTTCTCTTGTAGAAGATAATGAATATTGAATCTCAAGGAGGCTATGCGTTTTTAGCGGTTGAATGTTTTGTATGCGCACTGTTGTAGCAAAGTTGTCCGGTTGTTCTTCGTAGTGTATCTTTTATACTGAGGTTGTCTTCCCGTTGGAGGAGAAGGATGACAACTGCATTAAATGAGCGAGCAGTTGACTTGACCAGTAGGACCCAGCAAAGTTGGCGGGTTACTATTTTGGGATAAAGATATCCTGACATTGCGGCCAATCATCTGCATTTACTCTACAGAGTACGGGAGGCATTAAATGTGCATTTAATGCACGTACTGTAACTTTTCCGTTCAAGACTCCTAGCCGTTGAAGGAATCTTCAGTTGGTTTACCGGGTTGGTGAAATTCTCTAAGTGTCAGGCCTTCTGGTGTCTTCAGCAGAGAGTCGGTCAGAGAAGGTCTCGAGCACTTTTGTTGGAGAAAGTTATCAGAGACTCTTGAGGGTTTCTGTTGAAGAAAAGTCCAACAGAGAACCAGGAGGGTTTCTGTCCGTGTAAAGGCTAACAGAGACCCTGAGGTCTTCTGTTTTGAAGCAGAGAGCCAAAGGTCTTCTATCAGGAGGTCTTCTGTTCTGGAGGCCTTCTGCCCTAGATGTCTTCTGCCAGTCGACTATTCTAAAGAACTTTACAAGGAAAAAAAATCTAATACAATAAACAAAAAGAGGGGTACTCTAAAGTCCTAATTAATATAGCATCATCAAAATCTAATTACAAATATTCCTTACAATCTCTCTACTCTGATTCTCTGACTACTCTCTTCGTTGACCTTACTCGGTTACTCTCACCCTCTGTTCCAAATCTCTCCGCCTCCTTCTCCGGACTCCGGTTGAGAGATGGTGAGTGGTGACTCTATGAGGGTCTGAATGTCTGAGTGTGTTCTTCATTTACTCTCACACGCTTCTTGAGTTCTTGGTTTGAAGTTGAAACCCTAAAGTCATCGGATCGGAAGTTGAACTGTGGAAGCATTGCCCGATTTGCCCCTTTTCCGGTTGGACCTTCTGGTAAACCTAAGCTCAATCTTAGTCTCCCAATCTCTCATATCAGTCACACTCAAGCGTGAGGTATAACTTCTATTCTCTACTTGATGAAGAGTGTGTAAATTGTGGTTGTGACTTACTGACTTGTGAGTTGTTTTTTATTGTGTGGCTCAAGCAGCCTTGAATGTTGAAGTGTGGAAGTAAAACATGATGTTGAAACTGTATTGTTGGCATGTCTGTCCGAAACTATAATTATGTATAAATTATTGTTATGTCTTTGCTTGAGGTTGTGTGTATGAATGTTGCCTATTACATGTTAGTTATTGTTGTTGTTGACTGGTTCTTCTAAGTCTGTAGAGAATAGTTAAGCTTACTGCTTATACTATTCTGTAAATCACCTTGGTGATTGTTCCAGACTTGATTTCTATGGCTGCCTTGACTGAGAATGATTTGAAATGATGAATGAATGATTGATGATGAAAGAATGATTGCTTCTTTCTGAATTGTCATAGTGGAAGATGTGTAAGGTTATATGTATGAATGTTGCCTATTACATGTTGGTTATTGTTGTTGTAGAAGTTACGTGATTGACTCAAACACTCAAGCTGAGTAGTTAGAGTTGACTGGTTCTTCTGAGTCTGTAGAGAATAGTTAAGCCCACTGCTTATACTATTCTGTAAATCACCTTGGTGATTGTTCCAGACTTGATTTCTATGGTTGCCTTGACTGAGAATGATTTGAAATGATGAATGAATGATTGATGATGGAAGAATGATTGCTTCTTTCTGAATTGTCATAGTGGAAGCTGTGTAAGGTTATATGTATGAATGTTGCCTATTACATGTTGGTTATTGTTGTTGTAGAAGTTACCTGATTGACTCAAACACTCAAGCTGAGTAGTTAGAGTTGGCTGGTTCTTCTAAGTCTGTAGAGAATAATTAAGCCCACTGCTTATACTATTTTGTAAATCACCTTGGTGATTGTTCCAGACTTGATTTCTATGGCTGCCTTGACTGAGAATGATTTGAAATGATGAATGAATGATTGATGATGGAAGAATGATTGCTTCTTTCTGAATTGTCATAGTGGAAGCTGTGTAAGGTTATATGTATGAATGTTGCCTATTACATGTTGGTTATTGTTGTTGTAGAAGTTACCTGATTGACTCAAACACTCAAGATTCGTAGTTAGAGTTGACTGGTTCTTCTAAGTCTGTAGAGAATAGTTAAGCCCACTGCTTATACTATTATGTAAATCACCTTGGTGATGGTTCCAGACTTGATTTCTATGGCTGCCTTTACTGAGAATGATTTGAAATGATGAATGAATGATTGATGATGGAAGAATGATTGCTTCTTTCTGAATTGTCATAGTGGAAGCTGTGTAAGGTTATATGTATGAATGTTGCCTATTACATGTTAGTTATTGTTGTTGTAGAAGTTATAGATGGAATCCCAAGATCTATCTGTATCTGGTGCTCAACCTCCTCCACCCCAACAACCTGCAGTGGAAGCTGAGAATGTGGAAGCTCAAACTCAGAACATTGCTTCAACTGCTGGTGTTGGACAAAAGAGGAAAACAGGTTGAACCTAGATCCAAGATATGGGAACACTTTCACAAAATGTATGATAGCAAAGGAGTCCTTGTGAAGGGAAGATGTATATATTGTGCTAGGGTGTACTTTTGTGAGTCTAAAAGGCATGGAACTTCTTCTCTGAGAAACCACATGCTTAGTTGCCTGAAAAATACCCACTCTAAAGAGACAAGACAAGCCATATTAACCTTCCAACCGGTTGTTAATACTCAAAACACCTCTCCAAAAACAATTGGGGTTATAGGGACCTGGGTCTTTGACCAAAGTCTAATCAGGAGAGCTCTTTGCAGAAATGTTAATAATTGATGAGCTTTCTTTTAGGCTTGTTGAGAGGCAGGGGTTTAGAAAGTTTGTGTCTGTGGCATGTCCCTTTGTTGTCCCTTCTAGGTGGACTATTGCTAGGGACATTTACCAAATATATCTAGATGAGAAACTGAGCCTTAAAAGGTTGATCAAAGAGACCACCCAAAGGGCCAGTATAACAACTGACACATGGACCTCTATTTAGAGGATCAACTACATGTGTATTACTGCTCATTTCATAGATAGTCAGTGGAAGTTACAGAAAAAGGTGATTTCTTTTGTGCAAGTCACTTCCCACAAAGGGGAGTACATTGACAAGGCCCTAGAACATTGCTTATTAAAGTGGGGATTAAAGAATATATTCTCTGTGACTGTTGATAATGCAAGCAGTAATGATACTGCAATAGGATTTTTAAAGAAAAAAATTCTATCATGGGGTGCTTCTCCTGTTAGAGTGCAGTACCTACACATGAGATGTATTGCCCACATCTTGAATCTGGCAGTCCAAGATGGGTTTAAAGATGCTGATACATCTGTAGTGAGGGTTAGGGAAGCAGTGAAGTATGTTAGGAATTCTCCTTCTAGGCTCCAAAAATTCAAGGATATATCTGATTTGATAGGAGCAGAATCCAAATGTGGTCTGCACCTAGATGTCCCAACTAGGTGGTGTTAGGAAATTGATGTAACGTACCTCGAAAGTACAGCAGCGGAAGTTTAAAATTTTCCCAAACAGATCTTCCCTGATTATGACAAAACAATGAATATAGCAATAATAACAGATCTGAGTGAGAACTTACAGATCTCCCAGCCTAGCGGTGATATTCCTTGACCTTTGGTATCCACGTGATTTCTCCTTTCCGAGAGAACGGTTAGATCTCCCTAAGAGAAAGGCTAGGAAATCTCTTCGCAGGGAAATAAACTGGTAATACTGAATCTGAAAACAGGTCTTCTAATTATGAAGGAGAAGGATGTATTTATACTGGTTCGAAACTAGTTTCCCAATCACAATGAAAGTCTTTCTAATTAATGAGTTCTAATCCTACTAGGACCAATACTCCTAATTAATTAAATAAGTAGATAAAACAAAACAAAATAATAATAATAATAATTGAGATGTGGCTGCACGCCACTTTCTAATTATTATATATTAATATTTATTTTATTTACTTTTCTTTTAATTCCAAATTACAAAAGAAAATATCTACTTTATTTAATAATAAATACATCTTAATTAAGTATGATAAATCTAATTTATCTTACTTAATTAATTCTATCAAATAGAACTCTCCTTCAGCTTCATGAATTAAATATGTTTAATCTAATTAATATTTAATTCATTTTCAGTATTACGAATTAAATATTATTTAATCCAATTAATAATATTTAATTCCTTCTAACAATTCAATCGGAAGGTATAATCACTTGTTGTGTGACCCATAGGGCCTTATATATTAAGCACTAATCAAATTAAGGTCTTAGCGAATCCCTAGACGATTCTCCAGACAAACTTAATATATAAGGACGTTTGCGAGGACTATACAAACTCCCTGTAATATAGAGCTCATAATGATACGGTCCTTTCATTCAGCGAACATTCAACTAAGTCTAGAACATGATATAGTGTCTATCCCAATAACTCAGTCTCTGTCTCTCAATCTTTCTAGATGATCCATAACGATCATATTCGATATCCAAAACGAATATATCTTTGCATTGGCCAATGACTTTATGATCCATCTAGATATGAGAAGTAGAATGTTCTCTCTTAATCTATTATGAGGAATGAATCCTTTCTTGGCTCAACTACTACTCCATGTGCTTCGTGATGCACCCAACACATGCCGTATCTACCCCGATTGGAGTGCAAGCGTTGGTCATGGTCAAAGTACATCACTCCGCACATGTAGTACGTATTGCCCTCAAGTCAGAGGACTATTACACTACTCTATACGCCGATAATCCCATAGACACATGAATAGAACTTATCAAATGGTTTCTCGGTGGGTATGCCAATATTCTCTAAAATATCTATGTGACCATCATGAATTACAGGAACTCATAGTCGTGAGATCAACTATACTTTCTAAAAGTATGATGCAGTCCACATACCAATCTTATCGTATATCATCAATATCCCATTCTTGATGATCATTGATTGGGGCTATTTTAGGACCTTATGTTATATCATATAAGCTCCCACTTACTTATTGACAACATAAATCCAAGGGAACACAATTATGAATAAAACATTGACAATCGAAAACAATCATTCATAAAGTGTAATACCGTGTATATATCAAATATAAAAACTAAATGTGATCAAGTACATATGTCTTTAAAGAAATGATTGTCGCTAGGACATATATACTAACAATCTCCCACTTGGCCTAGTGCCAATCACCAATGCGTCTAACACCTAGATTCTCAAAATGTCTAGTATGTTTCTCACAGCTCAAAGGTTTGGTGAAGGGATCAGCCAAATTGTCCTCAGTGGAAACACGTTCTATTGCAACCTCTCCTCTTGCTATCTGCTCTCGAATCACATGATAGCGCCTCGGCACATGTCCATTCCTCTTGTCGCATCTTGGTTCCTTTGCTTGTGCAACAGCACCAGTATTGTCACAATAAATGGTTATTGGATGACTATCATTTGGAACAACCCCTAATTCTTTGAGGAATTCACGTATCCATACGGCCACTTTAGCTGCTTCTGATGCAGCAATGTACTCGGCTTCTGTTGTCGAATCAGCTGTAGTGTCTTGCTTGGAACTCTTCCAGTCTACTGCTGCTCCATTGAGATTAAAAACATATCCTGATTGTGACTTATAGTCATCCTTATCTGTCATGAAGCTAGCGTCAGAGTAACCAGATGCTATTAGTTTCTCTTGTCCACCATAAACCAAGAAATATTCTTTAGTTCGTCTAAGATACTTAAGAATAGTCTTAACAGCACTCTAATGCCGTTCTCCTGGATTATTTTGATATCGACCAACAATACTAAGCGCATAAGCCACATCTGGCCTAGTACAGATCATAGCATACATGATTGAACCAATTGCAGAAGCATATGGAATCCCTCTCATGCGTTTGATCTCATCATCAGTTGAAGGACTATCCTTCTTTGATAACGATATCCCATGACCCATCGGGAGGAATCCTTTCTTAGATTCTTCCATTTTAAATCGATGTAGTATTTTGTCAATATACGTGGATTGTGAAAGGCCTAACATCCTGTTAACTCTGTCTCTATAGATCTTAATCCCAAGGATATAACAGGCTTCACCTAGATCTTTCATCATGAAGATATTGGATAACCATTCTTTCACGGACTTCAATAAGGGGATATCATTCCCTATGATCAGAATGTCATCAACATATATGACCATAAAGACCACGCTATCCTTGCTGCGTTTTGTATACACACACGCATCCTCATTGCTTCTGATGAAGCCAAACGATTTGACCGCTTCATCAAAACGGATATTCCAACTCCTTGAGGCTTGCTTTAGCCCATATATGGATTTCTCCAATTTACATACTGATTTGGGATTTGACTTGGATATAAAACCTTCAGGTTGTACCATGTACACCTCCTCCTTGAGGTTTCCATTAAGGAAAGCAGTTTTGACATCCATTTGCCAAATTTCATAATCATAGTATGCTGCTATCGCAAGCAAAATTCGAATGGACTTGAGTTTTGCAACTGGCGAATAGGTGTCACTATAGTCAATTCCCTCTCTTTGACTATAACCTTTAGCCACTAGCCTAGCTTTGTATGTTTGCACCTTGCCTTCGGCATCAATTTTCTTCTTGAAAACCCATTTGCATCCAATGGGTCTAACCCCAACAGGCAAGTCAACCAAGTTCCATACTTGATTGATATACATCGAGTCCATTTCAGATTTCATGGCTTCTTGCCACCTCTCTGAATCAATATCTAATATTGCTTCAGTGTAAGTCTTAGGTTCATCCTTGTCAGGAATTTCAACATCATCATGATCCTCCATGAGGAAGCCAAACCTAGTTGGTTCATGACGAATCCTAGTAGACCTACGAAGTTGAATATTTTGCGATTGTTCAGGCTGCTCATTCTGATTGTGAAGAGGTTCTCTTGCATTGGACTGTCCAATGCTCGGAGAATTTTCTGGTGCTACACTTTTAAGTGTTTCCAGAGAAGGAGAAGTAGGTGCAGAAGGAATGACAACCATGTCATTTCTTTCATGCCTAATAGGAACCACTTGCTGGTGCGAGGTGCTTCCTATATTACTTCCACTAGCTGAAGGATATCCTCCCAGAGACATACTTCCGCTTAATCCTCCCACTGAATCCTTGTTTTGACCATCTAACAAGTCTTCATCCTCTATGTTATTTTGTGATTCTTGAATTTCTTCTAGTACTATCTTCTCACGATTGAATTCCTTGAAGACCAAGTCTTCTTCTAGGAATCGTGCCTGTCTGGAAATAATGATTTTATGTTCCTCAGGATGATAGAAATAATATCCCCTAGTTTCTTTAGGATACCCCACAAAATAACATCTCTCACTTCTAGCTCCTAACTTATCAGTGTGCAATTTCTTTACATAAGCAGGGCAACCCCACACTTTAATATGTGAAAGAACAGGCTTCTTATTACACCATAACTCATATGGTGTCTTTTGCACTGATTTAGATGGAACTCTATTCAGAATGTATATCGAAGTTTGCAATGCATACCCCCAAAGTGATGTTGGAAGAGACGTGGAATTCATCATGGACCTAACCATGTCTAACAAGGTTCTATTTCTCCTTTCAGAGACACCATTCAATTGAGGTGTTCTTGGAGGAGTCCATTGTGACTGAATTCCCTGACCTTTTAAGTAATCGAGAAACTCCTTACTCAAGTATTCCCCTCCACGATCAGATCGTAGAGTCTTGATACTCTTGTCAAGTTGCTTCTCTACTTCAGCCTTATACTCCATGAATTTTTCAAAAGCTTCTGATTTGTGTTTCATAAGATACACAAATCCAAACCTAGAGAAATCGTCAGTAAACGTGATGAAGTAAGAAAAACCTCCTCTAGCTTGAGTTGGGAATGGTCCACATACATCTGTGTGAACCAATTCAAGCACTTCTTTGGCCCGTAGTCCTTTTCCAAGAAAAGGTTTACTCGTCATTTTAGCTGAGAGACACGAATCGCAATTACCATATGATTCAAAATCAAATGGCGTTAAGTAATTTAATTTACTTAGCCTTGCTATTCTGGCTTCATTAATATGACCAAGCCTACAATGCCAAAGATATGTGGTATTTTTCAGATTACTTAACCTTGGTCTTTTATTTTGTACATTTAATATGTCATGTCTACAATTAAGAACATATAAACCATTCATAAGAGGAGCATTTCCATACACAATACCATTTTGTGAAAAACAACAAGTGTTATTAGCAAAATGAAAAGAAAAACCCTCAATGTCTAACATAGGAATGGAAATTATGTTCTTTGTTATAGAAGGAACAAAATAACAATTATTTAGTTCTAATCTATAACCACTGGGTAAATCTAATATATAAGTCCCTACACGTTCAGCAGCAACTTTTGCTCCATTTCCTACACGTAGGTCAATCTCACCCAGCCTAACTGCTCTACTGTCATTTAGGCCTTGCACACTATTGCAAATGTGTGAGCCACAAGCCGTATCTAATACCCAACAGTGAGAGTTAGTTGTAGACATATTAATATCAATGACAAAAATGCCTAAGCTAGAAGCACTCGGTGCTTTGGCTAGATTAGTCTTGTATATCTCACAATCTCTCTTCCAATGTCCTGTCTCTTTGCAGTAGAGACATACATCATTTTGTACCTTAGCAATGTGATTCTTCTGAATGTCCTTGTCAAACATGGCTAATTCAGAAGAACTAACATCAAGGATATCGGGTACACATGTATCAAATACATGTTCGATATTTTCTTGCCTAAGAACGAAACGCATATTTTGTTCCAAGTCTAAAAAGTTTGGTTCAATCAAATTATTTGTATCCAAGATACTTCTCAATGATAAATTTGACATACTTAAAAGCCTAAAGAAGTTCAAATAGAACGGAATTAAAATCATATATTAATTATTATGATCACATCTAGTTAACTAAATAATATGGACTTTTAATTATTTAGCTCCCACTATTTTTACATGCTCTTTGACCCCAATAAAAGGAACATGGAATGTTTTACAATCATAGTGGCCAAAATCCTCATTCATACTATTACAGTCCCAACTTGGGCTGATCACTGCAATAATATAATGGGTAGGTCCCTAGACCAATTGCGTCCAAGCAACTTTTGGTTGATCAATTTTTAAATTGATCGACATCCCTAAATTAACACTGACGCTTGGGCGACTCGAGCTAATTTAAGTAAGTCATAACCATCACACGATCACAAACATATGTATCTATAAATTAGTTCTATATTTTGTCGAATGGAATAAACACTTGGGTGAAATATTCTTCAACGAAAAAATATTTCTACTAATTTAATTATGATGGGTGATGTCGTTATCCTAGATAAGACTTAAATTTAATTTATGGGGAACATTTAGCGGGGTATTAAATTACTTAATCAAGATGCTAAAACATATTATCAAATAATATGTTAATGAGATCCAACTCAAACAGATAAATTAAAGCATGCAATATAAATCCAATTTATAAACAGTACAATTTACAATTAAAGTAAAAGCATGCTTAATAATAATACAATTATTGGTTAAAAATTAATCCTTCTTAATCTCTAAGATAATTAATCTAATTAAAAGAGTTAGATTTTATGTTTAATTACGGAGTACTATTTAAATCCGTCAATTTAAACTGACTGCCCAACAGTCCTAAATCAGTTGAGAGACCTTTATCGATACGGTGAAGATAATTCTAAAATGGGTTAAAGACTAACACAAATCAAATTCAAAACATACTCCTTGTTAGTCTCAACTACTCCGTATAACCGTATTAATCAAATTCAAAACGATGTCCTTGCAATTTCTAAAATTTGCAAAAGGTCCTTAGTTTAATCTAATTCTTGATTTCAGATCCAAGGCTTCAACATCCAATTTTTGGGTAGCAACGAATGATCCCTCCTGGCAGAGACTTCAGACAGGGATCCAGCCATCTTTGCCGGAGAGTATCCCAACCGGTCGTCGGGCACAAGTGCTGCAATTCGTCTGGGCATTTGTCGGCTCCCTTGATCGCTCCGTTGCAGAGCTCATCCAGATTCGACACTTCGTCGCTGCGCTGAATTTACTAGCCGGATTCGCTTTCCATCGGCGCTCGTCCGCCATAGCTGGGTGTAGATCTTCCAGTGCGAGACCGTCAAGGAACGAACAAGCCGGGGCGTGAAGATATCATATATTTTAGATCTTAGCCGATTAGTATACGTATCGTTTAATCAAGTCAGAATAAACGTTGAGGATGTGAAGAACACTGCACAAGTTGTAACTATATTCTATTTAATAACTTCAAATTCGGATTTCAATTTCAAAAATCAAAATCGATTTCGTAAATCAAAATTTGGGTGAAAACATAATCTCAAAAATTATGAATCCTGATCTACGAAATATCAATATAATCCGTATAATGTCATTAGAATCAGTTTGGCTCTGATACCACTGTTAGGAAATTGATGTAACGTACCTCGAAAGTACAGCAGCGGAAGTTTAAAATTTTCCCAAACAGATCTTCCCTGATTATGATAAAACAATGAATATAGCAATAATAACAGATCTGAGTGAGAACTTACAGATCTCCCAGCCTAGCGGTGATATTCCTTGACCTTTGGTATCCACGTGATTTCTCCTTTCCGAGAGAACGGTTAGATCTCCCTAAGAGAAAGGCTAGGAAATCTCTTCGCAGGGAAATAAACTGGTAATACTGAATCTGAAAACAGGTCTTCTAATTATGAAGGAGAAGGATGTATTTATACTGGTTCGAAACTAGTTTCCCAATCACAATGAAAGTCTTTCTAATTAATGAGTTCTAATCCTACTAGGACCAATACTCCTAATTAATTAAATAAGTAGATAAAACAAAACAAAATAATAATAATAATAATTGAGATGTGGCTGCACGCCACTTTCTAATTATTATATATTAATATTTATTTTATTTACTTTTCTTTTAATTCCAAATTACAAAAGAAAATATCTACTTTATTTAATAATAAATACATCTTAATTAAGTATGATAAATCTAATTTATCTTACTTAATTAATTCTATCAAATAGAACTCTCCTTCAGCTTCATGAATTAAATATGTTTAATCTAATTAATATTTAATTCATTTTCAGTATTACGAATTAAATATTATTTAATCCAATTAATAATATTTAATTCCTTCTAACAATTCAATCGGAAGGTATAATCACTTGTTGTGTGACCCATAGGGCCTTATATATTAAGCACTAATCAAATTAAGGTCTTAGCGAATCCCTAGACGATTCTCCAGACAAACTTAATATATAAGGACGTTTGCGAGGACTATACAAACTCCCTGTAATATAGAGCTCATAATGATACGGTCCTTTCATTCAGCGAACATTCAACTAAGTCTAGAACATGATATAGTGTCTATCCCAATAACTCAGTCTCTGTCTCTCAATCTTTCTAGATGATCCATAACGATCATATTCGATATCCAAAACGAATATATCTTTGCATTGGCCAATGACTTTATGATCCATCTAGATATGAGAAGTAGAATGTTCTCTCTTAATCTATTATGAGGAATGAATCCTTTCTTGGCTCAACTACTACTCCATGTGCTTCGTGATGCACCCAACACATGCTGTATCTACCCCGATTGGAGTGCAAGCGTTGGTCATGGTCAAAGTACATCACTTCGCACATGTAGTACGTATTGCCCTCAAGTCAGAGGACTATTACACTACTCTATACGCCGATAATCCCATAGACACATGAATAGAACTTATCAAATGGTTTCTCGGTGGGTATGCCAATATTCTCTAAAATATCTATGTGACCATCATGAATTACAGGAACTCATAGTCGTGAGATCAACTATACTTTCTAAAAGTATGATGCAGTCCACATACCAATCTTATCGTATATCATCAATATCCCATTCTTGATGATCATTGATTGGGGCTATTTTAGGACCTTATGTTATATCATATAAGCTCCCACTTACTTATTGACAACATAAATCCAAGGGAACACAATTATGAATAAAACATTGACAATCGAAAACAATCATTCATAAAGTGTAATACCGTGTATATATCAAATATAAAAACTAAATGTGATCAAGTACATATGTCTTTAAAGAAATGATTGTCGCTAGGACATATATACTAACAGGTGGAACTCCACCTATCTGATGTTGAAGTCAGCATTATCCAATGAAAGAGTTTTTGAAGAATATGAGGAGAATGAGAGTTGTTATGGGTCTGATTTAGGTGCAGAAGTGCCTGATATTGGGGATTGGCTGAATTGTGAATCCTTAGTGTCAGTTCTTGAAAGTTTTTATGAAATGACCTTAAGGATTTCTGGATCTTTGTTGTTACTTCCAATATTTTCTTCTCTGAAATTTCTGATTTATTTCTGGTGCTTCAAGACATGATGAAGTCTCCCAAGGCTTCCATAAGTAAAATGAGCTCTACTATGAAATCTAAACTGGATAAATATTGGGGGGACCCAGAGAAAATGAACTATGTGATATTTTTTGCAAATGTGCTTGACCTAAGGGACAAGCTTGAATACATGCCTTTTCAACTGAATGCCCTTTATACTCAACCAAAGGGTGTGAAGTTCTTTGAAAAAATCAAGCTTGCTTTGCATGAGTTATTTAATGATTATGTGTCCAACTACTCTGATTCTGGTACTGGAAGCGTTATTTCAAGCTCAACTGCCTCTCATACACAATTAGAGCCTGTGTCTGCTAGACCTGTCTCCAAATTGATAGCCGAGCTTAAAAAACAGAAGTTTGAGGCTGGGCAGTTGGGTTTGAAACAAAGTGAGCTGGAAATGTACTTGAGTGAGGCCATAATTGAAGATGATACAGATTTTGACATTTTAAGGTGGTGGAAGTTAAATAGTGAGAGGTTTCCTATCCTCTCAAAAATGGCTAGAGATATTCTAGCTGTTCCAATCTCTACTGTTGCATCTGAGTCCACTTTCAGTACTAGTGGCAGAGTGTTGGACTGTTTCAGAAGTTCATTAAGCCCTAAAATTGTGGAAGCTTTAATCTGTACTCAAGATTGGCTAAGAAATCATAACCACCCTATCTCAGTTGAAGAAAATATAGATGAAGTTCAAAGGCTAGAAACAGGTGCATTTAAAGTTTTTTTTTCTTTTACGTATAATATACTTCATATGTTTTATTGTACACTAAACATGTTTTTTGCAGAATTACTTGATGGTAATGTCACTGCTGATCCTGATGGCCATGTTGGTGGATCTTCTCAGGATCCTATTGCAGTAAAAAACTGCTTTCATGTCTTTCATTATTTATTTATTGTTGAGACTTGACAGTGTGAATGACTAATTTGTTTAGCAGTTTGATTGGATGATGGAAGCAATAAATCTAGTAATGAATGGTAACATGAGCTTATTGCCCATTTGCCCCTTGTGATTTCTGAACTTAGAATGAATGGTAACACGAGCTTATTCTCCTTTAATCATTTCAATCATCTATTGGGTAATAGGCTAATGGCTTTGGCTATGATGAAGCTTCCACAATCAACTGATTTTTGATGGGTTGGTGTTGTTTTTTAAGTGCTGGCTTGGTAACTTTAGGCCTATAGTTATCGCCAGTTACTTCAAATGTTTATGCCCCCATACAAAATTTGAATTGGAAAATAAGCTATCTGAGCCTATGCCACTTGTTAACTATTTAATGGTAATACAAGCTTGTTCTCCCTTATCATGTCAATCATTTACTCAATTACTTGGCTATGATGAAGCTTCCACAACAAACTGATTTGTCACGGGTTGGTGTTCTCTTAAGTTATGGCTAGGTAATTATAGTTGTCGTCATTTACTTGATATAATATGCCCCCATACAAAATATGATCTGAAAATTAGCAATCTGAGCCAATATTTACCTTAGACAGTGTGATGATTACAGTTTTACAGGTTTTTAACAATATAATTTGTTTAGAGGCTTGATATGTACTTTAGTACTTAATGACATTATTTTATTTTTTTATAGGTTCAAGTTTGAAGGCAGTATAAACAGTTGAATGGGCGCTTACGGATTGTTTTTGTCAATTTATGTTATGATTATTTTGTTATGTGTTAAACACTATTAAACATTATTTGGTTAGTCAGTTTATGAACTAGTAAGTTCATTAACTGTCTTTCTTTATGAACTGGGGTATGCCCCTTTTATTGTGTAATTTTTGTCACTTTTGTTAAACACTTAACACTCAAACTCCTACTTTGTCAATTGGGGTATATCTATATCATATATGCCCCTTATGGTTGTATGTAGTTACTTACTTATGTAAGTTGTATATTGTGTTATTTTTCTTGATTGTGTTATGCATTTTCAACTCGTTTTGTTAAAAGAACTACTAAATTGTAGGGAAATTAGTTCAAAAGTTTGGATATCCGAAATACCCGAAACCCGACCCATAATATACCTGAGGGAATCCGAAACTTAAAATATCTGAAATATTTTTATCATTTTCTTTAAGGGTTGGGTTAAAGAATATAACCCCGATACCCGAACGGGTTTACCATTTCGCAACCCAACCCGCCCGAACCCAACCCGTGCTCTCCCCTAACTACATTGTACTATGTTATTGGTAATATTGGCTGAAGTTTATAATGGTTGTATTTATATATGATCATTATTAGTAATGTGTATACTCATTTTATTTGTTACTATACACAATTTGAGAACTGATCAATTGAAGTTAAGAACATTAAGTATGAAATTAGGTTTACTAATTTTCTTATTAAATACCAATTGAGGAAGTGTTGTTTCAAGCAATATTAAGTTATTTATAATGGCACAACCGAAGTGAGTAAGAACTGAAACATTGAATTTGATGTGAAAGTGTTTTTTTAACAATTTAAAAATAAAAAATTTATATTTAATTCGAAATAGTAAACACATAGTTTAGAGATTTTTGGATTCAAAATTCATTTTAAATTCAACAACTAAAAAACTAAATTCATTTCAATACTCATTTTGTTAACACAAGTTACGCATTATATT
The DNA here is from genome assembly GCA_945859875.1 of Cuscuta europaea. Taxonomy (NCBI): domain Eukaryota; kingdom Viridiplantae; phylum Streptophyta; class Magnoliopsida; order Solanales; family Convolvulaceae; genus Cuscuta; species Cuscuta europaea. Next base: position 23,742,912 of record CAMAPE010000009.1, read on the forward strand.
AGAAAGAATTACTCAAAAGAATATTATATCAGGGGAATGTAATAAAAGTAAAAACTAAAACAAACACATAGATAGAAAAGAACATGTAAAGTCTATAAGTGCACATCACAGAAACTAAAATGATGATAAAAGATAAAAGAAGATGTTCTTTTTTGAATAATAAAAAGTATGTAACCAAAAACAAAGCTTTTAAGAGTGTTTACAATTTTCAGGGTTCAATAATTGAGGTACTTGTTGGAGTTGACGTTTTCCTTCCTCGGGCTTGATTTGATTTAATCTCAACAATACTTTTGCGCCGAACATTTCTTTCACCTTTTCTCCTTGAACCTTTGGGATTAGAAATTGTACCAATTCCAATTGAAGCTGAATCATTGTCTGAGAAGTAAATACTGCCAACTTATTCTTCAACATCATGTTTCAATTTTTTGAACGACTCTTCACAAAGCAGTCTCACTGAAGCATTAGAATCACTAGAACACAGAAGTTTGTGGAGTTTCCTTTGCATTTGCATTCTCCAAACAGAAGGCAAACTATTAGAAGTATTGGATAACATAGATGACTCACTTTGTTCAACTGACTTTGCTATTCGAGTCCAACGTTTTAAAACATAAGAATCAGGAAGAACTTCGACGCAGTGGATATGATATATACGAAGACTATGGCAGCACAAAATACCAACTTCTTGAAACCTCTTACATGAACAATCAACATATGTGATGTCGTGTCATATGAAACCCAATGTGAAAACTGATCAATATGAGGCATCCAAACTAAATATCGAATAACAGAACCAAAACAATGTTTAACCTCATGTTTCAAAGACATAGCACGAACAAACTCCTTCTCAAAAAGCTTGTAAGCATCAATTGTGTAAATTCGAGAAGCTTTATGTAATATACCAACATGTGGGATTGATATCTCGGGGAAGCCATCCCAACAACGTTGTTGATCTGATCTCTCATGAATACGCCATTCACTAACAGCTTCACAAAACAAGTGATAGAAATCACAAAGAGAAGATGTTGCATTCAACTTTCTAGACAAAGAATTATTCGTTGACTTTCTTCGCTGTGAGGATAAAATGCCAGCAGAAAAGTAATCTTTTGAAAATGTTGGACACCATTTCTCTCTAAGGTCATATAGTTTCTTCAACCATGCATTTTCAGAACAATTGAAAGTAGTCACCATCCTGCAAAAGTAAAAATAAAAAATAACAAAAGTATACTCATCATAATGAAGCAATTACTCATTCGTAAAAAATGACAGTGTAAATAATAAATTAATAAAAAAGAAAGAAAACTAAGTGCGGTAAAAGATGATACCTGTTCCAATAATAGTCAAACTCAGAAACTGTGTGACAAAGTTTCAAAACATGATCAAATAAGTCCAAAAAGCCTTCGTCATTCCTCAAGTCTCGTATATGTTTTTTAGAGTTTTCGATAATGTGCCATATGCAAAGACGGTGTTTTGAACTAGGATAGACCTTACATATAGCAGCAGCCATGGATACAGACTGATATGTCATAATGGTTTTTGGATGAACTGAATCCATTGAAGTAAAAAATGTGGTAAAAAGCCATTCAAAGGATTCAATGCGTTCATTCAACAAAAACCCACAACCGAACATACAGTTATGCGTATGATTGTTAATACCTACAAAAGGACCACAAATCATATCGTACTTATTTGTACGATATGTAGTGTCATGAAAAACCAACTCTCCAATTGCTAAATAGTCCTCTTTCATTTGCTTGTCTCTCCAAAAGAAGCTAACTAAGGAACCATCAGCATCAACTTCAAAAGAGAAAAAGAAGTCTTCTTCATTTGTTTGCTTGTTCCTAAAGATATTAATCAAAGTATTTGCATCACAACCTTCAAAACATTTTTTTTTGTTTTTTCCAATTCATTGTAGACATCGCGCAACACGAAACCAATTGAAGGAGAACCATCTCCTTCAGCTTGTAAACAACGAAAACCGTCAACTATTTTTACTCCTCTATTTCTCAAATGATTCAAATATGTCAACTTAAAAGAAGAAACATCACGATGAGACCTCACATGATGAACTAAAGAACCAGGACAGAAAGAGTGATTGTGATCCATAAGATGTCTAACCACAACCCATTCACCGTTGCTTCTAAACTCAAAATAAATTTTTGCTTTGCAACCTTTTTTCTTCCGTAGAACCTTGTACACCTTTATTCTTCTTAGAACCTTGTTTAGTGCAACAAAATTCTATGCCTCTAACATCACATCAACCTTCTTTCTTCCGTAGAGTAGAATAACAAATGCCAAAACCAATCCTAAAAGCATACTCATTATACAAATCAAAAGCTTCTTTCTATGACAGAACAGTTTTTCCAAGAAGCTTAGACACTTCAGCTTCTTTAACTAAAATGGAAGAATCATATTGTGGTATAACATCAAAACTGCTAGAAGAATGGCTAGCTGCAAAAAAACAAAAGTTGAAGCTAAAATAAAATGATCTGGATCAAGGGAAAAGGGGAAAAAAAGTAAAAAGTGCAAATAAAATCCAGAACTAAAAAAAGAGAATAAGAAAAAACAAAAGGAATTACTGGAATCAACAACAAAGATTTCGCCTCTGGAGTCAATGTCTTCAATTACATGTCTAGAACAAGCAATTTCATCTGCAAAAAGGATAAACCAAATACATAGACATATTGCTCATTGAAACAAAACTATAACATCAAAATGTGTTATCAATTAATCATACAAATAAAGTGAATTGCTTAGTAGATAAATATCTACAGTAAACCTACAGTAAATTAAAAAAGAGCTCATAATCTAGTGATCATATTAAAATAGTGAAGAAAAATAAAAACAATTTGCAAAAATCTAACGAAATATAGATGAAGAATAACGAAGAATAGATGAAGAACTGCAGATCAGAAAACAAAAGAATAGAATAAAAGGATGAGATTCTTACCAAATTCGAAGACTACAGATGAAATATTTTGAATGATGATCGTTGTAAACAAAATTTGATGGAAGATCACAACGAGCTGAAGAAGATGATCGCTCCAAAACCAAACTCGAAGGAAGATCACAACGAGCTGGAGAAGATGCGTCAATCTAAAGAGGATGATCGTTGTAAAAGGCGGAGAAGAAAGATAATAACACACCTAAAAGTTGTGAAAATTACAAAATAACCGTACACGCGGCCTGTACCGTATAATTTGCGTCTGCCAGTTGACCATCAAAAAGGTGTTAAGGCCCGTTAGTCACGAGTGTCTGCCGATCAGTCCATCCCGTCTGATCGGAGCATTTCCCCTCCATACCCAGATTGAATTGTATCTCGGAATATCGGGATCGGATTGGAAGATGGATGAAGAGCTTCTGGAATTGCAGAGACAGTTCGAGTTCGCTCAACAAGCGAAATCCACCGTCCGCTTATCGGAGCGGAATGTTGTCGAATTAGTTCATAAGCTCCAGCACCTCCAAATTCTCGAATTCGACCTCCTCCACACCGTCTCCGGAAAAGAGTTCATCACTCCTGTACGCTCATATATGCATATACACATGCACATATTCTGAAATTGATTGTTATTATCATATTCAAGTTAGATATTTACAATTGTTAACCTATCTAACTGGACATATATTTGTCCTGAAGAGTCATGCTTTGTTTAAATCGTGGTAGGAACATCTCAGGAATGAAATAGTTGGACAAATTAAGGAATTGGGGCGTGTTTCGTTGATAGACTTGGCCAGCACTATAGGAGTGGACTTGTACCACGTCGAGAAACAATCAGAACATGTAGTTTCAAAAGACGCATCACTAATGTTGATCAATGGAGAAATTATATCAAATTCTTACTGGGACATTGCTGCTGAAGAAATTAATGAAAAACTGCAAGAGTGCAGTCAAATCACAATTGCTGAAATAGCAGCACAATTGCAAGTTGGCTCGGAACTAGTTGTGTCCATTATAGAGCCTCGACTTGGGACTTCGGTATCATTTTCTTTTTGGATAATAGCATAATTGGTAATACTGGTTTTTTGTGATTTTATTTTTTTTTTCTTGTTGTGTGTAGGTGAAAGGTAGACTTGAAGGGGGTCAGTTGTATACACCAGCATATGTTTCACGAGTGAATGCAATGGTTCGTGGTGCTGCAAGGGGTGTTTTTGTTCCTATGAATTTGACATCCTTATGGAGTTCGTTGCAAATTTTACTACAAGAAGTCGATGGAGCAGGCGGTGTAGCTGTTGAAAGCTCTTTTTTCCAATCATTATTTAATGGGCTTGTTAAAGCAGGAGATATTCTCGGAACACTTCGTGCTGGTGTTCATTGGACACCTTCTGTATGTGTGGCTAATATACTGTTGAAATGTTTTTATAATGTTCTTATCGTATTCAATTCTCCTATTATTGTTCTTGCATGTTGAATGACTTTGCAGCAAATCTCGCAGGTATTTGCCATAGCTCAAAAGGAGAGTGTGGATTCTTTCTTTTCGCAGGTTTCTCTCCACTTATGTATCACTCTCTGATTTGATTTTTTGTCCAATTTTAATTTGTGCACTCATTTCATCGTGGTCAAAAGTTTTTTGTAAACAGAAGGTGTGCAAATAATTTGGAAATTTGTAAGTAGTAATAACTTGTGATGCGTTTACGTTGCTGACTGAAGTGAGTAGCCTTAGAAACGAGAATCCTGATTAGGAGTGTGGAGTGCTGCTGGTTCTATAATGTCATCTTACACTGAATAGTTGGAATGACGATGAAGGATAGGAATAAGATTGTAGGTTGTTTCAAATTAATATTACTTTTTTAACCATACACATATAATACATACGTAGTGTTTTTTTAAATGAAATTAAGAAAGATAATATTATTTTATTCTGATTCAGGTTTTATTATTAATGTATTATGGAGTAATTAAGTATAATACTTCATGTCTCCATCATTATGTTCCTTTTAATTATTCATGTGGACAAGCTAGCTTGTAAGCCTTCTTTCATTGCTAATTTTATAAACTTTTTTATTATTTCCAAATTTTGGTTTTTGTGTTCAACATCACCTTATATCCTTTTTAAATATGTAAGTTTTTTAAATACTATCTAAAATAAAATATTACTAAAATTAAGTTGTTGACATTTTTTGTTAAATCTCATAATCTCATAAATACATTCCCTTTTTGTTAGTTTCGCTTATAAGTGATTATAAAACTTAGCAACAAATAAATGAGAATGTTTTTACAGAATTTTAAATGCTTAATATTTGAAATAGAAATAATACCCAATGAGTTATTTTATATTTGGGGAAAGCGACTAGTAAATTGTGGAATCAGAGTCGCACTCCACCCTTCCCCATGGTAGTGCGACTCTCATGAATACATTGTGAATTGATGGATGCCATGATGACCCACTCCCATTCCCAGATCATCTAAACTATGGTAAACACCATTATTTCTGTAGACCATTATCCTAAACCAAAGTTCAAAATTGTGTATTGAAGGTGTGGCATTTTTTTAAAACTGGATATTGCATAAGCCCTCATTGCGCACTTAGGCATCTGTCCAAGATGTAACAGATATGTTGTGTATACAGAAAATATAAAACATCTTATTCATCAAAAGTCATCAGATGTCGTATTCTAACAAATTATAATGAGCCCATAATCCTAGCAAAGTAATACGAAGTGCACTCAAATTAATACAAAATAGCAAAAACTTTAGAACCATTCATCAATACAAAATTTCTAACATACTAAAATTTAAGTTATTAGATTGATGATTAAAAAGTCGAATCATCACCATCTAGGCATCTAGTGATTTGAAATAGGGACCATAACCGCATAACCTATTATTTATAAATATTAAAAAGTAGGTCGAGTGGGCACAAATAATACCCTTTCACCCTAACCTCATATTGCGTACGCCTCTTAGCGCCTTATTGTGTACGCCTCATTGCAATATTGTTTACGCCACACTCCTAACACATTAAGCAATGCCATTTTGTGCCATAGTCCAGCAATTATTAGTTGAGGCGCAATTGCATTGCGCAATTACAAACAGTGTCCTAAACCTTAAGGTTGGGAATCATAATGAAGTTGGAAACTTATATTCTCTCATAAGATTCAAAATTGGAGACATACATTAACAATTAAAACTACTGGAAAGCTTGAATTACATATTCCAGTTTCTGATGGTATATCTACCTTTACATTGTTCTTTCCATAAGGTTCTGTTTTCTTGTTGCTAATCTGTTGGCTCGTGATAACCCAGAATTCGTTTATTAGTTATGAAGCTTTGCAGAAACTTGGAATACCACAGCCCATTCAATTCCTGCAGGTATCTTGATGCTATATGTTTTTATTATTATTTGAACCTCTAAAATGCTCATAAATATTATAAAATTCTTGTTATTTACCATGTTGTTTCTGCGGTTCTGTCTTACCAATGGCATTGTACTGCATTCATGTTATTGTTGGTTCACATTGCATTTCAATTTAGTCCAGATATCCTGAAGGTACACCTTTAGTTACAATATTTGCTCACCCATCAATGATTGAAATGTTGGATGCTTCTGTAGAGGATGCCATGGAACGTGGTAGCTGGTGAGAGCTTATATGCACTTTTGGTTCCTTTTCATTTGTTTTTAGAGCTTTTGTTTGCTGTCATGGAGTACTTAGTTGCTTGCAGGCTTCCATTTTGCTTCAGTTGTCCAGCTAAATACCACTCTGTACAACGTTGTACTCTAAAGTCAGAACCTTAATACAGTTGATTCTGTTGATTGTAATTTGCATTAGAGGCATTAGAATATTAGATCTAAAGAAACACATAGCTCACCAACATCATTTTGAGCACCTTAGTCGCAGAAAGTTGGGATCGGGGCATTATTTTATAGTGTTACTTAATTGTATAATAAAGTTGCCTTTAATTATAAATTCATGCAGATAAGCTTAGTGGTAATGTTTTTATAATTTCTTGGATATCATAGGATTGATTCACTTTCAGTGTTGCCAGCATCCTTTGGTTCCCAAGATGCATCTAAGATTCTATCTTTTTGTCCATCTGTTCAAAAAGCCCACAAGGTGGTCTGTTGGTAGTCATGACACTTGCCTTATTGTTATTTATTGTAGTCCACCACATTATGCAGTGTCTCATTTTATCTTGATTTTCAGACTAATAAGGCACTTATCTTGGGGGAGTCGTATATTTTCAGCAGTACCTTTGTTAAGGTAAGTTTATAAATCATCAACAATCTATCTTGAATACCGCTGGCTGCTTACTTTGATTTTGATGTTGACTTATTATGAAACCTAATTGTTATGCTCAGTATTATTTTTTATAAAGTTTGTGTTCTATTTTTGTTTACTTTTGGAATTATATATTTGATAGGGTCTATTTGACAGTATAGAAAAGGAGCTGGACACCTTAAATATTTCTATGATAGCTAGGTCTGGTATATATGATGAAGCACCTGCTAGTAAAGGTACTACCAGTAATTTGGCAGAGACCAGTGATAATGGTGGCAGTAATAAACAAGCCTTGGAGAAAGGATCCAAGAAGAAAAAAGGAAAATCTGCTGGTAATACTCGGGCAGGTGCTGCTGAAGCTGGCCTTGATAACAACGATTATGCCCCATCTAAATCCAAGAAAGACCATAAGAAAGGCAGGAGTTCATCTACCTCACAGGAGGCATCATCAAAATTAAATGCTAAAAAGGAAGATGATCCTTCTAACCTTATTTCAAAAGAATGGATTACTCAAAAGATTGTTTCTCTAAATCCTGACTTTGTGGAACAAGGTTTGTACCGTATGATTGGACAGTATATCCCTGAATATTTCAACTGATAAGAGAATTTCATGATTAAATTTTGAAAATAAGACGGTTCAACTCTGTATAGATGACCCCGAGACAATTCTTGAGCCTTTGTCAAGCCATTTAAGACCTCTGCTCCTTAGTTCTTGGAAGGAAAGAAGGAGGACTGCATTTACAGAAAATTCACAGGAAATTAAAAAAGTACTTGATAATTTGCAGCGGAAGCTTGATGAGGTAATTAGCTAGTGTCTCATGCATGTTGGCTATTGAATATAATGGAACTGTTTATTTCCATCACATTTTCATGTTGGCTGAAATTTCTAATTAAGCATGATGGAAATGTTATCACTAATTGATTAGCCATAATAGTTACCTGATTGGGGTTCTATTCTTCTTTTTCCAGTCTTTCTTGAATATGCAGCTTTATGAAAAAGCTCTGGATTTGTTTGAAGATGACCAGTCAACCTCAGTAAGTTTCTACACAGCTCAAGTTTACTAGGTTGGAATTTTTCATGCGTATTGATAGAGTACTCCCCCTTCTATGCTCAGATTATTCTACACAAACATTTATTGCGAACTACAGGAACTTACATTGTGGACATTTTGCTCTTTAACCTGGTAAGCTATGCAAAGTATTGTTTTTTTGCCTTCATGTATTTTCCTTTGCTATGGATTCTATAGGGCAGTACATCGAAAATAATTAGTTAGGTCTCTGACCATGCAAGTTCTATAAATGTAGGATGTACACAATAAATTGAAAAGTGGAATTGAAGTTGAAGAGTCTCAAAATCCTGAACCTGTTTCACTTAGTCCTGGTGATAGAAATGCTCTGGTAAACTTTTTGTCATTTATTTTTCCATAAGTGTTGTTAACACTGATACTGGGTTTCCAAAAATAATTTGTTTTCATCCTAGGCCAAGAGCCTCAGCGGACCACTCTCGGTCAAGGCTACTACTCTACTTGAAACATTAGAAGGGAAGGTCAGCAGTAACTTGCTTCTCTCAATACCCCCAGTCCCTGATATTTATTTAGCACAGCATTTTGTGCTTGCATTTTCCATCATAACAAAACAACAACTTTTAGGCCTTGTTTGGTTCAAAGGAGGGGAGGGAAGGGGAGAGTCAAGGAGGGAAGGGAAGGGAAGGGGAAGGAAGGATTTTGATAAAAATTTGTGTTTGGTTGGAGGAAATAGGAGGAAAGATTTAATGAAAATATTTTCGCAATTTACTTCTATTTGATAGCTTACTTAAAAAAATAGATACATGTCTAACTATTGTGAATATTACTCCTATGGTCATGAGTCATAATTTTATTTTATTTTATTTTTTACTTTTTTAATTTTATAATTTTTCATTTTTCAGTTTGGAATTTTTAATTTTTTATTTTTATTTTTTAAATTTTTTATTTTTAATTTTTAAAATTTTTCATTTATACGGAGTAATTTTTAAAATTTTTAATTTTTAATTTTTTTAATTTTTAAGTTTTTTAATCTTTAAATTTTTCAAAACTTTTTGTTTTTTACCTTTTTATATTATAACGTTTTATTCATTCACGTAGGAGATGGATAGTTTGTGGTTATCAACATGTTTCCTCCGAAATACCCCGATTTGGGGGTTTAGAATGGGAGGAAGTGGAGGATTTTGAAAGCCTTCCACTTTCCTCTCATTCCCCCCTATTTCCTTCAACCAAACACACACAAATCCCCCACTTTCCTCCCCTCCCCTCCGAAACCCTCCAACCAAACAGGGCCTTAGTGGATCACATGATTTTTCTATTTTTTTATTTAGATGCCAGTTACAGAGTTTCCCGCACATTTCAATAACTCATTACTATATTTGAGGGGCATAGATTTAGTCGGGACAAATAAGAACAATAATTGTAATAATAACAATACTACTAATAATGATTGTAATAATATTTCTAGTAATAGTAATAACATATTTATTATTATAATAATGATAGGGACTACAACCTTAACATTTTAATTTTGAGCTCAGTTGATTCTGTATCTCTTGGGTGCTGTTGATTTGGAATTTTCATGCATGGAATATACTTGAGAGTTCTCTCCTTATTTGTAGTCTGTTGGGCTCTGATGTCATTCATTTTGTTGTGCTCGGCAGCGGGTGGAAGCTTTTATGACAGCACTGAGAGCCCTGACTGATGAAAGGTAGAAGCACAGGGTTCTATCAGTTGTGTATATTTTTATAGCTTTTGTATCCCAGGCATACTATTGAAATAATGCGTGGTTGTGTTATTTGCAGTGGATTGATGCTGAAAAAGCTGGACAAGAAATTGGAGAGGACTCTTTTGCATTCATATCGTAAGGTATCATTGATTACTTCTACAGTTCTACCAATGCAGGAAAATTTCTTTTAACTGTTTTTTTACTTTATGTATATATCTACAATATTGAATTCATAATGCTGTGTTTGAATTTTAATGCAGTTTCTTAGCTTATAAATTTTCATTTACACAAGGTAAAATGAAATTTTATTTGCACTCTGAACTAAAAAAATCATACTCTGTATTTACTCTCCTTGAGTGATCTGGTTTTTTCCAAATGGAACGGTATACTAGCAAATGTTGAAAGTTTATGATGTTTGACTTTGATGGCTTCAATTTAATGTTATTTTCATTTAAACAGTTAAAAAAAGATAATGGGTAGACCTATATTATTGTAGCTTGTACCATGTATGCTTGAAGTGTGCCTTCTCTTTTGCCAAGTGTACTTAGCTACTTCTGTGGCTTCTCAAATATGTTGTTCATTCAGGATCTGACATCTCAAGTGTCCACTGAGACTGATGCAGTTTCCCTTTTACCCAAAGTAGTTTCTCTGCTTTATGTACAGGTCAGTCACTAGTCACTACCTTCTCGATCTGGTTTAATTTCTGGATAATAGTAAGTTACAAGAATGTGTAGATCCATTTTAACCTTAGATAGATCTAACCATCATTGTGGGGTCACAGGTTCATGGTAAAGCGCTTCAAGCTCCAGGCAGGGCGATCTCTGCTGCTGTGTCACGCTTAAAGGTTGTTTTCCCGTTAAGTGTTCTTAGCAGTCCCAAATTTTCATTCCCCCTATGTACATCTTGTCTTTGATGTGGACATTTATTTTTGGAGCAGCGATATATAATATTTATATGCATGTCTTCTTATTGTTTGTAATTATTTTTATCTCATTGGAAAGATGATATTGATTTCTAAAACTCGTACTAAGACCTCATTCACAAAATATTATGGGATGGGTACCTTTTACATATTCACTATTTTAGCAGCATTGAGCCCTTGATAGCTTGTTTAGTATTTTTTTATATATAAACTAATGTCTATTTTGATAGAAGAATAGCTAGGTTTAGGGCGATGAGTAGGGATATCTTACGTTGTGAAAATATGCGCCTAAGCCGCCTAGCCTCTATTATCTCCACCTACGCACTGAGCTCTTCTTGAGAACCTATGTTTTTAATGCTTAGGCGTCGCCTAGTCGGCGAGTAGGTGCTGGGCGCTACTGCGTTAGGGAATGCTTGTCAGGTGCTATTACCTCGCTAGAAGAAGACTGGTGACTGCGGCATCACATCCAGGAGCAGTCCAGGTGTAGGTTTGGCAACAAGGCGACGACAGATTTGAAACTTAGACCGACTAAACCGAGCCCAAAAAGTAAGATTTAGAAAATACTCCGTACAATTTAGGAAACCAATTTAATTCTTTAATTAGGACTATTATAAATTAAGCCCAAGTCTTACTTAAGGATTTGTATGAATGAATCATTGAAAGGCACAGTTAAACTCCAGGTCTCCAATTGAAGGAGGATTTCAAATCGATGACTGAATTCTTCTTTCCTGGGTCCTGTTTTTCCATTCTTTCTACGTTTTCCCTCTTTTTCTCCATTTTGTTTTCTTCTAGCTCCTTCTTGGATATATTCCAGTTCCTATTATAATTATTTATTATGTTGGATACAGTGTACTTGTATATAGCATTTACCACTTTTTAATGTCGTACTTAATTATTTAGAATATATTTATTCTGGATTTATGCATTTAAATTTTAGCTTGAGTAGCTTGACAATATTGTAGGTAGACAATGCATTTTGTATTTTAGTATCCTTCCTATACTATTTTTCTTCATCTTTGTTGTATTCCCTAATTTTTTTATGCAGTATATTATTATACTTTGAGATGGATATTTTACTCTTGTTTTGAATTAATAAACCTTGTTTTGAATTATTAGTTGTTGGTTTAAATTCTAGGTAATATATAATTTAACTTGTAATATACGGAGTATAAATGATAAGGCTCTCGCAGAGTCGCAGGTATGTATGACAGTATGAGTACAGAAAATAGAATTAATATTCAAGAAACAAACTCAAGCTTTCATTAATGGAGGACGAAAGTACAATGGATTCCCAAAGAAAGACACAAAGTATCTCTATTCTTCCCAGCCCAAAATAACTGTCTAACAGCCTGACTATCCCCTTCCCAGACTAGTTATTTATATCTTCTCAGCTAATAACAGACAGTTAGCTAATAACAGAAAGTGCTAGCTCAATAGCTTTCAACTAACTAGTATTCCTTCCTCTTCTAGAATAAACTCTGCCAAAGTACTTATCATCTTTATTATTTACAGCCTCATCCCTATCAATAAAATATTACCAATTAAATATATTTAATAATTTTTCATATATTTAAATATTACATAAGGTGCACCTAGTCACCTAGGTGGGCGCACCTCGCCTGGCTGCCGTAAGTCCATGACAACCATGATCTTGCCTAATCTTGATTAATCATCTCAATAAGGTGTTAGGCTCTAGTAGTCCTCATTTCTGCCTAGTGGGCGCCTAGCCCATTGTTCTTTGACATGTTGTTTATCCCATATCGGCTATCTACTAGGTTCAAGTCTAGTATGACAGTTTGGTCCTTTGTTAGTCTGTGGGGTGCCTGCCATTCTGATGTGGGGCAGTCCATTTGGAGGCATATAGCGTGTTTGGCTGATTTGTCCGCCCCAGCTTGGGCAGGAGGATGTGTTGAGTATCCTATATCAATTACATGACAGTTTCCAGTTTATATAAGTGTGACGTAAATCTCACCTCTTGATGATGCTTTTAGGCGACTCCTAATTGAACACGCATTTGTGAGTTAGTACCTCTAATTCCTATGGGTGCATAACTTAACTAAAATAAAATATTTGTCAAGAAAATAAAATCTTATTGTAATTTGACAATTTCTTCAGGATAAGCTGGATGATGCTGGTTTCAAGAGCCTAACAGATTACCAGAGCACAACGTGGAGCCTTTTGGCACTAATGTCCGCTGCAACTGGCGATGTGAGTATTTCTTCATTTGGGAAATTTTCTTATTAATGTGGCATTCACAAATTATTATTATATGGTCTTGAATTTAGAGGACATAAATATGAACAATCTATTTTTATTAAACAATAACATCATTTAATTTTTGTTATGCCTTTTCACTTTACATATGACGACAGGAAGGAGATTGTTCATCAGATAGGATTCTGAGCAAAAGAGAACTTCTTGAGGCATTGATGCCTGCATTGAAGGGTTTGGTGTTGGGCTCTCAATAGTCTTGATGATGTGTATGTAGTACACTTAGTTTTCCCTTGAACGGAAGGATCTTGTCTTATAAATCCTTTTGAGAAAAATATCACATTTTCAATGTATGGATGAACAACTGAAATTTACCAGAACGTGGTTACTTCTTAAATAACTATATTCTTTTTCTTAGGAAATTGGGTATTCGCATTCCATTTTTATTCAGACTTGGTGTTTTATTTTCTTTGATTTTGCTCCCAAATGAGGCGCAAAGTCAAATTTAAAAGAGAAATTGACCTAAAGAGTAAAACACAGAAGGAATGCAAATATAGAAACATGCATTTTTTATTTTCAAAATAGGAGTCCCGGTTCTTATTTTACCCCTAATATTTATTCCTTTTTCTCTTCCTTTTGTCACACGTTGCAGTAACACACAGCTCCCATTTATAATATTTGTACTTCACATTTGACATCCCTAAAGGGTAAAATACTAGTTTTTAATTATGTAAAAACAGTTTTATCTAAAACATATGAAACTCTATTTGTAGTGCATGACATTTAGGATTTGCCAGATTATTTGTAGTGCACAACTATTGGGGGGTAAATCGTGACACCGCTCCCAACCTCAACTTGGATTTTAGATCCATCAATATTTAAATTTTATTAAAAAAAATAAATACTAATTATAATATGAATAATTGATAGCCTTCATGATGGTAATATTCATTTTGAATACAAGTTATTGGTATGTTAATCATTCGTTAAATGATTAATTTAATAAATTAATACCGATTAATTATATTGTGTGTCAGACCCTAAATATTGGGATTTGGGAGGGACTAATTAATATATTCTTGGATCGTGCCAAATTAATCAAAGGCCCAAGGATAAGGTAATGAGTAATATATGAAAGTTTGGGACGAATAGAAGGTAAGGGATAATACAAGAGACCATTCGAGTCCCGAACTAAAAATAGAAATGTAAAGGGGTTTGAGTCTGGAATATTGGAGAGAACTATCTAATACATTTTAGGATCGCCCTATTAACGTATACTAGATGAAAATAATTTAGATAAATGAATAAAAGTCGTTTGGGTCGGACTAGGAAAGAATGAACAACCGAAGTGACATTCTTGCCCAAATTACCAAAAATAGCAAGGATACGGGTAGGGGGCTTCCTACACCTTAATTGGGAATATCCCATACAAAAGATAGCCCAATATAAAGGGGGAATCAATTATAAAGAGTTTGGGCTGATATAATTAATTAGTTGGACAGCCCAGACCACTATTGGTCCAAGTTTCTAAAAATAGAAGGATAAGGGAGGGGAGTCTCCTTATCCCCTCATTTTGAGAGGTTGTGCGTGAGATTTAGAGTGGGGAGGAGGCTTGAAGAGCTCCACACTCACAACAAGAAAATCAATAGGAAACAAGACCAAGAAAGGAAGAAAATCCAAGGAGAGGTAAGCCCTAGCGGTAAGAATCTCGTAGCTCCGGTTCTTGTTCTTTCTTTTTATATATTTTTCATATATGATTTTATAGAAATCATATGATGGATTCAGAGGGATGTTTTACACATTTAAAAGTGTAGAAAAATGATATAAAGTGTTGGTATTTAACTTAGAAGAGTTGTTAAATCGATAGAAATCGAAATCGCCGGAAACTGCCATTGCTAGGAGGCTTTTTTGTGTTGCAGGGCCCGAAAGTCGGGCAGCTTTTGCAAAAGTCGGGCGGCTTTTTCCCTCTGCCCAAAAATCTCATTTCGGATCATTCCCGATTGAAGGTTTAACGATAGGGCTTCAATATGCAAGCTTATGGGACATATTTAAGGTGAAGATGACCGACTATATTGTTTATAATTAGTGAGTTGAGCATGAGATTACCTAAGTAATCAAAATATGATTTTGATGATATTAAATGATATATTTGAATTTGAAAAATGTGTTATTGCTATGTGGACATGGTAATTGATAAATGATTATAGAAAGGTGAATAAGCAAAGGGACTATGCATGAAGGGAGGAATCCTTGAAATATTGTGATTATTGAATTGATATTGAAAGATTAGAATGATATAAACAAATGTTGGTAAGTGTGTGATTTTCATATGATCTTAAAAAGGATAAATGGATATTTATGTGGATAGACAAAGTGGTGAAACGTGAAGTAAGGAATCATTGAGTTATTGTCATGATCAATTTAATATGAATCCTTAGAGATTACCTGTGTGTTCTATCTTGGATATTGACTAAGATAGACATGGACTTAGAATGAGTGATGAACTACGGTCATACTCAAATGAAAATGTGGAGTGTACCCTAAACTATAAGTTACGATTTCTCGAATACAATAAGTATTGTTGTGGTTGAAGCCACGGTCAAACAAAGATATAGAAGCTATGTGATGTATTTGGGGTGTGTGATCCCTAGTCGAATAAAGATTATATTCGGGGTGTGTAAGCCCTACACGAATTAAGATTATATTCGGGGTGTGTAAGCCCTAGGCAAATAAAGATTATATTCGGGTGTGTAAGCCCTAAACGAATAAAGCGTTATACGGGGTGTGTAAGCCCTAAAAAGAACAAAGATATTATATTGGGTGTGTAAGCCCAAAACGATTGAATACAGCCGTAGGGTGTGTAAGTCCAATATGGATGAGTACAAGGGATAGAATGTGCAATTCTCTCAATGGAATTGGGTATAGACTAGGGGGTGGTGTAACCCTCTCAAAGGTTGCTATATGCAAGTATAGGCCAAGGGCTATACAAGGGGAGTTGTTTTTTAAATGCAAATGGACTTATGGGTCGACTATTTGACTTGATATATATACTATACATGTGACTTGAAATGGGGGTAGTTATAGATTATGCCCATAATCTAGTATCACCCTATGTTGAGGGTCTTGTGTTCGAAACATGGATTATATGTCGTATAGTTGTCATTGTACTTTTCAAATGCTTCAAAGTACTGATCTTCCCTTCAAGGGGGGCCACCTCACAGTTTTCAGGTAGAAGCTAGAGTTTGCTTCCTGTTCACGTTGCTTGGGGTGATCTATGAAAAGAAGACGTGATTCGTGCTTCTTCTAGTTCTATTTTGATATAATAAAATGATGCTCATGGATACTATTTTGAACTATAAATGATTTGGGAGCCTGCGTGCTCATGTTTGCCCTGTATGGCCTTTGATTTTAAAAAGTACTCCCTCCGTCCAGGAAAATTTTTCCCGGTTTGACTTGGATCGGAGTTTAAGAAAGTGAGAATAAAGTAGCAGAGAATATAAATTTTTAGGTGTAACTTTCGAGTGCAATTTTTACGTTAAAGCTATCATCATTAATGATAAAAACATACTTGCAAATTCCTAATGCCTAATGTCTTCAATTACGTAACCATTAAACTGCATCCCTTAAAATCTGTGTTGGCTAATCTGTTACAGTATTTATGTCACGCTTCGGACTGGCCAGACACGCTAACAACCGTCACACAATCCGATTAAGGCAACTGAAGTCTACCTCACTCGAACCATGCAAGGCGTACATGAATACCATTCACACAAGTACAACCATAAATAATCATAAGTCAAGCATTTCAAAATACGCAACGGAAAACAAATACTACCTCCGTCCCAAAAAATTCTTCCTACTTACCTTTTTGGGATGTCCCAATTTCTTTTTCCCATTTCCCTTTTTGGAAGGTTTGTGTGGCTACCATTCATTTACCTTTTTCGTACTCAACCACAATCATACGTTTCCACTTTATTCTCACTTTCTTAAACTCCGATCCAAGTCAAACCGGGAAAAATTTTCCTGGACGGAGGGAGTACTTTTTAAAATCAAAGGCCATACAGGGCAAACATGAGCACGCAGGCTCCCAAATCATTTATAGTTCAAAATAGTATCCATGAGCATCATTTTATTATATCAAAATAGAACTAGAAGAAGCACGTACCACGTCTTCTTTTCATAGATCACCCCAAGCAACGTGAACAGGAAGCAAACTCTAGCTTCTACCTGAAAACTGTGAGGTGGCCCCCCTTGAAGGGAAGATCAGTACTTTGAAGCATTTGAAAAGTACAATGACAACTATACGACATATAATCCATGTTTCGAACACAAGACCCTCAACATAGGGTGATACTAGATTATGGGCATAATCTATAACTACCCCCATTTCAAGTCACATGTATAGTATATATATCAAGTCAAATAGTCGACCCATAAGTCCATTTGCATTTAAAAAACAACTCCCCTTGTTGCAGAGGATTCGTTGCTACGCTAGGCGGTCTGACTCAAGAATGGTATGACACATTGCCAGAAGGAAGCATTGGAAATTTCATGGAGCTGGCCAGGCATTTTCCCTTGAGGTTCACCGGTTCCCGAGATGTGAAGACGAATTCCAGTCACCTATTCAGTCTGAAGCAGGAAAAGAAGGAGGCCATGTTAGCTTTCTTGGCAAGATGGAGGGTCGAGTACTCAATTCGGTCAAGGTCTAGGGCCTTGACCACAAGACCGAGGTAGCTATGCTCAGAAATTCCATTCGGTCAAGGGAGCTCTATAAGGATTTTGTCATGAATCTGCCCACTTTGTACGAGGATGCCCTAAGGCGTGCAAACCGCCAGGCTGAAGCACTAGATGCCAAACAGAGGAAAAGGTCTCCCCGACCGGAACAATGAAGACCCAGGGCTGCTAATTGACCCCCAAGACCCTGGGCTGCTACCTAAATGAAGAACACTACCTTTTCACAAGAGGTGGGATCAAAATAGACAACTATGCGACCGGCCAACCGGACCAACGAACAGGTTGATTCCAAAATAACTAAACTACTCCATTTTAGCCGAGTCTACTACACGACTGAGGGAGTGGGGGACTTATGTTAGAAGAATGGTACGGGTCTAGTACTACCGGACCGTTATTCCTGGGCCTAGGACTGACCAGGCCTAGGACACACCCCGATTAGCAGAAATTGACATGGGATTAGGTGGGATTATTTATACACACCCCATGTATTCACTACGTTATTTTTATTGTACTGAAGTTCTGCCGCTTTCTCTCTCGAGCTATTTTCTACCAACAACAACAATTTTGATTCTAACATGTTTTGTTTAAAATATAATCACTTCGTAAGCACAATAATGCACTATATGTATACATTGGGGCACTTTGTGTGGGCTAAACTTTAACATATTTACAAAAATGTCACCAATTTTTCTTTAAACTTCATCCCATTCATCGATTTATTATATTGATCCCGATAAGTTCTTATTTCACACTTAAAAAGTCATTTTTATTTGAATCAAAGACTTCTGACAAAAAATACCGTAAATGTTCCATGTGGTGAGAAATTATCTATAAAAATGATAAATTTCATTAAAAAGTCTTTACGATTGATATATTAATTAGTTAGAAAATATGATAGGTGTGTAAATTTATAAGACTAATAAATAATGATCACACACATAAGTTATAGGGCTAAATCAAGAATTTAATTAAAAAATATAATCATGTGAGATTTTGTTACATTCAATTAATTTCAATGAATGTCTTCAAAACATCAACTTTTTAACAATATATATTTAAATACTTTAAGTAATGATTAATTATGTGTATGAGAAAGTGAAAAAACACTCCCCTCATGATGTGAATCACCTCAATATATATCTTTTTATGCTTTTGTGATGATGAAATGATTATTAGTATCCCTTTTTGTAGTAGTATCCTTATTTACTTTTTCACTTACCTCCCTCATAATGTGAATCACCTCAATATCTTTTTATGCTTTTGTGATGATGAAATGTTAGCATTCTTATATTTCCTTTATAGGTGTAAACATAACATCTACTTTTATTCACTCGGAGAACCACTACCAACAAACTTCTCTGATTTTTCTCCTTCACATCTCTGCTAAATTCTTCACTATTCTGGTATGTCATCTACCTTTAACTTGTGTATATATTATGTGTATATTATGTGTATAATAAGATAGTGTTTTCAAAGGATTCAAATTTAGAAAAATATAATAGTTAACCAAAGATTAGTCACATTTAAAAAAAAAAATAAAAACTAGTCATATTTTTCTCTTCCAAATTAGAAGTAATATTTTTGTCCTTTTTCAATTTTTATCTTTTTATTCTTTTGATAGGATTACATAAACTCTGTAGTGGAGAAGAAATATATTTAGTCCTATTTTAGAATTTTTCATATGTTTTTTACTTCTATTTCGAGTAATTTTTTATTCTAAAACTTTAGATTTTATACAGGGTTGGATCGGGGTTGGGGCAGTTTCCCTCACCATAGATTTTTATCTTCATATCGCTATATCGGGCCAGTTGTTATAGCTTGGGAGCGGCACATGGTGAACATCATACTCTCACACCTAAAATGATGTCATTTAAGTGTGAATTTTAATTTAAAAAACGTGAGTGAACAGTAAATATGTTTTTGTCTCAAAATTATTCGTGATGTGAATCTCGTGCACTGACATATAACTCACGTTGTTACAAATGTAATCCCAATTAACGACAATTGTAACTCGTGCCACTCCCTCGAGTGGTTATTCTCTCACTTTGCATATAGGAAATGTAAATCGTGGTCAAGTAAAATGTAACTTGCTGAGACGAGTCGAAATGTAAATCACTTTAATTGAAATGAAACTTGAAGCAAGTTGAAATGTACATGACGTTAATGAAAATATAAGTTGAAGCAAGTCGAAATGTAAATCACATTATGTGTAAATTATAACTTGAGACGAGTCGATGGGGGATTGACCTGGTCGCCCCCCTGCCCAGGGCCGTCGGCAACAACCGCTACATGATCGTCGCAGTCGACTACTTCACCAAATGGGTCGAGACGGAACCTTTGGCCAGCATCACAGGGACCAGGTGCTAGAAGTTTGTCCACAAGAACATCCTTACCCGCTTCGGCGTCCCTCAGGAGATCATATCTGACCGGCACCCAGTTCGAGGCCGCACCCTTCTAAGAGCTCCTCCAGGAATGGGGAATCAGACATCGTTTCTCCTCCGTTGCCTACCCTCAAGGTAACGGGTAAGTTGAGAACGCCAACAGAACCATACTGGAGGGTCTGAAGAAGAAACTCTAGGATGCAGGAGGCAACTGGGCCGACGAGCTCCCAAACATTTTGTGGTGCTACCGTACCACGCCAAGGAGGGCAACGGGCGAAACACCCTTTGCCCTTTGCTATGGCTTCGAGGCAGAGGCACCCACAGAGGTCACCATACCCAGCCGGCGGGTGGAGCAGTATGAACCTGAGGCTAACGAAGAAAGCATGAAGATTGACCTCCACTTGATCGAAGAATGACGCGAGCAAGCCTACATCCGGGCAGAGAACTACCGGCGTCAAGTAAAATCATACTTTGACGCCAAGGTACGCTCCCGGGAGTTCCAAGTGGGGGATTATGTCCTCCGCCGGAGGGAGGCGAGCAAGCCGACGAAGGGTGGCAAGCTAGCACTAAAGTACGAAGGCCCCTACATCGTCAGTGTTGTAGTGAAACCCAACACCTACAAACATAGACACTCGAATGGGTCTTGTGTACCACAAACGTGGAATGTACATCACTTGGTGAAGTTCTATCAATAACCTGAGGGAGGCAAAGCCGGCAAAGCCCTCACCCCTTAACGGGTTATTGATCGATTGCCACCCTCGGCCTCGAGCTACTTATCAATGAAAACGGTTCCTCTTACTTTTTGGAAAGTTAAAGAAAAAGATACCACATTATGTCGACCCCTTAGAGCGAAACGCTCAGGTATGGCCGACGAAGCACATCGTATCGACCCCTTAGAGCGAGACGCTCAGGCATGGCCGACGATGTCCCAGGACGCTGGGCCCGCAAACGGCCCACATCTTGAAATGGGAAGCTCACCGCATCGTCCTCGCGCTAAAT
Organism: Cuscuta europaea; assembly: GCA_945859875.1. Taxonomy (NCBI): domain Eukaryota; kingdom Viridiplantae; phylum Streptophyta; class Magnoliopsida; order Solanales; family Convolvulaceae; genus Cuscuta; species Cuscuta europaea. The sequence continues at coordinate 23,764,125 of CAMAPE010000009.1, forward strand.
CGCACGACGACAGACCTGAAATAATGGCTGAGGTAGCAAAAATCCCCAAACTCGGGACTGAGAAACGGCAGCCGTCGGTAACCGACCAAAGCCTTAGCCCACGTCGTAAACAGACAACGGGACCTCCCCGAGATCATAGGACGATCCAGTAGGACTCCTTACCGGCCAAGGGAATAGCACCCCCCTTGGCTGAAGCCTGAAAGAAGGATACCCACCCCTCGCTCAAAGAAGTAAAGAGGAAGAAAATAAGAGGGGCAGCTGAGGACCGCACACTCGCCGGCCTCGAGCGAAATCCCCACAAATCAAAAGAGGGAAGCCGAGGACCACACACTCGCTGGCCTCGAGCAATAAAAATAAAATCCCCACAAAAAATTGACTAAGTACATATCAGTAAAAAATAAAGCAGGTACTACGCAACATGGATGAAGCAAGCCCATGCACGTTAGCCTGACCACCCTCAGGATCATTAAAAATGATCCCCTATCCAAGCCTGGTCCTAGACAGGCATTGGACGAAGCATGCACGCACAGACTACTCCAAAACACTTGAAAAAAATTCCCAAGTGGCGCCCAGAGTGGCCGACACCCTCATCGGCCATAAGAAGGGAAACAACTACCTAGTTTCAACTAACACTTAGAAATATTTCTAAAGCATGAAATAACAACAGCAGTACAAGGACGTAGTAGACATTAAAGCCGGAAGAGCCAACCAAATATTTCCATTCAAATATTCAAAGTACATAAGGGGGCACTACGGCCATTACATATCAACAAGACAAATAACAAAAAAAAAGAGGAGGGGGGATCAGGCTTCTCCCTCGCCGGCATCTTGAATGGGCGTACCTACGACATCATCAACCTGGGAAGAAGCAGAGTCCAGGAACACGTCGTCGTCATCCCAATCATCCTCGCCGACACTGGAGCTGAGAATGGGGGCTTGCATCTCCTCTGTCGGAAGCTTGACCTCGTCCTCCGGGTCCCTCATCTTCTCAGACAACTTCAGCTTATGAGCAAACTTCTTGCTCAGTTTCAACTCCTGGCATCTACGACGAAGCCTCCGGTAGATAAGCCGCTGCATCCGTTGTTAGCCCATGTCGTAGTACACCTTCATCTCCCTTTCGAAGTACTCCTGGCCGGCAGGACAGTTCTGGCCCCAATCTTTGAGCCTGGCCTCCACAACCTCAAAGCACCAATGCCGACGCTCCTCAGCTTTCCAGCCGTCGGCCAAAAACTTCTCGATGACGGCATCAACGGCTTTCTCTGAAGCAGCCTCGGCAGCCCTCTCGGCCTCAGCTCTGGCCTTCTCAGCCTCATCAGCACGACGTCGATCAGCCTCACGCGCCTACTTCTGCTCGGCGAGCTTTGTCATGGCATCGTCCCTATCGGTAGCCACTTGACGATAGGCCGCATCGGCCTCATCAGCTTTCTTCTTTAGGGCCTCCACATCGCCTCGTTGCCGATCCAGGCAACTCAGGGCCTCATCGGCAGAGGCAGCCCTATGCTCAACTTCCTTCAGCCGGGCTATCTCCCGTTGGTGCCTTTTGTTGTTCTCCATTAGCATGAAGGCGGCCTGCATATAACAAAGGGGTTATGATGACGGTGACACCTGCAAGCATATAAATCAAGGAAAATAACATAGTATGCAAGGACTACTTACTTGGATGAGGTGGTCCATTCCACCTTCGTAGATCTTGACATTACCGAGCCAATTGAGATAAGCCCGGTCCTCATCAGGGACAACCTGGGAGATCACCCCGTGGCCGTCGATGATCTTGTTGAACACACCACCCCTAACGTGGTATTAAACCTCCAGCTTGTAGGTCCCCCTGACCAACTCCTTACCGGACCTCTTCTTCCGGGAGTCTTGGACGATAGGGGGAGGCTGAGAGATAGCAGTGGACGAAGGAGCAGATGTCAGGTCCACTATGGCGGCAGCACTGGAGCCTCCAACGTCTCCGACCGGAACGGTCATGGCCCCGGCGTCAGCATCGGCCAAAGGAGAATCCCTCTTGGACTTCTTGGAAGGCTGTAAACCGGGCTCCAACGTCTTCGGCCTCCTCGAACATCGTCGTCATTCTCGGCCAAATGTCCTCATCGTCCTCTGCATCCCCATATATGAAGTACCTCACGAAGCCGAGGGCGGCCATCTTGTACTCCGTAATGTAATCCTTCACGCTCCTCGGCGCACCTTTCAAAAACTCCTCCTCTTGACAATCAATGAACGCACTTTTCGGCGCCTCGTGGAAGTTGGACTTTTTTGAATGGCCGACGGAGGGGAACTCAACTCCCCCCTCGCCCAATGATACGAAGACGAACTTGCTCTTCCAACCATGGATGGACGTCGGGAGGTCCTTGAAAGACCTCCTATTCTTGATCTGCTGAAGATTGGCGTAGCCGGCACAATTCTGATGACTCACTCGGCCGATTCGATACAAATTCATGAACAAAGTTGTCGTCGGCTTAATGGACAATTCGGAGCAACGGAGCAAGAAGCCGAAGATCAAGGAGTAGCTATTTGGGGTCAACAGGGCCGGGGGAAGGCCCACCATATCCAGATACTCTGTGATAAAGGGGTGTAGGGGGAACCTAAGTCCCTTCGCAAAGCTCATGGGGTATACCCCAAAATACCCCGTCGGAGGATTGAGTACGTGGTCCGTCGGCTTGGGCACCCTAACCCTACCATAAGGCCCCACATACATCTGCGCGACATGGTACTCAGCCGCATTACTCTGCGGCTTGATGAGGTAAAGATTGGAGAGATCCAAGTATGACACACATTGACCCTTCTTTGGCCAACGCCTCCTCTTCGTATGAGCACCCACCACGAAAGTCATCCCCTTGACGGCAGAGACTGGTTTAGGGCATGGGATGGCGGCCGACGTAGAAGCACCATCCGTAGCACAGGATATCCCAACGTCTTCACCCTTTGACGACGAAGAGGTATCCTCATCAACTTCCTCCTCACCTACCAGCTCCCCCAACTTCAAGGAGCTCAAATCCTCTATCTCTTCGCAGCATTCATTCAGTACCCGATAATCAAGGGACTTAGCGGAGGCTTCATCATCATACGGGTAGTACTCGTCGTCCAGTGGTTTCACAATAACAGCTAACTAAGGCCTAAGGGGGATTATATGGGATCTAAGTGTGCCTCGTTGACTAACACTAGATCAAAGCCTAAGGAAGCAAAGTATACAAGAAAACGGAGAAGGGTTGACAAATTGACCTTTGAAGTTTTGAAGAAACGGAAGAACACTCGAGCAAGCCTTTCGCTCTCTAGAAATTTGGGCAGCACTTCGTTAGCTCAGGATGCAAATGGGGACTTCCTTCGGAAGGGGGGGGGGGTATTTATAGACCTCCCCCAACAGTCACTACACGTGGCACCCTCCCAGTGGCCACACCAACAGTCACCACCACAAGGGCCAATGAGGCACCACCGTTTCAAAGATGGGCCTAGCCCACTTCACTATCAATGAAAGCCCTATGGTTCAATAGTCAAATGGGTTGCACCCGCAACGGCCAAGACATTCAACGACCATGCTAAGGAGAGATAACCCCCCACGTTCACAAGTTACACCTATATCGGCCTCAACATCCAACACCACTTCGACAGCTTACCTAAGATCAGAACGCCATCTCGGCATCAAATACCCCAAGGTGCGCCCATATCGGCAAGATATAACCCTAACAGTATGGCCCTTTCAACGGCCACAAAAGAAATTGAGAAGAACCTTACTGCCATCGGCCCTCGTATAAAACTCTACTAATAATAACTTCTTGAAAACGACCTGCGTCCAAGGGTTCTCCCACCGGGTTACCTTGGTCAGGAATCACCAAGGGATTGGATTCGGGGGAATACCAGGATCTTGCTTCAGCCTAGGCTTGTACCTTACTCCTTCACCCCTCGTTGACTCTTCGACCTGAAGCAGTGGGGGACTGGGGGACTACACCGGCCTCTAAACGCACACACGGACAAAATTAAAAATCCAAAAATGCACAAGTCCACAACTACAACAACACCGTATCATCCATGCACCATAACATCCAGGACCTGGTGGTGCATCCTCGGCCGCAACAAAGTAAGCAAATAAGGAAGCAAAGCTCACCTCCCAAAATGTGACACATGTCGTCCCTTGACGCGTTCCACTCAACGGCCTTGAGATCATGTACTCCACTCTCGGCCAAGATAAGAAAACAAGGACACACAACGTCCTCTGTTCCAATGCCATTATCGTCCACGAAACCAAGAAACGCACAATGTCCTCTGGGCCAGTGCCGTTATCGTCCTCAAAGACATGGACGCCAAACTACGAATATCATCGCTTCGGCCTGGAGCACAAAAGGCAACTATGGGGCCTCCTCGGCAAAAATCACAACAACTATGGGGGGCCCTCGGCCAAAAAACACAAAAGGCAACCACCAACGGCCAGAAAGAAGAACATCACCCTCATCGGCTACTCAAATCAAGGACACATATCAGCCACTGAGTCAAGACACTCATCGTCCTCAAATAAACAAATGTACACCATCAGAGGAACATTAGCCTCATGCGTCCACGGCGAAGGGCATACAACGGCTAAACACAAAGAACAACCAAAACAGAAAATGGCCACAGCGGGTAGAATAGAGAACAGTCATAACGGCCAAAACAGAGAATGTCCGCAACGGTCCCGCATCGGCCAGAAACATCAAGACCACGGAATCTACTCTCCCTCACTTCGTCTGCATCTCAGCTCAGAGAGTGGGGGACTTCTGATGGAGTATGTGGGTCTAGACCCCAGGACCCACATACTCAGAAGAATAAGAGGCACAGTTGTCTCTCAGTGGGGCCTCTATCGGCCAGATGGCCCTCCATCGGCCAGAAAGATATAAACCCAGAACATGATCTAGAAGTCAAGAGAACCAGGTGTCTCTATCGGCCGGGTCTCCGTCGGCCAGACCCCCATCGGCCACAGAGAGCTCACAGAACCGGATTTCATACTTAGTCATTTCTACATACTTTGTACTCGGTCCAGTAGTGGCCAAATTGTAAATGGGCCTCCCAAGCCCAAGACTTGGGAGCCCAGTCCGCATTTCCTCTATAAATACTCCCCTTGGGAGTAATTGTAGGGGTTGAGAAATCATTTATAACAGAACTTATAACACTTCTCTCTCTAGCTCTCACTTCTCTCTAGAATATATATTCTATCAGTAAGTTGTCTAATGAAAGATATGTAACTTTGAGAAATGTTGTAGGTCTTCAAATACATACAAATTTTTTATTTTAGATTAATAAAGCTTCACTTTGAATAGATAGAAGGACAAAAGTCCTAGGTTGATTTTGAAGATGAAGAGAAGTGAGATTGCGGATAGATTATTGATATTTTGATGAGGGAGAAGAAGAAAATTGAAGAAGAAGAAACGATGTCTATTTTGATGAATAAAAATGAATTTGTGATTAGATTCTTAAAATTTCGATGAAAGAGAAGGAGATACTTGAAGAAGAAGAAGAAGAAACAATGTCTATAGAAAATATGTATTAGTTTATATATATAGGGAGTGATTCTAATGAGAACACCCCTTATTGTGAGAAGTGAGAACACATCCTAACCCACCATCTCATTAAATGAATGGTCATTAAGCAATTGACTCCATATAAAGATGGACATTCTCACATATTAACATGTCTCGTACACATGGAAAGGGAATCATGTAACTAATAAAGGGCATTAGAGTACTTCTACAAATTCATTTAATAATGTAACGATGGTAGGCTGCAATTTCCAAAAAAGTAGGTAAAGGTATAATTTCAAATCATATAAAATGTTTTTAGTTTAAAATTGATTTACCTTTTTAAATTATAATCCAATTTTATAAAAATGATATCAAAATAAATATTTTTTTTCTTTCATATGACACCAATATTGCATATATAATGTTTTTTAAAAATAAGTATTATATGTATACAATAAACTACGACAAGCATCTCCAGCTATCACACACACAAGAATATGTATCTAATGCACAACAACCAAAATTTAATGCACACATAAAAAAGTATCTCACAAATAGTTTGTATATAAAGCATTAGTGCAAGTATCTGAATCACAAAAAATATTATCTAACGCACAACAATTGAGAACTAATATTGAACACATAAGAATTTAATATAATTTAAAGTTTAAACTATTATATGCACACGAAAAGTAGTATCTCACACATATTTGTATAGAAACACCAGAACAAGTATCTCAATCACAATACATATAATGTTAGCGAACTCGTATATAGTGCATAGTATGGACATATAGAATCACAACAAGTATGTAATGCACGAGAATCGATATCTGTCACATGAGCCCAAATACGTAATGCACATGAACGGGCATCCAACACACTTCATTTCAGTAATGCACATGAACCGGTATCTAACTCACATTTTGTTTATAACATAAAAACGAAAAATATGTGTTCAAGAATATACCTATGATATGGTGAATAATATTTAAGAAGAGAGATGATTGTATAATACCATGCTTTCTAAAAATTAAATAAAAAGGAACGATTTTTTTGCTTTTCTTTTTTATCCCACTAACAAAATTTCCTTTGCACCATGTGTAAATTTCTATGTGTGAAGAAGTCAATACACGTAAGTATAATAAATTTTAATCTTTCCATTAGTAGACCATATGAATAAATTAATGGACATGATCGGTTACAAAAACAACTAATTGATATAATACCAAAATACCCTTGATTTCATTTTGAATGGTTGTGATTTGTTCTCACTTCTTATTTGAACCAAAATCTCTCTCTCTCTCTCTCTATATATATATATATATATATAGATTTAGGTTCATGTGAGAATATAATCTTAGGAGAGAAATGAGAATAAATTATATCCCTTAGATCAAGTCTTTATTGTAATTGCTAATTCATTTTTGAGGAGGGCAGTAGGGAGATTTCATGTTACAATTAATGTAGTGGTCGACTGGTCGTTCCTTTCCAAAACGGCTACCCAACATTCTCTCCACAATCTCCAACATTTTAGGGGACATCATTACTTACGATTACATTTATTAGTGTCAATCGTTCAATGGAGAAGGATTAATGGAGATGAGAAATTTCAACTTTCTAGTCAAGCGCATATCAATGATGTTTTGAATTGGTTTTGTATATTTTTTAGATTTGCTTTTGAATTGCAGATTTCTTTCTCTACATATACTCTTTAATTTCTTCTTTGTGATTATTTTTACAAAAAACGCATTGTAATTTTTTTATATTATATTTTTAATTGTACACATGCATTTTCTATGTATTTTTATACTCCCTCCGTCCCATTGGAAGGCCCTCATAGCAAAATGGCACGGTTATTTAGACAATAATTAAATAAAGTATTTCGAGTATATTTTGAGAAATAATTTTAATATGTATATATTACAATGTAGTTAGTATTGATAACTGTGATGTTATAAATGTATTTTTTTTAATATTTAATGATTAATTTGTCACTTAAAATTATTAATTGTTTCCTAAAATGGAAATGAGAACCTTCTAATGGGACGTCCAAAAAGGGAAAGTGGGAACCTTCTCATGGGACAGAGAAAGTATCTTTTAATGTTTTCACAAATTTTTTATATTTCATTTAGTGATGCAAACAATTGCAAGTTTATCAATATGCACACATACATATTAAAAGTGCATAAGAGTTAAAGTAAAGTGTATCAATGATTATATGATTGAAAATACGCTTGTTTGTCGTTTATAACAAATACTACGTACATAAGTGCATAAACACATGAGTGAAGTATATATTAACGTGATAGATAATGCAAGTAAATGAGATAAAAAGTGAATGATATAATAAAATGTGCACGAGATACTAAAATAAAAAAATTTATCGTGATATGTGTAGAAGATGCACATATGTTAACAACGCATGATAATGTAATTCAAACGTATCCATACATTTTACGTTGAGACGTTTTCCATGGCCGATCTTGTTTTGAGTTCAAACTAATTGTTTTTTGGTGCACTTAACTTCGGTGATGATGCATAAAAATGTCTTACCTAATGCACTTTTTTATACATAAAAGTGTATATCTTAATGAAATCATCTTTTACGTATTTGATTCAGATTCAAATGATGTTGATTGAGGTATTCTTAAGTTTTGTTGTTATTCTGCTGGTCATTTCCCTAATGAGTGCACTAGCACGACTGCTTTCATGCACTTTTGACATCTGTTTTATCAAATTAAATTTTTGAATTTTGATGCACTTATCATACTTTGTTAATGCATTTTTAATTAGTTGTAACTTGTAACAAGTGTGAATGCATTTCACACTTGTTAGAAATTTTTGTATATATTTAATGCACATAATACAAGTGCATTTCATTTTGTTAGAAAGTGCAAAAGTAGAAATTTACAAAATGCTTGTGATATAATAATGCACTTTTGTTTATATTAAAAATGCACATAATAATTTTTGGTTTGCGCTAATGCATATTTATTTACATATTTATTAAAAAAAATATGGAAGTGCACAATAATAAAATTGAATAACAGTGCATTAATTCAATTGTAGAATGCAAAAAAATTGGCATACGTACTAAAATTGAATCATTGGATTTTGTAATATAGCTAATCAAATTAAATGAAGTACATATTTTCGAAAATAACATACGAGGAAGTGGTTTGGCATGCAAATTAATTTTCCTAATTCTTAGGAAACTTCCAACAATACAATCATGCGTGTAACTGGGGGTTGTCTACTAGTTTGACAGAAATACCCTTTAAATCCTATTTTAATGGCCTCTTACCAAATATGTAATTCATCACGCACGCCTCATGTGCTTATGTTAATCACGGAAATTTGATATGTGAGCCGTACGATTGAATAAATGAATGGCCCAACTGTATTCTTTTTTCTCTCCTAAACTACCATTCTCATGGGAACCAATCCCTATATATATATATATATATATATATATGTGTGTGTGTGTGTGTGTGTGTGTGTGTGTGTATGTATGTATGTATATGTATATATATAGGGTGTGGTTCCAATGAGAACGGTGTTTAACGTGAGAATGTGAGAACACTCACAATTAACGAAATGTGATACACAATAGAGCCTGTATGGTGCACATTTGATTTTTCTCCAAATAAGGCAATATAAATAATGACGGTGGCATTTTGGTAAATACTATGTCGAACCCGAAAATGTGCATTGGACGAGCCTCATTGTGCATCATATTGGGGTAAATGTGGTGTTCTCACGTTCTTACGTTAAGCGTTGTTCTCATTTGATCCTAAATCTATATATAAATTAGCTGTGGCCCGCGCCTTGCGCGAGGTGATGCCCAATGATGGCGAACATTTTTGAAAAAAAAACCAATGCAACACTGTGTAGCCAAATTAGTAAAATGAAATAATGCAAAAGCTAAAGATAACATGCTTAGGCCCATGATTAAATTTTGATAAACAAAAACTGCAATGCATCCGCGAAGATAGTGTGCGGAAAGGTAAATGCATTTCGGTTTTCACATCCCAAGCATTAAGCAAAAGGAAAATATTACATAGCATTTGTAATAACAGCAAAGGAGGCATGTAACACCCCGGCCCCGTAGGCCTTGAGATAGTTACTTCTGACCTCTAGTACTGTCCTCACAAACCGCCACTAGCCTTTTCCGCGCACTTTGTCCTCACTCGTGCGCGCCTTGAGAAACTTCCCAAGGGGTCACCCATCCAAAGACTACTCCCGTGCAAGCACGCTTAACTTTGGAGTTCTTGGCTAATGAGCTCCCTTAAAAGGAGATGCACCTTGTTGGTATGAGTAGTACTATTAATCCGTTTAAATTAAATCTCAAGTATCACAATCACCCCCACTTAGGAACGCAACATCCTCGTTGCGCCCTTAAACCAATCTCAATCAAATCCCAGAATCTTGCCCCGCTAAGTGCCCGCCCGATATCCAACGGATCAGCACACTGTCGCAGGGTTGCTCTGATACCACATGTAACACCCCGGCCCCGTAGGCCTCGAGGTAGTTACTTCTGACCTCTAATACTATCCTCACAAACCGCCACTAGCCTTTTCCGCGCACTTTGTCCTCACTCGTGCGCGCCCTGAGAAACTTCTCAGGGGGTCACCCATCCCAAGACTACTCTCGTGTAAGCACGCTTAACTTTGGAGTTCTTGGCTAATGAGCTCCCTTAAAAGGAGATGCACCTTGTTGGTATGAGTAGCACTATTCCGTTTAAATTAAATCTCAAGTATTACAAGGCATATGTTTGGTCTAAGAAAGTGTGCAAAAACAAGCAAAAGATGGTAGTATGGAAATAGTTCAAGAGACGCTAGGGGTGACCCTGCATGCTTTGGTAGCTAGTTCGTATGTGTAGCTGTGTTTGGGTGGTTCTTCCACGTGGCACAGCGAAATGACGAGTAAACGGACCCTCCCGCGACCATACTTGAAGAAGATTATGGTGTTATGCCGGTGGATGTTGAAGTTGAGCAGAATTTCATGCAACATCGCATTTTTGTCATATGAGAAGTAGTCGTCATCTGTGCCATAAAAGACTTGCAAACGACCTCGTTTGTCACTACATGCTTTCAAAAACGTCTCACACTTTGTTTGCATTGTAAAATAGGTTTGAGGCATGGCCAGTAAATGACAGGAAAACCCAATTATAAAATTACAAACTTGACATACCTTTGGGATTTGATTTGGTTCATAGTAGAAGGAAGCAGGGCAATACAGCTCGCAATACGAAAGATCTGGTAAAGCGGACTGCACATAATCAATAAAATAATCTGCAATGCATTGGATCACCCACAAACAAATGTCAGAGTGCTAACATTGATAAGAACATGCCATCACTTTGTGATAGTAAAACTGGGAAACATGAACTTTGTTTTAATGAGTAAAACAGTGGGTTGGAATTTTAATTACTGCAAGAATAAGTGATGAGGTTTATTTTTACAGCATTCAAAAGAGCTAGCAAAACAGTAGGGGCTCAAGTACTTGCATTTGCGAGAAACGTACTCGGGTCATTAGAAGCGTTGCATGAACCTAAAGGTGATGGACGTGGGTTGATAGCAAACCCATCTTTATCAAACATTAACACATCGAAAGTGAAAGTTCCAATGTGCCTCATCAGAATGTAGGTATCAAGTGAAACATCATTTTCAATCAGAAACTCAGCAAAGTCATCATGGAAAGCAAAGTCCTCAACTTGGCTAGTCCAGCTGGTGGTTCCAAAATTAAGACGAGCGTGTGGGCGAGTGTGTTCAAACAGGTGTCTGTGCATGCATGTGGGAAATTTATAAATGCAATGTCACAAGTTAGTCACACATTAGTACATTAAATGCAATAAACACACAAGAATAGATGCAATATTAGTGAGCATACAGCTTTGTCAATGTCAGGCCTCTCTAGGAGAAACCAAACGGGTGTGAATTGGAGCACATCAGGCAAATGAAAATATGCGGTAAGTGGACATCGTGTTAAGGGCTACAACGTAAGTATGAAGATGTTAAATGTACACATTCTTGAAAGGACAAATATAAATTCATGGGCTTTTTTTACACAGCATTAACAGACAGTATAACAAGGGTACCTGCAGGTGAATTCAAGGCGAGACCTGGCCGTACAAAGTGGTTTAGTTTGTGGTCAAGTTCTGTTTTGTTCCTAAAGCGTGTTGGTAAGAGTTTATCATACCCTGAAGCAAGTAAGAACTGCTGCCAATCCTCACTGATCCGGCAGTCATTCTGTGCAGCGCTTGTGCTGGTGAGAACTGCTACAACTATCCTCCTCCCATGAACGGTGTCAACATAGTAAGTGAATGTGTCATTCCCGTGAACATCCTTTGCAGGCTATACTCCATACGACGTGAAGAAAACCACGTGGTCTGCAGATTGGCCAAAAAACAGAGTAGAGCACTTTTTTAAGTGAGTAGAGCACCATTATTATGGCAATTGTGTTACAAAAACAAAACCAAGAAGGTTTTATTAAGAACTCGTCAGCGTTTTAGACCTGAGATTACTACCCTCATTCAACAACCATCCACGGAAGGTCCTTTTCAGCACCTATATCAAACATTGATTAGGTATGTGCGAGTGTAAAAAAGGGGCTTAGCAGACAACAACAAACATAAGTAGAGCCAGAAAGTGTACCTGGGTGCGCTGGCTTGGCTGGTCGCAGCGTTGAGGTGAGGAACAAGGGGAGGGAATAAGTTGTTGTCCTGTGAATTGAAGAGTCTCTTCAGTGCGGAAAGGTATAGTTTCATATTAAGCCGTTGAGTTGGGCGTATGTGCAGGCGCATTAAAGATTACGTCGTTCAATGGGTTTGAACGGGCATCAACGGGAGGGGATTGGGTGTATATGCAGGTAGTCCAACAAAAGGAAGGTATTTTTCTTTTTTTTAACATATTACTATGTATTTGGGTTATTTGTGAAAAGATAAATAATACTCTCCGTTGACGGTGCCTGAAAAAATTGGTTGCAAATGTGGCAGAGCTGAGGAATACGTCGCCTGTCTTTGGCTATTTTTGAAATCGTTGACTCCTTTGTTTGACTCCATTGACTTTGCATTGACGTTAGAAATGTAAACGAATTCAAATGAGTCGAATAATGAGATTTTGTATTTGTACGTATTTATTTTTTTCGAACATGAATTCGGATTCAAATATGAAACAAATATTACTTTCGATTTGTATTTGTATAACAATACGAATACTTATCGAATCATATACGAATAACGACGTGATTTGATCATAGGGTAAATATTAGTCAAATATAACCTAAAAAATTGTTCTTATACTTGGCATTTTTTAAATGTTAAATATTAGTCAAATATAACTTTTAATATGTATTTTTTAGAATTTGAATTTAATGGATCAGTGCATTTTTAGATAGTGCACAATATACAAAAGTGAATTGATTTTATGATGAATAAATATAAATTTATTCCTTTTTTTTTTTGAAATAAACACTAACACACACATATTAGAAATTACACTTATAATGTGTGAAATAAGTTGGTAATTGTGCTCATATGTATGCACAAATTGGTGCTGCCCACATAATGGTGTGGGTGTGGGTGCTTGGGGAATATAAACATAGGCATGTTTACAATACACAGTTCAGAATTCTGTTTTAACATTACTTTGCAACCTTCCATATGTCCTATTTGTAGAAAGCATGGGGATTCTACTAATCACATCTTTATTAAGTGCTCTTTTGCTAGAGATATTTGGGATTATTTTTCCCGAATATTGACTATATCTATGCCTTCCAATCGGAATTCCATTCGACAAGTATTTTTATCATGGTGGCTGGAGGCTGGTAGTAGAACTTTGATAGACATATTCAGACATAACATGCCAGGAATTATCTCCTGGCATATATGGAAGGTGTATACTAATCTGGTTTGGGGTTCTCTAGCTACTGTACCTTCGGCCGAATCTACTATTTGGAAAATAAAACTGTTCACCCAAAATTGGGTACTCAGCCTCTCTCATTCGAAGATTATCACTGTAGACCAAACTCTAGTTGAGGAAATGATGGTTCCTAGGGGTTTCCGGCTACTACACAAGATTCTCAAACCTATTCTATGGAAGAGGCCTAAGGTTGGATTAAAACTGAATATTGACGCAGCTTACTTACCTACTGGTACGTCGGGCAGAGCCATACTCAGAGACGCTAATGGCAGGTTCGTGAGATCGATTTGCTTTCCCATTTGTGCTGAATCGGCTTCGAAGCGGAGTTGTTATCTTTAATAGTTGCGACACGGTGGGTGATTGATGAAGGTCACGAGAATTTTCAGGTGGAATATGATGCAAGCGAGCTGACCGATTACATTTCAGGTAAGAAAAGGGGAAGATGGTCAGAGGAAATTGTTGGATTCAGGCATTTGATAATTAGGAAGGGGATTTCATTTGGACATATCTACCGAGAAGGGAACTGGGTTGCCCACTTTCTTGCGGATTATCATGTGGCCCATTTCATGGTCTTTAGGGATGAATCTGCCTTGGCAATTCAAACTCAAATTGCTCATAATTGAGATTTCTTTAATATTCCTTCTATTAGACGTTGTATTTAAAGATTGGGTCAGGTATACCCCCCCCCCCCCCAATCTTTCTCATTATTTTGTTTCGTTCACTTGTATCTTGAGGAGTTATGCCTTCTCAGGAGAGGTTTTGGTCTAGTCCCCCTCTCCTTTTTTGTACCCTTTTATTTATTTAATAAAACACGGTAAATGTTCCCCGACATTTACCCCACTGATTTTGGTGGTTTGCCTTCCGGGTTAAAAAAAGACATTGAGCTCGGTGCCTTCGAGGTCGGGCTCATAACTTGTTGAGGTTTATCAGTTCTTGAGCTTGGTATTTTTCCGACTTCATGGGGACGAGGTCGGGGTCGGTTGATCAACAGCGTTGGTTCGTGTTGGGCAACAATGTTTTTTTATAAACATATTTAATGTTGATTTCTAACATTGGGCGTCCTATATTGTTCAAACAATATGGTTGTACACGTGTAAACAACATTTAGGATAACAAAACAAGACACAATTGACTTGCCATAGAAAAGATTGATTTCAGAGTCAACAAGTACGCAAAACAATAGCCCATAGCATTTAGAAAGGTTCATACCTTTTAACTGTTGTGCCGAGTTTTTGGCCGCAAAACAGGCATTGAAAAGAAATCCCCTCAGCACCATAGACTATGCGGTTGCAGTAGTCGCACCCAATGTAGTACCACTCCTCAGAGGTATTATGCAATTTCAATTTCCCCAGCACCCACACCACACGGAGCTATATATTGTATACATGAATAAGGATGTTAATAGTTCAAGTGAATATGATGCAACTGCAGTAACGGTAAAAGCTAATATCGTTGTTCAGAAAGACACATGCAAGTGGAACTGACCTCATTCAATCCATCTTCCAGACCTGAAAGGGCAATTCGGGGCTGCGACAGTGGCTTGGTGATTATCAATAGAGCGTCGTGGTACACCTTATCCTGCAACATTTCTTTAACCTTCTCTATATTTCCAGAGACCCTGCAGCAGTAGTATCACATGTGTTCAAACCGTAATAATGTAATGATTAATGTTACTATGAAGAAGCCATAGACTTTAAAAGATGTGCATACCACTTCTTCAGCACTTGAGCGCGCGCGCCACCAGGGTTATGTCCCATGTGGCAGTCATACCTAGTCGACAATGATAAGCCTGAAATCACTAAATCAGTTAATTCAAGGTTTTTTGTAGTACAAGTTCATAATGGTAAAAGAGAGTGTGTTACCTTGGAACAAGTTGACTGCAACCTGGTCGATGAGGAGAAGCAGAGGTTCTTTTGCGTGCAGAACCCTATCAATTTCGCTGCCGTGTTTATCCACGAATTCTTCCCACATAGTAAACGGGATGGGTATGCACCTGGGAAAGAGCGAATGTAAAAGAATGTGAAATATTTGCGCAAGTGTACACGGTAAGTAAAAAAATGGAACGCGGTAAAGATTTTGCTTACTCTTCATTAACGAGTACGACATCCCAAGCTGTCTGTTGTCTGTTGTCAGAAACTATAAAGTTGCGTGGTAATTTCTTCACAATTACCCCCAAAATATCTGCAGGCCATTGGTGTAAAACAAAGTCAATGGAATGATAAAGAGAGCACACGAAGCACTACATATGGAAGAGGTGCGTACTGATCCGTGTATCATGCAAGTAGTTCGTAAAAATGTCGCGGAATGGAGTTGTTTCTGATTCAGCAATCTGGCGGAAGTCAACCCCTTCTGCATCCACATCCTATATTAGAGTTCATCTGTTGAATGACCAAACGAATGGGTAGCTAGCATCAACGCAGAAACGCATGTAAGCGTTTGAAATGAGGTACGTGGAGTACAGGTTCAGGCGCTAAACGATTCCTTCAATATCACCCTGGGATGCAGTGGCCTGCACTCTGGTTCCCTGCAGCAAAAACAATAGAAGATCGATGTTCAACATGGCTGAAATGTGAAACTAAAGTACCTGCAGAAGTAACTAAAC
Source organism: Cuscuta europaea (assembly GCA_945859875.1). Taxonomy (NCBI): domain Eukaryota; kingdom Viridiplantae; phylum Streptophyta; class Magnoliopsida; order Solanales; family Convolvulaceae; genus Cuscuta; species Cuscuta europaea. Next base: position 23,780,141 of record CAMAPE010000009.1, read on the forward strand.
AGACACTCACAGTAGAATCATGCAGAATCATCGGCATAAATCTCATTGGTGAAGACCGTGTTATGCGCACATTTTGCTTTTCAATCAGCGTGGCGCGACAGGTCCACACGCGCGTGTCTGGCTTTATAGCGCTGATTAAAACTTCATCCGACATGATGACAATTTCCTGCAATGGAAAAAAATAAAAGTGGTGCTCTTTGGGAAGAAATCCAAAGGGCATCATGTGAGGGGTGGGTGTAAAATAAAAACCTGTTTGCGAACAATGGTGTCTAGTTTATGAAAGGTAAAATCTCGTCATATACATGGTTTTAAAAATCGGAAAAATCGCCTGCCTAGACGCCGGATACTCGTTAGGCGTCCATCTCCCGTACTGATTTTCTTGTTTTCGGGCATGTAATCGCTTCGCCGATAAATCGGATGCCCAGGCCGTGTAATCTCTATGAAATCGGCCGCCCAAGATAATCGGCCGCCCAAAGATTAAAAAAAAACTTGTGTGTTTTTATGTTTTTACAGCCGATGACGAGGACGACTTTGTTCTCTTGGCAAAATGGCATCCCTCTCTTGACCTAATACGACACTTTCTCCTCTGCGATGGAACGGACGCCATAGTGAACGGGTGTTGACCGCTGAGTTTTCTTCTCTTCCATTTCCGGATTTCCATCTTCTTTGAGTATTGAATCAGATTCTTAGCCGTCTCCATTCTGTCCAGCAGTCCAGGTAAAGAATCATTAAAGATATTTGAATTGTGTTATGATAGCTATCAGACCTGCTTCGTCCTAAGAAAATTGACAATTTCCTTTGATCCAGCATCACCGAAGACAAGATCCTGTTCCAGCTGTCAAGATCATGAAGTGATTGCTCTCTTGTAATTGTGTTTATCTTACCAGCTATCAACATGGATACCATATATAGGAATGCAGTGGCCTACCCTGTCAAATTTTGATCCTTTGAAGCGTTTTTTCCCCTTTGAATCATATATATATATATACATATATATGGAAATGCAACACTTTTACTTTTATAAACTTGGTGGCCTGCTACTATTCAGGAAACAGTGTTGCTGTTTGAAATTGTCAAACAATACAAGCTACACTCTGTCATGTCTCAACTGAAGTTGCACCCCAGAATTGAAGCTACACTCTATCACAGATTCACAGTATGTACTGCCTTCCGATTCTCTTACCCTTAGCTTTATGGCCTCAATATTTCCTTATCTTCTTGCAGCTTAATTAATTACCTTAGTTTGGGTTTATTTTGTGTGTCTTTGGATCGGATTCTGGCCTCTACGGATTGATGTTTTTTGTTGAGTTTTTGTCTTTCTGGGTTTTAGTTGTTTTTGTTCATGTGGGTTCTACGGTTTTTAGTGGGGCTTTAAGGATATCCTCGTTTAGCCTAGCTAGCTTCTTGTTAGTTACAGTAATTGTTTTTTCACTTGCCTTCCCTCTTTTGGATATCAAATCAGTTGAACCATAGCTAAATGAACAAGACTCTGACTTGAATAATCAGAGAAGCCTTGTGAATCCAACTACAGTGGTGAATTTTAATCTCCCATTATAATTGTGCAAAGTGTTATCTTTGTTGTTGGTATCGAGAATTTAGATACGATGAGTTCTTTGATAAGCTAGTTATGTTTTCACTTTAGAGGTGCATGATATTTCACGTTTGCTCCTGTAAAGATTTGTTAAATGTGTCACTCTGCCTTAGAATGGTATACAAATGATTTTTTGTTTTATTTGAATCGTTACCTCTTTTGTGTAATTTCAGTTTTGCAATTGTAATACTTGTTGGTGTGTGGCTGATTTCCATGGATTTCACTAATAAATGGCTAAATGCAAAATTGAAATTGGCCCATTTGTATTTAAGTTGTGGTTCATACTTCATACCCATTGTTAGTTATTTTATTAAATTCTGTAATATAATAAGTTGTAATACTTAAATATTGTTGAGAGATGATGATGATGATGGACGTCACTAGAGTGGGTTATTATGTTTAAACTTTAAACTTTATTTGTTTAATGTAGTATTTTTTTGTCAAGAATATTTTATTTTTTGATATTATGTTGAAACCGAGTTGTTCGCCTAGTCGGCGACTAATCGGCTTCTAGTTCACCTAGGCGCTAGGCGGTGCTTGACCGCCCGACTAGCGCCTAGCGAATTTTAGAATATTGGTCATATACAACATTGGCTGTTGTATCAACCAGTGTTGTACGGGGATCATCATGGCAAATAACGATCTTTATAGATTCTGCATTTCTGGCCCTGGCCATAGCAACGTACAGTTGCCCGTGAGAGAAAACCGGTTCTTTCAAGTAGATACCGACAAAATCAAGCGTTTGACCTTGAGACTTGTTGATCGTCATTGCAAAGCAAACTTTAACGGGAAATTGGATGCGTCTAAATGGAATTGGACAGTTCTCGTCCTTAGACACTTCAAGGGGAATTTTGGGGATAAACACATGTTTGCCCTTGTGGTCACCAGTGGCAATGAAACAGCTTAGTATGTGATCCCCAAACGATGATAGGGAAACATATTAATCTGGTACCGTTACACAGACCTTCACATGGGTTCAGATTTCGTAGCAACATGATAGGGCAATTGCGTTTCAAATGTAACTTATGGGGTGGCAGACCAGTAGGGGACAAAATGTGTAGGTAGTCCTCACAGTGCATGTACTTGGAATCTACAGGGACATCATGGCTGAGATATGTGTGGTCTTCACCTGGGAATTTCCCCATTAAGGATGAGTTGATGAAATCAACGATGGCATTTTTTGTGGTGAGTATGGCTCTACTCATTAAAATGTAAGGGTCTGATTGGAACAGATGCATATCGGGATACATAGCAGAAAAAAGAACATCAAGCGAGGCAGTTTTGTTTATCCAAGGAAGCAGAAAGCTGGATGGAATCTTTATTTTGTCCGCTGCAACAGTTTGTTCAGTTTCATTGCCAATACGCATCAAGTAGTTGTTGAACCCAGGGTCTTCATGGGAACGCATATTTACTTCAAGAGGCAGACGTTTAACATGTGGCCATATTATCTGTGATCTTAGTAGACATGCATCTACGAAGTCAGCTCTTGACCACGACCACACAACACGTAATGTTTGTCTGAAATCACCCCCGAATACCATTACTCTACCGCCAAAGAGAGCATTTATCCCCATAATGTCTCTCAATGTTGTATCGAGGCTTTCAACAACCCTGCGGTTAGCCATAGATGCTTCATCCCATAATATGAGCCTTGCTTCTTTAAGTAACCTAGCTTCGGACGACTACTTGCCAATGTTGCACACGTATTTGTCTTCTCCATCAAGGGGTAGTTTAAAACGCGAGTGCGTAGTCTGCCCGCCAGGCAAAATGGACGCAACGATGCCTGAACTGGCAGTTGCAAGAGCTATCCACCTATTTGACCTAGTTGCAGCGAGGAGGCATCTATACAAGAAACTCTTCCCAGTTCCACCAGGTCCGTCTACGAAGAAAACAGCACCTTCATTTGCATGCACAACAGCCATTATAGTTTCAAATGCAAACCGCTGCATCTCATTCAATGATGATATGCCATTCATGTCAGTTTCACTCACAGTTATGTTGTGTTCAGCCAAAATCTCTCGCGTGTTACCCTCAGTTACGGGCGTGCTGAATGTTATATCGACAAGCTTAAAAGTGTCAATGTCCTTTCCCATTTCAGCAAACATGTAACGCAGTACGTTTAACGTAGTTAATTCAGCCCCAACAAAACTTTGAAATCTCAAAAAGTCCTCGCACAAAGCCTATTTGTAGTCATCCCACAGAGCACGTGGATTTGGGACATCTGAGTAGCACAAATGTGTGGCAAACAATTTGCGCAGGCTGATCGAGAGTTGAAATACTACAGCCTCATCAAGCGACGTTCGTATAACGAAACCACCCGACGATAACCCCAAGCGATCAGCCGCATTTCTAAATGTGGGAGCTTCGGTTCCATTAACGGTCCTCAAGTGTGCAAAGGAAGTTGGAGCATGCACATTTGCAAGCAACAGATGGAGATAGTAACGCTCTCCTTCAATGGGGTTTACAGAGACAAGCGTGCCGAGAACTTCCTGTCTCTTACGTTGGGTCCATTGCCTCTTTGGGGCAGACCATACAAAGTAATGGGTAAATTCAACGTAAAGAAGCTGTAATGTTTTTGCGACTTCATCGGAGCGATTCATAGCAAAGAATTGTGTTAGCATTGTATTCAATGAGTCAGCAGATTGAGTGATGTGAGTGATGCGTTGGTTGCCATAGAAGGTGATGTATTGGGAGTTTTCCAGATGTACTTGGAGCGGGAGGACATCAGGTTTCATTTCTGAGATTGGTAAACCAAAGATCCGCCACGCAACCTCAGGAGCAGAAACCCACCGTGCTTTTTGGAAGTCACTGATTTCATCAATGACCTCGTCGGCCTGCACACCTGATAATGACATGTTGACTCGATCATGGCCCTTATACACATATTTGTATATGTATTTAACTGACTTCACACTGGCACAAGCTTCAACGTTTATGTGACAGTCGTATTTGCGGAGCAATGTTGCATTGTAAGGTACAACCCAGCGATTGTCTAGGTAATGGTTCCTCACCTGCACAGTCACCACCGACTGGCGCCTCCTGTAGGTAGGAAAGGAGTTTTCATCAAACACAATGGTGGGAGAATAATCATGAGGAAATTTACTCCTACACGAAGGTGAGTCAGCACCACGTGACATAACCATGCAAGGGCATTCTGGGTTCATAGAACCACACGGTCCGTGTATCATAAGTTTTTTTGCAAGTTGATACAACGGTGGGTCTACGTGGGGGTCCGGAATTTCAGCGGTGATCAATTCATCGCAACGAGCAGCAGTGGAAATCTTGAAGTTGTGGGCGAGGATAAGCAAGAAATGAGCATGAGGGAAGCCCCTTTTTGAAATTCAATTACATAAGTGTACGCAACAACTTTCCCAAACAAAGACCTCATTACAATATCTTTTTTGAAGTCCTCCAAGCGAGCACGGAACACGCGTGCCACAAGTTCCGGCTGGTTCTGAGCTTCATTTGCAAAAGCAAGATGGTCCTTGATTTCAGGCCAGTTGGGGTTACAAGTGACAGTTATAAACAAATCCGGTTTACCGTAACGCTGAACAAGGGTCATTGCATCCATGTACCTACCACGCATATCACGTGGCCCACCTATGAATGATCCAGGCAACATGACATGCTTTCCAACGTCTTGGCATTATCCAGACCTGCACCAACATTGTCGACCAAGCCTTGGTATGTTTCAGATGGAAATTCACGTTGTTTGTTACGGTAGTAGTCCAACCGCTGTGTTTCTATTTTAATGTACAGGTCGACAATGTACTGTTGGAATAACCGACCAGAATGCAGAATGTACAGGGTGGACTCGTGCCGCATCTGCAATTTGTATGAATAATATTGACGACATGAAACTGGCTGTCTTTTCCTGCCTGTAACATGCACTTGTTCCTCTGTTGCAATGAGGCTATCGGTTGTCTCTACCATAGCGGACCCAATTGTGAACGAAGCAGCATGCTGGGAAAGAGGGTGTGGAAAGTCAGGGCAACCCTTAGGGATACCTTCGTGCCAGCCCACTTCGCCTAGAGGGAAAAGTAGAGGATACTGCAACGGGTCATAGCAGTCGTAGTAATAATGTATGTTCTGAGATTTTCCGATGTACGCGTACACACGAATGTTCCTGTTTGAAGCGATGCTTTTATTTCCATCTTCCACCCAGATAGCGGCAACCTGAGATGAAGTTGGCCGATTGTAAACGCGTTGATCCAAGCCAGGTTTTTGTTCAGTACAATGGAGAACTCATCGCTTTGATCAATTTCGGATAGCGTTTTGAAGAACTGTGCGTACGGGTTAGCAGCCATCACGGACATTAACCTCGACACAATGTCCTTATCCAAGCGTTCAGTTGAGGATAGCCGGCTGTCAAGGGCTTGTTCTGTGTCATAGAAGTAGAGTTGCAGGTTCCATGGCGGGCACCCAGTAGGCAATAAATCATCTATGAAATGATAAATTTGCCCCCTGCACTCTGAAAGTGTATATGCCACGGTTGCGCCTTCAAATGCTTTTGTCAAAGTTGTAGATGCCTATTGAAGTGAATGCGGACGTATTGTTATATGTGCACACACATGAGCGAAAGTGTTTCGACAGAGGATCACATGAGGTGAACAAAGAGCGTAACAGTTCTGGCATTTCAGTGGAAGTAAGAACGACCTCCCCTTGCTACAACACATTCCTGTAGGTTCGTGTTGTATGCGCTCAGCCCCACAGAATAAACAATCTGGCATAGGTTTAAGCCGGTACAATTCATCGTTAGTAGAAGGTGTTGCCCTCGGTTGTTTGGTGGTGGGGGCTCGGGCTGACATCGCCTCGCCCACGCTGGCTTTGCAAGTCGATAAAAGGGGGCACAAGATCAGGACACATTCAAACAATGGATTGGAGGTTTTTTGTTTAAGATGCAAGCATAGATAAGATGTGAGCGGCACAGATATGAGGTGAAGTTAAAGGATAAAAAAGGAAGGGATTATACAGTAAGGATACGTTTGTATAGATTATGTGAGTGTGTATGAGTTGTACGGAATGCAGTGTTCAGGGTATGATCATTTGGACACAGTAAAGGGTAGTGTGAACGTGACGCCGGAAGGGTACATGATGAGAAAAGTGAATACGTTAGGCATCGACTGACACATTGCAGAATTATGTCTGAATGAACACACATTCACAAGCACACACGTTGAAGTCTGTCACCAGAGCACACGTACTCTGAAGGCGCTGATGAACTCAATGCACGGCTACAAGTTTGAGCACCATTGCACGGGTGTGACAGTGTGCATCGGCTATTTCTGCGATTACGCTGCTCTTCCGAGGACACGATAGAACCAACCCCCCCCCCCCCGCGAGGAGGCATTGACAAAATAACTAACGCACAGCAGAAAACGAATTTAAACACAACTGACTTTCTAAACTGATATAAGGGGGGAAGCAAGAAGTTTTGCAAAAGGGATACAGAAAAGGCAAGACCGTAGCGCATGCATCATAAACGTTGGTGAAAATATTACTCCATCTGAAAGCAGAAGCGGTGGCAATAGAGGCATTTGGCAAAATTGCAAACAGAACAAAAGCAATAACAGAGTAAACAAAAAGAGTGTGCTAGTTCAAAACCTGTGAACAGAAGGTCAGAAGCACAAACATGCAGGCAACAGGAAGATTCAGCTACAACAAACAGCACAGAACAAACCTTTTGGGAAAAGAAACACGAACAGATGCATGAAAAAACGGCAATTAAGCATGTTAAATACGCCAGGTAGAGAGGAAAGGAAGGCAAACATCTTCGCATGTTAATCCTTGGCACACCAAAGATATAAATCAAGACATGGTAATTACAAAAAAAAAAACACTTCAGCAGGAAGTAAAGAAAGGCACACTACCCAATAATTCCAACAAGAAAATACAAACCAACACATGGTAATTGCAAACCAGACACACTTCAATCTGTGGCAGACATATTAATAACAACCACAACATTTTGTTTCAAATAACAACAACAACAACACACAAAAGGAAAGCTAGCAATATCAACAGGTATTGCTTCATAACAAAAGGTAAGCCCTCCCAAAAAAACGGTCGGAGTGAATCAATTGAAACAGATACCACGCATTCAAAAGGCTCATACTTCGCTGGCACCAATTTTCAATCAACACACATCCGAAATAACAATACATCACTACACTCCCACGAAAACCCAAAATTAGTACAAAGACAAAAACTGAAAAATAGAACAACAACACTCACGTGAAAATTCCAAACAAATATGCGTTTTCAAGAATTCTATGTGATTCTATGTGATATGTGAGACCTAGCCGCCAGCAAGAAGATTCACAAACAGATGTCTCTCTGGAAACAACCCTCACATTGTGAAGACCACAGGTAAACCTCCCGACCACAACACTCACAGAAAGGCAAGCAATTACAAAAACGAAACTCACCCCAAAGGAGGCTCATCCGGAAATAAAAGCCAGACACAATGTAACGAAGGAACAAAGAGAAGAAGAGAAGGGTAGTAAAAGAGGAAGCAAACGGAACAAACTTACAGTGGCAGCAAGTTCAATTCTTGCGCAGCAGACGCAGCAGAGAGTTGGAGCGAACAAATGGAATCAACAACAAAGAACACCCAACTTGTAGGAGACTATCGCCCCTCACCTCCTAACGTTCGAACAGTATCCTATGACCTGGCTACAAAATGATTTGAGGTGTGCTGCCAGGCTTTGTGTGGCAGAGAGAGCAAAGGCGCCAGGGAAATGTTCCATCACGGGAAAAGCAACTGGACGCTCTTCCATGTGGTTCGTAGTTGATCGAGGAAAGCAACAGACGTTTGTATCGTGAGGCTGTAGTAACGGAAATGGGACCATGCTAACTCTATTAGACATTTTATATATATTAGGATATATATATATATATATATAGGGGTATATATATAGGGGTGCGATCACATACAAACCATGCTTAACTTACTAACCTACAAACTCAATAATATGCAACACTTTGAACATCAATACGTAGTAAAAATCATGTAAGGATGCACTCTTTGAATTTCAATACGCAATACAAATAATGTAAATATGAAACTGCTATTTTATGGCTTGAATAATATGAAACAGTTTGAACTTCAATGTGCAACACAAATAATGTAAAGATGATTTGAATGGAAGGACTAGTTTATATGTGATCTCACTCTTGCATCTTTACATTATTTTTACTGCATATTGAAGTTCAAAGTGATGCATATTATTGAGTTTGTAGGTTAGTATTTTAAGCATGGTTTGTATTTGATCTCTTATCTATATATATATATATATATATATATATATATATATATATATATATATATATATATATATATATATATATATATATATGAATATGAAACTTCTATTTTATGGCTTGAATAATATGAAACACTTTGAACCGCAATGTGCAATATAAATAATGTAAAGATGATTTAAATGGGAGGACTAGTTTGTATGTGATCCCACCACTGCATCTTTACATTATTTTTTCTGCATATTATTAAGTTTGTAGGTTAGTATTTTAAGCATGGTTTGTATTTGATCTTTTATATGTTTTGGTTCAAATAAGTTTTACTGCATATTATTACTGCATATATGTTTTGGTTCAAATAAGAACATGATCTTAGGAGAGAAATGAGAACGAATCTGGACCGTTGGATTTGCTTTAAGTAAAATTCAATGTGCATTAGATGAAACTGTAATGTGCATTAAGTGAAATTGAAATGTACAACACAAAGCGTATGATACATTGTCATTAAGTGAAGCTGAATTGTGCATTAGGTGAAATTGAAATGTGCACTAGGTGAAACTGAAATGTGCAGAATAAAAGGTATGATGTTATGTTATTTTTGTGCATTTTATTCCGCACATTTAAGTTTCACCTAATGCACAATTGAATTTAAATTTTGATTTTGCACATTTCAGTATCATGTAATACACATTCCAGTTTCATCAAATGCACATTTCTGTTCCACATAATACAATCCAACGGTCCATATTCGTTCTTATTTCTCTCCTGGGAGTTCGTTCTTATTCGTTCTTATCGGGTGAGAAATGTTCTTAGGCTGAAAACTGCGAAGTTAAACTTATAGACTAAATATACGAACTTATAACAAATAAATCATAACTTATAGACTCCTTGAAAATAATTACGAAAATGCCATCGCAGAAAAATAACTCTGGAAACCTTGAATTTATTTATGCGGTGGCATTTTTGTAATTATTATGGAGAGCTTTATAAGTTATGTTTTATTGGTTCTAAGTTCAAATATTTAGTCTATAAGTTTACTGTGTTGTAAGATCAGATGCAAATCCAAGAGCTAAGATTAGTTCTCACTTTTCATGTTAAGGGCACTTCTCACATGATCTTTTCTCTCTCTCTCTCTCTCTCTCTCTCTCTCTATATATATATATATATATATATATATATATATATATATATATATATATGCATCACTTTGAACTTCAATATGCAGTAAAAATAATGTAAAGATGCAGGGGTGGGATCACATACAAACTAGTCCTCCCATACAAATCATCTTTACATTATTTGTATTGCATATTGAAGTTCAAAGTGTTTCATAATATTCAAGCCATAGAATAGCAGTTTCATATTTACATTATTTGTATTGCATATTGAAATTCAAAGAGTGCATCTTTACATTATTTGTACTGCATATTTAAGTTCAAAGTGTTGCATATTATTGAGTTTGTAGGTTAGTAAGTTAAGCATGGTTTGCATGTGATCTCACCCCTATATATATATATATATATATATATATATATATATATATATATATATATATATATATATATATATATATATATATATATATATATATATATGTGTGTGTGTGTGATCTCACCCCTAATGGTGAGCCATATATTCTAATATGTGGGGTTCAATCGCTACCACGTAGATTAATGTAAAAAATATACATATCAAAAGACCTTAGAAATGATCACACTGATATATATATGGTCTTTTGATATCAGTGTAATCATTTCTAAGGTCTTTTGATATGTATATTTTTTACATTAATCTACGTGGTAGCGATTGAACCCCACATATTAGAATATATGGCTCACCATTAGGCAGGTAGACGATTCAAGCCATGAAAAGCATAATCTACCACGGGTTGGGTAAGGTTTGGGAGTGCTAACTCGTTTGACAACGTGAAGCATAAATTGTGAATGAGGTATAAATAAATATGAGACAAAAAAGAGTGAATTGTTGTGGGGAATGTGTATCATAGTTCATTAGCAAGTCTCCTTTAAATATGAGGAAATAGGGTTTACAAGACATGGGCCAATGGACCATATAATTAAATGCACACAAAATCCTAGATACACTTTCTATCTATAACGAATGCACATTAAAGGTAATTTCCTTAAACACTCCCCATTGTGCTGAGTTGTAGATAGAACGTTGCACTCCATGTTGCCTTATGGAATCTTCGTCAAGTAACAAAAACTCTGTGGGAAAAATAAACCTTGAGAAGAGACTAGAGTTTATTGGACTTCATTCATTGAATCCTTTTGGATTCTTTACTTTGATCGTTACTCACAGTTACCTCGTTAAAAACCTTACCAAGTAACAAAAAACCAATGGGAGAAAAATAAAGCTTGGTTTAAGGAAAAGAGTATAACGTAACGTGAGGTTGTAATACTCCTCCTGAAGTCTACACCTCCCCTGATATTGACACTAATCAAGGGATTTCAGAAAGCTTACGCATTCCAATGTTTTTCACATGCTTTTCGAATGTGGCCTTGGGCAATGACTTGGTAAACAAGTCTGCTACGTTTTCTTCCGAGCTTATTTGATTTACTTGAATCTTGAGGAAGGCCTGTTGTTGCTGATTGTAGAAGAACTTAGGAGATGTGTTTTGTATTGTCACCCTTGATGTATCCTAATTTCATTTGTTCGATACAGGCTGCATTATCTTCGTAGATGCAGGTTGGCTCTTCAGTAGTAGACTTTAAACCACTAGTCCCTCGAATGTGCGTAATGATAGCTCTTAACCATATACACTCACAGACCGCCTCATGTAGAGCAATGATCTCTGAGTGGTTCGAGGAGGTAACCACAAGGGTTTGCTTAGTTGATCTCCAGGATATTGTCGTGTTCCCGATTGTGAAAACATAGTCAGTTTGGGAACGGCCTTTGTGGGGGTCAGATAGGTACCCAGCATCAGCAAAACCTACCAAGACATCATTTGGGGTTTTCAGGGGGGTGACCGTTGTGTCCTTTGTGACCATTACTCCATTTGTGGTTTTCTTCGTCTCTTCGTAGGGAAAGAACAATCCCAAGTCACTGGTCCCTTTAAGATATCTAAATATATTCTTGATACCGTTCCAGAGACGCTGCGTAGGTGCCAAGCTAAATCTAGCTAACAAGTTCACTGAGAATGTTATACCGGGCCGAGTGCATTGTGTTAAGTACAATAATGCACCTATTGCACTTAGGTATGGAATTTCAGCTCCTAATGTCTCCTCGTCGTCTTCCTTTGGACAATATGGATCCTTTTTAGGATCTAGACTTCGGCCCACCATGGGATTGCTTGCAGGGTGCGCTTTATCCATGTTAAATCGCCTGAGTACCTTTTGGATATACGCAGACTGATGGATTATTACTCCACAAACTCGATGTTCTAATTCAAGACCTAGACAAAATCGAGTTTTCCCAAGGTCTTTCATCTCAAACTCGGATTTCAAATAGCTTGTGGTTTCTCTTATTTCGTCAAGAGTGAAGATTATGTTCATGTTGTCGACATATACTGCTATGATTGCAAATCCAGAACTCGTTTTCTTTATGAATACACAGGGGCAAAGCTCATCGTTCTTGTATCCCTTCCTAATCAAGTAGTCACTTAGGCGGGTATACCACATCTGCCCGTATTGTTTTAATCCGTAAAGTGAGCGTTTCATATTTATTGCAAACGCACTCTGTGCTTTAGAGTCACTTGATTTAGGTAGTGAAAGTCTGTCGGGTACTTTCATATATATATCTCTGAATCAAGATCCCCATAGAGATATGCAGTTATCACATCCATCAATTGCATTTCCAATCCTTAAGAATCTGCTAAGTTGACTAGGTATCGGAACATGATAATGTCCATTACGGGAGAGTATGTCTCCTCGTAGTCAATCCCAGGGCATTGTGAGAAACCTTGTGCCTTAAGACTTCATTCTTCTCGTTACGCTTTCTGACAAATACCCATTTATGTCCTACAGGCTTTACACTTGGTGGGGTTAGCACTACCGAACCAAATACTTGCCTTTTTGTCAGGGAATCTAATTCAATATGGATTGCTTCTTTCCATTTAGGCCAATCAGCTCTTTGTTAGCATTCTGCCACAGAGCGAGGTTCGATATCATCATGCTCTATAATATCTTGAGCAACTATAAATGCAAATATATCATCGATGTGCATGGAAGATCTTTCCATTAGCACATGTGCATTTTCATAATCCATAAAGATTTCCTTGTTTTCTAGAATCATTTCGATCATCGGAGCATCCTCCACTAATGATTCGTGGACATAACTAAAATCAGAGATAATCTCATGGGATGGATGTTGTTCATCGATGATTAATGGATTAGGTTGTTTCGTACTCGTGTCCTCCCTTCCTCTCAACCAAATAAACAATATGTGGGAGAACTATCAAATAAGCACTCGAACTTTCATAAAAAGTGCAAATAAGCCTTTTTAGAGGAGGCTTTGTCTGGCTGTCGCCATTTGGGGAGGTTTCCGGTGGAATTTTTTGATGAAATTTTTTGAGCATCTTTTTCATTAAGTCTAGTTTACCCATACAAAATTTCAGCTACACATTCAATTGAGAAGGCAGTCAAATGATTTTCTGAAATATATTGCGGTGTCTAACTGCGCAGTTATCTTCAAAAATTCATTTGACTGCCTTCCCGATCGAATCTTTAGCTGAAATTTGGTATGAATAAACTAGACTTGATGAAAAAGATACTCAAAAAATTTCATTAAAAAATTCCACCGGAAACCGCCCCAAATGGTGACGGCCGGACAGAGTCTCATATAAAAGGGCTTATTTGCACTTTTTGTGAAAGTTTGAGGACTTATTTGATAGTTCTCCCACATATTTTTTATTTGGTAGTTTCTTACGAAAAAGCTACTCCGAGTAGTTTTTCGCAACAGCTTTTTGATATTACTATTTAAGTCTAATATACCCTACCGTTTTAATTTATTCATTAATTATTTAATAATTGTTCAAAAAATGAAATACAATCAAAAAATAATTATGACAATGTAATAGCATCGATAATAAATATCATTATGAATATAATTCGTATTTTATAATATTATTTTAAAAGTTACTACAAATAATCATATTTAAAATATTAATGCTAAACATAAATGAATTTGTGTTTTCATAATGGTTAATATAATACTCCCTCTGTCCCGCTAACAATGGGACAAGAGAGAGTGACACACAAATTAATAAAAAGTGGTTTATGTGGTTGATATTGAATTGATAAAGTAAGAATAAAGTAAGAATGATTTAGAACCACACAAACTTTACCAAATTTGGTATGTGACAATCTTAGTGGGACAGACCGATAAGGTAAAATGTGACAATCATAGCGGGACAGAGGTAGTACTATTTTAGAATATATATGTATACATGTGTGTGTGAGTGTGTGTGAGTGTGTGTGTATGAGTGTATGTGTGTGTGTGTGTATATATATATATATATATATATATATATATATATATATATATATATATTAAAAATAATAATAGTAATGATTATATATAATAATAGTTTTTTTATGGTTATACAATTTTAGTTAATGTACTTATAAAAAAACAATCCATAAAATTTTAAGCTAAATTCATATATTTTTTGTATCTATATTCCCCTATATTCTCATAGACATTTTACGATTTACTTCGTAATAATTAATTGTCAATATGTTAAATTATAGTTACTACTCTTGTGGTCCAATTTTTATTTATATTTCTCTTTTTCCCAAAAAATGTGTGATACTATCATCCGTATTCCATTAATTGCAACATTGGAATATATATACTATTCATATACTTTACTTTGGTTACATTTTATTTATTGATGTATGTAAATTATTTTATTTGAAAAATATTGTTAAATTCGTCTCATTACTAAGTTTTACAATCTGATTTTTATTTTATTTTTACTAATACATAATTAAATATAATGAAGGTCAAAGTTGTGCATTGAAAAACGTGAAAGGTTAACTGTTTCAATTAAAAGGAGAAGGAGAAAGTATTTATTAGGGAGTACTTCATTTTATTTTATTTAAATCTTAAGCACAATTTTTTTCCCCAATTATTTTATGAATAATAATGGTATAATTATGGGAGAGAGGTGGTTCTGCATTTTACTGGTAATGATACGGACTGGTCGGATAGTACGAACTGTACGCATGGGAGACATCATTTCGTCGAAGGGTCCTTCAGCGAAGCAGTTTTGATTTATTGAGCTTAATTGTATTTTGCTTAAATGGAGTACACTGTAAACAATACGCAGTAATAATTTTATCGTCCTAAACAGGAAAGTGCGAGGAAAGAAGCGATTGCTTTCTTACAAGGAAGAGCGTAGATCTCATATGTTTTTCATTCTCTCAGCCGGACATTCATCTCTCCTATCAACTATTCCATTGTTCTGGTATGATATATGCCTTGTGTGTTTATGTGCCTATGTATGGTTAACCGCTTGATATTGTGTTTTTTTGTCTATGTGATCGTGAATGTGGAAGTTTCTGGGAACTGTAAGGATAATATGTTTTCAATTAGTTTAGTTGGAGTTTATGAGCTCTAGAACTGCTGTTATCAGATCTTTAAATTTGTCGGCTGAATAGTTTAACTTCCAGGTGTTATTTTGGACATTGCAGGGAATTTTTGGGATAGTATAGTGACTCATGGGGAAAGGAGGGAAGGATAGCCGGAGTTCTGGAAGCAGGATGGTTGCAGGTCCGGATATGTTGTTACCTGTTTGGTCTAAAGATGTTAAGGAATGTCTGGACAAGCTTCAGGTGAGCATGGAGAAGGGATTGTCTGATGAGGAAGCTAACAAGCGCAGGCAGATCTATGGCCCGAACGAATTTGAGAAACATGAAGGACCTACGATTTTTAGATTGATCTTGGATCAGTTCAATGACACACTAGTCAGGATTTTACTTGTTGCTGCTGTCATATCTTTTATTTTGGCTTGGTATGATGGAGATGAAGGTGGTGAGGTGGAGATCACTGCCTTTGTGGAGCCTCTGGTGATTTTCTTGATTCTGATTGTTAATGCCATAGTAGGCGTTTGGCAAGAGAACAATGCAGAGAAGGCACTGGAAGCATTGAAGGAGATTCAGTCTGATCATGCAACCGTGATTCGTGAGGGAAATAAGGTGTCCAGCTTTCCAGCTAAGGATCTTGTTCCGGGGGACATTGTTGAGTTAAAAGTAGGCGATAAAGTTCCCGCTGACATGAGAGTAATACATTTAATTAGCTCTACCCTCCGTGTAGAGCAAGGGTCATTGACTGGAGAAAGTGAAGCAGTGAGTAAGACTACTAAGGTAGTCCCAGAAGAAGTTGATATCCAGGGGAAAAAATGCATGGTCTTTTCTGGAACAACTGTAGTAAATGGACACTGTCTCTGTCTAGTTACTCAAACTGGGATGGCCACGGAGATAGGACATGTGCACTCTCAGATTCATGAGGCAACTCAGAGTGAGGAAGATACACCGTTAAAGAAAAAGATCAATGAGTTTGGAGAAGTGTTAACTGCTATTATTGGGGTAGTTTGTGTTCTAGTTTGGCTGATTAATGTGAAATACTTTCTCTCTTGGGAGATTGTTGATGGATGGCCAAGGAATTTCAAGTTTTCCTTTGAGAAGTGCACTTATTACTTCGAAATTGCTGTTGCTTTGGCTGTTGCTGCCATTCCTGAAGGTTTGCCGGCTGTTATTACGGCATGTTTGGCACTTGGGACGCGTAAGATGGCTGCTAAGAATGCTCTTGTCCGAAAGTTGCCCAGTGTTGAAACTCTTGGTTGTACAACTGTTATTTGCTCAGATAAAACAGGTACATTGACTACCAATCAGATGTCAGTGGTTAAGCTGATTACTATGGGTTCAAAGTCAAACACTCTGCAATCGTTCAGCGTTGAAGGGACAACATATGATCCTTTTGAAGGGAAAATTCAAGATTGGCCTGTAGGGCGTATGAATTTCAATCTTCAAATGGTTGCAAAGATTGCTGCTGTATGTAATGATGCTAACATTGAAAAATCAGGGGAGCGTTATGTGACCACGGGATTACCTACTGAGGCAGCCTTAAAGGTAATAAAACTTTAAAAAGGATAGCAAATTTGATTCTTATGCTTTATGAAGTAGTGATTAGAATTTCATATAATTGAGGTTCTTATTCTTTATCAAGTAATAATTAGAATTCTCTTAATGTTGAGACAGTCTTTTGCTCTTTGTTATGTAAACTGAATCCCTTTGTGCTGTTTATTATGAAACTGCTATTTATCAACCACATATCTGCATGTTGCTCAAATGACCATGTCTTCGCTTATTTGAAAGATTGTTTTAGTTTTTTAACTGCTGACACATTCCATACCCAAAGTTCAGGTATTCTTGAAGCACTTATTCGTTAATTAATATTAATAAATAGAAATTCATCTAGAGAGCAAAATCAAATGGACAAATTATGCTACAAGTTGTGACACTTCGAATTGAGCGTGTATCATAATGTAGTTGTTGTTACTCACCTCTATCATTGAAAGTTTGTTATGTGATATAGGTTCTGGTTGAGAAAATGGGACTTCCCAATGGCCTAGATATAGATTCTTCCAAGCTAAGCAGTGGTGTACCCTGTAAGTTATTACTATATGATGTTCATGCATTAAATTATTTACCATAAATATAGAAACACTGAATCAACTTGCTAAATCTAAGGTTGTTGTTCTACATGGAACAAAATTGAGAAACGGATTGCTACTCTTGAGTTTGACCGGACTAGGAAGTCCATGGGTGTTATTGTACATGCCAGCTCAGGGAAAAAGTCATTATTTGTGAAGGTATGCTCTATTTGCTTAGTTTCTTTATTTATCGCTCCTTTGCTTCTTTGTTGCTAAAGAAGGTGAACCCTTTCAGAAAAGAAAACTAATTTGAAATGTAGCCTTCTTAGTGCAATTTTTAATCATGGTTTCACTTATCATTTGTGTGTGTTTCATCTTTGCAGGGTGCAGTTGAAAGTTTGTTAGAAAGAAGTTCGTATGTGCAATTGTTGGATGGTTCTGTTGTCGAGCTAGATGTCAGTTCTAGGGATTTGATATTGCAAAGCGTTGGTGAAATGTCCTCCGAAGCATTACGTGTTTTAGGTTTTGCATACAAGGATGACATACCTGGATTTGAAACATATGAAGGAAAAGAAGACGACCCAGCTCATGAGCTATTGCTTAATCCTGCCAATTATCCATCAATTGAGAGTAATCTAATATTTGTTGGTTTGACTGGTATAAGGGTGAGTTAGCAAAATTAGTTTTTTTTAGACTTGCATTTTCTTTATTCTAGATACTTTATCACTATTTCCTAGCATACATATACTCGGAGTCTTTGAGTCCATTTTGATATCAGAAAATGCTAAGGAGCAAAATGAAGAGGAAACTATAGGAGAAATTTGAAGGGAGATGTTGGGAATGTTTAAAACATTCAGTCTAACATAATAGTTTTGTTATTTATATTTGTGCAAAACTGCAAACTCATTTTATATAAAAACTAAGGAAATTAAACATGTGTGAAAATATTTAAAACGTAATCTAGTTCATGTTCCTTTGCATGACCAAAAGAAAAATAACTTCCCTTATCTCTTCTTCATATCCCTTGCATTTTCCGTGATCAAAACGTACCCTTAATGTGTAACTTTTTTTAGGATCCTCCACGGAAAGAAGTACGACAAGCTATAGAGGATTGTAGAGAAGCCGGAATTCGTGTTATAGTTATAACTGGAGATAACAAGAATACAGCTGAAACAGTTTGCCGTGAAATTGGTGTTTTTGGACCCCATGAGAGTGTTACCTCTAGAAGCTTGACCGGGAGAGAGTTCATGGAACTTGCTGACCCAAAATCACATTTAGGACAAAGTGGAGGGCTTCTGATCTCTAGGGCAGAACCAAGGCATAAACAAGAGATAGTCAGGATCCTCAAAGAATGTGGTGAGGTGGTTGCCATGACTGGGGATGGGGTTAATGATGCACCTGCGCTCAAGTTGGCTGATATTGGAATCGCAATGGGAATTACAGGGACTGAGGTGAAAAGTTAACTTATTCAAATAAACACGCAAGAGGGTTGTTCTTTCTGTATCAATGAATATTTGGCAAAAGCAATCCAATTAGTAACATTCGAAGTCAATTGTGATTCTTAATCTCTCAAATGATTTCAAGACCAGTATTTATGTTTTTGTCAGGCAATGCTTATTTTGGGTGCACTAGTTAATCAGAAACTTATTGAATCGGTCATTAATTGCATTTTCCTTTTTTCCTTCTTCGTTTCTCTGCCCCTCTCTTCAGGTAGCAAAAGAAGCTTCTGACATGGTTCTGGCAGATGATAATTTTAGCACAATTGTTGCTGCTGTTGGGGAAGGCAGGTCCATATACAACAACATGAAAGCCTTCATCAGGTCTACTTCTGTAGTTCTGTTGTTTAAGTTTGTCTCGTTTATATTAAAATGACTAGACTACTCCTATCAGATAAGTGACCAGACTACTTCTATCAGATAAGTGACAAAAAATTATCAATTGATGATTTAATCATGTTCAAATGCAATAGTTATTTAAGAACGGGTTTTTATCTCAAAAGAAACAGTTGAAAAGAACAGAGGAAGTAGAACCTCATGCTTTGGTAGAAGATTTTTTATTTTACAACTATACAGGATTTTTGTGTGTTTCAAAAGGTGGGTTGAAACTTGAAGAACTTTCTCATAAATTTCAAGTTCTCAGATTTGTTTCCTAAATGTGCAGGTATATGATTTCTTCAAACATTGGAGAGGTTGCTTCAATATTTCTTACAGCTGCTTTAGGAATTCCTGAAGGTCTGATACCGGTTCAACTTTTGTGGGTCAACCTGGTCACTGATGGGCCCCCAGCAACAGCGTTGGGTTTTAATCCACCAGACAAAGATATAATGAAAAAGCCACCAAGGAGAAGTGATGATTCATTGATCAATGCTTGGATTTTGTTCCGCTATCTGGTACACTGTTGCTCTACTTTTTATGGCATTCGTGCGCCCGAGTCATTAATTTTTTAGCATTATTCTGTGAGGAAATAAGTAGGAAAGAAAGAAGTGGGGAGAAAACCATCTCCCTTCTTGTTTGGAATAGAAAATTCCATGCGGGACCCATTCTAAAAGCATATCTCCCAATGAAATTAACTGCTTTTATTTATGACAATATATCCACATAAAGACATAAAGTAAGGATTCTTTCTCTTCCATATCTTTCCCATGTCTCCAAGGGCGGAACCAGAACAAAATTTGAGGGGGGCTAAAAATAATTCAAACCGCCGGGCTGGAAAGATCTATAATCTCTACTGTATTCTTTTTAGTATATTTAAAGTAATTTGATCTCAAATCCAATGCAGAAGAATTATCTCAGTTTCATGAAGTGACTCTTTATTTGGACATATATATAATACTCATACATATACATATCAAATTAAATATAGACATGTACGTATTAGTTTTTATACTTGTTTTGTTAGTATAGTGCGTAAACAAAATAATAGACTTCTTTTATCAAGCGAGTTTATTTCGATTTAATACGCTTGTCATTTTATTTTAAAATATCAAGGTTTAAATAGCAATATAGCTAAATTAATACTACCTCCGTCCCTTAAAACTTTGCCATGTTTGACCGGCACGTAGATTAATAAAGTAAAACTGTGTGGTAGAGGTTTGTGCAGAGGAGAGAGAATTAACTGGAACCACAAATTCTTTACTTAAAAGAGAAAGTGGCAAAGTTAGTGGGACAACCAAAAAAGGAAAGTTGACAAAGTTTTAAGGGACGGAGGGAGTATGTAGTAACTTATATATATATATAAGTTACTAACTTATCAAGAAAATAATAACGTTTTTTCTCTTTTCGAATCAATGTTACTTGTAGGTTATTTTTTAAAAAGGATATTTGTTTTATTTATGCAAATGTATTACATAAATTTAATTATACACATATAAAGTCATATATTTCAAATATTAACAAGGAATTTTGGCATATTTGTACTAAAATAAAGAATAAATAAATAGTTATGTTACCATTTAAGTCGCTTTAAATTTTTTCTTGATAAACTGTTTATAAAATGATACAGGTCAATGTTTGAGGAAGGAATAAATGGTTAAAGGACATTTTTTACTGTGATTTTACTAAACAGAATGTGTAAATAGCATGTCAATATTTGAAAAAATAAAAAAAGAAATATTTTGAATTAGAAAAATAAAAATGTAAAATAAAAAATATGGGGTGATAGGAAAAAAATTAAAACTAGTACCCTCCCAAAGAACTAAAGAGGCAAAAGAGTACAATAGGCTTAATTAAAGAGAGGACAGAACCCGTGTCTACACGAAAGACGAAGTCCGGTTCTACCGCCCCTGCTACTCCAACAATTAGTTCACATTCGGGCCGTTTACTACAGAGTATTTATTAGTTGGGCCATGCTTGGTGTACACAAGATGTACACAAAATGTGTACATTGCCTGTGTACACAGGCAATTGGGTATCAAAATTCTACCCTTTTCTAAATGAATTGCCTGTGTACACAGGCAACTAGGGAGGTTTTGTGTACAGTTTGTGTACAACTCATGTACACTAAGCATTTTCCTTATTAGTTTTGTTTAAGAAGGGCTGTACATACATACACCACGACCTCCGGCGAACTGGGGGCGGCTGTACATACATATATACATATAAATACACCACGACCTCCGGCGAATGGGGGGGTGGCACCTGCAAGTTTCCATCATAATTCCTAACAACATAATGGTATGTTCGGAACCCAAAAAATGCAGTGGACAAAATGCTACTGAAAGTTATTTTCTTGTGTTTTGCTTCACCTTGGGAAATGCAAATAATAAAATATTATTGATATTTTTTTACATGTTTGTAAACCCAATCTTTGTATATAGAGTTAGATATTAAAATGAGTTAAAACAAATATAAAAATAATGTTATGTAGTTTTAAACAAATGCTTTTTTTCCCTCAAAATTTCTTTTCTTCCAATTTTCTCCTATAGTTTCTTCTTATTCTTTGCATTTCCGAGTCCCAAACGTGGCTTTAAACTCTACTACTTCTGTCGCTTTTTAGTTAGTCATCTTTGACTTTTCTAATCAATGATGGTAAATTTTGGTCAATCATTTTAACTAATGTACTTTTGAGATAGTTATAATCCGTAAATTTTATACTTTTGTGAAAGTAATTTAGCAAAGAACATTTTAATATCATTTTTATACTATAAATACTTTCGTATATAAATATACAATGGATCAAAATTTAGCATCTTTGACTGGAAAAGTCAAAGATGGCTAGCTAAAAGGGGAATGAGGGAGTACATAGTTTGTACTTATTTTTTCTTTATTTCTCCTGCATCTTTCATCCTGATACAAACAAAGTATTAGCTCTGACAAAGTTTTTTCATGTAAATGTCGAGGGTGCAGGTTATTGGGATGTATGTTGGTGTAGCAACTGTAGGGGTATTCATCGTCTGGTACACCCATAACTCATTCCTAGGCATTGACCTAAGTGGGGATGGCCACAGCCTTGTTACCTACTCCCAGCTCTCTAATTGGGGTCAGTGCAATTCTTGGAAAAACTTCACAGCCTCACCATTTACGGCAGGGTCACAAGTCTTCCGGTTCGATGACAACCCGTGTGACTACTTCCAAGGTGGAAAGATCAAAGCCATGACGCTGTCGCTCTCTGTTTTGGTATCGATTGAGATGTCCAATTCCCTAAATGCCCTTTCGGAGGACGGGAGTCTCTTGACGATGCCGCCATGGATCAACCCGTGGCTACTTTTGGCCATGTCGGTCTCCTTCGGGCTCCACTTCTTGATTCTCTATGTGCCGTTCCTCGCTCGAGTGTTTGGGATCGTGCCCCTCAGCCTTAACGAGTGGCTACTCGTGCTGGTGGTTGCGCTCCCTGTAATTTTGATAGATGAAATTCTCAAGTTTGTGGGTAGGTGTAGCAGTAGGGTGAGAAGAGAAAGAAAGCTTGCAAAGCACAAGGCAGAATAGAAATGGTGGTCGGAAATGTCAAAGGTTGGTTGAATAGGACTTTTATTTGCGGATAATGATATATGCCGGGAAGGGGTTTGAAAAAGGTACTGAAAATGGTAAAGTTTTCTCAAACTTATCCTCACGAAGAAGTTAAATAATTTAGGATATATATGAGAAAATATTGCAATTGCCTGATTCATTTTCAACCCCTCCTTGCACGTATCATTGACCCTTGTACTAGCTATCTTTCCATTTAATACCCCCTCACATTGAGCTGACCTGAGGTATTTGAGTCTGAACATTCAGTAAGTCTGTGAGACAGGATTCATTATTCAGTGTTGTTTCCGAACTCACCATTTAGTTACTATGATTATTCTAATTTTTATTCCAAACAGCGCCATTTTATGGTGAGTTGATTTTGCAATGTCAGCTTTAAGTTTCATCACTATATGATATTATTACTATATGCTTTTGATCCACACGCTACAAAGGTGTATGTTGATTAAACAGTGAGCATGGTCGATTAACTGCTTTACCGTTGATCAATCTTCGGTGACTGAGATTTTGGCTACTATAATTTCAATATCATTAACCATGCCGTAGCATCGGTTAACTGTAGGGATGGACCGATTCCGGTTCGGGCCTGGGTCCGGCCGGGCCTCGGTTCATGAAGGGGAGGCCCGGAACCGGCCCGGATAACCCCCGGGTCCGGGCCGGGCCTCGGTTCTATTTTTTTTTGGCTTTTCCTAGTTAACCCCCAACCCTCCCCCTCCTCCCCAAACCAACCCTAACCACCTCAAATGCCCAAAATACCCAGCCCAACCCAAAAACTTAAAAAAAATTCAAAAAAAAAAAAAAATTGGCCCGCCCCGGGCCCGAACCGGCTGGGCCGGTTCACCTTTTGAAGGGCCTGAGCCCGAACCGACATCCCACCGGGCCGGGTGGCCCGAACCGGCCAACCAACCGGTTCACCGGGCCGGTTGGCCCGGCCCGAGTCCACCCCTAGTTAACTGGATATCCATTAATCAAAGTTTCAGTTAATTACTAGTTGCTTTACCAAAAACTGTGAAATATACCAAAAACCATGAAATATGAAAACAATATCACTGCCAAAAACTATTAAAACGTTGTGTATCATGTGAAAGTCAGCATGTTGAAGATCTGAGATACCATTTTAGTCTATAATGTATAACAAAGTCTAATTCATTTTTTCTTAATAAACTAGAGGAAATAACTACTTTGTGTATCTGATTGAGAATAAGTATCTTATAATTCATTTGCCTAAAATATACGTAGCATTTCATATTCCTTTCTGCACTGATTTTAGCTACTAACAATCAATATGTAGTCGATACAGAGTATTTTTGTGCATGAAAGGACAATACTACTAGTATATTACAAGCCAAAGCCTTCCAACTCCACTGGGAATTCAGTGGCGGATCTTGTAACCGGAAATTGGGTGTTCAAAAAAAATTATGGTTAAAATATTGAACAATAATGTTTTTCGATACCACAATTGAAGGAATGTAATTTTTTCAACCACAAAAAACTAGAAAAAAAGGGTAAGTGTAACAAACATTGTATAAAAAATACACTATATAAATTATTATATCAATTCTATAAGTGTATTTTTACATCTTATTTTCAAAATTTTGGGTGTTCGTCGGAACACCCTTGAACAATAGCACGTCCGCCACTAACTAGGATCAAGGCTCCTTTAGTTTTATATGATTCATGCTATTAAATTAATGAATTGTTGTTTTTTGCACAATATTAAAATGTTTTTTTCTAGATCGGTACATTAGAGTCGCTAACCTTTTGGTATTTTTTGTTCTTTTCATAAAAGTGTGTTGGGTTCCCTCCTTAATTGAGAAGTTAATGAGAATTGTAGAATACTGTGGAGATGTGTGTAGAAACGTATTGAATGTTCTAGAATGTTTTGGAGCATTCTGAAGAGGTGGAATTATTTAGAAGCATGTGGAAGAGTGGAATATTCTAGAACATTGTGGAGCTTCGTCCTAGAAAAGTGTGGAATTCTTCTATAGAATTGTGTGGAAGTGTGTGAAAGCCTCCAGAACATTCTGAAGCAATGTGGAGTTCTCTAGATCCGTCTAAAAGATTAGAGAAGCTTGTAGATACTTCTTGGAAGACTCTAAAAGTGTAGTGGTGCATAGAAAGTTCTAGAGAAACTTGAAGGAGATTGGTATAAATAGGGGTGAGACTACTCACTCCTAAGTGAGAGCTTCGTGAGAGCCTTGAGTGAGCCTCCTCATGACCTCACGTGCTGAGAAAGAGCCTTGAGGAGAACTCTTGAGTGAGTGAGTGCCTCCTTGAGAAAGGAGGTGAAAGTGAAGTAGTCATATATACAAAGAGTGGAGCGAGCTACCCGTTTACTTGTAAAATATCTCTTGTACATTTCAATTGTGTAATACAAAGTGATATTGCCAGTTGAAGCCTTTGTATTGTGAGTGTGTGGGTGAGTGTGCAAGAATCTTATGAGCTCGTGATCCTGAAAAGGGTCGGGGTTTTGTTTTTCCCAATAGTGGTATCAGTTTCAGAACCAAGGTTGATGAAGGTAGAAAAACGTGTAGAGTTCATCGTGGGGATGAATCTCATTGTTACCGTGATTCTAGTAGTATTGTTGGATGCATTCAAGATCATATTCTTTGATGGGATACGATACTTCACTGTAGAGCTTGATCAAACATGGAGCATTATTAGTAGGACAATCAAGTATGACTCGTGATGATATGGGATTTGTGTATTCTTACATATCAATGTTTCAAAATGAAAAGTTTTACAAATGTAAGTAACTTGAGCATTATTAGGACAATAATCGTTTGTGGTTGGTTTGGTTTCAAGTTCCAAATATCAAAGTGAAAATGATTTTATTCAATTGGTTCAATATGATTTAGTTCTTATGTTTATTACTCCTTAGTTTATTTGGCCTATTTTGACATGTACCTATTAAGAGCTATATTTTTTAGAAGTAGAAAATGAAAATAATACTAGTACAACTTGTATAAAACAACACATAATTTGTTTAACTAGGACTAGGAAAATGATTTTTTTTACCAAAGTTACATCTTCTCAATCACTACAAAAAGGGTCATTTCTTACAAAAATTAATGCTTATGTCTTATAAGCATTTATGAGTAGTTATAATATCACATAAAATATACAAAGAAAAATAAATGAGTGCGGTAAAAAATATTACAATTCATGCTTTTATTCAAATGAATCCTACGAGTAGGGGTGCAAATGAGTTGAGTCGCTCGTGAGCCACTGGTTCAAAGTAGTGGTGGATTCGGTTCGGGCCACCCGGCCGTGACCCGGCCCGGCCCGTTACTGTGCGGGCCCGGGACTGGCCCGGTCTGGCGGTCCGGGATCGGGTGCAGACCCGAACCAGTGGGGGAAGCGGGGGCGGGCTCGGTTCCGGCAAAAGGTAACCCGGCCCGGCCGGGTCGAGCCTGGGTCCGGGTCACAACGGCTATATTTAAAAAAAATGATTGGGCCAATTAGAGAGCCATTGGGGTGGGCTGGGGACTACCCAAACGGCTATATAGCCGTTGGGTGGGCTGGTAGGGGGGTCCGGGCACTTTGGGGGTGGGGGAGGGTGGGGGAGGGTGGGGGTGGGGTGGGGATGGGGTAAAAGAAATTATAAATACTCCTAATCTTAAACTTTTTCCATATCTCTTCTCCAACTCTTCCTAAATCCTACTCTCTACTCTCTAATTATCTTCATCTTCTCAAATTCTCTTATTCACCAATATATTATATATCTACTTATATTATATTACTTATATTTCTTATCTACTTATATAGTTATATATTAATTATCTATTTATAAATACATATATTATATTACTTATATTTGTTATCTACTTAATCTGTACTTATTATCTACTTATTATCTACTTATATCTACTAAATACATACATATTACAATTTACATCTACTTAGTTCGAATTGTTAGTACATTTTAGTACGAATTAGTACATTTTATATAATACTTTGATTGTTAGTACATAAAATAATTGTTAGTATGAATTAAAGTTAGAATTGTTAGAATTTTATTTCATTAAAGTTAGAATTGTTAGAATTTTATTTCATTAGTTCGAATTGTTTTTATAAATTAATATTTGTTACATTTTTAAGATGGAAGGTGGTAGATATTCGATTGATATGGGTAACCTCGAGCGCAACCGAACGAACGAGCTTGCGAGGAAGAAATCCCGCAAAGGTAAATCACATATCGGCTCTTCATCTCAAAGTCGAGATGATTTTGATACAGGTTACGCAAGGAGGGATGTGGATGCCATGACCGACGAACAACTAGAACAAGAATTGCACTGACATAATAATCGGTTTTTCCAAAACCAGCCGAGGACCATTGACGAAGAAGAGCTCGAGGACGACGATGTGGAGGAAGTAATTCCGGAGAGCCACGACGCCGACGCGGAGGGTGGCGGCAGCCACGACGTCGACGAGACTGCCTCATCCCAAACAGGTACGAAAAAAAGTAAATCTGAACTAATGCGTAATAATTTTGATAAGTGGACGGACCCGAACACCGAGAATTGGAACGCAACTTGCAAGTGGTGCAAGAAAAATTATAGCTTGGGGATTTCCGGCGGATACGGATCCGCCGCAAGGCATCTTAAGTCCAAACACACGGTGTAGTATGTAAAATTAGGCGGCGGAACGGGGAAGCAAACTCAAATATCGAGATTTGCAAATAACCAACAACCTTTTGGTAAGTTCTCATACAACGATGCACAAAATTTGACTGGTATGGCTAACTTACTTGTTGAAGAAAATTTGCCTTATTTGTTTTCTGAAAGTCTTGCTTTTCGTGATCATGCACAAACTTGGTTAAATCCTCAATTTAGAGGTTATAGTCGCAAAACGGTTAAGAAAGAAATTTCAAGGCTTTATGGTGCGGAAAAGGTAAGGTTACAAAATTATTTTGCAAACTTTGATAGGCGTGTTACTGTATGTTCTGACATATGGGAGGATACTTATCAAATTTACATTATTTGGGTCTGACTATACATTATATTGATAATGATTGGAATATGCATAAACATGTTCTTGTTTTTCGTGAATTTAATCATCGTCACACCGCTGAACATATTTATATTTTGATTGAGCGTATTTTAATTGAGTATAATTTATTTGATAAGGTGTTTGCTATTGGTTTTGATAATGTTACTAATAATATTGCTGTTATTCCTAGATTGCGTGAATTGTGTGGTTCTACTTCTTTGATGGGTAGATTTTTTCATCAACGATGTGCATGTCATGTTATAAATTTATGTGTGCAAGATGGTCTAAAAGCGTTAGGAGATTCTTTGGAGGTAGTGAAGGGGGGATTAGACGTATTTGGGGTAGTGGTCAACTTAGAAAAAAAATTGCATGATTATTTGATAGAAAGAGATGAGAAATATGTGGTTTTTCCTAAAGATTTGTCTATTCGTTGGAATAGTACTTATAAGTTAATGACAATTCTTCTTAGATATAAACAACATTTTCCTGCTTTTTTAAAACAATATGATAACTACTATCCTCCGTTCTTTAATTTTTACAACAGTTTGACTTTCACGTTTGCCAACGCAAACTTTGACCGTAATTATATTTAATTCCGTATTAGTAAACATTATAAAAATTTGATATTTTCGAAATTCACATTGATAGGAATTTAATAACATTTTATACGTAATAATTTGATTATGTATATTAGTAGAAAATCGTGGTCAAAGTAAGGTCTGTGAATAGTGCAAAAATCACAATGTTGCAAGAATTAAAGAATGGAGGAAGTATATTATAAACTCGGTTGAGATCGACACCTGCGAAAAAATTTGTCATGCTTTGGTATATTTTTATAATGCAACGCAAACTTTTAGTCATGTTTATAAACCTACCTCAAACCAATTTATTCGTGAGGCTGTTAATCTCGCCGGTGCTTTTGCAACTTTTGAGAATGCCGATTATGTGAGTTATTTTGCTGATTTTATGAAGGAAAAGTTTTTAAAATATTATGCACATATTCCGCATATTTATGGTATTGCATTTGTTCTCGATCCTCGTTTTAGACTTGGTTCTTTAGAAGAATGTTTGAATTATTATCAAGCTCTTTATGGTCCTTTGCCAATGTATGACGAGAACTCAATTGATCCGAAAAAGAATACAATGAGGTTAGTGATATATTTTATGCATTATTTAATGAGTTTCATGCACAATATGGCAACGCACCACCTCCCCCGACACAATCATCTTCATCTTAAGGAAAATCAATTTTGAAATCTACATTTGCCAATCTTATTAAAAAAACTAAAACAACTCCCGCTACTCAACAAAGCACAATTAATGAGATTTCTATGTATTTAACATATGATGTTGATTTTGAAGAAGATGATGATTTTGACGTTCTAAACTGGTGGAAGGAAAAAGAAAGAATGTTTCCGGTTTTAGCAAAGATGGCTAAGCAAGTGCTATCAATGCCGGTTTCAACAGTTGCCGTGGAACAAGAATTTAGTTCGGCTGGTAATGTCCTGACGCAAACTAGAACGAGGTTGAGCGCAGAATTTCTTGAGATGCTTATATGCTACCACGATTGGTTGAAGGCGGCCCGGCCCGTAGAGCTCAAGAAATTGACATCACCTCATCCCAACACTTTATGGATGAATCAACAACCGAGGGTGACTCTACCTATGTCGGAGATTCCGATTGATTAGTATTTCATGTTTTAATTTTACCTTCAATTGTAACTTGTAAGCTTGTAGTTCATATTTTAAATAAATATACGTTCATTTTTTTATATGTAGCATTTTTTTACTGAATTCATAAAATTAATTAAGTAATTTTACATTATGTAATTTATTCAAACTAAAATAAACAAAAAAAAATAGAAATCAAAGGCCCCAAACGGCTCTATAGTGGTTGGGCACTTTGGTTGTTTTAAATTTGAATCAATAGAGCCGTTGGGGGTGGGGGTGGGGTGGGTGGTGGGGGTACAAATTTTTTTATAAATACTCCTATTTTCTAACATTTTTATACACATCTTCTCCAATATCCAATCTACATTCTCCATCTTCATCTTCATCTATTCTAGTATTTGTAGAATTATTATATCTACCATTTTTAAGATGGAAAGTCAATATGTCGTTATACGGTATAATTTTGATACGCAAAAAGGACCCGAGGACCGAGATGTGGTACGCAACTTGCAAATGGTGCGGGAAAAAGTGTAGCATGGGGGTTTCACGCGGATACGGGATGACAATGAAGCATATTAAGTCACGTAGCAAAGCCAAAGGACCGGGAGGTCCGGGAAGTTCCGATTGATTATAAAATGTATTTCATATTGTATTTTTTCTGGATTGTCAAATGTAGTTCCTATTTCATTTCAAATAAATGCACTTGAAGTTTGTTTTTAATACTTGTACAAAACTATAAAGTACAAATAAGCAAAAAATGGATTTGCCTTGGCCCGACCCGTGACCCGGGCGGGTGGCCTGGCCCGAACCGGAACCGCTAGTACCTCGGGCCGGTCCCGGGCCTACTATTCACAAACCGGAGGCCCGACCGGACCCGACCCGACCCGGGTCCATGACGAGGTCAAAGCTCGAATCGAGTTTGGTCAAACTCTTGCTCAAGCCGAGCTCGAGGCGACTTGTTAAGCAGTCGAGCCATAAACGACTATACGAATTTTAGACTCACTAGCTCACGACTCTAGTTTTATGTGTATATATTTATATTACTATATATAATATATTAATATACAATAAAAATTCATATGTAATACTAAGTATATATTAGTATATAATATATATATTAGTATATAATAATATACAAAACTGATTGGTAAATGTATATGAGGACCGCGGAGATATTATTAATTATAAAGTAATTTAACAAAAGTAATAAAAGTTTGAGCCACTATTTTTTATTGGTTTGACCGCTTTTGATTTACATTGGGAACTACAAGTCTACAACTAGGTGGAGACTTGAAGTTAGGATTATATTTTGTTTATTTTTCGTTGCCGTAATTTTAGTTTGAGTTCAATCTTCATGGTTTGGTCATTTTTTATTTATTTTGGACAACATTTACTCTACTTTTAGTTGTAGGGCGTGTAAATTGCAATTTGCAAATGTTAAGCACAAATATTCAAAGATTATTTCATACTTGAACTCGAGTTAAAACCGGAACTTTCAAGCTAATCAAACTTGTAAATTTTGAGTTGACAAACCAAAATTATCAAGCCGAATCGAGTCATCTCAATATTTGCGAATCGAGCTCGTGCCCAAATTTTTTAAGCTCGTTCAAGTTGAGCTCAAACTCGAGTCAATCAATCAATCAATATATATATATATATAGGGGATGGTTCAAATAAAAAGTGGTCTTAACGTGCAAAGTGCAAAGTTTCCACTTTTTCATGTTTCGCTTGCTTTTTTGCTTGCTTTCGTTGCACTTTTTCGTGGTAGCTCAAAAAAATTGGTTTATTTACAAAACTGCCACCGTCATTTTGGCCGAATTTGGCCAAAATCAAAATGGCCAAAAAGTGCAACGCAAATAAGAAAAAGTGCAAACGAAACATGAAAAAGTGAAAACTTTGCACTTTACACGGGAAGACCACTTTTCATTTGAACTCTTCCCTATATATATATAGAATAAGGATTAAATGAGAAGAGTGCTTATCGTAAGAAGTGAGAATGCATCTGGTGCGTTCATTTTAAGATATGTGCATCAGATTAGCAAAACAATGCACGGAAAAGTGCAAAAAATATTTAAAAAATGATGCTAGACGCGGTGGCACTTTCGTAATTAATCGGAACTTTTCTGCCATCGTAAAAAGTGCATCAGAATAGCAAAAAGGTGCATCAGAAATAGGTAAATGTGTAACTTCTCACTTCTCACATTAAGATGTCTTCTCATTAGAACCCGACCCTATATATATATATATATATATATATATATATATATATATATATATATATATATATATAAAGGATGAACTTTTTAAGAGCATACAAGGCGACACATAATTCTGTCATGTCATCCATCATATATAACAATTATTTAGTTATTTTTATACTCCGTACCTTTTATTTTTATTGGATTCTATTTTTGATTGCATATTGATATGGAAACAAATGACTCTAGATTCCGTCACTTTTGAAATAGATTGATTCCTAATCTAAATTAGGAAATCTTTATATGTTTACAAATTCCTAATTTTGTTAACTCTTAAGATGTTTTTAATTAGATTGATTTCAGTCTCAAACTAAATCAGATCAGATCAAATTTTAATAATAATTGGACACATAAAATGTAAAACAGAAATCTACCAGATCATATTACTTTAGACCAAATCAAACCCGAAAATTTTAATTCAATTAAAAATGTCCTTATTAATGATGTTTTCAATGTGATGAAATAATAAGTAAAATGTAAAATCTTACTATTAAAAGTATGTACTCCATATTTCATACCAAGTTGAATGAGGAATATTAAAAAATATATTTTGAGGCGCATAATAAAGTAAATTAGAGGACATGAAAATAATTAAGAAACTTTTCAATGAATTCTTTAAAATCGGGTTCATAACAATTATGCTTAGTAGAGAAGCTTACGTAGAAGACCATTTATACTATTTTTCATATAATTTTTATTTATTTAACAAATGGAATATATTTTTTCCATGATTCGAGATATTCACCTATTCAACCTATTCAGCTAGAATTTAATTAATTTCAGCAAAATAAACCGATTCTACCAATATTAGTATTAATCAAACAGACTATATTTAGACTCAGTTTATTTTGCTTTTGCGTCACATTATTATTCAACTTGAAACCTAGTACAATATATTTTGAACTCGAACCTACATAGATTCGAGTTGAACACGGCTGATTTGCACCGCTACCTACCAGTATAACATATGTACATTTTCTAGTTCAAGTATTATTAATGAAGTTAAATCTTTCTTTAACTTCAACATGGACAACAACCGAAGTATATTTATTGCTCATGGCGCAAATTAATAAGAGTTCTTTTCCGATTAAATGGCACCAATATAACTCCTCAATTTCTCTTGGACAAAAATATGACCATTTTTTTAAATGCCATAAAAGTGACCCAACCTCTTCTCTTCCGTCTTGCGGCACAGACCAACTACAAGGGAGATAAAATCCATCGCGTGTCTCTCTTGCCTCCTCTCCGTTCAACTCCAGAATTTCAGAAACTCCCCACAGGCCATATCCACAAGCCATGCATATCCGTTTGTCTGCTCCCTTCCGATCCATGGCCGGCAGCGCCACAGATTTCGTTCTCACCACCGCTCGATGAAGACCAGCCAGGAGCAGCCGCCCTCTACCACTCGTCTGTCACTCGAACGACGCCGGAAACCTCCACTTCGGCGAGATCGGCCGACAACGAAGGTGGACACAAGTGGTTTGCCACTTCGGCGAGCTCGACCGACAACGACGCCAAACACAGTGCCGGCTCCGCCGCCGCTCCCCTGCATGCTGTTGCAAATCCTACGCATTCGGTCGTCGCCTTTGCAACTGACAGCCTCCGCCGCTGCTGCAATTCATATTGTCTGCTTCTTCTATTTGTTGTTTGTCTAAAGCATAGCAACTACTTTCGATTAATTTCTTCAATTGAGATTTGAATTAGGAGAACGGGCTTAAGGTTTGGTTTTTGTTAATTGGCCGGGCCCGTGGGCACAGTGACACGGGCGGTGGCCACAGTGACACGGGCGGTGGTCACAGTGACACGGGCGGTGCCTAAAGTGACACGGGCGATGCCTACAGTGATATTCGATAGTGACATTAAATTTGATCAGTGACATTAAAATGTGGTAATGACATGAATATGACTACTTTAGTCACATTTTTGTCCAAATGTAAAAGTGGTCACATTTAAGGAAATCACACTTAATTTAGTAAAATTGAAGGAATAACCCCTTCTTTTCCGGGTTTTTCAACACATGCGATTTTAGAAAAATCACACTAGCTTTGACCCATATTCCTATTTTTCATAGTGACAACTCCCGTATTCATTTAAAAAATGGAGTACTGGTATTCAATATTTGATTGGTCAAAATCATGATATCTTCTTAAATTTAAATTTAAATAATTCAACGGAAAAGAATCTTTGGGATATGCCAAAAAACACCCTACCACTACCAATTTATTGGTGCAAATTACCCGCATGATCCTCTTTTATACTTAACATATCATTTATGTCCATCAAGATATTACTTTTCAATTTTAACTTTCAATTTTTCACTTTTCACTTTTTATTTCAAAAAGAGTCTAAACATCTAAACAAAACCGGACTCTACATCGGTCTTCGTCTCCCGAAAGCTTCTAGCTATCTTCCCTATTTGCCCGTCAATCTCCTCAAGTGCTTCTCTCGACTACTTCACTTCAACCACGACACCGCCGCTCTCTCGATCCATCTCAATCGGTATTTCTCCAATCTACAATTCGATTGTGGAACAGATGCAAGGCTTATCGACACCATCGCCTGGCTTTGCAAATCAGCAACAAGTCCTTATCAACCGTCAGTGTTCAATTACTCGACACCAGTACCTAGTCCTTAACTGGCGCAACACCTCCTATAGCTCGCCGTGTGCTGCAGCGGGCTAATTGCTTGGTAGTATGCCGTTTGCTTTTTACTTCATTACTCGACACTAGAGGGTTCAATTAAGGTCAGTTTTTTTTTCTATTTTCACCTTTATTTTTGTTTATAGATTCTCTTTTTCAAGCTTTCAACATTAGTTTTTAGTTTTTGCCTTAATTTTTGTTTGCTTATTTTGTATACTGATATACGTAGTAATAAAGTTGAGGCTAAGAACTGCTTTGAAACTATCAGCGCTCATATCCTTAATTGTAAGGCATTAGACTTGAAATTTGGATATTATGAATGATGATTTCAAAAAAGGAAGATTATGTTTTAAAGTCAGACTTTCCATCCCAATTCTGAGATTTTTAACTTGTCATATTTGATTATTTTGTACTCTTTATGTGCCTTAAACTGTAGTGTTATATCTTTGGGTTGTAATTCTATATACCAAATATCAATCAAATGAGATAATTTCCACTATCTCATTCTGCAGAAGTTTCTTTCTTACATGGTTGGGTATTTCTTAGAGATGCAATTCCTTAACTCAACTCCACTAAATCATTATCTCAATTTAATTTAATCTGCTACATGGATTTTCTTTGTCCATACAGTTTTTGAGTTTTGAAACTGAATAACAATTTAAGAGCTTCTTATTTTTCTTTTGGATGTTTAGTTGTTGAACTAAAGTAATGTAATTTTAATTTCATAGTAAATTTAGCATGAATCACGGTAATACGTGCTAATATTGAGAAGGAGGAGGCTTTTCGAGGGTTATGTGCAATGGTATGTATCCTTTCTTTCTAGCATGTAAAATTGAATTTGGGGAACGAGTTAATGATTGGCGTTTCATCAATTTACAGGTCATAGCAAATCCATTAGGGGCTTTGAGTGCAATGGTTTTCATTTTTAAAGCCATTTCAAGTTGACAGGTAAGAGATATCACTAGCCCAATGTACGTTGTTTGCTCTAAATAATTTGTGAGGGTGGTTTTCTGTGCTTTTTTTGGTTTCAGGAAATGAAGAGCATTGATCTTTAAACTTAGACCATTCAGGTGTTGCAGGGGGTACAAACGAGTTTAGTGATTTTAATTTATTTATTATGGATTCCACTATTTAAACAAAGCAACTATAAGTCATCCTTATGGGATTTTTATAATGTGCAAAATTTCAGATGCCTAGGAATGAAGAGTGGGAACGGTATCATGCATGTCTGATCTTGAAGCTCCCATGAAGGATAAGCTTCTAAAGTACCTTGCTTAATGCTCAGTGCTTTTTCTTCTTAGTTTCTAAAGTAGCTTGCTTAATGCTCAGTGCCTTTTCTTCTTAGCTTCTAAAGTACATTGCTTAATGATTCTTTTCAGGCCATTGAGAAAAAGCCTCGAAGCTGAAGTATGACCTTCCCTTTACTTGGAACTTGGAAGTAATCAAAAGCTATTAGCGAGCGTAAACTGTGTAATGTAATGTAATTAGTTTTAATATGCTGCTTTACAATATATACTTTTAACAACATGATATGCTAAAACATTATACATGTAGAGCAAGTTTAGGTTGAACGTAAGTAGTGTTTCCTTTACAACTTTACTTAAGAGATTGATATTTTACAAGGAAGGAGTACCACCATTGTAACACCGTCTCCAAGTATATTTACTTTTAGTAAATCGTGTAATAAACCTTGAATAATGATTCGTGAATTTACGAGGTTGTAAATTTTTGTTATTACGTTCGCGTGAATAGTGAATTGCACGTGGGGCCCACATCGGGAGCGGGGACCACCCGATAAACCCGGGACCACGTATTCTATTCATCCTGGTCTAGATAGTATTTATATGGTGGTGGATATTTTAATTGGGCCATAGAAAGGGCATAGGGTTGACTCGTTGGTCAAACGAGGCCCAATTACCTGTATTAGTAAATTATCGGATAACAGTCCAAAACGATTTTCGGAGACTTCTAAATTAAAGTTGGGGTATGTATATTCATTCTAAAGATTCATAATGATGGAGGACACTTTATATATTTTATTTGACCTGATAAAATAAAATATAGTTAAAACAGTCCGAGAAATACAACTTTCAGGACCGATTGTACACTTCGGGACAAAAAAGGTTGACCTTCCACATGAGTAGGGGCCAACCCACGAATTTAGACACTCAAATAGAGTGTTGTCCGGATGGTGGGATAAGGAAATAGGGGGAGGGGATTATGATATGAAGGAAATGGCATCAAAGGTACCTAAGGTGGACCCTCATTCTACACTCATTGGATTAATGAGACAAAAACTCATCCCCATCCCTCTCTCCCCTCATTTTCGGCCAAGCACAACCCAAGTAAGAGGAATAAGCTCTTCAACTTCATTTTCCTCCATAACCAAGTGAGCTCAAGAAGACAAGGTCCTAGGAGGGAGATTAAAGAAGGAAAAAGTTAGGAAAAAGTGAGAAGAATCGAGGTAATGACCTTATATTAACTTTTCCTTTTTTTTTCTTCCACCATGTGAGATATATATCATATGAAGTACACTTAGAATCATTTACACTTTTAGAAATGTAGAATGAGGGGTTGAAAAGTGGTTCTAAGTCCAAGAACGGATTTAGAAGCCAAAACGACCGGTTCGCCGGAAAATAACCTTTTGGAGGTTATTTGTATTGATATGAGTTTTGTGAGAATAAAACCATGTTAGAAGCTTAACTAAGGTGTTTCTAGAGTTCGCCGGAGTTCGCCGGAGTTTCGCTGGAGTTCCGCCGGAGTTCAACCGAAGAGCGTAGAACACGCTATAACGCATTTAAGGTGAGTGGATGGCTTAATGTCGTGTAACTTTTGGGTTAAGCATGAGATTACCTAAGTATATGTTATGTGTGTTCATAATAATGTTTAAATGAATTAAACATGGGATTAGCCAATTAAAATGATTAGGCTTGTATGAAGTGAACTATTAAAATATGCATGATTTGTGAAGTGAAAATGCTCATAAAAACATATGTGATATGTTTAGAGATGAAATGTGCATAAAAAGTTATTTATAACTTATTACATATTGTGACTAAGTTTGACACACATTGGATTTGGAATGGCGGGTCAACTGAGAGTTGACCGACGCCGGTTTGGCCTTACTTTACCTATATGCTAATTTTAATGCATGAGTTGCATGGATGATTTTGTTTAGGCCTTAAGACTTGATCTAGTCTTGTTTATTGATTATGATATAGGCCCTATCTAGTACTACCTTCGTTCCCATTTTAACTTCCAAATGGGTTTGGCACAAAGTTTAAGATAGTGGATATTCTGTGGTGGAGAGTTGTGCAGAGGAGAGAGAAATGTGTAAGAAATGTTGTGAACCACAAATTCTTTACCAAAAAGGTAAATTGGAAGTTTTAATTGGAACGGACGAAAAAAGAAAGTTGGAAGTTTATTTAGGAACGGAGGGAGTATGATATGTGGTAGATCATAGGTCGGGTGGAGTACCCAAGGATCAGGCGGTATCCTCAAAACTCGGTTATATAGGGTGGAGTACCCAAGGATCGGGTGGTATCCTCAAAACTCGGTTATATAGGGTGGAGTACCCAAGGAACGAGCGGTGTCCTCAAAACTCGGTTATATAGGGTGGAGTACCCAAAGATCGGGCGGTATCCTCAAAACTCGGTTATATAGGGTGGAGTACCCAAGGATCGGGTGTGTATCCTCAAAACTCATAGATTACTATTTAGAAATTCAGGACCAGACGGTGTCCTTATGATTATTTGATTTGGACATGAGGAGTCCTATACACTCATAGGTCTATGGGTGGGTTGGGGTTTTAAGTCAAGGACATTGACTACTATCAATTTTTCCAATTAAACAATGACCTACGGGTCGGGTATTTCCAAGTGTATATAAGTACTGATATGTATTTTGTAACTTGGGGTAAGGAAGTATAAGTATATGTATCACCCTATGTTTGGGTCTTATACTTGAAACGTTAGTTACTCTACATTTAGCTTGCTACTCGCTCGGTACTTGTACTGACCCCTTTGGGGGGGCCACCATTTCAGGTTGAAGCTAGAGCCTGTTGTCTACACCTTTGCACGAGTGGAAAGAATCTAGAGGAAGACGTGGTTCGTGCTTCATTTATTATTTTAAATCATAAACTATGCTCATGGATACTTTTGTAATAATACATTGTTTTGGCCTGCGAGCCTACGTTTTGCCATATGTGGCTTATGATTGACCGTTGAATATTTTCCGCTATTCATTCAATCTATGATGTGATGTTGTTATGTATGTTTACTACTGAGTATGGTGTGAACGATGTTCATGAACGCCTTGTGTGATTATGTGAGGTTTACTTGCGAGTGACGTAACTTAATCATACGCCGGTTGTACACGCGCTTAGATGCGGTCTGGGGCGTGACAATTAAGTGGTATCAGAGCCATCTCAGTTCTAAACTATGTATTCAACCTCTCACATGAGATTTTACAAAAAGATTTTTTCCCGAAAACCATGAGCATTGTATTTTGACGTTCATAGAACTATTGTTACCTAGGTTGCAAGGTCTCTAGTTGTTAAGATGGTACCCTTAAGAATTGGTATGGCGGTGACTTGGGCAAATATGTGTCTATAACGTGTTCCGTCAATTGACATTGATTGGAGTCTAATGACTCATTCAAATTTCTTTGTAGAAATGGAGGGTAGACGTATGCCGACGAGGAACAACCCTAGGGGACATGCTGTGGGAGCCTCAGTAGGGGCTAGCCGAGCCACATCCCGTGGTTCTAGGGGAAGAAGAGGAGGTCGTGTAGGCTGTGGGGGCCACCGGGCCCAAACAGTGAGCGATGGACTCGTGAGTTCGGTGTATAAAACTAACACCGAGGACTATGATTCAACGTATGTTCCCGAGATGGGAAATGAGGAGATCCCGTATGACGGAGGGGACTTTCATACTGATGATGATAATGACAATGAGAGCGACGCCCGCTTTGCTCAAATGGGCGAGGTGCTCGAGTGGTACCCAAAGGAGAAACTGAGAAGAGAGCTTAGACGCCAAGCTAGGCGTGCCTCTCAAAGGGGCTCGGGTCAAGGAAGCCGGGGAGCTTCAAGGGCCGTTCCAGGGACGTCTCAAGGTGGACGTGGAGGAGACTTTTGCGTGAGAATCTCTAAATACCTCAAGGAGGCTAGGGCCTTGGGGTGTAAGTCCTTCGACGGCACCGGTGACATAACGGTTGCCGTCGATTGGATCAAGAAAGTGAAGGATGCATCTAGAGACATGTAAATAACACCTGACATGAAGTTGACTGTTGTTTCACGTTTGCTTGAAGGGATAGCTTCTACATGGTGGGAGAGTGTAGAAGGAAAGTACCGTGGGAACATCTCATGGGCAAGCTT